>CM060952.1:99789503-100414503 GCA_030765055.1 Mantis religiosa
AGAGAGAGAGAGAGAGAGAGAGAGAGAGAGAGAGAGAGAGAGAGAGATCAGTATAATTCAAAAACTAAAGGTCTGTTAGTTTATCAAAACTATGTACTTAGCTGCAAACATCATTTCAGGATGCAATATAAAGATTTTCAAGTAAATCTTCTCATCCTGGATTACTCTTTATATGAAACACTTTTTGAAATTTCAATGACAAACGGAATGCATAACTGAACTTTTTGAGAATATCCTCGGAAGCCGTCAAACATTCTGGGGCGAGTTTTTGCAGAGCGGTGGGACCGTAGAAGATAAACGAATCTTACACATAAAAATTGCAAGTTTTCATTCAAGAACGACGTTTAGGTCAAATACAGTTTTGCTTATGGGAGTGGATTCATTTCGGGACATTCTTCGTTATTTGTTGGAATTTTCTAATGCTTATTCTTTTCTCAAAAGGGAAGTACAGTAAAACTTTCGTTAACCCTGAATCTCTTTAAAGGCTGACGTTTCGGATAACCCGGACCAGTTTTGAAAAAAAAAAAAAATATTATTTTGCAGTACAAGGGGCTGTTCAATAAAGAACGATAATACTTTTTTTACGGTCATACATTTTTCGCACTAAAATTCAATCTTATTATATTCTGTTAGTTTTAATGTGAAAACAAAACATGCCATAGTAGTTTCATTGTTGGTACTGCTGGTTTCCCCGCCTGTGAGAACCAGGCAAGTTTCAGGACATGTTCAGTATCACCTACCGCTGCAATGGAGATAACACGCAGTTTAAAGTTGATGTTAGAGGAAGATCTGTAGCTTCTTTTCAAACGAAAATCACTGCTGATGAAAACTTGGCTATATCATTTTTGATCCTGAGGGCAAAACAGCAAAAGCTCAGTGTGGAAAATCTCCTTCATCACCAACCTCCAAAAAAGCAAAAGTGGTTGCTTTCTGCTGGAAAGTTATGGTCATCTCATTCTTTGATATTCATGGAATGGTTTAATCAGCTTTGTTGTACCTGCACACACATCAGTAAACTGGACAATACTGCAGGGATGTCCTGAAAACATTGCAAGTCCTTATCAGGCGCAAAAAGACCACATTTCCCGTGAGCAAGCTACACCACGATAATGCGCGGGTCGCATATTGCCAAAGTTGTCGCTGAATATCTTGCAAAAGTCAACCTGAAGTGCATTCCTTACCCTCCCTATAGTCCGTATTTAGCCCCATGAGACTTTTTTTCTATTCGCTAACGTGAAGAAATGCCTTCGTGAGGAGGCATTATCCATCATCAGAAGCACAGGTGAAGACTGCGGAGGCGATTTTGAAGGATCTCTCAAAAAATGGTCTCCAGCATGTCTTTGAAGACTGGCAGAATTGCTGGGACAAGTACATCTCATTCAGGGGAGACTATTTTGAGAAGGACCATCAAAATTATGAGGATGAGTGAAAGTGCGTAAAAGTGATCATTCTTTATTGAACAGCCCTCGTAATAAGAGAGTCTTCTTTTAGAGATGATAAACTGCTATTCTTAGTAGGTACATTACTGGAATTATTTTTTCAGCAGGCGAATTCATTGCACTCACCCCATCTACTTGGGGCCTGGTTGGAAGAGAAACTTTGATAAAATCATGGAAAAAGTTGTAGCCTGGTGCCTGTCACTTGCCATAAAACAAGATTTAAGTAGAAAAAAATAGGTGTGGAAGAAGATTTTATAGACATGATTAATAATATGAAATACTGTTTCGATACTGATGAAGAAGATGACAATTGGTTGCAAATCGACAATGATGGAGGTTATAAACCGATTACAGAGGACGGTATTATTACATCATGCAGTGTTACTGAAAATGAAGAGTATTCAGATTCAGATAGTGTTGATGAACCAGCTGTGACTATGAAACACGCACAAACAGTAGAAAACATAGAGAAATTGATACTTTATTTCGAAGATCAAGCCAAAGCATTATCAAAAGAACTTTCAATGTTAAAAGCGGATGCGAGATTGCGCTGCTCGTAAGCGGTGCATGAAGCTGAGACAGTAGATGCTCCCTGCCTTTTTTACTACCGACTAATTTGCAGTGCAGTGCAAGTACATAGGCTATTAAGTACATCAATATATGTGTTTTTAGGGGAAGGTATGCTGATTGTAATTTCTAAACTCCATTAAAATATTTCGTTTTTCCGTCATTCTCTGGATAATCCGGATTTTCATTAACTGTAATCGGCCCTGAACCCAGTTGATCTGGGTAAATGACGTTCTAGTGTACATAGTTATTAGTCTTTTTCTATGACCATACAAAGAGAACGGAATTTTAAAGCTATTACAATGTGGCCAGTTTTTTTAAAAAGTTGTCTATTTATTAAGGTTTACTGTATTCCTATATTCCATTTGTACCTACAACAAAATTAGCAATAAAATAGTTTATTTCGATTAATCTGAATTAGATAGAGAAATAAGCATTTGTAGGGCGTTTTCCTCATTGCTTGGTATGTTCGATGTACCTGGTGTAGCTTCTACTTTCTGTGCTCTACCTCTTATGGCCCTCTAGGTTACCTGGAGACATCGATTCCTGAATACTTAGTGTTATGAGTGTGTGTGGGTAAGTATATTTGCCTTTGAAGTTTGTGTTCTGTACTAATGCTTCAGTTAGCTCAGTTGCACTTTACACGCAGTGGGATGATGCAGGGAAGTCGTGAATATTTAAACACTCGCAGTAAGTTAGTTATGAATATCGATTTCCATCAAAAGCATATTCATAACAGGGATACAGTATCTTAGAGTTTATAAATTATGTACCTGAATGTCATTAAGGCATTTGGCAACGTGCCTGAGTAACGTTTAAGCTTTATTCAGAAATATGCATAAATATTTGAAATAACTGATTGAAGTGATTTGTACATTGTTAATCAGTAGTGTTGTGATATTTTAAAGTTTTATTACACATTTTTGATATTCTTGTACACATCTTCACATCATATAAATTTAGTAACATTATCATGCAACAACTAATAATGAACTCCTGCGTCTACACTTGATTCTTGTAGCAGACTTTTATGCAAAAGGTGTGAGGGATGGTAAATTATTAATTATTCTCATCTTTGGCGACGATTTTGATGACTTTTTTAATTTTTCAGCTGCTCAGGGATTAGGGTTATCTTCAGGACGTAGTCGCAGAGGAGAGAGAATGCAAGATGATGTGCAAATAAAAACCACGACATTTCTCCTTTCCTCTTAAAATTATTATTTAATTTATAGATAAATTATTTTTAAGGCGTTCTTTTTAACATTCAACAAATAAATACATTCATCAACGTTAACATTACTTGTTCTTGCAACTTTGAAAAATGCTTTAACAAAATATCATGCACCGCAATGTTTCTGCAAACTTTCAGATGATATCACACGTCCTTACTGTTCGGAATCTCAATGCAGAAGAAAATTTCAAATACTTTTTCATTTATCTATGTAGACACCATACTTCTACAATATCCAGACTTCTACTGATCTCATCTCCTATAGGAACTATTGATTTTTTCACTGTTGCTCTTGACAACTATTTCATTACATTTAAAGTCTGCATTGCCTACTATATATATTAAAGTACTGTTTTATTGTGAATGTCATACTTGATTGGTTCCTGAACTTCACAAACTTGACGGTTGCGGCTTTCATGACATAAGAAGGCTAGCAAAACCCTTGAGATATTTACTAGTGTGTCCAGAAAGTACCGGGAATGGATCATATAAAAGTTTCGTATAAGAGGGTTTTCGAAATTACTGTTGCCGCTAAGTTGGTACATATTTCCTCTATACCCACGCGAAGTTTGTAATCTGCCACTTTTGTTTACCGGACGCCATTGCCATTTCGTTAGTGTATCTCAAAGGTGTTTTGCGACTTCCCAATGGGTTCTCCTTTATGTCTTCTATGGACTGAAAACGGGTGCCTCGAAGTGATAACTTGAGTTTTGGAAAGAGAAAGAAGTCGGCCGGAGCCAGATCATGTGAATACGCTGGCTGTTTAATGAGATTTGTTCCTTTGGCCATGTGAGCGTGGGAGTTATCGTGGTGCAGAATCCAAGAGTTTTCTTTGCACAAATCTGGTCTTTTTTCCGTATTTGTTCCCTCAAACGCCGCATAACGCTCAGATAATAGTCTTTAGTTACCATATGACCTGTCAAGAATTCCAAGTGCACACCACGATAATCGAAAAAAAAAAAAACTGTCAACATGACATTCAGTTTTGATTGAGTTTTACGTGCCCTTTTGGGTTTTGGTTCAGTTGGAAAGCGCCACTCGGATGCTTGTTGACTGGTTTGCGTGTCAAACTCGTAAAACTATATCTCATCACCAGTTACAATGCGTTTCATGAATGTGGGGTCGGAGTTGGTCGTTCTAGCATGTCTTCAGCGATCCTTACGAGATTGTGTTTTTGCAGAAAGTTCGTCTTTTGGAATTAATTGAGTGGCAACACGTGTCATATGTTGTCACCCAAGCAATCGTTTAAGATGGTAGGAATCGATTCATGAGACACAGTTCAGCGGCAATCACTCTCAGACCTAAATGACTATTTTTAGACTCCATTTTCTTCACTTTGGCGATGTTCAGTTCAGTTGAAACTTTTGATGGCCGACCAAACAGAGGCAAATCTTCCACCACATTTTGACCACTTTTGGATTTACTGTACCGCTCATGCGTAAGTGTTTTTGATAAAGTCGTTCATCGTAAGCCCTCTGTAACATTTTCAGTGATTCGACACATGAAATACCATTTCAAATGCAAAATTTGAGACAGACATTTTGTTCAGTATTTTTATTCATTGTAAAATCACAACGAACCTTTGAGATGTACTAACAAAATGGCGCCCTGTAAACAAAGTAGATGACAGATGACAGTAAAACTCCGCGTGAAGAAAGATGTACCAAAATTAGCGACAACAATAGATTTGAATCCCCTCTTATACGAGATTTTTATATGATCAATTCCTGGTACTTTGTTGACAGAATGTGTATATTATATTGACAATACTAGAAATATTATATTGAAATAGAAAAATATTAATAACATACAATAAAATACCTTACTAAACCACCCAAGTTATTGCACTATTGATTAGTATAATGTGACATTGCTCTTTCCACAGGAATTAAACCTCTAAGTAGTGTAAGGCCAACTTATGTTGTCTCTCTTACTAAGAGAGTTATAGTTTCTTTTAAAGAGTGAATCATCTTTGAAGGAGAGTGATTCTCCTACCTTGCGATAAGTCTCGACGCTTTCCGATCCTCTGGTTTCCTCGTTATGTTTATCTCCATCTTTTATATGAAAAATAACAATAAGAATAAATCCCGATCATCGCAGTAGCTACTAGAGTAGTATCTGCTCTTTTCAGCTTTGTCGGTGAAGGTAGAGTGTGGCGGTGCTGTGTGTGGAATTTGCACATAGTAACTGCTGTTTTCGGCGTGGGGGAAGCGTTGTAGTCATCAGTCCTACTGAAAGGGGTGATGTGAAAACCCACACGACTGCACGAACAAACCTGGCGCCAAGTTAAATCTGCAGAGTTCGCATTAGGGACACCTACATTATTCACGCTTTTATCCGGGTTCCGGCACGTCCATAAAACGCTACCATTTCATCCTTTCTTCCCAGGTATTCGCAGACAAAATGTGGAATTCCTAGTCCAGTCAAGGCACAGTAACCATAAAGAACAACCTCATCTCAAGATGCAAAACAATTTTACGCTTAACAAATGAGAAGAATCCCATGACGAAGACAGATGCCAAAGTTTGTAACACAACCATTAAAACCACATAATTTTAATTCTATGGCTTTCTGCATAATTATAATTCTAACATTTTTCAACAGGTAGATACATACAGTGTATATTCGATTATAGCCATTGAAATGGCGATCATTAGTGTGTGCGTGTGCGCGCGTTTGCGTAGTTACATTACTATGCAATGCAAACTGTTGTTAGGATGGTGAATAGATTGAGTGGCCTTTAGGAATTTGTTTACACTTTTTGTTGTTCAAGATGAGTGCCAACAGTTTACTTAATCTGTAAGCACAATGCTGTATCTGGAAAACGTTTATGACGTGTTTGTAGATCTTATGTTTACTCTCATAATTCAATCGTAAGCAGCAATACAACAGCTCTGAAATCGTGCATTGGCCTTACGCGATGATTTCAGTGGTTAGTCAAAGAGACACGTATTGTAAATAATATTTTTAGGTTATAAACATATTTTAAACTAAAAAAATGGAATAGAGGATCAACTCACTTTTAAAAATGCTCAGTAATTTACAGCTAAATCCTGTACTGCACTTATAGCAACTTTGTTACAGTTTGCAAGTTAGAGGAAAACCTGAAGAGGGAAGTGACAACGTGTAGTTAGTAACGTCTGATTTACTGGAGAGCAAAACTTGTCCCATTGAAAAATACAGTAGGTCAAAAGTAGCCTTCAGGTATAATAATTACAATTACATCGCAAGGGTTTTTTCTCCTGACGTCAAACAATTTTATCTCCACGGTAGACAGCATCCGCGTTGGTTGATTAGTGACGTTGGCTATCGTGTATGTCTCATTCAGAACTGTCAAGTAATCCGTGAAGGCATCGCTTAATGATGTGTCAGTTAATTGTGAAAGATACGCTCCAAAATTAAACCATTAAAAGTAGATTTCGACCCCCGATTTGGGAACTTCAGGTCATCGATGTTCTTATATTTACCGATCCTTTCAGTGTGGCCGCAACGAAAGTCATGTTGCATTTGAAGATGGAAGTGCCAGACGTACATACATAAAATGAAATGTGAAGATTTGTATGCTGGCAATATATACGGAAATATTTGCGAATAAAAATACTCTGGTTACTTCTAGCAGAATTGCGGTTGTGTTCGTGTCCACTTATATTGTGAACAGTTTGTTTCGAAACGAATACTTTGGAACTGAAAACCATTCCCAGATAAGAACCTGGTGTTACAACTGATTCCAAATATTTGTTCGATAAGCTCGAAGTGTAAGTTATTGTTTACTTTCATTTTTTCTAGAGATCCTACATTGCGAATAGGAAATATAAAACGACAAGCAAAAGACAAGGCGAAACTCACCTCAGAATTCCTTTATTGTTAGCCCATTGCAAACGTACAATGTCTTCCTATTTTACAGAAACACACAGTTTCAAGACGTTTCTTTAATGTTTGTTTATGTCTTTGTTGCAGGCATAGCCTTGCGCTGCTAGTAATTTCTCTGACGCATACATAGGTTCACCTCTTGCACGGATATGAACGTTGACTCCGAACACAACTCCAATATTCACTCTTGAACTGTGCCAATAACAACCGGTTGCTCACCATAGAGCAGCACTTACCTACTAACACGTGAACTCCTTCACTGCACGATTACACTGCCTGCCGACTCCTGATCTCGAAGCTTGGAACGCACCACACCTTCTACACTATTGAGTCGACTCACACACCTCAACATATGCGTGAACAGCTACACTGAACCGACTCCGTACCACGAAGCTGCACTTGTCGAAAGATACTTGAAGTTCCAAATATACAAGCTCTAATATATCCTGCTAGTCTAGGACTCGTACCGGCTCTTATGCAGCCCAGTCGGGGTGAAAAGAACCTTCTGGAACTAGACTCTTCTCAAATTACATATTAGAGCAGTCTCAAAAGGTATTTTCGCAGTAATAACATAACTCTTTTCGGGCTTCGTGACGTTTTCGTGACGTCAGCACTACCGCTCCACAAAATGCCATGCTTCTCCTTCCCCTCCCACTGGCAACTGTCCTCAAGTCAACCGCTCTACAGCAACTCCACGATAACAAATGTAGCATTGTATTTGTATTACTGTACGCCACTATATCTCCAACTGGACGATCTCTGTTCCATTTGCACTAACACACAGCACTCTTGTTGCAGGAAGTAACGTAGAATTTGCACTCCTATGTTGTACGGCATTAATTCAGCCCGACAATGCAATGAAGCATGTACGAAGATTCAAAAGTACACCATTGACTGAACTTTGAACGCTGAGCATATGTTTTCTCGAAAATATATCTCGTAAAAAAGTTATTGCGGCGTTCCATTTTATTTATGCAAAATACAATTTACAGACTTTGAAAATCTAACTGAAGCGTGAAAATTATTCTTTTTAATTGTATTGGATAAGGATTTGAAAGAAAACAGCGTTTTTAAGCTACAAATGGCTATTAAAACGTCCCACTAATATCTGCTAAACCTCATTTTCCAATTGGTTGGACTTAATTAATGTAGTAATTTAGTGGATTAATCATTTAGGATAATGTTCTGATCAACTTTATGCTTATATTGCAGTATAAACGAACATTTCAAAATAACCAACTGAATGTAATTTGAATTTCTCATTAGCAGAGTACCATAAATTACATCATAGTGTACTTTATGTTGTTATACTGACTACATTAAACGCCACCATTTTACCAAATTAAGACTTAAAAAACTACTTTGACGTTTTTATAGTCTTTACTTGCTCTACCGCTATCATTTGTCTGCAGAATATTTTTTAAGACTCTGGTATGCCATTCGCGAATTATACTATTATCCTTGTAAAACTGGTTTTAGAAACTCCTATATACTTTATATTACTTTGTCGGTATACGATACTTTTCAAATTGTATTTTCTTTGCATGGAAAATTTAAAGAAATAAAAACGAATCTCCTGGAATTAGTTCAGTGTACAGGTCTACTTTGTTTATTTCTTAGGCTTACTAATTATACAAAAGTCATCAAAAATGAAGAGGACTTCTAAGGACATTCCCTGAAAATTCAAGATATACATTTCATTTGTCAGTAGAATATCGCAAAATATCCCCTATATCTACCACTTATGTAAAAGTCTTTCATAGAGAAGAGAACTAGTCAGGATATTCCCTGAGTATCCAAGATACTGCCACAACGACGATTCCGCATACTGCTTGTGATAATTAATACAATTTTCAAGGACAGCCACTAGCTGTCATCACGAAGCGAGTCTTATTACTGCGCAGATATTGTTTTTAAGCGTTCTAGAATGTAATTCGGGAATATTTGAGTACTGAAACGATATCTTGCGCACGGCAGTGCTGTAAGGGTCGATGTGAGGCCTAGTGGGGTAGTGTTTAGTGTTGAGACTTCGAGAGCGTTTCAAGCTTCAAATGCAGGCCCATGGTGAGGAGTCGGCAGGCAGTGTAAAGCGGTGGTGGAGCAGTTTACGAGTGAATATCGGAGTTGCGTGCCAAGTTGGCGTGCGGTGTACGACAGAGAAATTAGGAGCAGCGCAAGAGGGAGTATGCTAAAAAGATATAAAACACTAAATAGACGTGTTGAACCTGTGTATTTGTGTAAAGGAAAAGTTGGTTGTGCCTTTGTGTTACATTAACACTTTGGTGACAAGTAAAGGAGATGAAGCTTGTGTTTTTGTCAAAATGCGCATGAACTACTGACCACCTAAAGTTTGTCTCAGAATTACCGCCGTGTCATTACCAGTTCAAAAACTGCAAAAATGTATCACATAGTGCGATAGCCCATATAGGGCCAGGACCTGCCAACCCGACTGTCGGCCTTACTGCTACACACGCAAGGTAAAGGTGGGCGATCAGCCAACCGATACGGGGAGCAGATGTCGTCAGCATCTCGGCAGCCCAACCGGAAAGTCGACTTTCTTGACGAAGGCCGCTTACCTATTGCAAGCTCCTCAATTTCCTCACGATGCTGAGCGGACACCGGTCCTATACCCGGGACTTAAAATCCGCACCCTCAGGAGTGGGATCGATCCCGGGTGACATTCTGTAGCAGGGAACCAAGGCATAATGCCTTAGCCCACTACGCCACGACGCAGGACACAAAAAGCGCAAAATCGTCAAAAATTAAAATAAAAAACAAGGAAATGGTTGCAAAATATTTCATATAAACTGGTATTTAATGAGATATTGCATTGGTGAGGTTATTGTCCGTCTAATGGAACAATGCAACATTTGTCCGGAATAAAAGGGATTCCACAGGCTACTCCAAACAGCTAAGATAATATATATATATTTCGTTCTGCTGGAAAAATATCATTAACTTAAATGTTAAGGAAAGAGGTTTTAAAATAAGACAGCTGTTAATTTTCTTTAAAAGAGCATACAATATATGATTATAAAAAGTAACGAAATTAAAAACCTGTATCATTTTACTGTTTGACACATTGACTAGGTAATTATATTATACATACACTTTTTACCAAATTTTCAAAAGTATTGCACGTATCGTGGTTATAACATTATTGTTAACTGGGGTCAACCCGTCTGTGTGTAGGCAATGTGTATGCTTCAAGAGGTTCCGTGTTCGAATTTCGGGCACGATTTTTCCAGGGTTTTCCCTTATCCTGAGAAATGAATGTTGGGTAAATCCAAGCTCTATGGATTCTCGGCTCATTTGAGCTTCATTTTAGCAGTTTTATTCATCGTTGGATATGACTGACGTTGGAGGATGTCAAATAAATAATAATTAAAATATTCCAGTCAATCTGCCAATTTCTCATGCAACCATTCGTTGCATTGCGAATACACTTCACTTTTCCATGAAATCTTCTCTACAAGATTAAAGATGTTTTAGGCATCTTGAAGTGCTAGAGCTAAGTAAATCTCTGATTCTGAAATTTAAATTTTAGTTGTATATTAATTTTATTTCCTAATTTAAGTCTATTCCCCCTAACTATTAACACATTCTTACATGGAATTACCAAACAAACACAATGTGCAGGACAACTATCAGAGCATAGCTGCACTAGTGATTCTATAAGAGCTGGACCGGACCCCCGACAGCGATGGTGTCATTACCTATAACCTATGAGTAAGCGATAAGTAATGACAGCACGAACAACACCTGGTAGCGAGTGGATTAACTGTCAAAAATATATCCAATCATATGCTGAAAAAATATACACGTGACGCATCAAGAAAATTCTGTACAAGGGTTTCTCTATTATGTGAAAATGGTACATTTTATGTTATTAAATAACTGTTAAACGAAAAGAAGGTAAAATAGTTTAAAATTTAGCTCATAGATCAAATTTACAGTTACTTGCCATTCCAATGGATGTTTTGATTTGTTGATTATTTTCTGGGGTGATAATTTCACAGTGAAAGGGTACTTGACAGTCTTTGGGAGTTTTTGAAATTACAATTAAACGAGATATTGGGGAGGTTTAACCTTAAAAGGCATATAGATGACAGTGGAATTATTTAGAGAATGTGTGTGTAGTGTTTAACGCCCGCTTTTACTACATACGGCACGGCAGGCGGTGACACTGATGATACATGAGATGAAGACAGAATACCGGCGGAATGAGATGGCGGGGGAAACTGGAGGTTCCGGAGAAAACCCGCTCCAGCGCTGTGTTGTCCACCACAAATCTCACTTTGCGGTCACCTGGGATCGAACCCGGGCCGCCTTGGTGAGAGCCAAGCGGTCTAACCACTGAGCCACGGCGCGGCCATTTTAGAGAATGTGGAAAGATAAATTAAATTAATTAGTTATTCGCTTAAAACAAAACACGTGCTCTACGTTGATAAAGGTATGAACAACAGAAATCAGACCATGTGAAAGCACAAACCACGCTGAAAAGTGAACTGCTGCGCTGTGGCTTTTCCTAAATGACAGCATCTCTGCGTTTGTCACGCTTTTGAGTTCGCACGACAGAAAATCCTTTCAAGTGTTGCATCTTTTAGTATAAATCATTAATTACACTCGACGTACTTTCATATCTTCTTGCATTAATCGCGCTACCCGAAATCGTTTGCATAAATGAAAAATAACTGTGGCAATTTCAGAAAACCAAAAGTTGCATTTGTTAAATGATTGTCACTCGCATATATAAGTCGAGTTAATTTGTCACTAAAATAGTATATATGATGTGTGATGCCGAAGTCCATTACATAGTTTTTAATATACTCCCGGTTATACTGTGGCGAAAGGCGAACAATGTTCACCTTTTTATTTTTAGAAAAATGGTTAGCTCAACGCTAAGTTAAATCAGCCTTTCAAAGCTATGGAGCCAAACACAACACTTCGAAACATCTCTGCAATGAAAGGGTAGAGTCAGAATGAAAAAATCAATGCCATAGCTGGGTTTTGAACCACGGATCTTCTGGTCTCCATCCAGCCACTCTAAGCCATTGAGCTACTATGGCCAACGTGCCAACATGACATTCAATTCTCCAACTGACTAGTGTGTTCCCTGGTAAACCACTAGGAGTTCTCATAAACACACGAGACAGCTACCTTAATGGCGACTTACTATGCTGTAAGTACTGAAAGGCCCGGGCTTTATAGTTCGGACCACTATTAGGTACAATTAATGGAAATTAAAAGTTCTTTCACACTAACGCGTGTAGGACGCACTATGGAAGGTAGAGCCAGACTGAAAAATTCAATGCAATAGCCGGGATTTGAACCACGGATCTTCTGGTCTCCGTCCAGCCGCTCTAAACCATTGAGCTACTATGGCCAACTATGACCATCTCTACAATGTTCGTCCTTTTAGCTCGCACTTTTTGTGCTGCCAATAATCCTCCCATCTTACACACAAGTTTCACTTGCTATACGAAACCACATGCCGATTCTGAACCACGTAAACTAATTTGCTGCCAGTTGCACAAGTCGGCGATTCCTCTCCCGCAGCCGCACTCACTGAGCCGTGAGCTCCCTCTTACAGCGTTACACGGCCTGCCGACTCCTCACCACGAAGTTTGGAAGTACTCACTTCTATGAAGTCCTCATTGACCGACTGATTTGTGAACTCCTCCACTCCTCCACTCCTCCCATGGAGCCTCAGCCACCTCGAAGCTCTGTCCACCAAACACAGCG
Organism: Mantis religiosa; assembly: GCA_030765055.1. Classification (NCBI taxonomy): domain Eukaryota; kingdom Metazoa; phylum Arthropoda; class Insecta; order Mantodea; family Mantidae; genus Mantis; species Mantis religiosa. Next base: position 99,802,356 of record CM060952.1, read on the forward strand.
CTCTAATTCTATTCACTACTGACTACTTACACTACACACACCGACTCTAACCCTGACTCGGCCTTGCATCGGTTTCTATATACCTGCCGGGCACGACATATCTATCTGGAACTTGCAGTCGCGTAGTGATAATACGGCTCGCTTCCGGATTTCATCTTGCATCCTCCTTCTGACGTCAGCCAGTGGGTGTTCTTGAGCGCGTGTTCTTTCTCACGGCTGACTTGCGCGATTGCCGATGTGACAATACCAGTAAAAATATCTGGGGATACCTATAGGTGGTACAGGCTTTCTCTTAAGCTAAGAAGGCACGCGGAAGTTTGGCTGCTTCTAAATGTGATAAAATATCATTGATATTTGCAATAAAAGTCACCGGGCAGACAGTGGCAATTAATATCCGCATTATTGATTTAGTAATATCAGGTGATAAATTTCATTATCCAGGCAATTTAATTATAGAGTAAAACCAATTAAGTCAGCGTAGCTAAGGCCATTAGGCGCTCCTTGAGGTCTGTCAACAAGAAGTCTTATTAATTCAAGGCTATGGACACCTGAACTTGGTAAGTTAAGTAATCCAATTGCTTGCAAATACAAATGTGTATCAGTCCTAAAAATCACAGAATTCAAATTTAACGATTAGAAATTTAAATTAAAAATAAAATGTAATTCTTATAATTTATCAAGTTGTTTTAGTTGCGAATACGAAGTAACGTATAATATAGGATTTTTTTAATTTTTTTAAAAAAGTGATATGTTTAATGACGAGTTAGCCATGAAGTGTTGATAAGAGCATGTATTTCAAAATTTCCGTCTTTTACGTCTTACATTCTTATAATTTTTATTATTACCAAAGTCATTTTGTATGATCAGTGAGACCTCAGTGTTGGAACTTTTAGTTGTAATACAATATTTCTTTACGTGCCTCAAGTACTAGTAGCGGAAGTAAAAACAAAGAATTGATTTTGATTCAAACTCTGTCACAGAAGCCGAATGACAATCGCCTATACTTGCGCCGTCGCTTGTTTGTTTCTTGGACGTTCTGCTACACAATATACAGCATGTGAGTGAAGACAATGCAATGCCGATACAATTCAAGTAACCTCGTGCTGTGTGGCTAGTTCCGTATTCGCCATTAGTTCCTATTGTTTTCTGTAAGTGCAAGAAACTACCAGCTGTCCAACTAATGGCAATCACAGCTGTAACAATGCATTCACTGACGTCTACTCTGTGTGTTTATTTTTCTCTTTTACAAACCACACGCTTATTATACTCTCTATCACGTACTCTACTACTCTTACATTCAATCACCTAGTTATTTGTATCATGCACCTATTATTTACACACATACGTACACAATATGTTACCTCATATTCTATACTTATCTTTCTTACTACCCTTATATATTATCCTTCAGTTTTCTTAAATATTTCCCAATCAGTTTTAATCCTTTGTCTTCTGTATGTCTTACGATTTTAATGTAAGTATGTTCTAAGCATTTTTCATCAAGCACTGGACATAAAATATTCCAATGTTTTCATGATTTGTTTAAAATAACAGGAGAAACAAATTATCGTTAAACTTATGCCAGAATACAGAATAAGTTGATGTAATTATTAACACAAATTTTAAATGCAATACTTTCCTTATACAGTTTGTACATAGCTTCCCTAACTTTCTAGCAAATAGTAGAATATTCCCTGTAGCTCTTTAAACATAACAAATCTCTCTCCATTGTATTCTCTGAAATCTTTTAACCATCCACGCCATTCCTTTTCTCTCAAATTTTCCACAGCAATCTACGTTTCTCTCTCTACTCAAATCCTTTTTAGATTATGCAATACAACTGTAGAGGACTCTATCTAAAGCTCTCTTTATCTCAGATTTTTGCCTAAATCCTTTCCAGAATCCTATTTAGAACTTCAAATCTATCATTATTCCAATTTCTTTAAAAATTTCTTCTTCAATCCAACCTTTTGATTTCAGCAGTTCCCTTTGAGGTAATTGGTAACTACAAATGGAGTAAGTTTTACCTAAATTGGATATATTCGAGATTTATATTTTTAGGCTATAAGACTTTTCTACATGTAGTGGTTTCCCAGTTAATTATACAATCGCAGAAAATTCAAAATATGCGTATACCCATGAAAATGTATTAAAAATGATGAATTGAAAAATTTATACAGGTTTAGAAAATAAAGAAAGATACGAAGAGAAATTCTCAGTGTAAAGTGAAGTTCGGGTGCCGATTCCGTCATTTGTTATATTACTTCAGTGTATTTTTGTTACACCGGTTTCATGTTTAAATACCTTTAATCTATTAACACTCATTTTTCTTGACATGATTGTTATTTCCTGTGTAATGAATAATGCACTTTTTTGTTCCATTTATGCCCCCCGCTTTTTACTCCAATGGTCATATCGGCGGCCCTTCTCCTTTGGAACCGCCTGCGGTGCCATATGTAGTAAAAGTGGGCGTTAAACACTACACATTTCATTTATTTCTCATTTGGAACACATCAAAGGTGTTAACTCGTACCTATTCGTTGGGTTTTAATCGTTAGATCACGCACACATTCACACTCATCCATACTTCCAGACTCAGGGGAAGATGAGGTATTATCTTGGTTGAAAAAAAATACCTACCCCAACCGCTGGGAATCGAACCCGGGACCCCCAGCACGGCAGGCTGGTGCTTTACCATTTCTAAAATGTCTTTTTAGAAAAGCTTTTCCCCCAATGATTTTATCTTGTGCATCTAGTTCCTTTTCGCACATTTTCCTTTGCAACCATGCATTACTTGAATATATCAATTTCCTCTAATAGATTTGTTCTTAACATTTTAATCGCTCTTTCTACCATTTTGCCTTTTGCTCCCACTGTTTCTGGCTTTCATTTGCTGAAGTTCTTGGTAACCTCTGGGTTATTTTGGAAACACTTCTATATATTTTATATATAGTTCGCCATTCTTTTCCCAGCCCCGTACAACATTGTCTCTACCTTATCTGTATTTCATTTCTAACCAGATAATTTGTTTTTGATATGGTTTTCGCATGCTCTGATTATATGTATCGGTTATTTCTCCTTCTTTCGTTTATCCTAAGTTCCTGTATTATTGAGCCTCACTTCCAGGTAGTAAATTTTTCTCAGTGCTTCTAACTCAATTCCTTCCCAATAACATTTTTAAGTCTTCCTTGGTATATAGCGTTTACCGTTTCCTACAGATATTAGCAACAATGAACCTATATGTGAAAGGCCCGTGCATGATTGCTAAGGAAAAGGCAAAAAAATATACCAAGTTAGTTATTTTCAACAATTTATTTATATTCTTGAAAGTTCTAACTTAACAATTTTCAAACCTAACAATGTACGTATTTTTCTTTCCACTGATCAGTGTTTTTACAATTTCTTTTAATGTGTTTTTTGTGTAATAACTCCATCAGAATTCATAGTAAGTTATGTGAGAAACATAGGGGAAAAATTTGGAAGAACAATTTTGAGAAGTAGTATCCGAAACTTACTTTGTGAAGCCCAGCCAAAAATGTCCCAAATGTTCCTGCGAGTAGACCGACGAATAAGGCGAGAAGTTCACTGTGCCATATGCATAACCTGAAGTGAGATACCTGTCCTCGACCTTCCGAGGAAACATCGGAGTCTGTCCCTCCCGGTGGTAGCGCTATTCAATTGTCAGACTTTGCTCCCTCTGCCGGCAATACTGGCGCTTCCAAGCGCTAGCCAGCGAAACTTGATGGTGGCTGAGAGCAACGAGGTCGAGTAACTGGTGAACTAACGCGCTGTCGATAGTCCAAAATTCAGAAAGCTCGGATGCAGAGAAGTCAGTTTACTCAAGGAGCCTGCATTTGTAGGTTAAGCGGGTTCAAGCGTTTCTTGACAACACATGATAAATGCCAATGTACCTAAAAGGTGGCACTCTGTATAGACAATATTAATTGTAATAATAAATTGCGCTAACGTTTAATTTCTAGTCTATAAACTTAGAGTAGAGGAAGTCTTCTTTCAAATTTATTTTTATGGAAAATCTTTGTATATGGTGTGTCAAAACGGCAAGTTGTTGAGCAGAGATACAGTACCAAAGTAAGCGTTTTAAAGTGTGCCATATATGGCAACCTGGATGTACTTAACTGGATGTGAGAACTGGTGACTTGGCGGCACTTATATTGGGCTTGCATTAATAAACATTTGTGTGGTAATGAAGTGTGGCTGCTCTGCTCAGCAAATTGCCTTGTTCTGCCATGGGGTATGAAAGATGGTTGCAACGAGCCAGGTATCTTGAAATTTTGAAAATACCTGATTTATCCTATAAATTCCCACCCGACAGTTCCTTGACAACAGACCTCTGTTGAAGGTCTTCGAGAGACCTGCTAGCTCGCTTATCGCCACTTCTGGGTGACATTCAATCTGTTGTCCCCGTATTAGACACTCAGCGACCCAGCAGCTGCTGCGAGTGGTGGAGGTTGTGCCCTGGGATATCAAGACAAGGTTTACATTACGGCGATAATTCTGGACATCGAGAAGGTTTTCTTCACGGGATGGAATGTGGATCTCCTGCTCATTCTACTGGAGCTCTCTGCACAAATTCACACTGATACCTCAAAACACAGATCTTTTGTGGTCTCAGTTGCGGCAAACAAATCCACACAAAGGCCGATAATAGACAGAGTTCTTGAAAGAACTACGAGTGAAGCTTGATATAAGGGAGACCATTCGGGGAACATATCAGGGACATATCGCAACTGGTCAATTGGGCTAAGACCTCAATGTACCCTACGCTAAGGTCTGAGAGGCCTGTTCCCTTGAAGTTACGTCTTTTCTGGGCTCTCGTAAACCTCGTTCTACGAGATCTGGTGCATGGCCGTAGAGTCGTCTGCTGATACTGCAGCGGGCGTGGAATGGAGACATACAGGACACCTATCCTGTATAACACTCATTAAGATTGCAGTGCTTGTAATTTTAACAATCTCAAATGCTTAATTCTCTCATACCTTTACATACATGGAAGACATTATTTATCGCCTTACCCGCAGTTATGCCTCTGGTACTCACCAGCGCCTCTGGCAAAAAAACTATCAAAAGGTATATGGAAAGTGGATATCAAGTTTCGAAGTGAGGTTATTGAAATGTTACTTGTATGGTACTTTCCAATATTTACATTTAGAACTTCTTTCACTTGCGGTTTGTAAACTCGCAAATCCAGCGTGTATATTTAAAGGTAACTTAAATAATTGGACCATATTTTTAAAACGCAATGTGTCCTCTTTAATGACACAACATTTTGATTAAAATACCTTGTTATGTTCCTCAGAATCTTAAATGAAAACTGATCTATAGAAAAAAAAATGAGGAAGACCATGCAGAAACCAATTAATGGTATTTTAATGAAGGCTGCAGTTCAATCATTCCAGGAATACATAAAACTTAACATCAAATAGTTATGTTAGCGCATTCTAATCATTTAAACTTTTTTAAAATGATGTTTTGTCTCCGCACTTGTACAAATTATAAGCAAGAACAGAGAAAATCATTCACCCAACAGCCAACAGCGTATCCGTAGTCCCTCCTACCCTCCCAGCTCGCAAGTGGCATTCGACCCCACAAATTGTGATCGTGATCACTTACATGTCGCCCAGTGAAAAACAGCTCTGAACAGCATTAGTACATAAGTTTACAAAGGCGAGAACGCTTGCTGTCCTTTTTAAGCCATTGGACTCGGTAAATAATAATGTCATTCATTTAATGGCAGCAAAGCCCGACCAATTACAACCGTGAAGTAATCATTGTTCATTTCCTCAGTTATTTACAATAAATTCAGCAATAGGGAGTGTAGCATTATTCTGCTGTGAAAACCTAATCACTACTTTCTGTGAAGATGTTAGCTGTCATGTAAAGGTGTTTCTTATTTTGTGAAGCACAGCCAGCAACAGCTGTGAAAGATTTTATTTCATACCTATGTTATCTACAACACACTCACGTCCACAGACGTCGAAAGGGCGCTAGAGTGGTTGGATACAAGGGTTGTAGAAGCTTTCTTATACTTCCCTGCCTGCGTCAACATTAAATCCGTGAGGTTATGAAACGTGTTTGTGGCGCGGCAGACGTAAACAAACCCTTCTTGTGCAGATGTTTATGACGTGGATTGTAGCGAACGTTGTCTTGTTTACGTATGCACATGTAATGCTTATATTGGATCCATTTTAAGAAACACTTTTTTACTTCGCGCCTATCTACACAAACGTATGTCTCACCTCCACCTTCGTGTTGTGACATTAAGTTCAGAAAACAAGTTGATTCTCAGATATTTACGCTTTTAAAACACAACATAATAATTATTTACAATTATATCAAGGTTTGGAAGGATGGAGTTGGACTGAAAAATTCGTGCCATAGCCAGGATTTAAATTTGTCAGTCTATCTTTCTAAACCCTGTCCTACACACGAGTAATGTGAAAGAATAATTAACTTCTATTATATTGTGGTTATTTTGTTTCACAACTAAAACTTCATTCCTAAAAGCACTTCCGCTTAAAATTTGGTACATTAGGTTAATTTTCATAGCACTTAAAACTTTACTTACTGTCGATGGTTCATTGTCAAAAATCTCTACTCTTGTGCCAACTATTCTTAAAAACACTTATACCTATAATTAATTAAAGTAAATTGAGTAAACATTTACATAAGGTATATTATTACTAATTTTCTTGTAGGTGCAAAGCCAAAAGTAGGCATTAAATAAAATCTTTAAAGAATCGGTTAGTAAGTTATCTTAAAACTCCATTCTCTTAGCATGAACAAGAGATAAAAATGAACAACGCTTATAATTTGAGAGAAGTATAAATAATGGACAATTCATCATATAAGGGATATCTCGGAAATGGTTCACTCCAACAAAAACAAAACAAGTGTTAACATAGCCCGCCTCGGTAGCGTAGATGGTAGCATGTCTGTCTCACGTTCAAGAGGTCCCGAGTTCGAATCTCGGTCAAGGTGAGTTACCTAGATAAGGGTTTTCCGGGGTTCTCCGTTATCCTTCAAGACGAATGTCGGGTAACTCTAAGCTCCATGGATCCTGGACTCATTTGAGCATCATTTCACCGTCCGATATAACTTAGCGTTGGGGCGGACGTAAATTAAAAAAAAAGTGTTAACACAGAGTGTTTTAACGGGTTCTACGTATCTAGTGTAGTAAACTGTTACACTGTTCAATCACTAACATTTTATCTAGTAGGTTGGGGTGGCTTGTCTATCAGGTAACTTTTTACTGGCGAGAGGGGTACATGGCATGTTGAACCCGTGCCGTTTGTGCTGCTTACGGTGGAAAAGTTAACAATGCCTGCCTCGGTAGCGTGATGATAGCGTGTCTGCCTCACGTTCAAGAGGTCCCGAGGTCGAATCCCGGCCATGGTGAGTTACCTGGATAAGGTTTATCCGGAAAGACGAATGTCGGGTAACTCTAAGCTCTCTGGACCCTGCGCTCATTTGAGCGTTTAAGCCATTCCATTCATCGCCCGATATGACTCAACGCTGGAGGACGTAAGTTGCACAAAAAAAGTTAACAATGTTGCAAGACTTCACTCGGGGTCGGATAATAACGGTTCTAAAACTTTAAACAGTCAATTCGCCAATATCACTGGCAACAGTGCTTCTTTACTCTGTCGTGCGCCTTTACTCCTCACTGGAAGAAAGCGCTTTCTGCCACCAGTCAACCCCTACCTGCTTGGAAGGGCACCATACCCCACTAGCCTAAACGTCAGTGAACGAACATTGTATCTTATGCTTTACTAGTTATGCAAAAGTCATTCAGAATGAAGTCGATATATGAGAACATATCCAGAAAATTGAGGATATGTATTTCATTTTTCATGAAAGTGTCTTAAATGTGTGGTATCTTAATCAAAATCATAGTAATTTTTGAGAACATAAACTAAACCAAAAGCGTTCAATGTAAAGTGTGGTCTAAGGTGAGGTGAGCTTCTAAAAAAACGTCGTGTTGCTTCCTTGGAAGACGATAAACAGGAATATTTTGGTATTTAACTGACTTCTTTCTGTGTTATGCAGTTCACACAAACGGACCTCGAAACACTGATATAAAATTTTTGGGTGGAATGCAGTACTTCCCCCACTTAGTGTAGATAATGGGGAAGTAAAGAGTGCATGCACTTCAGAAGGAATTACACATTTAAAGAATCGTTAACTTGTCTCAAACTGCTTAGCCCTCTTCATTTTGCACGGTGTTTTAACACCACCAGTTTAAGTTCTTTGTGAAATTGAACAATACTGGCTGTAAAACAATCTTTTTTCCTAGGACTTTTAAACATTTTCGTTTAGGGATCTTTATATAACCGTAAACACTCATTGCCACTATCGAATTTACACCAGTCGCAAGCTAGTTGCCATATTTCTCACTAACATTTTGTTTGTTTTTCCTCCACTACAGTAACGGCTTTATTTCTTCTGAACGGAGAAATTGGCATTTCCAAGCAATTGTAGAAGTAGAGCACATTATGTTAGAATAAGACAATACTACTAGCGTATGTTGCAAGCAATAACATTGAGAAAAGATGGATCCATTTTTCTCTTTTGAAGTTGAGAACGCTTGCTGCAATCACCCGCTGTTTTGTAAACTGTGCTTCTTACGGCGGCAGAAGAATGCATTATTATTGTGAACCAGCATTCATTTCTTTGCACTATATATACTGACGAGAATAAAAAAGTGGCAAGTAACGGAGCGCAGTTGTTTATGTCGGTAGATCTACTCCCACTTCGATCATAATCCTTGTCACATGATTGACTACCTTATCTTGCCGAACTGCTAAAGAGCAGTAACACTACAAACTAAATTGTCAATGCTACCTCTAGCTTAGCATCGTCAAGGTAGTTCTTTGTTGAATTTTGACATAACAGGTATAATAAACTAGTTGATATAAAGTCAAGCTTAAGGACGTTTTGTTTTCTTAATTTTATGTTTTCATCATATTCTACTCTTCTTTTAATATCGATTATTATGTTGCTTTCATTGGATTGCAAGAATAACGTTATTCCTTATCTTTTTCACAGATGAAAGTTCTCACATAAGAGCTGTGATACCTTTGAGAGCAGTTGGTTTTGCAATCTGATTTTCATAACCTTTCTAAATCCTGTTGGCATATATGATCCTGAAGTATGGATGCTTAGACTTCCGTGGCCTGTGTCTTGTTAAGTATCCTTGGCGGCCGGTGAAGGCCACGTCATCTTGGTCAGACTTGCCGACGTTTCGCCTATCATGTCGTGAACTTCTGGTCTCTTGTCCGATCTTTGCGATGTATTTTGCTTATACATCCGCGGTTCTATAACGAATCTAAAGAAGAAAATTAACGAAGAAAATTTAACGAAGGGGGGGGGGGGAAGGCAAACGGAACTCATTCACAAAACCATCAGGAAACAGTTTCACCAGCACTGACTTCGATTGGTGAACAGCCAGCCAATCAAGAACAAAGGGGCGAAGCCACTGAGGAACCGCGGTACATATCAATTTCTGACAGCAGTGTTGAAGTAAAGAAAATGGTTTTGGAAGAGTTGCACGAATCATCAACAGAAAGGTTTCACTAGAATTATAGTAAAACCTTTCGAGGAAATTGCATCACGCTAATGCTCCCGCTTACGCCTCTTACTTGTTTCTGATTTTTTTTTTTAAAAAAAAAGTTTCTTTAGCCTTAGTATTCAGTGGACATGGCTCCTTGCAAAATCTTTCTATTCCCGAGGCTGAAAAGCATCTGAAAGGACGTCTTTTTCCGTCACTAGTAAGATAATCTCTGAAGGAGCTGAACAAAACTATAGCGAAAAATTATGCCTATAAATGCTTCCAAGATTGAAAAAAGCGTTGAAGCAAGTCTAGTATAGCCAAAGGGAATTACGTCCAAGGGGAAAAATTGATATAGATGAATTAATATTCCTATGAAAAAAGAAATTTCCCTTATTTTTTATCACACCTCACAAATATATACTCTGTCTTAACGCTAGATAGGGCACGCAAGCAATTCTCCATTGTTTTTCTAAATTGGATTGGACTTCCAGTAAAGAAGATTCCCCAACGGATCTACAGACAGACTATTGTATGTCAGACAACTGAGAGGAAGGGTTGCGACGGTAGACGTCTACGGGCGCGAGGAATCCGGGATAGGGGTGTAAGTTAGTATAAGGTTCGCTGACGTGAGCTGAAGATTCGTCTCGCGGCAGGGTTTGTTGTGTATCAATCCTGGCGAACTCGTTTATAGAGGCGGTATCCGAATCACGCCCATTTCATATTCATTATAATATCGTTCAATAGCTGTCCATGAATTGCTGTCCAAGTCAGTCCCATTAAAGTACGTTGTTAGCTAGCTGGAGTCAAAAGGCGAAAACCTTACGGAGGAAAACACACTAAAGTGATCTAGGGGTAATACTTTATACACGTTAGTGCATGCACTTAGTGGTCGAACTCTGTAGCGTAGATGGTAGAGTGTCTGCCTCACATTCAAGAGATTCCGATTTCGAATCTCGGCCAGGGTGTGTTATATTGGATAAGGGTTTTCCCTCATCCTGAAAGAGGAATGTGGGGCAATTCTGAACTCTATGAACCGGGGTTCATTTGAGTATCACTTCACCCACTTCATTGTCCGATATGGCTTATCGTTGGGGACTAAATAAGAAAAAAAAGAGTAAAAAGGAGCTCTTTAAAGCGAGTTGGTGACTGAGGATATAGGAATAAGCGGTTGTGAATTTTGTCATTAGAAATGTAAGTTGAATTATTATATCCACTAACTTACCGAATATTTAGGTTATTATTTTCCATAATAAAGGTGAAATACTAAATGGACAATCCTGTTGAGGTGACTTTCAAGTATGTATAACCCGAACGCGGTCTGAAGGCGCTACAGGTAGACGGTAATGGATTGCATTTAAATACCTTATAAGATATGAAAGACACAAATGATAACTAACGTGCGCTCTGTTATCAACATAAGTCACATAAACTTCATAACCGCGCTCAACATACGTTTCGAAATCTTAAGCTCTAATTCGCAATCGTAATACAACGTTTGCTGTTATGACTTGCTAAATTCTATGAATTGCTTCCTGTGAATAATTTTGAAAATTTGAAAATTTGCGTATTTGATTTCTGAATATACTAATTGTAAATATAAGAAACTTGAGCTAAAGAATTTGTGGCAGATTGAGTTAATTGGATAGCTAATTGTCTTAGTTATGTTGATGTATTACTTTCCTCCAACACTTAAATTATTATCTAGCTAATGACCTTTTATATCCTTCAGTCCACCTCTGTAGCGTATCTGCCTCACGTTCAAGAAGTCACGAGTTTGATTCTCGGTCTGGCTGAGTTATATTTGTTAAGAATTAGAGTGAATCTGGGGGAGATGTCTATCAGGGTGAGATACCTAAAATTTATAGTTCCGATGGCTGAAAACAGATCGCGACTACAACTTGTATGGCACTCGTTAGTGGCAATGTGACGTGAAGGCAAATGCGTGTTTCACTGCGTTAGGTGTTTCTTCACTTTTAAACCAACAAATACAAATAAGGTCTAAAAATAGATGCCTGGTTAATGGTGCACAGTTATTTTAAAGTACGTGCAAGCGTAGGAATAAGGTAGCAGAGCGAAAATTCACGCATGCTTATCATAGTAGGTATGTTGTGTTATAGTTTGCCATCCTCTGTTGCTATGCAGCGATCGTATTGTGCCAGTCATCAAAAGTGGTATCTCACCCCGACCCTTGGGAGAGATGCTACTGTTTTTTCGGGGTGACATGCCTACTTTTATTCCTCACTTATACGGATTTTATTTTCGTAGGAGATGCCTCAAGTGTATGTTAGAACTTCAAATAGATGTCAGTGACCTAAAGAATGTCTACAGTTGGCTCTGGAACATGGAGGACTGGCGGAATGAATTGTTTTAAAGCTTCCCAAGAATATAGTATTCCATATAGAACTCTAAAATGATATTTGATGAAGAACGATTCCAGAATGTGTATCAAATTTCCGATATGGTTACTACTGATCGTACAGAAAGGATTCAAGAAAATGAACCATACAGGAGAGGATGTCCTGGAGCTGTTGTCTCAGAAAATGAAGAGGGACTTGGAGATTATTCAGAATGAACCAGGAACATCATTTGAAAAACTGACTGCTGTCATATTGAAATCTAAATGCAAGAAGAAACATGCTGAAGTTCTCACAAAACAGAATCGCATAGAAAAGGCTAAAATTAGATTGGAGCGAATTAAACATAGGAAATCCGCAGCAAGTGAGTCAAAGATTAGAGAACCAAACAGGTAAGAAAATGGCCGTGATTGTGTTGAGTGTGCTCTCAATTACTACGATAAAACTGGAGTCAGTATGACGTTTGCAGTAGATGGTTGCATGAAACCTGTACAGAAGAAGAAAACGTGTGAAACAACTGTGCAGAAGAACTGATTTCATTTGCATGTAATCATGTCATTTGTTTATTCTTACATCCATTATTATCTTTCTTTAGTATTTTATTTCTTATAATACTGATAAATGGGCTTTCTAAAAGATGTATTTGTATGACAAATGCACCAAAATAGTACTCCATTTTTTATGATATGGTCATTTCATACTGATGTTCGGGGTGAAATGCCTAAACTACACTTTCGATTAAAGAAAACAAACATACTTAATTAACAATAATAACATAAATTTGCACATATGTAGAGAAGGCTCCTCAGTGAATGCCAGTTTAGTGCTGAACCTAAACTCTCCATTATCCTGAAAGATGAATATTGAGCAACTCTAACCTCTGTGTATTCTGGACTTATTTGAGCACCATTTCACCCATTTAATACATCGTCAGAGTACGTAAATTAGAAAAACAAATCTCAGATAAAGCACTGATTTTTAATATAAATGCACGTTGCAATTATTTATGTCTCTTTATTTATTGATGAAGTTATTAATCCCACCAATTAAAAACCTGGTACTAATGTTACGATAGAAGATGGATAGAATCTTGTACCAAAGGAAAATCCGACCATTGAAACTGCATTAAGACTTTCCCTCTCTTTCCTCGTGCTGTTTCATTAAAGCGGCGGGCGAAAAGTTTTTGCCCGGTTGTCTATTTATTCTGAAGCTCGAAATGATAGCAATTAAGGTCAGCTCTGATGTTTTGATAAATGGACGAGCAAAAGTTTACATTACGTCCGAGCAGAAGATTGTCTGTATGCTAATGTTTGGTGCTTCCAGTCGTAAAACATCGCTTTCTTCTTGGGAGATACGCATAAAGAAAATGGAGTAAGAGCGGACGGGAATAAAAAAACTTATTTCTGTAATTCATGAGCTGCTGTCAAACGAGAGAGGGATGCTAAATTTGGTCAGGGATGAGGTTTATGTCGAGCGCTACTTTCTGCGGAAGTCTACACTTCGTTCACTTTGTCTTTGTCTGACTCGCACATATACGTCTCACTTATACGCATTCAAATATTTATAAGGTTATAAAACGCTAGCATATAGAACTGCTGTTATCTAACATTCATGCAGACCAAACACTTAGATGTTGCTATTTACTAGGTAATTTATTTCTACCAAACAAAAGGGCATATATAGAAATGAACACTTAAAACACATTTATTACACACATTATTTAAATTAACTTAATGGCGTTCCTTGTATGAGACAAAGGTAAGTCTACGAAGAAATCCGCAATAATATAGGTGTATTGTGACAAATATGACAAAAAATATTTTCATCAAAACTCGTTAGCTTTGCATGGTCTCTACAATGTTTCTTTATGTGTCTGTATCACACACACCTTGCCCGCCTCAGTAGCGTAGATGGTAGCGTGCCTGCCTTACGTTCAAGAGGCCCCAAGTTCGAATCTCAGTCAGGGTGAGTTACCTGGATAAGGTTTTTTCCGGGCTTTTCCCTTATCCTGAAAGACGAATTTCGGGTAGCTCTAAGCTCCATGGACCCTGAACACATTTGAGCATCATTTCACCTATTTTATTCACCGTTCGATGACTTAACGTTGGAGGACGTAAAATTAAAAAAAAAAAAAAAAAAAAAAAAAAAAAAAAAAAAAAACGGACACAGGTCCACCTCCAAATCGGAGCTACACACCAATTTTGAATACAACTGCGATATATTTACACGTAAACAACTTCGCTGCCGATTCCACAACTAGCCGATCTCTCATCCGAAGTCGCACTTTCCGTGGACTGTCTCCCGCACCGTCCCACAGCCTGCTGACTGCTTATCGGGGAGATTGGAACGTATCACACTCGGCTCAAAGCACTACACTGCTCTCACTATTACTCAGAGTACGCACTATTCACACTGACAGACTGCCACTGCCTCTGTCGACTTTTATGTACCTGCCAGATGCGGTAGATCTTTCTGAAAATGGATCCTTCTCGAAACACCACCTGGAAAGATCTTTTGCATAGTAGCAACAAGCTGCGCCCCGTCGTCTTGACGTAAGCTCATGGCTAGCGTATTTGAAGACATGTCACTCCGCTCCTATCAGCCAATAAGCAACAAGATGACCCTCCTTCTACAGCTTCTTCATGATGGCGTCTAAGTAGCCTGACTCAACTCTTTCACTCCAAAATAGCTTCCCGTATCAATGTGACATTGTTTGTTGACTCGAATATTGCAAGGGCACATTTCCACATAAACAGTAAAACATCTTCATATTATATGGTTCTGAGATATATTTACTGTCCGCCTCTTAGCGTAAAAATAGTGTGTCTACCTCACATTAAAGAGGTTCCAATTTCGAATCTCGGTCAGGGCGAGTTATCCATAGCTTTTCTCCAAGGGGTTTTCTTATTTTGAAAATAAGAATGTCAGGTAACGTATGCACTATAGTCCCTGGATTCATTTGGGCATTATTTCACCCATTTCATTCGTTGTGTCATATGTCGTCCAATGGTGATTAAAATAAGTAAATAAATGATAAATAAATATAAATAAATAAAAATAAATATAAATAAATATAGATGGATGGACGGTCGGACGGACGGATGTATAAAAATAAATAAATAGAAACCTCGTGGAAAAATACACACATTGTTCGAAATGGCTTTCTCCTGTTTAAGTTTCTCTGTTAAGTCTGTGTTCCTTGCTATCGGATATCTGTTGAAAATTCCTGGCATGTTTCGTATTTGTTCAAATCCATTGTGGATACGCCCGTTGAGTCTCAACATCGGAGTGGCATAAACCAAAGACTTTAAATGTATACTTTGGACTCAAAGCATGAGATCAAGCAGACCATACAAGAATCTCCGTCGACCAATTCATCTATGTGCAAATTATCCTTCGATAAATTTCCTTTTATCCCCTAAAATGAACTGGCGCAACATCGGGTAAAAAACGCATTCGTTATATGACGTCCCGAGGTACACCATCAATAAAATATTGTAACTGCTACTGAAAAATTGTAGGCATTCAGGTAGTAAACCGGGGTAGGGACCAGCGCCCAACAGTTTAATTTAATTAATCATTAATTCTTTACTGTACAACAAAGAAGCAAGACCTTTTCCAATTGTTTTAAGAAAGT
This sequence comes from Mantis religiosa, assembly GCA_030765055.1. Classification (NCBI taxonomy): domain Eukaryota; kingdom Metazoa; phylum Arthropoda; class Insecta; order Mantodea; family Mantidae; genus Mantis; species Mantis religiosa. Next base: position 99,817,918 of record CM060952.1, read on the forward strand.
TTTTTAGAACCTATGCCTATATTCTTTTTTAAGACCCTACTTGTGTTGGAAAATATCTAAAAAATATTCGACACTAATAGGCATATGTATACTGAATTACTTACGATTGCATCCGAATTCGCTGTAACGAATTTTTTGGGATTTTGAAATTGAAGCAATAATATGGGTTGATGGCGCAAAGAGTTCCCCGTTGACGCTACAGTTTGAAACAAATTAAAATGGTTAGCTCAGGGTTGAGCAGTGAGGTTGCTCTCGAGGTATGCGTGGATATGTATGAGTAAGGATGGTTTTAATGACACTGGAATACCCGTTTCAAACTGGTTAAATGACTGCTTCTTTTTATCACTACATTAAACTCAAAGTTACCGACCAAGGGTTACCAATATATCACTGTTTAGAGTCACTATAGGTGGAATGCTTATTACTCGATAGCACTTAATTCGTTACGTATGAACCGACAAATATCTTCTCTCATCACTTCTGGTCTGCTTTGACCAAGAGAGAAGAAGATGACTGTCGTAATCGGCTTCACGCCGAGGACTGTCTGTTCTGACACTATACACAGCTGTGCGTGGGTGTAACTTTCACTTCTGGAAGCCCTCTTTTCACACAAAGATTCCCTCTGAGACTATTTTGTCCATTGTGATTATTAGTCTCTCATGTCATTATTAAGGGTCCGAAGAATACCTATTCAAACGAAGTCAAGTGCTACCCTTTAAGATTGTTAAGAAAACTGTTTCTTACGTTTCTTTTGTGAAAACAACTATTCAACCCGATGCAACTGCACGCGTTTCACAAAGATACAAGATTCCTTTGAAATCCATCACGATCTTTTAAGCATTGCATTCCTTAATTTCGGTATCAAAGTCATTTCATTGTACTGAAATTTCATTAGTTGGGTTATTTAATATTAGTTTCTCAAAACAAAACTAAGTTCTAAATTGTAACTTTTAAATGTAATACGATATTGTACATATTTTTAAAATGTACCATCTGCATTAGAAATAAATAAATAAATAAATATATATATATATATGGAAGGAAATAATGTAGATGACGATTCACTACTAAACTAATTTCATATTTAAAACATAAAATTTTTGGAAGATTGCATAATATGTAGTAAACTTACTGTAGTAAGATACCTATGGACATTTTTTCTCGCGGATAGGCAGGAACCACGATTAAAAATCTTTTTGTGAATAACCAGCAGATCATCATTTATACTTACAGAAGTTCGTTTTTTTCTGTTTTGAAGAATGAAGGTTCTACAAATCTTCAGTATACATTTTTTATACTATAGGTAAATCTTACCAAAGCGGTCGCTAAAACGATAGTTTTGAAATTTCCTTTCCTGTTAGAAAATCATTTGTTATAAAAATATCTGAAAAACATTTTGATAACAATATTTAATTTTTAAATGTTTCTATGTGTGGAGTACTTTGGAATGTGCAATTTTCTTCAAAATCTTTGGGTTGTGAGCTTGGATGATGCTGAATTTAAACAGTAAGTTCGGTATTTAACCGATATTTTGTATTTTTATTTATAACATTCACAAAAGACGGAGTATACAAGTGACTGTTTTATTCAGGAGATCTCGAAACATGAATGTCCGCAACATTTTGTTGTCCAAGTTTTGGTTAGAACGCAAAATCCACTCCACTACTTGGCACCTGGTTGAGAAAATAAAAAGGTACAATTTTGAGTTCAATTTATATCTATATTTAAATCTTTGCATCGAAATATTTGAACTGACTAGAATATTTTCTATCTTGTATAGGTAATTGGGGGAATTATCTTCAGAATTCTCGCATTCACTTCATTTTCTACAATCGCATTCAAAACACGTTACAACTAGAGGTTCATTCGGTTCGTTATAAGTCACGCAATGCTATCCATCAGGTCACGCAATTAACTTTTTCTCTTTGGTGATTTATGACGACAGTACCGGCATTCGGTGGTGAAAGCATTCCGACTGTGACTTATGATGATGCAGGAATCTTTTCTTGCGGAAATGGGATTATAAACTACTCTGCCGACAAGTGAAGTGTGGCCGATAGATTCCGTAGGGGCGAGCTAGCAACAGACAACGAAAGAAATGGCGAAGCGAGAAAAAAACATGACAAATGGCAGCACATATCCAAAGAAAACAAACCTGAAAACTGACGATACAAGATACGGAGAATGGAAAATAAAAGCAAAGCATGGAAAGGAATAAGTAGAGCAACAAGACAGGTTAATTCCCGCAGTATTTTAAGGGGACAGTCAGCTGAAAAGCTTAGGTTTTGTATCAAAATGTGATTTATCTTTTCATTATTACAAGGTTCATCGCTTCTTTCTCTATTTGAAAATGTTATAAGTGTTTACTCTGCACCATTTTTTAATGTCTCTACGGCGTTTTATAATGAGATTGCACAGCACTTAAATATCAATGAACTAAATTTTATTCTCTTCGTTTCTCAAAACTTCATTTCTCTTAGCACAAAAAGCCCCTTGTGATATAGGTTTAATCATATTGTTACGAAATTTAGAATATAAGCTGCTTAGTGCTTTTATTTCGTAATTTTCTGTGTGTCTTGTTAAGATAAAATTTGCCTGAGCAGTAAGGATCAGAAAACAGAGCAATTATATTATTTTCAATTACCCTGGTATGCATTTGTAGAAAGTAGGAAAAGTATTTCATTCCACCCAAAACTCGATACCGAGATTTTAGTGGAAGTCCTCTTTTTTAGGTATCCTCAGTCAAAGAAAAGTAATTTGAGAAAACGAGTCGTGTGTGTGGGTGTGATTGTGGGGAGTGTGGGTGTGGGGGTGTGAGTGGCTGTGTGTGGGTGTGATTGTGGGGAGTGTGGGTGTGGGGGTGTGAGTGGCTGTGTGTGGGTGTGTTAGTGGGTGTGGGGTGTGTGTGGGTATGTGTGAGGTGCTAGTGGGTGTGGGTGTGTGTGGTGGGTGTGGGTGTTGCTGGGTGTGTGAGTGGGGGGTGTGGGTGTAGGTGGGTGAGTGAGTGAGTGGGTGTGGGTGTTTCTTTTTGTAATTTACGTCTTCCAACGTTAAATCATATCGGACGATGAATGAAATAGGTGAAATGATGCTCGAATGAGCCCAGGGTCCATGAAGCTTAGTTTCCCGACATTCATCTTTTAGGATAAGGGAAAACCCCGGAAAAAACCTAATCCAGGTAATTCACCCTGACCGAGATTCGGGCCCTCTTGAACGTGAGGCAGATATGCTACCATCTACACTACCGAGGCGGGCATGTGGGGTGGTGTGGGTGTGTGTGGGTCGTTGAGTGAGGGGGTGTGGGGGTGTGGGTGTGTGAGTGAGTGGGTGTGGGTGTGTGTGGGGGGTGTGTAGGTGTGTGGGTGGGTGAGTGAGTGCGGTTGGGTGTGGGTGGAGGTGGAGCAAGGAGCAAAACTGTTAAAAAAAACATGCGCCCTATTCACTCTGTACACTAAAACCGAGAAGATTCATTCACAAAAGTAGAAGCCGTCAGAATGTTTTTGAATGGTCTGTAACTGAACTCCCATGGGATGTCATAAACCTATCTGGGAGGTTGTAGGAACATTCGCCAACTCCCCTGCGTCTCAGGCCTCGGAGACTATCTCTCCTGTGGAGGACAGTAAGTCCTCAGAGAGGGAGGGCAATAGTTGGCCAACGGGAAGTTTCAAACTAATCGTGGGGTTTTGTGCTTACTGCTATCCTCTCTCATCAGGTTCATCACTCTACTCCAACCCCGAAGGAACAGGCCTCTGTAGCGTAGGTGGTAGTCTGCCTCTAGTTCAAGAGCTCCCGAGTTCGAATCTCGGTCAGGGTGAGGTATCTAAATTAGGCCTTTTTTATTTTTTTATTTATTCCATTTTACCTCACCTTTAACAGCGATGGTCATATCGTCGGCCGTTCTGCTTTGGAACATATCGTATTCGTGGGCCCTTTTTTAATCAGCAGATCATGCACACATTCGCACTCTCATTTATACTTCCAGACTCTGGGAAAGACGAGGAATTATTTTGGTCAGAAAAAATCCCCACTCCACCGGGAATCGAACCTGGTACCCCTAGCACGGAAGGCAGATGCTCAGCGTAGGACGTAAAATCACACACACACACACACACACACACACACACACACACACACACACACACACACACACACAAACAAACTGTTATTAGTAGTTCTGTATAAGTCCGTCGTACAGACGTTTCAGATTTGCGCAAAGAAGCCATTCTGACCCTCACATTCTGATCTGACACACGGGAACGTTCGATACTCTTTTTACGGAGACACTGGTCGTTTTTGGGAGTTAATGAAACTTCGCCTATATACCCGCTAAATGGTAAGCACAGAATTACATTTCGTAAATTTGAAAACACTTTTTGCACGCAAGTTGTCACGTTTACTTTACTTCGTTATAAAACATGTGCCCATGTAGCTATTTAAACTCCAACAGTTATTCTATGACTTACAATTCTATCGCAGAGATAAAACTATTTTTATACATCCTATACTTTGAGAATTTTAGATCTTTTACCATGCTCTGATAATAATCTGTGAAGGAAATATGCTCCATTCTGTAGGAAATGGTTTTCTCTGGAATTTTGAAAGCCATTCAACCTCGTTCCTTCTCTACATAATTATAACCTGGAGCGTAGACGTTCTTGGAATCTACTCTTTGATGTGGCTGGCCACAAAATGACGCAAAGCTTTTGTTTCCCAAAACTAATTACCACGTCCCATTACAAAGCATCCTTCCCTTATAAAAATTTGCATAGATAAAGGAGAAACATTACCAGCCAGATAATCTCATTAAAGGAGTTTCTACATCTCTGGGAGTTGGAATGTCACATCAACAATCTTATCTCAAAAGACAATTTAATGAATTATTGATTTATTATAATCAGGCCGAGCGGCATGGTTCAGGCGGTTTCGTCTGTGCCCCGCATTCGGGAGACACGGGTTCGATTACCTTGACAGAAGTATCTGACCTATGGGTTTTTCTGGAGGTTTTACCGGGTCACCAGGTAGGTTAATTACATATCCTGAATTTCCTGTCCCTCCATTTCATTCGTTAGCATTTCGTCTCTCATCTGGCGGTTTCTTTCAGGGTAAAAATATCGGCGGGTTCTCGGCGATGCATGGCAGGATGATATGCTCTGAGAGAACCACTTCCTCCTCCGTGAGGTGAGTTGCTGGTCTCCGAACCGGCTGCTGGGACAGCTTCCGGACACCAGTAGGGGGAATGTCCGTTGTCCTACTTGGGGATGTTTCCATCTAAGTAAAATGTAGGGACCCTTATTACTGAAAAACGTAGAAGTTTAAAGAACACAATTTATATTAAATGCACTTTTTGGATTAAAGCTTTTTCGGAATAGCTTTACTGGTTTCCATGTTAAAATATTCATGTCTTTAATGAGAAGTCGTTTTTTCATTTCTCGGCCATGCAAATAGTCTGAAATTTCAAAGGACGTATTTAAAGTACTTAAATGGCGATAAAAGGAGCGTCCAGAAAGTAAGTTCTGTTTCAATTTATCTCCGCTGCAGCGCTGCGGTCGCAGCTCCGCACATGCGCGGTAGACGCTCTGTATCAAGGAGAAGAAACGTGTGCCATTGTGAGATCGCTGTCAGCCACGTACGCTTTGTTGTGCTTGTCTACAATGTCAGTGTTGATTGAAAATCCCACCGATTGTGAAATCAGATTTGTGATTCGTTTTCTGAATGCTAGGAAAGTGAAACCAATTGAAATTTATCAGCAAATTTGCAATGTTTACGGACAAAATGCGATGAGTGATACAATGGTGAGAAGATGGGTCCGACAGTTCAATGAAGGACGTAGTGAAGTGCACGATGAAGAACGAAATGGGCGTCCATCTTTAGTTACAGAACAACCGGTTCACGCGATTGATGATAAGATCCAGGAAAACAGCAAGTTTACAATTAGTGCTCTCGCTATGGAATTTCCCCAAATCTCACGATCACTAGTTCATGAAATTGTTACCGAAAAACAGCAATTTCGTAATCTTTGCTTACGTTGAGTGCCAAAGATTCCTAGTGAGCAACTCAAAACAAAACTGATGGGTAGTGCACTTCAGTGTTTGACCCGTTATGATGACGGCGGCGAAGAATTTCTGACACAGTCACAGGAGATGAAACTTGGGTTTCTTACGACACCCCTGAATGTAAGCGTCAATCAATGGAATGGAGGCACACCTCATCCCCAGCAAAGGTTGAGCCGAAACACCTCGAAAAATGATGTGCATAGTGTTCTGAGACAGTTGAGTCCAGAGGGTCTACTCCCATCTGTCCTGGACCCGTAGGACCAAGACCGGGCCTCTTTAAACCAGGAAGTTATCCGAGCTGTCCCAAAGGGCGCTCGGCGTCCTCCGTGGGGCTGTACATAGGGAAAGACCTAGGTGACAAACAAGCCCCCCCCCATCTGGTCCAAGGACACAAGATGGGATGGAAGTGAATACACCACTTACGTGTTCTGGGACAGGGGAGCGCAGAGGTTCTACTCCCATTAGTCCTGAACCCGTAGGAACTGGACCCGGGCCTCTTTCAACCAGGAAGTTATCCGAGCTGTCCCAAAGGGCGCTCGGCGTCCTCCGTGGGGCTTTACATAGGGAAAGACCTAGGTGACAAACAAGCCCCCCCCCATCTGGTCCTAGGACACAAGATGGGATGGAATTGAATACACCACTTACGTGTTCTGGGACAGGGGAGCGCAGAGGTTCTACTCCCATTAGTCCTGAACCCGTAGGAACTGGACCCGGGCCTCTTTCAACCAGGGAGTTATCCGAGCTGTCCCAAAGGGCGCTCGGCGTCCTCCGTGGGGCTTTCCATAGGGTAAGACCGTGTTTCCTAACAAGCCCCCCCCATCTGGTCCTATGGACTCAAGACGGGATGGAAGTGGATACGCCACTTACGCGCGCCAACACCAAAGGTGAAGACTACCGAAAACCTCGGTTGGGCCGCCTGGTGATCTAGCACACCTTCTACTAGCTATGCAGGCTAGTACCCGGGAGAATTAATGGCTTCCCTCAACCCCGTCCGAAGACGTACCCGATCCCCACGGGTATCGGGAACACACTGCCCCCTCGAGTCCATCCCAATCCGAACAACTCCCGAAGGAGGGGCTCAGATGTTCGGCCCGAGGTTCCTCTAGTAACGTCAGAGGTACCACGAGTGCTAAGGGTCTGCAGCGCCCGCACTTTGGGACAGGAAAGGCATCTTACTCATTGATTTCTTACCGCGTGGTCAAACAATGAAAGCAGATGTTTATTGCGAGACACTTAGGAAATTGCGCCACGCAATACAGAATAAGTGCCAAGGAATGCTGTGAAAAGATGTTGTGTTTCTTCACGACAACGCACGACCACACGCTGCAAATGCGAGGAAAATCATCCTACAGGGATTTGGCTGAGACGTATTTGACCACCCCCCGTACAACCCTGACCTCGCTCCTAGCGACTTTCATCTGTTTTTGCATCTCAAATCTTTCCTTGGCGGTCAACACTTAAACAATGACGAAGAGCTGAAAGAAAATGTTTCCAACTGGTTGAAGACACAGGCGGCAAACTTCTATGAAGAAGGTATACAAAAACTTGTGCCTCGCTATGACAAATGCCTATAAAATTTCGGCATTTATATGGAAAAGTAGTGTAAGAGTTTTAGAATTTTGTGCAATAAATAATTTTTTTTGTATCTGTACACAATTTAATTTTATTACCAAACAGAACTTACTTTCTGGACGTACTTCGTATATGCTACAGTGATTAAAATTAGGATTCTATTTGTGAGTAGGTATGATTCTGAAACGAAGCCGCAGGCCGAGACTTACGTACAAAATAAGATATTTTTAGCCCGTGCATCACACACTGCCTTTAGACACTCCTGAATGTTAATAGATACATTATAAGTTATATCGGGTGAGTCCCCTGCTGCTATTTATTTTTGAATTTATGCAACGTGCCAAGCGACATAATGTGACTTAGGCCTTTCTTGAACGCCTTCTGATGGATGATTTGCACAACATTTTATAGAGGAGGGGTAGATAGCTCAGTGCATAAGTATTATATGGGACAGAAATCAGTCACTATGAATGTCCATTCCGAAAACATCATACCCAGATACAGAGAGCTGCAGTAATAGTTTTGACGAGTTAACAAAATTTTATTCATTAGCGTACATTCGTGCACACCTTTAAACACGCCCCTGAAGGAACAGTTGAGTCCAGAGGTTCTACTCCCATTAGTCATGGACCCTTAGGACCAAGACCCGGGCCTCTTTCAACCAGGGAGTGTCCGATCTGTCCCAAAGGGCGCCCGGCGTCCTCCGTGGGTTTTCCATAGGGCAAGACCTGGATCACTAACAAGCCCCCCCCCATCTGGTCCAAGGACACAAGACGGGATGGAAGTGGATGCACCACTTACGCGCGTCAACACCAAAAGGTGAAGGCTACCGATATGACCTCGGTGGGGCCACCTGGCGATCTAGCACACCTTCTACTAGCTCTGCAGGCTATACCCGGGAATATTAATGGCTTCCATCAACCCCATCCGGAGACGAACCCGATCTTCCACGGGTATCGGGAACCACTGCCCCTCTCGAGACCAACCCAATCTGAACAACTTCCAGAGGGAGGGAGAGGCTCGAATGTTCGGCCTGAGGTAACGGTCTAGTCACGTCAGGGGTATTACGAGTGCTGAGGGTCCGCAGCGCCCGCACCACGGCAGCTGAAGGGGACTGATCCCCTCCCCTACGGGTGCCCCTGAAGGAACAACCAACCACGTGCATCAGATGACAATAACATTGGAACACATAATAGCAGAGCTACACAGTGGGACCAATTGGGTTTAAATCTTCAGCCAACACGTGTTTTCGTTGTACAGCTATGTCGAAATTACTAAGAATTAGGTTGATTGTTTTCGTTTCTGTCACAAATTACGGCACTTTTTAGCCCATACAGTAATTATAACGGTGGTTGCAGTTTTTTTTATTTGTGTTAGAACTATCGAAATGAGCTCAAAACTCTGTATGATGCTAAAACGCGTGTAAATGTTCGAGGTGGGCCATATATCTCCATCGCTGTTCAAGTTTTCTATGCGTTATTAGCTTGTTTTTGGGGATTTGTTTGAAGACAGTCACACAGATTTGGTGGAAACAAATGTTGATTAGCTAAATATGGAAGCCTTACGGAAAGTTCAAAATTTTCTGCCTTCAAGTGTACATATAATAACAATAAATAATGAAGATGTGTGTGTAAACAGGGGAAAAGGTATGGAGCTGTAATACTAACACGCAATGCACATCTTGTTCACTTTGTGCACACACGCCATAAATATAAATCTATGAAGATATAAAGCCGGGGCCTTCCAGCCTTAAATCATTGTTTACGGCTGCCATAAAAGTTCTTCACTCGCTATACGAGCTTCTCATCGACAGGCGCCGTGTTACTACGGAACATTAGCTAATCGACAGGTCTTCACGTCTGGTGGGCTATTGAATATCGATAATCTTACATTTTCCTACAAAAAGTAAACAAACCATTTCAACTATTTGCTATTAATCCTTTTGCTTGCTAGTACCAAGTGAAATAGAAAACAATAATGTAAAACATAAAGTTAATAAATTCCAACACATTTTTTAAAAACAAGTCTTAAGTTTTTAACCTTCTATTGGCAGAATTACTAGCCGCACTACTTCTTATTCTTAAATAACTTATATCCCTTTCACAAGCACTACAACTGAAGAGATTCTAATGGCTGTGATCATTAAGGCAATACAAAATGCAATAACCATTCACACAAAAACTAATGTCAAGAATTCGAAACCGAGAAGCTCAAGCCAAAAGTTGGGGACGTTAAATTTTGTTTTATTTTATGTATAGGTTTTCCACTTTATAGGAGTTCAACCTTGGTTCCTGCTTTCCAGAGATTCCTGTCGTTCCATTGTCCTTTTTCCAGGACAATGGGTGACGTTAAATAAATAATTAAATAAATAATAATTCACGAAAATAAATTTTACTTAGTGTTTTTCATGAGAAAAATCGTTCAATAAGATTTTATCTCTTACGATTTACCGAGCGGGATGGCTCATGCGGTTTCGTCTATGGCCTACTTTCGGGGAGCCCGGATTCGATTCCCCTGGCCGATTTACTTGGCCCGTAGTTTTTTCGGGAGGGGGGTTGTTTCTGGGTCACCAGGCGAATGCTGGTTAGGTCAGTTACATCCCCTTATTTACCTGTCCCTCCATTTCATCTCCAGTTTCATTTCATATCGCCTCTTTCATGGTGGAATTGTCGATGGTTGTCCATCCTCTGTCTTCTCGCGACTCATCCTTCCTGCAGGGATGCCTCACTTGGGGCTTAGGTATAATAAACACATTTTCAGTGCAAAATTACCTCTATATTAATCCAACTAGTTATACAAAAGTCTTCCAGAATGAAGAGGACCTCTATTGTCATTCCCATTAAATTAAATTATGTATTCCATTTGTCGCTAAAATATAATACACTTGCTTGTTTAATAAAACTCGTTAGATCAATTTTTGAAAAAAAAAAAATTCGGAAAATATTCCAAAACGGGGATAGTCTTGCATCTGAGCTCTTTTTTTTTTAAATCTTTGATCGCATCCTAGGAAAATTTTGAAATATTGTATATAAGCGAAGTTTTATTTTTGAATTATGATAACCCCGGTACATAAACACACAGACGGCTCTTTACTAAATATTTTTTATTTCAATTTAGAAGGTCCCTAAACCCTATTTTCGATGAAATTTCACTATCGAATCTTTAGATGGAATGCAATACTCCTCTACTTATTAAATGCAGCAGGGAAAAAATAAGAGTAAAAGCAATCCATCTTTACCGCACAATATAGGTACTTTTAGGGATTATAACAAGAAATTGTAAAATATGACAAAACTTAACAAAATGCAATTTTAATTAAATGTGCGTACATCAGGCTAACAAGAATTAAAAGACTGGCCCCGTAGCTCAGTCGGTAGAGCACCTGCCTGCCGTGCTACGGGTCCCGGGTTCGATTCCCGGCGGTGAGGGTGGGGACAAGGGGACAAGGGAAAAATAAAGAATTAAAAATAAGGCGAAAAAGGAAACAAAACTGAAATGTTATAGAGTAATTGTGTATCAGCTTTATTATATGAAAGCGAATCTTAGAGTGAGTGTGTGTGTGGTGTTTTAGGGCCCGTCGACAACAAGGTCATTTGGGCCCGCGAATCTTAGATACGACGACAGGGAGATAAGAGAAGTATAAAGTGCTGAAATGAAATCTTTAGGAGGGGTGAAAGATTGTATAAGTAAAAATTCAAACCAAATGAAAAGAAATATTCTGGAAATGTTTAACTCTAAAAAGAATAAATTTACCTAAACCCTGTCTTTAAGGAGATGTACAACACATTAATAAGATTTGGCCTGAGTCTTCAGGAAAAAGAGAACTTCAGAGACTGTTGCAGAAAATTCAACTTATATATTTTATGAAAATATATTAAATATATCATGTTTTAATCAAACTATTTAAAGTAATTTCCGATAAAATCAGAATTAAGGACCATTCTCCATCTAAAAGTTGTTTGCGATGACAGAAATTTTCTTAAATCTTCGTGACGCAGGCTTGTAACATGCTGAACAGCAATACAGTAAGACCTCGTTTACCCGGATCAACTGCATTAACGAAAATCCGGGTTATTTAGAAAATTATGGGAAAACGGGGGAAAAATGCATAGGATCACGGCAATATTTTAATGGAGTTTATAAATTACAATCGGCACCCTTTCAGTTGAAGATACTTATACAGCATGTACTGTAATAGTTTGTGTTAGATATACAATATAGCTACAAACTAGTCGGTAGGAAAAAAGGCAGTGAGCTTCTTGTGTCTGAGTTTGCTGTATCGCTTACGAGCAGCATGGTTTCGCATCCGCTGTAACATTAGAAGTTCATTTGGGAATGTTTTGGCTTGACTCCCGAAATAAAGCATAAATTTCTCTATGCTTGCTACTGCTTGTAAATGGGTCATAACCACAACTGGTTCATGAACACTATCTGAATCTGAATACTCTTCATTTTCAGTAATACTGTATGATACAATTCCTTCCCGTGTAATCGGTTTATAACCTCCGTCATTGTCAGTTCTGCTGTATCAACATCGGAACAGCCATCGATATTTTAAAAATGTCTATAAAATCTTCTTCCACACTTTTCTTTCTTCTTTTCCAGTCTTGTTTTCTGGTAAGTAACAAACATCAGGCCACAGCTTTTTTCATGACTTTATCAAAGATTTTCTTCCAACCTAGTCCCAAGTAGATGCGCTGAGTGCAAGAGCTAGCAAGAGATCTACCTACAGAGAACAGCAATTTATTGTCTGTAAAACAAGTTTTCATTTACTAGGATAAACAATATAATTTTTTCAGAATTGGTCCGGGTTAATGAGGTTTTACTGTACCAAGTTTGGCTTTTTATTTTTGACTTATGATTAGAATCAAGAGTACACGAATCTTTCTCTAAAATGTTTTCGGTTTATATAGAATGGTAGGGAATGTAACAATAAAGATTACTTCTTCTTCCACCGCGAGATTCAGCACTACAGCCGAGGACTTATTGTGCATCAGACCACAAGAGAAAGGATGAAATGAGAGTACCCTAAAAGCGTCCAGGATCGATCATTGGTGGCACTACAGCCGCGGTGGGTGCGTAAGAAGAGTGGGAAATTTCTTCAGTCCCACAGTTTCAGATTGCCATAGAGAGCCCGCCACCAACTAGCCAGTTCGGCCGACTGCAACGCCTCCCCTCGTCCGAAAAGTATATTTCCAGAGCTTTAACTACACTGCAGCGCAGCATCACTTGCTTACTTTTGCTACGATTGGGTTGGATTGAGGGAATGAAATGAAAGGAAGTGAAAGAGGGATGTTAGGTAAATATCCTTAGCATCATTCGCCTAGTATCTCCAAAAATACCCCGTAAGGAGAAGAAAAAGGCATTGTCAGAAAAGTCGAACGGTGACCTCCCTAATGTAGCCACAGTCAATACCATGTGAGCCATTCCTGTCGCTTAACAAGAAAGATAAAACAAAGAAAGCAGAACATAAGACACACGTGCTGTGGAGATTTGTAGCCTAAACAAAACAAACTATGCCGAAGCCTCAAAACAGAGATGCTGTCAGGAGTGTGAGAGATATTAAAACACGGCAGTAGAAGGAGATTGACAATATGGAAATGGGATTTCAAGCAACAGAAAGGAAGAGCGAAAAACACTGCGAAGGTTCCACATGACAGTTATCTCCAAAAGCAAGAAAGAGAGAGATTCTTTTTGGTATAGCTGAAGGAGCAGGAAAATTGAATATCAGGAAATGGGATTTCGTAAACTGTATGGGCTATTCTTGTATTCAGGTGAATATCAAGGGCGCAGCCTCTATTATACTTTAGATGTCTTTACTCTTTAGATTTTAATTAATTTGACCTATTTATCCTCCTACTGGTTGTAGTAGAGAAAGTGGAGGCGTTCAAGGTGCTTCACGCGATGCAATTTTTCTTAAATTTACTTCAAATATTGTATAGCAGCAACCAAATCAAGTAAAATAAAGCATTTTAATACACTACGTATTCAAAACGACATAAAAGCTTTAAAACAATTTCCTGTGGTCAATACATATACAGGGTAACTTGAAAATTCATGAAATAACAACTATGATATTTGCAGATTTAAAACAAAGGACCAAAACCATAGGGTAAATGTAACAAATAACTGATTACGTGGAAAATGATTACCCGGGCTTGTGGGCGTGATAATTACATTTTCTATGTAATTGTGAAAGCACACGTAGTTCAATAGATAATTGATTGATAAGTGGTTTAGCTAATTCATTAGACATTTTTTTTAAAAATAATAGGTAGCAATAATCATAATTGTCCCTATTATTGCCTACTTTTATAATGCGAGTCTTTTTGAAGTGGCTTTTACAGATTTTAAAATACATAATTTCGAATATGCCTGCCATTTCATTATTTTTGTTTTTCGCTGTTATTTTTTTAATATTGTAGTTATTATTGACGCGAACTTAGCTTTAATATTGCGATTATTATTTCGCGTTTGGATTCAATGTGCGATTGTTGAAAGGATCCCTCAGGGATGATACAGAAATTATGAGTCACGTAAATAAATTATAACCTATAATAAAATGGAATGTGAATATTTTGAAGTTGTGTTAGATGTAAAGGGGTTGTAGGTTTGACAATAGATTGAGTACATCTTGGATCGGGGTAAGATGACATTAACTACGATAATTGGTGACGCTAATTTTCAGGAAATTCGTATAAGTAGTTCGACGGTTACGCAAGTGATAGTATCCAAGGTTGTTCGATTATGTATGACAGGCTAGTTTGGCATTGTTTGAATGTGAAGTAGGAGTTCTTAGAAATTTACAGACGGGCTCTGAGTTTTAAAGAGGCAAATATCAGCACAGAAGAAATGAGGTGGCTAGGAGTGGGCGGTCTTAAAATCCTTACCTAAGGAGATGTTATTAAGAGTATTTGAAGCTTAGTAGCAATTCTGTGCATAATCTAAGACATTTAATTGAGCACCGAACATTCATATAGTAGTTTCCATTGGTCGGCAGCTCGTGACATCCTTTGATTGAATAATACACATTTCATGCACACACTGAGATAGGTTTCTGATAGCTTGAGCAGATAGCCAGAATTAACGAATTGACGACACAAGGAAGAGATCGTAAGGACATCGTGGAGCGACATTAAAGCTTTAATTTGGCACAGCCAAATTGAAAATCCATCATTTACACATTAGCTCATCACCTTGTCCATCAATGTGGTGGCTTTTATTATTACCTGATTCCCATATAGGAGAAAACAAAATACTATTCTAGGAAGACTTAACTTACTTTAACTAGAAATGTATGTTTAATGATAATGGATAAGAGACTTAATAATTAGAGACCAGCCATATAATTACAGTCATATAATCCTAATATGGCTATTCGATATGTGACATTTCTATATATTTAAATCATTATAAAATGTGTTTATAAGTGTCTAATAAATAAACTATCGTGATTGCTTAATTGTCTATGGTTAGTGTTAGCGCCTATTTTTAAGTTGTAGGGCCTTTTTGGGTCTTTTGCGCTGAGCTCTTCTCTGCTTATATTGAGGTAGAGGTATATTGAGGGCATACCTGGTATCTCGATCCGCAATTGGATGTTTTATACATTTAAGCAGCAGAGATGCACACAGTTCCTTAACGTTTACTAGCTTGAGAGTCCTTTATGTAGAGCTCTTGGCAACCTGCTCAAACCGCCGGGGGTTGGCTCAGATGAACCCCTCCAGCGAAAAATGGGAAAGCTCAACTCTGCAAAAGAGGCTCTGATCGCTATCCTCTGGCGGAGCCGAGAAGAAATTCCAAAGCATTATTTTCCAACCATTTTCTCGGAGTGGACCTGCAATATGAAGGGAAAAATGTGAGAGAAGAGAGCTACCAGATACTAGTCCAGCATTAGTGGGTGGTCTAGAGTGAGTTTTCACCAGGAATCGAACCAAGGACTTCCCGAATGAGAGCCTCAAGTAACACCGGGGGAAATCTCCCTATGTGGTCAATTCTGTATTTCTTCTTCGTATTGCAGAAGTTTGCAAATCTTGTTTGGAAAGTCTTTACATATTTGCGTCAATTTTGCTCTACAGCATGCATTCTGTACCTTATTAGGTCTAAATAAAAAGAATTTATCCGTAAAATTAAATTGTTAATGTGAGAGTGTTTTATTACTTGCACTTGGGGCGTACGCATAAGGAAATCGGCAGGTTGTAAGCTCGTTTACTTTGCTTACGGTTCGCGAAACACGCTAACGAATGCAGTTAGCTAAATGTACTTCACCTGAAGGGTCACAGTATTCTACTAGTTTCCATTTGCATAAGCAAACACTTTAACGCAATTCTGGTTCAGCTATGTAAATGATGAATCCAGGCGCTGCCTTCGGTCTTTTGAAGTTCGAGTAGTTATCGATTGGTGATTTCTACTCGAGAGTTTTGTGGCGAGTTCATTGTGACGGTATCTGATGGACTTAGTGATGAGTAATGTGTTTTATTTGAAAAGCCGTGTCCGCTGCAAATCCTCTCGTGCAGAAATGTTATTTAGGATGTTACAATCTGTTCGACTCTATGATTTAAGTTCGGAGGAGGACTAGCACCTCAGTGAATTAAATATTTTGGGTCTATGCTCTTAATGGGGTACCCCACGGGAGAAAGGGGTGAGTAAACTATAGGTGGTCGGACTGAGGAGAGGTGACAACTTAGAGCAGGGTCCCTAACAAAACAGGGAGTTGAAGACCACCCCTTATCCAACCTAGATGAAAGTTGAACTGCAATGAGGGGTGACGCGAAATAAAAGGACATCAAATGCAAGAATGTGATTCTCCTTCTCAGTATTCACCTTGCGACACGGGTAAACCCCAGAAAAAACATAGGTCGACCTCAGGAATTGAACTCAAGTCCCCCCCGAATGTGGGCTGCAGACACTACCGCTTGAAGCATCTCTCTCGGTTCCAATATTAATAAATAATCCTGACCCTGATAGGATTATTACCAACCTCAGAGCCGACCTGGCGCCCACGTACCGTAAAAAAGTGGGTGATCCAACCGATATGGGGAAGTGTTGAGTATCACGTATGCGTGATGTGGGGTTTGTTGGCAAAGAGCTCTGCCCGTCGCAGGTCAACACTTTTCTTACCTCGCTGAAGGGACACTATCCTATACCCGACACTTATAATCGGCACCTCTTATTCCGGGCGCTTTCATGGCCGGGAACAAGAGCTGCACGCTCCAGGTTACTGTGCTAGGCGCACAGTCATACTTACACCTACCCAACATCTTTAATAACTAGCTGATCCGGTAAACTCCGTGCTGCCAATGAAACTTGTCTGAACTTATCTATATAAATAAAACAAATTCGGCTGAGTTATTTATTCTGCAATTGGGGGTGAAGTGTAAATACAACACAGTTACAAATAAGTTAATCAGTTTAAAGCTTCCTAATAAACAATATTTTTGTCTTTTCTATAGTGCGTAAATATATAAAGATGGCGGTTTTCCAAACCTTGAATGCGCGACGTATAATTTGTCCATGAGAGAAAGAGGGTTGAATCCGAAAATTTCCAACGACTGCCCTTGCGATTTATTTATGGCCATTGCAAAGGCCAAACGCACGAAAAATTTTAATGCTTAAAATCCAAAGGTAAATCCGTTGGAATCTTCGAAATACGAGAGATCAATATATCCTCTTCTTTGTACTTTCCCTTGATTATTAAACGTTATTGACGAGGGCTGTTAAATAAAAAATGATCACAATTTTTTGTCAGTGTACCTTTCCTCATGCTGATAATTTTGATGATCCTTCTCAAAATAGTCTCCCCTGAATGCGATGCACTTGTCCCAGCGTTTCTGCCAGTTTTCAAAGACATGTTGGAAACCATTTTTGAATATGTAATTTTCATGATTATTACATATATACAGACGGTTCGCGTTACCAATTCGAAGATAATATATCTGTAGTAGGATGTGCTTTTATTGTTTATGAAAACCAAACGGAACTAACTCACTCCATGTTTAAATTCTCATCTGAATGTTCTGTATTCCAGTCGGAGCTCTTAGCAATTAAAGAAGCTATAAAATTGTGTACTGTTAATGGGGACAGTGCCCGTATTCTTAGTGATTCACAATCAGCTCTACTCGCTATTAATGATAAATACAATTTAAATTCATTAGCACATGAAATCAGAACCTTGCTTCAAAACCATCCAGGACATATTTGAATGGGATGGCTTAAAGGACACAGTGGAATTTTAGGTAACGAGAGAGCTGATTGCTTGGCTAAGAAGTCTGCGGAATCCAATCTTCTTATGACATACTCTTTATGTCCTATTTCTAATGTAAGGATATTAATACATCAACATATTCTTGAATAATGGAACCAACAATGGCTAACAACTCCAAATGAAAGTTTAACAAAAACATTATTTTTCCCTAGTGTATATGACAGAGGAAAATGTGAAACTCTTGTACCAAATTTTGTTTTGACACAATTTTTAAGTGGACATGGTAAATTTGGTGAATACATATCACGATTTCACTTAACATCCAACCCCGAGTGCATGTGTGGTGAAGAATTTCAAACTGTGGTTCATCTCCTTTTCTGTTGTCCCATTTTCTGGAGAGAAAGACAAGAATTAATATTCAAGCTAGACTCTCTAGGAACTGAATTTTCTGCTCCGCTCACATCTTTGCTAATGAAGCCACAACAGTATAAGTACTTCATGATGTTTATAAACTCAGCGTTTAAACGTCTGAAATAGTTTAAATTAATATGCATCAGATTAAAACACATTTTCTTCCTTCTAGTATTTAAAATATGTTTGTTAAAATTGCATATTTTTATGTATCAACTCTAACCCTAATATATCACAGTGTGAAATAGGGTTCATTAAATCTGGATAAAAAACATTTTTGAGAGATCCTTCAAAATCGCCACCGCAGCCTTCACCGCTGCTTCTGATGATGGTTTCTTCAAGTTAGGGAATAGAACAAATTCACATGGGGTGAAATCTGGACGATAGGGAGGGCGAGGGTTCATGTTGATTTTTGCAAGATATTCAGCAACAACATTGGCAATATGCGGCCGCGCATTATAGTGGTGCAGCATCCAGCCTGCTTCGCGGAAATGTTGCACACAATGAAATGTTCAGTATTTAAGAAAGTGACCTTAAGGTAATTCGTCGATCCTCTCTCACAATGGCAGCAGCAGTGTTAATGTTTTCCTCCGTAAGAGCAGTAACAGGAGCACCGGTTCCACCTCCCTTTGAAATTGATTGTCTCCCCTCTTTAAACATTTTAAACCACCTTCGAGCTGTGCTGTAGGGAAGAATAGACTCTGCATAGGCCTCCTGTAACATTGTGTAGGCCTCAGTGTTCCTCGCATGTTACCTCCATTGCAGCGGTAGGTGATACTGAACATGTCTGAACTTGCCTGGTTCTCAGAGGTGGGAAACAAGAGTAAAAACAATGCAGCTACTACGGCGTGCTTGTTTCACATTAATCTAACGAATATAATAAGATTGAATTTTAGTGCAAAGAATTATGACCGTAAAAATTATGATCATTCTTTTTTGAACAGCCCTCGTAATAAAATATAGTAAGCGAAATAGCTTTGAAGACTTTGGCAAGGAGTGGGATATCTTTCTACTTTGTAATGCTTTTTTTGTCGAAAATAAGAGGTGTATGTTTTCCGTAAAAGTTAGACCATGTACTTTTATATTTAGTTGATAATCCGGTTCATTATCACTTCAGGTTTTTTTCTCAACTTTTAAACCTCCCTTGGACTTACACAAATATTTCAAAACCAAAATTAGGGAAATCGATACAGTCGTTATTGAGGTTTTGTAAGGCTAACAAACGTGAATTTATAGATTGAAACAAGACTAGAGGTGTAATTTCGATGGTAATAATAAAATGAATTATATACATCATTTAAAATGTTTTAATGAAATAAAAACTGTCTACTAGATACTTGGTCTTAGTTGCGTAGTCGTCTTTCTTTACCATATGTTCTGCTGCTATTGAATTTTTGGGTTGTAACAACACTGACATTTGTCTTAGCACTGAAAACAGCCTTCGCATGAGGTCACAGAGAATCAAGATATAAATTAGTTGCTTTAATTAATGTTATTCACAGTACATTAGATCTTAAAAAGTGTGACCCTGTCATCGCCTGAAAGTATAACCATACAGAGAAACTTTTAGACACTGTTTAAACAAGCACGAAAATTCATGAACATTACTTTGTAAAGTATCCAAAACTCTGGACTCAAGTAGTTGTTAACTACTCAGATGGTTCGACATGGTGGTGCTTTCCTTCCTCCCAAAGCTCTTGTAATAGGATTCAGAACCTCAGTCTCAGCGCAGTCAAAAGCCTTTGCCAGTGATGTTATTACAACCTGCTACCTCGGTTCGCCTTTTACATTGCTCGCTAACTGAAGCCTACTCCACTCGGGCGAGCGACGGCAAGGCGATACAAGAAAAATATAAATCGTCATTAGTTCATGTAAAACGATAAAAAAGTTTCTTTCTCGAAAAACGTCGACTAATGAGAAACAATATCGTCGACTACCCGAAATGGAAATTGCTTCTGTAATATAACAAACTCTTCATCGTGCTACAGGCTGAGACAGTAGACATCTGTAGAGGTTCGCATTTCCTTATTTGCCTGTTTTCTCATTTATTCAGACCTGTGTGTGTGTGTGTGTGTGTGTGTGTGCGCGCGTGTGCGTGTGCGTGTGCGTGTGCGTTTTTTTAATTTACGTCCGACCCAACGTCAAGTTATATCGGATGGTGAATGGAATGGGTGAAATGATGCTCAAATGAGCCCAGGGTCCATGGAGCTTAGAGTTACTCGACATTCGTCTTGAAGGATAAGGGAAAACCCCGGAAGAAACCTTATCTAGGTAACTCACCCTGACCGAGATTCGAACTCGGGACCTCTTGAACGTGAGGCAGACATGCTACCATCTACGCTACCTAGGCGAGCTGTGTGTGTGGATATGTGCGCGTGCGTGCGTGCGTGTGTGTGAACACCAAAATCAAAAACGAAAAGTCTATTCAATACCAAATATCGTATAGAAGCTCATCACATTTCAAAATGCAAAAAGATTTTCAAAAAGCACATCCGATACAAAGTATCTTCTATCTAAAATATTTTTATAACATTTTAATCCTCTCAAAATTGCCTCTAATGATTTTGATGACTGAAATAGTACTCTGTGCATAAATATGGGGAGAAAATTGAAATAAAAATAACAGGTTAAACTTGAGAAAAGTATAAGGTACTCGGGGATTTGGACCACAACAAAGAATCCATAGGAACAGGTTAGTGCTACAAAAGTCGCCTTTAACGTAATTTATATTTTTAACGATATTCGTTTCTCTTTCAAAGTTGAGGTTTACTAGTGATACAAAACTATTCAGAATAGAGGGGACTTCAGAAAAATCAAGATGTGCATTTCATTTTTAAATTGAATTAAATATGATATTTAATCAAAAACGTTGCAGCAAATCATGAGGGAATCAAAGATATCAGAATTTTCCGTGTAAACTGTAATTTGTTTTCAAATTTGGGATGGCGTCCTTCAATATTTCTGAAGTTATATGCTAAGTGACTTACCGTTGTGGTCTGTTATACATACACAAGAAAGGACAAATCATCCTTAAAACGCCTCTATTTCTTTCTAAAATGTCTAAAATTTCCGTGAATTATATAAGAAGAAGCTCTCGGTGGAATAAAGTACTTGCTCTACAGTAAGGACGTAGTTCTTTTGATGCTGACAAGTCTTAAAGTTCAAAAAATTCCACGTAAATCTTGAGGTGAAGTTATGTTTAGCGCGTTTACACCGCAGCAGACAGTCTGCGGGGTCTCTCCTTAAAAAGTCATTTTAGTTAGATTAAAACATATTTATTTTGGGAAATCAATATAAAATTTGTGACCATAGTTTAATCGCATTAAATGAAGAAATGAAAATGCGTTTCTGATATGACAGTGATGTCATTTTGTGTCTTTTACGTTATCAACAGATAAGATATTTCCTTCTACATTGATTTTGGTCGGGTTTATTTCTCCAGCTTGGAGCAGTGGCTTCCTTCTGTAAGATTCCATCTAAAATCGGATATCGCTTCCCGCTTGTTCACGAAGGCGCGCGAAATATGTGTAGAATGGAATATTCGGCCGAAGGGTTGGTGATATTATTGTGAAGCACGCTTTCCAAAATTCTGGTATACAATTCTTTGCAAATATTCGTACAACATAACTTGCATAGGTAGAAGCCACATTTAGAGATTTTGGGCTCAATCTCTTTCACAAGGAACGCAAATAAAATTTCCAGAATTGAAAGCAACACGCAAAAAATGTATGTATGGAAGCGCTGCACACCACAGAGTTGTCAGCGTTCACTTCGTCTAACTTTTGACTTTAACAGAGAAAATACGAGTGGTAGATATTGTGACGACCTGATCTTAGTTTGTGAAAATTAAGGAACACGTGGACAGGCCGAACACGGGGGCAAACAGAGTAGAACTACATGCCTTGGCGAGAGGTTGGGGTTTTTCTATAAAGGTTTCATTTCTACAAAGGTAGAGCAAGGCTAATTAAATGTGGAATTCAGTTAATACGAATATTTACTACGACAAGCAGATTACAAAAGAGGCCAAAATGGCCATTTACCTGTCCAGAAGTGGAGTCGCCTACATACACATGTTGCTCATCCCAGAGTCCATTTAAGAGAGAGCGTCTATCGCTTACAGATTATTCATCTAGTCATAAAGGAGGGGAGAGAGTGGCGTCACACATACTACTCGAAAAAAAATAATAAGAAAGCTACCGCAATCTCCTGTTTATTTATGCATACTTTTTCATTTTGAAATATGTATGAACCAGCTAATGGACATGAATCCAAATAATGGAGATGTTAATCTTATTTTCAAGAAGGTGGCATGACTTTTCATATTCTTTTAGAGACAACATACATTTTAAATTTGCATATCTGTGAACAAAACAAATGTTTTTTTTAACAAGAAGAAACAAGATTATATTAGTAAAAATGTTATGTAACACTATTTCAACATTAATGTAAAATTATTTGAAGATCAATGTATCCATTCAGGTTTTTCAGGATTATCAGGATTATTATTAATTATCCATTATCAGGATCAGTCTGTATGAGTAGTACAGTGCAGTAAATAGTAGTGGAAGTGTGAGAAAGTCAGAAAGATTATAGCAGTACAAAATGGCGTGCTATAGAATTGTTTCGAAGTGTTGTACTTGTGAAAGAAAGGCTGATAGCAGGTTAGAATCGTGATTTTTTTTTGGTGCAAAAGAAGTTTTGAAGCGAACTTAGGTGCTTCTTTTGTCACATTATTAAACATCCTGCACAGGCACGTGATTGTTACTTTTCCAAATTTTTACCTCAGTGAATCCAAAACCTTGGCAAATGCAACAGTTGGCTGGCGTAAGAAACGAGAAATTCAGCTTGGTTTTGCTTTAATTTAGGAAATGCTGTATGGGACATTTCTGTGTATATTGCATTAATCTCTGTCACAAAATGCCACACCCTTTTTAATCAAGTCTAGCCGACCTTTAATTCGTCTTCATGCTGGGATCTTACCTTTACAGAGACGTCTACGTGTTGTATTGTTCCCTGTTATTATGCAGCCCTCATTTCATCTTTGAATTTAATAAGCACGAGAATCCTGAGAAAAAAGAAATCTGCATCGCGTGTTCATCAAGCTATGGCGTCACCTTGTTCTTATTTGCGGCAAGGTTTTGGCTTAGAATATTAAAGTAGCCACGTTGGAAGCAATGAACGTCGTCGGAGAACTTAGCACGTGCCCCTAACGAAGCCGTCTATTTTATATGATATAATAAAAGGCTGTATATATTAAAGTATGAACCGAGCAATAACATCTGTGGCCCGGGTTCTTCTGTAATTTCCTCTTGTCGCTAGGCGTGGCTTTCCTTGCTCATTTGTTCTATTTTATGGCCCTCTTTCAGGTTTGGCTGTCAGATGTATGCGGACAGATGATGCGGAACCATGCGCTGTATAAACCTTACCGGCCTCACCTGAAACAGCAACATGAGTGGTGGCTGAGGAGCTTCGGACGTGCGCTGGGTGTCCATCTGTAATCGTGTTGGTGACTTCTGCACGCCTTTGCGGCTGTGTCCACCCTCTGACGGCATGCAGTCTCCCTTTGTCTCCTATCTTCTTACTGAGGGAGTTGGAGCACACAATGTATCCCTGATGGGTTTGCAGTGTTAGACACTCACACTACATCAGTCACAGTGCAGAGACGATTGAGTGTGTCCTCTGGGAACTTTACCAGAGGATCCGTAATTGTATTCATTGTGTAGATGATTTACCTCGCGGTCTCTCACTTCCAAATGTCTTCCCTCTTCGCCTCTCTCCGTTTCTCTCTCTTGCATTCTTTTCCATTTCTCTGTATTCCTTTTCTTCTTTGTTTCCCATCTCTTTAGGCCTGCAGCGTAAAGGTACAACCTTTAGTTAAAGACAGTTCTAAAAGAAAACATTTCATAAGATAAGCAAGTTTTTACCTCTGGACGTAGCCAAGGTGTAGGTAAACTGACAGATGACGGCTGATGGCGTTCCTATCATTGACATTTGTTACGTACAATTTGTAACCCCGGTTTTGTCCTGAATTGCGTGTGACTTGTAACATCCGGCTGTGTCTGGAAGATATTCACCTGACTTCTCGTTTCATTTCACCCTTCCTCCATTTTTATCTCTTTATCATTTACATTAGGATTAATTCGGGTCAACAGATGTGTCGGCGCTGCATGAGAGGGAAAGATGATGTTATTTGTAATTATCTGTCTCACGGCAGTGTAGTCTTCACTTTCTGGCCTCCGTCTTCAATCAGGAACTTTTAGGAAACCCGTGCTTTGCTCTGTTGGGACTCTTGAATCGACCGCTTCACGGGCCTCCCCTTATGGGAGATAGGAACAGAAGGTCACATGGCCGAAGTCCATGTCTGTAGATACTACTTAGCTTACCTTACTTATGTACGTTGTAGAAAATCAAAATTATTGCCACGTTGAAAAAAAATTATTTACTCAGAAGTCTTCTTAATTTTATTAAACTAACATTCGTTATAGACAAATGAAATGCATATCCTAAATTTTCTGAGATTGGCCTCTGAGGTCCTCTACACCCAGGATGACTCTTATATAAGGGACTGACATAATCATACTACTCAGAAATGCACATCTCGTTAAAAGCACACCATTTATGTTAAGTGCAACTTTATGGAGCTAACTATTTCTGAAATACTGCTTTTTATTACTTAGTTTTTTAATAATTTTCTCAAATGTGGACTTATCATTCGTTTTTCATTTAATTCCTAGTCGTATAAAGAGGAGGAAGTTTCAGAGCCATGCATAGCTTTTGCAGGATTTGAGCAACGCTAAAGCCTGCATTTCCCTGTGTCTTGTAATAAAATCATCTTTACAGATATTTACGCACGTAAGTAAGTACACACACAAAGTTCGACAGTTTTGCAAAAATGTCTTCTTCCGATTAGGGAGCCCGATGAAATTTCGCTGTCGAAATCTTTGGGTGGAACCGAACAGTTACTGTAAATATGTGACCGGGAAAATAGAAAGTCAGGCAGAAGTATGATATGCTTATTATGCAGGAAAATAGTGTGAATCAAATAACTACTTGTAAACAAAAGACGTTACGCAAGCAATTTAAAACGAAGTGATTCATTAGACATTTTATTATTTTCGTGTTGATTATTTAAAATAAATGGAATCTCTATTTGCATTAGTAATAACGAGCGGGATAGCTCAGGCGGTTTGGTGTGTGGCGACCATTTGAGAGGTCCGGGTTCGAATCCCGTGATCAGCCTCCCTGACCCATGGGTTTTTTACTGGGGTTTTCCCTGGTCGCCAGGAGAATTCCGGGATAGGTCATCATCTCTCATATGAGGTCTCTTTCAGGGTAGAAGTGCTGGTTGTCTCGGCAGCGGCGGGAGTCTAAGCTCTGCATGGCAGGACGATATGCTCCATTAGGACGGTTTCCGAGCCGACCTAGTAAGCCGTTTCAGGACTGCGGTGGGTAGAATACCAGTTGTGCTGGCATGCCGGGGAGTTTCCAACTGGTTTTCATTGTCGTGACTCCTTGGGATGGTCACACTCTGTCTCCTCTCGCCTCATCCTTCCTTCCGAGATACCCCACTTGGAGTATAGGTACAATAGATCAAGACTGGTCGCAGTGCCGAATCCCCTGCGTAGCTTAATCCAATCCAATCCAACAATAAGTACTGGACGAACCAGCGGGTTTCATAACCTTGTTTTAGGACATTGCTATGGAAATAAATGCACAGAAATACAGTTTCAAGAAACAGAGTAAAACAATTTAAATAGGAGTATAGCTTTCCAAATAACGTTTTTTATCGAATTCCATGACGGAAAGCATTTTCTTTAATTATTCGTTATGAAAAAATATAACAATGTGTTATACAATATGGTATATTAATTTATTTTGACTCTGTGGCCTAGTACAGTACACTTTGCTCTTCAAGTACTCCTATAGACACTAGTAAGCTCTCCTCATATCTGGTAATCGTGCTGTTCAGACAACGTGATCATTGTTTCACGAGTAGCATGATCTGTGTCACCATCCTGCTGGAAAAGAACCCAGTTTTATCGTTCTGTGTTACCACCATATGTGAATATTGCTGTAGTTGATGGTTCAAGTATAAGCATTATGATGTATTACATTCACGTGTCTTTTTCTACCACCTTCATTTACTCTCCTTAAGTTTCTAACTATTTAATACTAATCGAGATAAATACTTCCTGAAATACTTTCATTGCATACTTCGTTGTAGATAAAATGAGTTTGAGGAAATGTATGAAGTGTTCACATATTTAAAATGCAGTCGCTAAATGCTGATCTTAAGATTTAACGGTCTTTCCATTCAATCATCTAAAAAACTGGATGAAAATCCACAAAAAGTTCAAGCCTTGATCTTTTTTGATTTTCGATATGTTTCCACTGCGTGCTTTCATTAAAACCTTTAATTAACTATATTGGAAATTTTAATCGCTCTTTAAAGTCTTTTAAAATGCGAACTTTAATGCACATTCCAATTTTAAATGCATTTTTTTATCAAAGAGCTTTGTATTACTGCAATGTTTCCATGTGTCAACATTACCGTCTAATTTTCTAATTACTTCTAATTTTCAGAATAGCTTCATGTATGAATAACAAACGCACTTGTTTATTTTATTTCACTTTTTCATAGTTTAATATTCAAAAAATAGAAAAATGCACAGATGCAAAGAGACTGTCTTTTATGCTATAGCTTTATTCGAGTTACAGAAGGCTAATGGGTGATCTGTAGAAAAAAAAGAAAATTATGATAGGAACAAATTGTTTGAAATGTTGAGCATTTTTAATTAACGTGTATTCATTAAATTCTTTAATATACATAAAAATCACATAAGATTTAATTTTATATATGTTAAACTATTACATTGTTATATTCTTTTTAAATAAAGACTGTGGAAATCTTAGGTGTTACCCAGATGCATTCATAAGGGAATTGGGAGGTCGAGATAAAGTTTGCCTTTTCAGCTTTAAATATAAAGGTATTGGCCAGTTAAACATTATTAGTTGCCAATATTGACATTTGGCATATAAGTTTGCCAAATGCATTTTAATTTTGTTTTTTCTTCTTAATTCCCCTTAATGGTCTCTCATAATTTAGGCAAATTTTCCTCAACAAGTAGATGCGGAAACTAAAGTTTTCAGAATATTTCTTTAAGCAAAACTACTGTTACAGATTTCAAAATAGATTAAGAACAGAAAAGCATTAATGCAAAAATAAAATGGTTGGCCTTCTTGTTGTAAAACGTGATATTTTCCTTGTTCGATTGATTAAATATAAGCGCTATAAAATATCGTCTTTATAGTATCAAACGGTAATTAAAATGATTTAGCGAAAAAATGGCAATAATAGAGATAAAACAATATAAAGAACGTGTATCTGAAGTAACGTCATTTTGAATTAAAGAAGCGGGGCGCCACTTCACAATTTTACAGTTGTAAGTAATCGTTTGCTTATTATGCATTTATAATAAGCACATTCCAAATATTTGACATGAAAATTACTCTGGAAATCCACATTTGTGGTTTTCGAATAAAAGAAGCATTTTTAGAAGAATACCCGTACGCTCAAGGCGCAGCAAAGGTAAAAGAAAAGTTTAAATATTGTGACTTTGTAGGTTCGTAGAATTAAAATTCTAGTTTTCCGAAATTCAAAATTCTTTTTATTTCAGTGAAAATACACTTTGTACACCCCTTACAGGCTCTGAAAATGACGTAACATACACTAACGCAGTCTCTCGTTGCTTCACCACGCGTAAATAAAAGCCCAAAAGAATTCACTTACGGTACACTTCAAACAGCCTCACACATACAATTAAGTTCTCAACTTGCAACTTCATTAACAACTGCCTGTTTTGCCAACTTATTGCTTATTTATACCAGGGCTATTGTTTTTTGAAAGCTGCCGAAGTTTCACGGCTTTTCATGACGGCAAAAGAAGGAAAGAATTATCCAGACATCACTCTGTCCCTTTCTCTCTCAGCTGCTGTCTCTCTCTTGGCAAGCGCCTACCATTTGCCTACGCGCCGGCCCGCAGCAGCACATTAATGTCTAGGCGACAGTATCAAACGTGATATTTAATTTTGGAATTTTCTAAGAATGCGACACGAAGACTTTAAAGAAGATCGACCCCCCACCGCAGTCTATTACTTGGAACATTTTTCGAAACTTTATTTCAAAATGACTCTAATGATTTTGATTAATATATGTCTAAGATATATTCAAAACAAATTGAATGCATATCTTCAATTTTCTGGAAATCACCTCGGAAGTCATTTTTGTTATTACATTTTTATAATTGCTTTTGCATAATCGCATTCATTGACCTGGAAAAAGCTTTTGATAGAATAAATAGATCAAAACCGTGGCAAATATTAGAAAGTAAGGGTTACCCACCACATATTAATGCAATAACAGGCATATACACAAATACAACTATAAGAATTGATACTGGGATGGGTGAAGACAAGGGTGTAGCTTATCACCTACTCTTTTTTGTATATATATGGACGATATTCTAAATGAATGGAAGATTTTAGTAGATCCAGAAATCAAAATAAAAGAAAATATTTATATTAATACCCTGCTGTTTGCGGATGACCAAATATTGATTCATCGGAATAAAAATTAAGTGCAAAAATCAATGTATATTCTAAATAATATAGTACAAAGTATAATTTTAAAATATCAGAAGAAAAAAAATTATGGCTTTTAAAGGAAATTATAATATAAGATCAAAAATTGTTTTAGGAAATAAGATTTTAGAACAAATATCGAGTTTTAAATATTTAGGATGTAACATAAGTTTTAGAAACAATGCTGATATAGAAGAAAAAGTAAACAAATTCCGAGCAATACGTGGGACAATCCAAAGAACTTTTAAAAACAGAGTGAGAAAGGATACAAAAATGAAAATGTGTAAGGTAATGGCTATTCCAACTTTACTATGTGGAAGCGAATCCCGGGTGCCAACACAAAAGGATTTAAATAAAACACAGACTGCAGAAATGAAATTTTTAGAAGTGTTAAAGGTTGTACAATATTGGACAAAATGAGAAATGAGGATATTCGAAAGGAATTAGAAATCGAAGCAATCCATGAGAAAATATCAGAAGGAAGGAAACAATGGCATGAACATATGTTAAGAATGGAGGATAGAAATTCCAAATGCAGTACTAAACTATAATACAAAAGGAAGAAGAGACAGAGAACGACCCAGGAAATGCTGGAGAGATCTATGAAGCCGGAACGGGCGATATGCCCAAACCATGGAGTGAAGAAGAAGAAGAAGAAGAAGAAGAAGAAGAAGAAGAAGAAGAAGAAGAAGAAGCTTTTGTATAATTAGTAAACCTAAAGAGATAAACAAAATCATACTATACCAAAACGCAGAGTTCGGTAAACTACACAAGTGATGTCAAAATATACTTTTTGTTGGGATAGGTAAATTTGAGTCCATATTTAGTTGTTAACGATTGTTTAAGCGGCCAGCTGAGTCCCAAGCTTTTTAACACATGCAGTAAATTGAGTCCGCGTTTTGACCAGCATTCAGTTCAAATGTGTATGTATGTTTAGTTACGTACTACAGTAAAAATAAAATCAAAGCATTGGGAAAAGAAACATTCTCGAGGGCACAGATGTTAAAATTTACTAATAAGTGCATACTGAGATTTGACTTTGTGAAAGGTGTTTCTTTTAAATGTTTACTTGTATGACAAAACTATTGCAAGTTGCTCTTACGAACGATTTTAACATGACAATTTTTAATCACACCAATCTGCTGAATAGTTGCCCAGTTCCAAGTCTGCACAAAGTGGGAGGGGAAATTTTGTCACAATTAAGAGTCCAGGGACTCAATTTACTTACCTTGAAAGTTTCAAGAACTCAATTTACCTTATAATATCCAAAAGGAACTCAATTTACCCAACCGGTTTTTTATGTGGAGCGAACCATTTGCAGATATTCCTTGGCTTTTGTCCATTTTTCATTATTTATATTTCTTTTTAAATTCGTTAGTTATTTATCTCTTGGCCATGCCAAGAAAATGCAATTCGAAAGGCATCACCTAGTGACCAGCTCTTAAAACATTTGACTCAGTCATATGAGTGCAGCACAGTTATTATAGAACCGAAAGTATAATAGTGTCACGTATTAGCTTGGTTAGCTTCCTAATGGCATCCTGTGACGAAATAAATATTAAAACGTGATTATAGACATAAAGACACATATTTTAAATTAGTTATAAAAGTGTTGAAGTAGATTCACCAGAATTATGCAGCAGCAGCAACATCAGCGAGAAAACCTGAGAATCGCGGCATCTTGGAACTGTGTCACTTGAAAGCTCACAAAACAGTTTGAGGAGCGCGCACATTTGGATGCTAATAGAAAAATAAAGGAAGCTCTTGTTCCCTGGGATGAAGTCTGTCTTTATTGTCCTCGCTCTCTTACTTAACGAAACAACTCATTTAGCTCTGAGGAAAAAGGAACCGTTTATTGTATGTGCTTAAAGAGTCGCACTAGGTGAGTCGTTCTTAACGGAGATGGACTGATATCCGGCTCGAGATATTTCTCGATATCGTAAAATGTATAACGAATACTGACGTGCATAAAAATTGGCTAATAATGGAACCAAATTGAGAAATATAGCCACACCTCTGGACTAGTAGGTTACTTTCAAATTGTGATCGAACTCCCAAATAATAACATTACGTGTTACACTTCTTACTAGGAGAGTATCGCTAAGGCAACACCTTGTTAAATTTAAAAGGAAAAATAAAATTTAATAATGAAGAAGCAAACAAGATTTTTTTTCTTTTCTATATCTCTACGTCTTCAAATCACTAATGAAAGTTTGACGTATCCGTCTTTCAGTTTAATGACAAAAAGCTTCCTCTACAAGTTTAGATTATGTCGTATTTTCTACATTTTCTTTTGCACGGACTGTAGCAACAATGTTTCATAGAACGGGTATCCGAGCTACCCTTTCATTACAATTGTGCGTTCCTTTAGTTTTGTGTCTGTTTTAAACTAGCTACATAGGGAATTATATTAATTTGATAATGTTAAACTTTGCTTACCTTAACGGTAAACCTTGTTTACTTTTTGTGAATATAGTGTACTCAATAACATATGTAGCACCTCTCAAATGGGTTTTACTTCTTTTAACACTTACTTTATTAAGTAAAGAAAGTATTGTTGTCCACACAAATTTTGATAACCGATGAGAGTTCATATTTGAGGCCTCTTGAATTAAAAAAATATGTTTAGAAGGCCGAATACGAATATTTTTATTTAAGTTTAACATGGATGTCACCCATACGTTAAGAAAATGTCCTTGCCACATTAATACATCCTTACCTTTGGAAAATAATTATTCTTTATTTCACCAAAAGTCCCTAAGGATTTTAATGATAATGATGTGTGATTAAAGGCACACAACTGAGTGGTCATTAGTGCCCTTTAAAAACGAAAACACGCTAAAACCCAGATAAGAAGAACTAAAAGCTCTCTAAATACTAAATAAAATCATCAATAAAATGCACACACACAAAATGGCCTACGCCAAAGAGATTAAAAATACGAATAAAAGGCATAAACAATTGGACCACTAAATTCTAAAATTAACCTGAAATAAAAACAATTTAAAAACCTTGGCCATATCTGTCTCGTCATCCGCCAGTATCTCCGCCAAGCTGACCGGCGGCTGGAGAGAACTGCGGAGACGTGCTAAGCTAAAACACTCCACAAGTACGTGGCGGACCGATAGGGCTGCACAGCACAGCGGGCAAACTGGAGCAGGTTACTTAATAAGTAAAAAACTAAATAACAGTGGCCAAGGCGTAACCGAGCCAAACAAACTTCCTCCCTACGAGAGGGCGACAGGAGGTTACCCACGAAAGCGGGAGTTTCTTTACACATCGGAATGTATTCCTGCGGAGAGCAGACCACTCTGCCCACCAGCAATGTAAGGTTAAAATCTTTTGGGGTTACCAGCTGTATATACACCGCGGGCTGGGTCGTTGACGGTAAGCCAACGTGTGCAGGAATCCAGGCACACACCACGTTCACACCAGAGGTGTATAGAACGTGGAGGGCATCCTGGATACGCTGTACTATCTTATGGTAGCTGTACAGCTTCCAAAGGCTTTGAAGGGCACTCAGGAACTCGCTTAAAACTAAGCAGTCACGAATATTGCGGCGATGTACAAATAAAATGGCTCGGTATATAGCATAAAGCTCTGCGCTAAAAATGGAGGTGCTGCCATGGAAGCCGAATGTAGATGGTTCGGAACCATGAACAAAAGCACATCCACTAAGGATTTTAAGTAAAATACCATATACTTAAGGCATTTGCTCAATTAATAAAATGCAAGTATTGATTTTTTGGGGGGCGAGGGGAGGGAAGCTTTTGAAGTGTTCTTTATTCTGTACGACTTTTGTATAACTCGTAAACGGTAAGAGATAGGCAAAATCTTACTGCACAAAAACTTAGTTCTGGTTTCAACACACCACGCAAGTTACTAAGTGTTTGTGTGGTGTGAATAATTTGATATATTGTTTGAAATTACAACTGTTTACGTTTTACTTCTACTTTATTCTTAAAGTAAGAATTTCATCCAAAAATACGATACCGAAGTTACACAGAAGATAGCTTTTGACGTTCCCTGAGACTAAAACAGAACTTTTAGGAAACATAAGCAGGGGTATGTGCACAGCATAATTAAAACTACAACAATGAATACATAGTTCGATAAATAGTAAATTTGTGTTTCAATTAAATGCCTTCCACAGGTAAAATACGATAATTAATAAGTAGCTCTCCACTAAAAATTATAAACTATGTATAAAAATTCTGGTTAATTTTTATTTTTTCAAAGCAATTTTAACGATTTTAATTAACGCATTAATGCCCAGCGGTCTATTCATAGACCTCTCTGTATATTATTTATTCACTTATTTTACATGAATTCTCAAGAGCTATTTTCGCAATGTATATCATCACTTAAGTTATTTGATTATGTGAACACATTACTGTCTTCTAAAAATGTCCATATTGTGTAGTTTATTAATTTATAACAGTACGTGCTAACTACCGCAGCATATGTATGTGAAAGTACACTATTGCATTTCCCTTGTTACGTTTTCCTCCCAGATTTCTGTAATAGCATGAAGTGTCAATAAAAGTTCGTCACACGTATTGCGTCACACAAAGTATCCGCAGCTATAAGCAATTCTAATGCTGAGAGTATGAGCTCAACGTTAAGTGATCTATTTATAGACCGGGTGATTTTGGCACACTCGGCGAATAGAAAGACAAACAAAATATACTGATGGCATTCTGTATTCTGAACCAATACGTTATATATCTTTTAAATTTTTGAAAAATGAAAAAAAAAAAAAAAAAAGGTTATGAGTTAATAGGTTAAAATATTGTACATGACATGATATCCTGAAATCACTGGAGTAGCTTATAAAGAATTCTTTTTCATTCTTAATGAATTATGTATACTGCACAACCATTAGATATAGAAAAAATTACTGCACGAAGATTATAGGTGCTGTTTAAAAGACAGCATTTATTTCAAATAATTTTACAGTGATCCCAACCATGTCCGAATTATATTTTAACATTCGGTTGAATTTAACAATAATTCATGTACCCACCTCGGTGTCATAGATGGTAGCATGTAAGAGGTCCCGAGTTCGAATCTCGGTCAGGTTGATTTATATGGATAAGGTTTTTTTCCGGGATTTTCCCTTATCCTAAAAGACGAATGTCTGGTAACTCTAAGCTCCATGGGTCCATTTGAGCATCATATGACTTAAAAAGTTAAAAGTTCGTAAATAGCAGAACAAAAGAAAAAAAGGTGGTTTTAAACAACCGATTGTGGTTGTTTTCTGTGCTCTTGCACCTACAACTAAATGCATAAAACAATGCATATACAAAAGTTTTCTTGATTTACATAACGCGGATGGCAAAATAAGCTTCCTTAAGAATAGTTCATAGAAAGAAGAGTAAAAATAAGAAATAGTGGGTAGAAAAATCAGGTTTTTTAATATATCCAGTACAAAATATTCATCTATATACTTAATTTAGGTACAAATACTTCAATTACATTTTCGCGTGGGTTTGAGAATGTTAGCGGGCTAAAGGGATAGTACATTTTTAAAACTAAGACGCCTGTGAATTACAACCTGTGACAGTGGGTAGACAGGAGAAGAAAAGAATGGAATGACAACGTGGACCAAATTGGACCTGACAGAGTAGAGCGTAAGGCAAAGATGGAATATCAGGAGGAAGACGTAGTCCAATAAGACCAAAAATGAGATGGAAGAATTCTTTTTATGGTGAAACAAGCTGTTAGCTTAAATGAAAAGAAGAAGGGATACCTATATATGTACATACCAGAAGAGACCATTAACTAAAATGTTTTATATAGGTTCAGGGGGTCCAAAACACATCCATGGTGAAATCTCGACATCAAAATTTTGATTATAGGTTTTTGGGGGCCACCATATACAAAGAACACTAACAAAAGGCGGCAGAAGTATATAACTGAAATTATAAATAACAAGTTGAAGTTGAAGCTATATGATAGTCTCTCGGAATATAAATCTATTATCAACCATATTCAAAAATAAATAGTTTACCTGTCTAGAATTCAAATATCTTTTCAATTCAGCTAGTAAAGGCAATGCATATGCGAAAAAGCCTAAAATGCACTTTTTACATTTGACAAAACTTACATTTATTTATATAAGATTCAGTACAAAATTTGTACCAGATATTTTCATTTCTTTAAGAAATACTTATATGCTATTATAAAAAAAACTCCAATTCAGAGATTTTAAAATACAAATGAAACTAAAATTGAGGGGTAAGTTCTTTGATTTTTGGTATTTATCAGGCATTAAATATATTTAATAAAACAGCATAGTGATAACCTTTCAAATATGAAGTTTACTGAAAACTAGAAGTTAATACGTCACACATAATAATATTGAAGTACCTTAGACATTGACACAAAAGATAAACGAGAAAAAACTTTGAGAAACGGTACAAGCATTTAAAATTGGAACGTGCACTACAATAGTATTTTCAGAGTGATATTATTGTCCATATTAGTAAATAAAATGAGGCTTGTGAAAGTATGGAGTGTAAGTAAAGCAGAACTCAAGTAACCAATTTCCGCATTCCTCCCCACTGGAGGTTAACTGCGTTAACTCTAACAGACACCGCTTTAATTAAAGCATTTTAATTTAAATTTCGTGCAAATGGGTATGAAAAACACCTGAGATAGCACCTCCAACTATTAAACTTAGTTGGAAAAAGGTGGATACTACAAATGCTGCAAGTAAACAATTGGAATTTACATATATTTAATAACCTTAGGTAACCTAGTTTTTAAGAAAGTGATCCAGTGGGATGCTGGCAAATACCCCACCACAGATCCTTGATGTTACATGGTGAATAATAAGTGCAGAATTATGCAAATAAATAAAATTAAACCTTAGTGGAAAAGTTGGAAGGAAGAACTTGGATTCAGAATCATGTTCCTTTGATGAAGGCTAGATATACTTGCTGAACTAACTTGATGGTATCGTTACTTTTTCTTGTTATTCCGCTTCCTGAAATGAAGTGTAGTATTAGATCCAAAGGTGCCATGCCAAGATTTATTTGAACCTAAAATAATGTAGATAAACGTGTAAACGCCTTAGTTCAAGAGTGAGCATTACGTACCAATTAGTGTAGCATAATTGCAGCACCTTTCCACGCAACAACTAATCTCTGTTTCATATAAACTTGTCCCGCTGACATGTATCACTCCGCGTGCAACTACCTTACTCCTCACCCTAATTGGCTAATGCTTTCGCGCCATAAGCCATAGGCGGTGTTATTCCGTCACATTTAAACCTGCAGTAAACGTCATAATAATTGCCAGGAAGAGAGATAAAATCATACAAATAAGAATACAAAGACATGCAAAAATACAAGTTTATAATGAAACTGAGCAAGTTGAAACTGAATGAATGAACAATGAAACTGAAACAAGTTTATAATGAAAGGTCTTCGGCCCTTTCCACTGGGATTTTTTAAAAGCAGCACACATGCCTTGCAAAAATGCTTGTCTATCAGTCTTAAAAGTGGTGTCACGCCATACTTGTCGTGTGTCCTTCATTCACCCAAGTCTCGTCAAGGTAGTATATTTTGCGACTTGTATCTCGGTAAAAACTGATTGTCCTTAAATAACGTCTTTGCCACACAGCAAAATCGCCCCTGGAGTGCTAAGTTTTTCTGTTGTCTCAATTTCATGTTACGATGTTCCTACGCATCTAACACACCTGTAAGTTCAGAGCACAGCTGCTCGACTTCTCTCACTGTCAACAACGGATTCTTCTCTGTGAGTGCATTAAACACTTGCACCACATTTCTTTTTTCGTCCGTTTGTAAAGGTTTTCCCTTGGGATGCTTCAGCGTAACTGCCATTATACATATAAGTACACGCGCAATAAACGATGAATAAAATAAATTAGCTCTCGTACTCGCCACAGCACACCTTCGAATGGTGATATATGACTAATCCAGTTCAAAACAGGGTCAGTGATAAAAGTCATATAAACAAATATATCATCACTACCGCTAAAGCACATCCTATCGTGCCATGTGCTTGAGAGCAAAGGAACGTCCTCTTTACTTCGTGTAAGAATGAACATGCATTTCAGACAAATCAACTTTATTGCGTAATATATTTATTTAAAACAGCTATGAAAGTATACATTTGACAATTCTCTTCCAACATATAAAGATATATCACCATGTTAAATAACGAACTTATTTTTACCGTACAACAGTCTATACAACAGCAGCCAATGAGTGGTGATTAGGTCATCTGACCGTTAAGAAATACGGGGAAAGCTTAAGTAAAACAAGGATTAAGTCAAACTTAGTATAGAGCTAGTGCTCTGCCACTGAACCAAAGGTCGGGGTTCAAGTGTGCTTAAATGATATTTTCATATCAGTAAACTTACCATCAAGTGAAAACACTTCTGCGGGACAAAATTCGGATCCACTGGCGGCGCTAATACGATCCTGAAATCTGATGGCGTCGTTACCAAAGAAAATGTAAGACTTAGTAGAAAATGTTAAATGACTTCATATTTTCTCTGAATCGAATGAATTGCTTTATATTGTGTGATACAGCAAAAAGTATTACAAGTAATGTTGATTCGGTTTAAGTCAAACATATATTTTCGTGAAGTTAACCACTACCGAGAAATTATTTGTTTGTTTTCATTTTAAAATATTCTTAATTTCTAAATCGTTTTTCGGTTTTTGCCCCACTCCTTATCATGCAACGGAAACGAAATTTCGAAGCTGTCACATAGCGACTAAGGCATATAAATATTTGATTTTACTTAAGCCTACTCTAATCCTCTAATTATATTTTACTGACAAGGAAATATGGTGTAAAGCTATTTAAACAAACTTGGTTAACTTGATGTAGATAGAATAGTAACGGTTTGTAAGAATGGTTTGTACTAGAGTGTGTTATGTAAATGAAAAACATCTTTTCTTTCGACGAGAGATGTTCACAAAATCTCCTACACTCGGCAAGGCTTCCTTGGAAAATATGTGTTAATTTTTTAGTTCTTCAGAAACATTTCCTCGCTTTATGTTAACAAATGATATTATGATTATCAAGTTGTGCTGTCACTTCACTTTCTTCACAGCGCAGCGACGAAATGCGCAACACATTGCCCCTTCTTCTTTATGGTTCACCTTACAGAAGGTCGAGCATACGACATTTCCAATCTTTCTTGTAGCCCGCCTCGGTAGCGTAGATGGTAGTTCCTCTACCTAACGGTCAAGAGGTCCCGAGTTCGAATCTCAGTCAAGCTGAGCTACCTGGATAAGGGTTTTCTCGGGGGTTTCCCTTATCCTAAAAGACGAATGTCGAGTAACTCTAAGCTCCATGAACCCTGGGTCCATATGAGCATCATTTTACCCATTCCATTTATCGTCCGATATGACTTAACGTTGGAGGACGTAAATAAAAAAAGAATCTTTCGCAGTTTTTTTTCTGTATATCGCCTGTAAAATCGCTTTTACTTCCATTAATATGTTCTTGCAGTAATTACGGACATGCTGTATTACACTAAAACTTTTGACGCTGAAATTTCACCAGAAATACATCTTTTGAGGTCCCGAGAATCCAATGAAGCGGTTTTAGAAAAATAATTACGTATGAGTAGAACTAAAAATGCTACAAGTTCGATAATTTAATGTCAGAATATTTTCCTCTCCAGCTCTCTCCACTCAAACTATCCTTTACATGGAAGATCTTTAGATGTTTTTGATTTTCTCAAAAACGATTCTAAGAATTTTTATTAAAGATCCATAATTTTAAGATACAAAGAAAAAATCTTACATGTTGAATTATATGAGAGTAGCCTCAGAAAATCTCTTAATTCTGGAACTTGTGTAACTCAGTCGTAGCATAGACAAAATTACGACACGGAAAATCTGTCACTTTAGCCCATTGCATTGTTTCATACTATCTATATATTTTAGTACTATTTATACAAAACAAATTACATCAGAATATATCACGGTATTAGCCCAGGCCTTTTGACTGCTACAACGTATTTACATTCAATATTTTCTGGATTTACTCACAAGTGGTGGTAACTATTTGTGTTGTGTTGTTTCTTTTTTGGTTTATATAAAAAAGCTTGCCTAATTTCACACTCGCCTTCAGAGAAAATCATATGGGTAGATTTGAATTTCATTTTAAACTATCTTTTCGGATAGAAGTGCTTTTCTGCGCATGTCTGTCCCTTTACGTGCTCAATATTCTCCTTAAAACCTCGTAATGGAAACAGACCGTGGGGTATACCACGTTTAGAATCCTTTATGCTCCAAAATCCAGTTAACTATGCGATACCCTCTAGATTTTACCTTTTATTTCCCTTAACTATATGTTATCCTTTCCCTATAGCATAGAAAATCACCTGCTACTGTATAAAAAGGTACTGTTATTGAAAATAATAATTTTAAGCAACCTAGTTCAGTGATATTAAGCGATGTTGCCAAGTTTTCAACGGTCGCACTGTATACTTGGCTTTAAATTCTGAATAAAAAGTGCAAAATTATGCTAATAATAAACTTTAGCAGTAAGGTTGGAAGGAACAAATTAAATTATAGCGGTGTTGTTCTTCTTATGTCCAAAGTTTTGTTTTTGTAAAACTTTCTTACATGAACTTGCTATCTTCATTGCTTCTTCTTTTGTTATTACTGCCTTTATTTATTCAGAAGGAACCGAAGTTATGCTTTTATCGAGTGTATCTTTGAAAAGTAACATGGTACTTAAATAATTGTATCAGAAATAGCAACACCAGGAAGCAGAATACTGCAAAGGAACCAGCATAAAAGATAATAAAACATTTCCCGTTTCAGTTGTTTATACTGCAATGAAGTACGTATTAATAGAAGATGTGGTCATCTAGCACCAAACTCTATTGCTGTCATAAAAGTAGGATGGAAGTCAAAAACTCCAACTTTCTTTGCATCATTCCGACACCAAAAAGCCCAATGAATAGTAACTTATGTACCGCTCGCCTCTGTAGCATAGGTAGCATGTCTGCCTGGCGTTCAAGAGGTCCCTATGGACCTTGAGCTCATTTGAGCATCATTTCACCCATTTCATTCTTCACTTGACGCTGAGGACGTAAATTGAAGGCAAAGTCTTATGCGTCACTTACACTGTAAGTTGTCCCTTCCGTGGTGCTGTGGCCATGCAATTTTCCAGCGTTCGATCCAACCCATAGACATGCGGCCTTCAGAGTTCAATTCACTGCTCTCGTAATATGACACGGGTAGAAAAAATCAGGTAACATCTCCACGTACTCTACTACTACTGCTACTGCTACTACTATCTTCTACTGCTGCTGGACTGTAAGTTATACCTAGATTACATTATACCACAGCAAGGAATGTATCCGGGGCCTGAGACTCAGGGGGTTAGAGAAGGTTCCCATACCCTCGCTGGATAGATTTGACACCCCATGCCAGTTCAGTTACAGACCATTTAAAAAAGTTCTGACGTCTTTTACCCTTGTGAATAAATCTTCTCGGTTTTAGTGTATAGAGTGAACCGGGCGTGTGTGTGTTTTTTTAACGGTTCTACTCGTTATATAGCATGCGTTCTGTCACAAACATTCGCAGTCCTTCTCTCACTCTGTAAGGGTGGCACTGGGTGGCACTGGGTGGCACATTCCTTTCAGGGACTTCGCGTTGGACAGTATCTACAGCCAAGTGATACCTATGTAGACACTTTCTGCTGCCATCTTAACTCTCTCCGCCTTTGTTGAACCGCTGTAGGCTGCTACATTAGAAACCATAGTGTTGCCAACTAATGTTAGGCAAAAACTGCAAAATGCTAATCTAACAGCAGCTAGAAAGTGCTCAAACAATATAAACACTGCAATTACTTAAAATATATCTGAATTTTTAATATGGCTGCATTGCGAGTCCACTCCTTCTACCTCTCTGATAATGTGGATGTCCATTGTGGTTTAAAGGCATCTCAACGTTGAGTGAACCAAAGATAGCAGCCCTAACACCTGCATTAGTATAATTATTTCCTTCTTCCATTTTTTTCGTCAAATACAAGCTATTTCAGATAAGTTAAAATTATGAAAAAAAATCTATTTATCCAGTCGGCGACAAAAATACTTACACAAGCAGTAACAAGTCCACCTGGTTATACATTTTATACAAAGCCTTTTCCCTTTCAATTGACTTGAGTAATGATCTGATTTGTAAAGAGCATGATAAAATTACGTTTTAAAAATTAATTATGCGTTTTATGCACCAGTTTTACTATATGTAGGAACAGGTTTGTGCAGGTAGACATTTATCATTACTTTAGGATGTTTACAACTAGTAATTCCTTTAGGGTAAAAATGCACATAATTAACTTGATTTAAGAAATTTTATAAACACAGCTTTCTATTGGCAAAAGCCAAACAAAAGACATTTTTAACAGAAAACAAAAATAAATGGGAACGTCCATATAAAATTTATATTACAAGAAGTTTAAGTTAAATACATGACCCTAATCAAAGAGGAAAATGTATACAAGCATATTTCTGTGCCATAAAGGGGATTTCTACGTATACCCTTATGCTTTGAACATGTGTAAACTTGTTAATATTTATACTAGTAAGGCTTTTCTTGTTCATTATTAATTTATTAATATTGTCACATTGGCGAACCTAAAGCTATTTTGGAGGAAAACAGTCGAGTCGGGCAACTTAGGCGCCATCGTGAAGTGTGAAAAGGGGAATCGTCTCGTTTATTGGTTGGTAGACGGGAGTGGTACGCCTTAAAGATCAGTCACGAGCTGTCGTCATAAGGTCAGGACGGAACTGTGTCGCTACCACACAAAATAATTTTCTAGACCGTGTGTCGAGAAGGGTCCCATTCCAGAAAGTTCTACTGCGCCCGGCAGGTGTATAAAAGTCGAAGCAAGGTTGAGTCAGTCAGAGTTACTACATGGCAAAGCGAAAAGGCGTATCGGAAAAAATCGCAACGCAGATGTTTATTTCAGGTTATCGTGCATACACGGCGAGTTCAGTGTATGTATACTCTGTTCTGTTATAATCATGTCTTCTGGACAGCAATGTATCATACATGGTCAGGCGCGAGAAAACATATCATATAGACACACGCAGCTTCCAACTCCTCTATTTGTGTTTCGTAACTTACTGTACATCAACTTACTAATATTTCACTGTTCTAATCGACCAGATAAGACCCGATAAGGAACGATTGCAGCGCTGGTCACCTGAAGGTCGACATGCTTCAATGCTCTGTCGAGTAATAGTCATAGTCATAGTCAGAGTGAGTCAGTGAGAGCGTGTGGTGCTTTGAGCCGAGTGTGGTACGTTCCAGGCTCCGAGATTAGGGGTCGGCAGGCCATACGGTGCAAGAAGCAAGTGCGTAAGCAAGTAGGTAAGTGCGGCTCCAGGTGAGGGATTGGCGAGCTGTGGAGCCGCAGAGAAGCAGTTTGCGTATAAATATTGTACATTTGTATTGAACTAACAATTTTAGTGAACTTTCTTCGTTTTTGTTATAATATTTATAGTTATAATTGCAGGTTAAATCAACTTATTTCGTGGATTAAACTTTAATGGCCAAAACTGAAAGTTATCGATGACTGACTGATTAGGCAATACGTTAGCTAAAGTTGGATGCCATTATAGTATTTTCTAATGGATGCGCATGGTTGATGAGGTGTTATTTAACTTTTTTCCTGACAATTTTCCTACTACTGGCGACTTAGCTGGCCAAAACAATGCACTTATTTCTGGATGTACCTGAAGCTAAATATCTTTGCTTTCGACTTACACACACTACAGTTGTCATGAACAAGATATGTATTCCTGGCATTTCATTGGCAGCACAAATTGCTCTTACGTGGTGTCCTAGAAAGCATGGCAGTATTCAGTTGAATCCATGTTGGTTGAAACTTCAACTATTGTCCTGAAGAATTCATCCATTCCCAGAAAGCACCACTCACGCTTGCACTATTCTTTCTGGTAATTATGTATGTGGTATAAATATAGCGCGTATTATTTGAACGCCATATAAAGAATCTCTATATTTAGCGAAACAGAAACCTATTCCGTCCGAAAATATTACCAGTAGTTTGAAACGTATTCGGATATGCTATAGGTAGGTATATAGCAAAAACAACGCGAGCGCTTTGGTGATGTGTTATCTTTGCTGCTATTTGATGATGAAAACAAGTCTCGAGAAACCGCCTTCTAACTCTAACTGAATGAGAACTTAAACACATTTGCTCGATATTCTTGAAGGTGAATGAAATGGATTTTGTTTATTATACCCTAGGATGGATTTATCTCTTTCCGTAGACGTCTTCTTCGATTGGCCTGGATTTGCTCATGTTTTCATTCCTTCCTCTCCAAAGATTTGATATCGTGCTGTTCCTATGTCCACTCTCAAGCAGTAAGAGGGAGGGGCAAAGAATAAGGAAAAAGCCTCGACACATGATGTGATTTTCCATGCGCATTTTTAAAATTTTACTAGATATGTATGGTGCCAAATGTATACATACAGTTTTTAAATTTTACGGACGATATTTTGTGTGAGTAACGTACATTTCGTAAAATCCTAACTGCATTTCTGCAGTACAGATTACCTAGCTTTCACAGTAACGACATTTAAAGCGATTTTAAAATTTTGACATTGTTCATTTGACTAAAATTTCATTCCACATCTACATTTTAATATGGAAAGAAGGAAATTGGATTGGGAAATCTACTAGTATTTCAAACGTGTATGAAGCCGCTGTTATTTGCACCAATCTGCTTGCATCCAGAAAACTACAGTGCGCAAAAGTAATTTTGACGTTTTACAGTTTTTACGTTACGCCACTGATTCTCTATTCACTTATTTAAGAACGAATTCAACTGCAAACTTTCTCAAGGAAACAACTTTCATGCTGCATTTAAATTATTTTATATTTAAACAAAAGTTATTTGGAATATAGCAAATGTACCAAGTAAAAATTATGAATGCTTTAAAATTGTGTTTAAATGTCACCTAAAGTCAGTAAAATGTCAGTAATCACTATATTTGAAATTCCATTGTTATACGACTTTAAACATATTGCAGATCTAGCTCAAGTAAACAAAGTTCATAAGAGTGAAATTAGGAGATATTTATTTTAGGGTACATATATGTTGTTGGGGTGAAAATTGTCAAAATCAGCTAATGGCTAATCAGTATATGGTATGAGTTATTTGAAGTGAGTTACCGAATATTTGCGAATGAAGGGTTTTGTGTCTTTGTACGAGAAACTGGACTATTGAAAATGTCCTCTTAAGTTTTAAATTTCTTACGTATAAGTTTACTGCCTTTGAAATAGCTGATCCTGTGTAAACGAGAGGCATAGCTTGTCGTCAGTCGCTGAGATGTTAAGCGGGAAG
Organism: Mantis religiosa; assembly: GCA_030765055.1. Taxonomy (NCBI): domain Eukaryota; kingdom Metazoa; phylum Arthropoda; class Insecta; order Mantodea; family Mantidae; genus Mantis; species Mantis religiosa. The sequence goes on from CM060952.1 coordinate 99,862,174, forward strand.
TTCGCTTGCTATAACCGCCAGGTCGGTATAACTTTAGCCTCTACGGACTGTGATAAGTAGAACCTTTCTGTAAGCCAACGATACAAAAGAAAGACACAATTGTTGAAATATATGCTCTTGTCCCGCCTATTTCATGATTAGCCCATCAAAGTTCGTGCATCACCGTTGTCAAATCTTAATTTATTTGCAACACAACTGTCACATTATGACTTGCTAGTTTCTATGAACACTGTTCTCCTGGCCTAATTGTACTTATGAATTCCTGATATGAGACCCCTAAGCTAATGGATTACCTGTAATGAATTTTAATTGTCTTGCTACACGGAATTTCTTAACTCGGACATTTACTTGCTAATAAGCTATTATTTATTGATACAATTGTAGCACCTCATTCATATATTGTGCATTAATTTCAACGTTAAAAATTTATTATAATTTATTTATACAGTTATTAGTCCTTCCCGTTAATAAGTCTGGAATCATACGTACATCTTTTGTTCTTTCCTATTCACCTAAGAGCTAAGTAATCTTGTTTGATGTCAATGCTATGTGAAACTGTACACGCTAGTTGCTTTTTATTTTAAGTAGACTCCATCTTCATTCTCTCTTTCTAAAAATTAACACATAGCAACCAGCGCCAACACAAGACCCTGTCTAATGTAGACCTGCAGTTGCAGGTGCCCACCATATTAACTAGGGGTGAACAATCCTTTGGGACTGTTCGACGAGGCCGACTGCTATGTCAGCGATGCGATAAAAATATTACGGTTTGTCGCGTTATGTTAGTTCTAACACTCATAACACACAATTAAAAGGAAAAGTATATTTTTCTTCGAAATAATTGGAATGATGCAATGTTCGAGTCTCTAATAACCGATTACAAAAAGGTTTGTTGAAATATTTTAACATGGATAGGGTAAGAAAATATATAGGTATATATGTATATACGTTGAAAGCTCAAATTTACGAGGTGCGTTCAAGTTATAACACACATTGTTACAGTACTGTGACCAGATAGCAATTTCTGGAGCTTTTTAAATACACTCGAACTCTTTGTGAATGCGTGACAGACATGGCAGCACTGTACAGTGCACAGAACTCTAGTGGCAGCGATGAGAATTGGGACTGTATTTGATACTTAAAATGGTGACGTTTTCATTGCTAGAACAGCGTGTAATCATTCGTTTTCTCCATTTTCGTGGTGTGACACCTATTGGCATTCATCGCCAGTTGAGTGAAACGTGTGGTGATGGTACCATGGATGTATCTAATGTACGTCCCTGGGTGCGACAGTTCAATGAAGTCCCTCGTGTGACAACAAACCAAGACAGTCACGGCCTCATACCAGCCGGTCTGACGACATGATCCAGCGAGTGGAGAACGTTGTTTTGGAGGATCGCCGATTGAGCGTTGCAGACATCGCCCCCAAAAGTGGCATTTCCGTGGGATCGGTGCACACAATCATGCATGAAGATCTATAAATGTGAAAAGTGTGTCTTCCAGGTGGGTGCCACGAATGCTGACGGATAATCACAAGGCTGCGCACGGAAAATTGTTAGGCGATGTTGACACGTGATGACGGCATGAATGGAACATGGATGACATGCTGTTCTTGCAATGAAAACGTCACCATTTTAAGTATCACAAGCAATCCTTACTCTCGTTGCTGTCATTAGTTTTTTAAAATATTATTATAATAACTAATTAGAAGATTTTATGAATTTAGAATTTGTTAATGATTAAAGGATGTTAAAATTTAATTCTTATTTTAAAATGATTTTTAATGTTTATTTAATTTCTATGCACTGTACAGCACTGACATCTCTGTCACTCATTCACAAAGACTTCACGTCTATTTAAGAAAACACAATTTCCTATCTGGTCCCAGTCCTGAAAAAATAGCTGTTTGTTATAAATTGAACGCACCTCGTATTTAAAAATAATTTAATGCTTCTCAATCGTATTTTACTTGTTCATCTAAAACTAATTTCGCAAACGCTCATTATTCTATCTACCTTTCAACAAAATATAACAAATATAAAGATTTATTTTAGGCGTAAGATGAATTAAAAAAGCGATAATTGAGATTTTGTAATGAGCATCGCTTATTTTATAGCTTTTAAATTTCCTGCACCTTGCACGATTAAGACTTGTAACAAAAAGCCTTCTGTTATATTTATTACACTTTATTTTTATATAACGTGTAGTATCAGTTTTGATAAATATACCTTTTTACTTTATTAATCGTTATAAACGATTAATAGCGATAGCGGAATAGAAAAAACCGAGCTGAGTCCCCAATGTCCCCAATGATGACCTAGAAATTCCACAATTTTTGCATGAATTCCTGAAAAACAGTATAATAGCAACAACACTCTAATGTGATAAAATGTTACGGAAAATTCAAACCAATAATCTCGGATATCTTGAAACTGCCTATTTCATGAACAGTATCAGAAATAAATTAGTTTAAGAAATATATACTCTGTGTACTATGTTTGACTATTTTTGGTTTATCAGTTTGAAAGTGTTTTTTTTTCTCGCATCTTTGGAGGATGTCGAACCTCAGTTTGTTATTTAATGAACATTTTAAGTATAGATACTTACGTATATTTTTCTAAAGAGTACTTATTTTATATTTTATTACCTTTTTAGTCATCGGACGTCAAAATATACTTTTCTGTTGATCTATCGATATCTAAATTTTAGTCGAAATCCAGTACTCCATTTTCTTTCTGTTGTAGTTAAAAGTGAAAAAGAAAACTTGCATTGTTCCTTTGCTTCTATTATACGAGAAGTTTCTATTCATTTATTTTTCACAGGACATTAGCCCCAATTACAGAAGGGTTAAACACCTACAGACAGAGACAAGTACACAGATACAATGGAATAAAAAGGAACAGAAGGCAAACAATCAATATTTCCCTATGTAGATAAAGGAATCTTTCTATCAAGTTTGAGAGAAAATAGAGCAACATTTACCTGTGGTATTTTATTGTAAATTAAGAATGTGCGATGTAAGAATGTGCGTTTTGTATAATACTGCTGTTCTAAGAAGAATGTAATTGTTCATTTATAGTCATATGTCATCATTAGCTTCTCTTCTAATCTTCAGCTTATGAACACAATACCAGAGAGTGCATACTATCAATGTTTGTTAACTAGTTATATTTCTTCCAAAAAGAAATTAAGGAGAATTTTTTGAATTGTTTCAATTTATAACATTTGCAAATATGACTTTCAAATTGGCGAAGAACATTTGACTTTGGATTAACTTGATGCGGGATGGCTCAGGCGCTCTCGGTGGCCCGCATTTGGGAGGCCCGGTTTCGATTGCCATGACCGACCTACCTAAACCATGGGTTTTTTGGGGTTTCCCGGGTCACTTGGCGAATTCTGGGTAGATTGATTACATCTGCCGAATTTCCTGTCCCTCTATTTCATTCCCATTATCATTTCACAACGTCTTTAATCCGGTGGTCTCTATCAGGGTAAGAAGTGTCGGCGGGTGTCTCGGCGGTGCATGGCGGAATGATCTGCTCTAAGGAACACTATTTCCTCCTCCGGCAGGTCGGTTCGGACCTGCTGGGACCATTTCGGGGTCTGCTTCTGAGAATATTTTAGGCTCGGTTGCTGGGGACGTCTCGGGCCTGGCAGTAGGGAGGTGTCTCCGTTGTCCTGGCCTGTCGGGGAATGTCTCTATCTAAGTAAACTCTAGGGAACCTGCCCTCTACATTGTCGCGGCTCCTTGGGATGGCCGCCCTCTAATCTCTCCTCATTCTTCTTGCCGGGGATGCCCCACTTGGGAGCAGGCCAAAATGGACCCAGAGTGGCCTAAGTGCCGAATCCCCTCTGTAGTAAACCCTATTCCTAGCTCTAAACTTAAGAATTGGGCAATAAATTTAACAAAGAACCATACTAAAATATTTGGAGTTTCATCGTTAAAGATTTGATCGACTTAACAATTGAACAATAAATTTTGACTTCAAACGTTGATGTGATGCGTTATGAAGCCTTTGGCATTCCTCGCATCATTGGTTTACATATTTTATTGTGGTTAGCAATAATTATAAACACAGCATATATTAATATAAAAAGGAAAATTATTTAAAGTACCCCTTTCACTTCACCGGTATCGTAATAAAAATGGATTCATTTAAGGGCTTGGATAGTTTAAAGTTTCAGTTAAATTATACGATGGCTGTTCAATAAAGAATGATCACAATTTTTTTTACAACGTACCTTTACTCATCCTCATAATTTTGATGGTCCTCAAAATACTTTCCCCTGAATGCGATGCACTTGTCCCAGCGTTTCTGCCATTCTTCTAAGACATGCTGGAAACCTTTTTGAGAGATTCTTCAAAATCACCTCCGCAGCCTTCACCACTGCTTCTGATGATGGATAATGCCTCCCACGAAGGCGTTTCTTCAAGTTAGGGAATAGAAAAAAGTCACATACGGCTAAATCCAGACTATAGGGAGGTTGAGGATGTACTTCACGCAACAACATTGGCAATATGCGGCCGCGCATTATCGTGGTGCAGCATCCAGCCTGCTTCACGGAAATGGGGCCTTTTGCGCCTGATACGGACTTGCGATGTTTTCAGGACATCCCTGTAGTATTGTCCAGTTACTGATGTGTGTGCAGGTACAACATGCTGATAAACCATTCCATGAATATCAAAGAATGAGATGACCATAACTTTCCCAGCAGAAGCAACAACTTTTGCTTTTTTGGGGGGTTGATGAAGGGCATTTCCACTCTGAGCTTTGCTGTTTGCTCCCAGGTTTCATCAGCAGTGATTGCGTTTCAAAGAAACTCCGGATCTTCCTCTAACATCAACTTTAACTGCATGTTAACTCCATTACAGCGGTAGGCGATACTGAACATGTCTGAGTTTGCCTGGTTTTCACAGGCGGGAACCAGGAGTACCAACAATGAAACTACTACGGCGTGTTTATTTCACATTAAACTAACAGAATATAATAAGATTGAATTTTAGTGTGAAAAATTATGAACGTAAAAATTATGATCATTCTTTTTTGAACAGCCTTGTAACAGTTATAAAGGTTTTTATAATTTATAATAGTTTTAAACAGAATAAAGAAATAATATCTCATCTTCGAAGCTACCGTAATCTTAAATTTACATCAATTTATTATAGGGATGGAAAGTATCCCATATATAATCTTCATTAGATAATGTGTAATTAAATTAATCGTATAAATAGACAATTAATTCGCAGCAGTATTTTATTCATATTTCGCAAGTTTGGACAGCAGAAGATCGTTAAGACGTTAATACTTTTACTTGATTGAAGTGATTACATTATTTAAATTTATTCCTTTGTGAGCATTGTTCATCAGACGATGTTTTCTGTTTCGTGTTTACTGAGGGTCTCTCAACGTATCAAATTAGTGGTCAGCAAACGCTTCCAATGTTTACAAACGTAGCCAGAATACGGTATGTTCTTTTAAAACTCAGGGCTTGAGGGTTTTTGTTTTTGTTTGTTTAGTTCTGTTAAGAAGTATCGACCAAAATGGTATAAAGGAAGGATGAACTCAAGCTTCTTTTCATGAAATGAGCACTACGAGAAACGTCTCGAACATAATGTGATACTACCTTGTTATCCTCTTGGGTTTCGCTGAAGGAAACGGAACGGTATTTTTTCTTTCTGTACTACGTATACATAAGTAGAGAATCCACCCAAAAATTAGATGTCGAAGATTTTCCCGGAAATACATGTTTAATGTCCCCGGAACTACAAACATCCGTATGTGAACTGCATAGTTCTTAAACGAACGGTATGTTGAAAGCAGTTATATTTCATTTCAGAGGCTTCCAAGAATACGACATGAATATTTAAAAAAAAATGACTCGCCTCGAAATACCTTCACATGAAAATCCTTTTAAATGTTTTGTATTTTCACAAAAATAAGTAAATTTAATCTTTCACTAAATATACCTTATGTTTAGCACACCATCATAATAAATGAAATGCTTAACTCGAATGTTCTAGATAAAACATCTGAAGACCCGTTTATTCTGAATGAGTTTTTTATATTGATAAACTATAAGAAAGAAACAGTCCTACTGCAGAATAACTTTATAAAGCACACAATTATTTATGCGAGATAAATTTTTCTTTTTAAAGTTAAATATTTCCAAGATATTAATGGCATGAGTTTTAATTTTAAGATACTTAACTATGATTTTCTGAAATAGGGAGTCGTTAGTAATTATTTTTATCCCGTAGCCATGCAAAGACCTGGCTTAGCAAAGAGCCCCTTAAATATTTGATTAGTAGTTAAGCTTACTATATTGTCCCATTCTCACTGTAAGCACAAGCAAGCAGTAATAAAACCATTTCTATAAGAGTTTATCTGTTTAATATGAAGAAGATGAAAGAAAAGGTAGTTTAGTTATTGTTTGTACGAGATTAAATAGAAAAATCTGCGAGTGTACGCATTAGAATGTTAGGGCATATTGAACGTCATCCAGTTCCTGCGAGTATATAATTATGCACCTGACATAATGGTGAAACCTGTTATTCTTTAGTATTTCAGTAACGTCTCTAGGCCTATAACTGTCAGATACATATTCATTGTAAGCAGAGAGATATAATGGAAATATTTTGTGTCTAATTATGGCCCCTATCCTAAATTCAGAAGGGGTTTTAAAATATAAATCCTTATAAAAACAAACTCCAACCCAATATTCTGTTTGAGATGCCAAATCCAATCTACTTTTCCCTCATGGCGTAACAGCCCTTTGTGGGCCAAATCCTGCCAGCCGCATGCCTACTATCACGATAATATTTTGTATATTTATAAAAGGAGTAAACGTGTAAAAAGTCAGATATTAAGAAGATGAAGGAATAAAATCGAACACGCGACTTCCTGTCAGGGTACTTGCAAGTCATGCTTACTTGTCATACACAGGTTGTCGGTTTAGCTGACGTACGCTTACAACAGTTCAGCTCAGCCATGTGGTCAGCACATGTTTAATATTTAAACCCCCGGAATTTGGCTTAAGCGGGGACAGTCTCGCGCGTGCTAGAAGAACCCCATCTCTTTAAAAGGCCTCGTATTTTATTTGCGAGGATGCAATCTAGAACGTCGGCAACCTCAGCCAAGCTAGAGGCAACAGCTGGCCATTCCAAATATCCTTGTTTGTTTTATTATTATGCAGATTATTAATTTTATATAGAATAAACCCTGTTTATGCCAGAACATGTCACCCTTTTAAGTTAATCCCTCAGTCTACCTTTTAGGAAAAACATTATTTCTGAGCTACTCCCTTGGAATTCCCCATAAGGGCGAAAACCCCTAGTGTCGTACAATGGCTTATATTAAACAAACGTCACATTTGGTGCAAGTGCAATGTTTGAACGTTAGACCTGGTGCAGGCGCGTTCTTCGTCACACCACATACGCAAAGTAGAGATGAGCGATCATCCAACCGATACGGGGTGGAGATGTAGTTTGCATCGTAGCAGGAAAGTTGACTTACGCAACTAGAGTTCCCTACCTAGCGTAGCAACCTCAAGTTCATTACGATGCTGAGTGGGCACTGGTCCTATAACGGTGAATTAAAATCCGCACCCCCTGGGGTGGATCGACCCTTGGCGCATTCCGTGTGTAGGGAAGCAAATTATGACGTCTTAACCCACTGCACCACGGTACAGGGCACACACAATCTATACTGCGAACAAATCTTCTAATATAGTCGGTCAAACTATCCATGAAGGCTATATAGAAATAGGCTCTATAGGTTCCTTCAAGGAAGTTTGCCATGAAATGTCTGGCAAATTCTGGAGCTCAGAGCTTAGCATTAATGTGTTTCTCTAACAACATGGAATTCTAAAGTGAACACAGAAAAGCAGATGAGAGTAAGTTACGAAATATTTGCGAGGGAGTTACTTATTTAGTAATAACCAAGTGCGATAGCTCAGACAGCTTCATCTGCGGCTCGCATTCGGGACGTTCGGGTACGATTCCCGTGGCCGATCTACCTGGCTCATTGGTGGTCAGGCAAATGCCGGGTAAGTTAATTACATCCTCGAATTTTCTGACCCTCCATTTCATCTCCTTTACCATTTCACATCATCTCCCATCTGGTGGTGTCTTTCAGGGTAGAAGTGTCGGCAGGTGTCTCAGTGCTACACGAGGATGACATGTTCCTGGTAAACACCTCCTCCTCCGGTAGGACGGTCTCCGGTTTAGCCTTGTGGGCAGATTCCGGGCCACGATGGATGGCATGCTGGTTCTACTGGCCTACCGGGGAGTTTCAAAATGACACAAAGAATTAGGGACCCTTCCCTCTGCACTGTCGTGACTCCTTGGGTCGGCTGCCCTCTGTCTCCTCTTGAATCATTCTTCCTCCCAGAGGTGCCCCGGAGGGGCCATAGATACAACAGATCAAAACTGGTCACAGTGCAGAATCCTCTTCTTTTCGATTCTATCCTGTCCTACTTATTCAGTAATTAGAGAAAATACTTTGATACCAATGTTTATCGAAAATATATACTGAATCACCAGAATAGAACAAAAGGTGGTTTCAAAATCGTAACATGTATGTATACTGGAATGAAATGCTGGATGAATACCAAACTTGATATTTTAGCTGGCTACCTACAAAATATGTGACACACGATTTTGATTATTACATCCCAAATTACACTTTCATGGTAAATCGTTTGTTAATTTGATTTTCACACAGTGACTCTTAACAATTTTGATTAATATATCTTAACATATCTAGGAGAACTATTGAGCCCTCTTCATGAGAAGTGAAGTTCGTATATCTGGTAAACTATTAGAATTATAAAATATTAAAGTATAAGAAACATTGATATTTTTAAAACAAACACTCTGTCACTTAATATTTTTGTGACCTGAACCACTTCCGAAATATTTCATTGTTTTCGTTCTGGATATTTTAATGCCACCTTTTGATGTGATTTATTCAGTTATATTCTCGCAGTGCCATGAAAACAGATTGGAGTATATATAGGAATCTTGTTTCAAACATTTGAATTTCGCTTAAGCTTCTATATTAATCTTACAAGAATTATAAGTTTTTGCATTTATAAGAAAATGTGTAATGAAACTATTCTGCAAAATATTAAGTCGAACAATGTATGGAATAGATAGACAAATTTTGTAAATACAGTTTGTTGTAGCTATATAAAGATAAATTGGCGGTGAGTAGAGATGATTATGTAAATGTCACTACAGAGCTTTACTTATGGAATCCCTATCACTTTTTTGTAAACTTTACAATTCGTCATTATTGACAGCAGTATAATAGTATATTGTAAACTAAGAACTGTAATTGATACCAGGTCGAGAATGAATTTTGGGTATACCATACTGAGACCTGAAAAGTAAGTTACAATTAGGCTGGCCCCGTAGCTCAGTCGGTAGAGCACCTGCCTGCCGTGCTAGGGGTCCCGGCTTCGATTCCCGGCGGTGGGGGTAGGGATTTTTCTCCAACCAAGATAATTCCTCATCTTCCCCAGAGTCTGGAAGTATGAATGAGAGTGTGAATGTGTGCGTGATCTAATGATTAAAACCTAACGTTTACGAGTTAACACCCTCAACGTGTTCCAAAGAACGGCCGCCGATATGACCATTGTAGTTACAGGCGGGGTATAAATGGAACAAATATAAAAAAGTTACAATTCATATTTGGCCAATTACTTTTTGTAATTGAAAAAACACTAAAAAGCTACAATAAATTAAAATTGCTTTTTCCCATATTTTATTGTATACTAAGAAAGATAATGAATTTAAATGAGAACAAATAAAATACGAAGTCTTAGATATCCAGTCTTTTGTTAATTAATTGGAGTAACACATGTCTGGTTTGTGAGACTCTTTGTTTATCTAACCGAATTGAATCTTTTAATTTAATTTTAATGATTATTATAAAACAGAAAAAATTTATAAAATATGTGGCATTGCTATTCAAGAACCTGCGGTTCTAACAAGTGCACCACGTTCACCAGCTTACAACATTTTCCGAAAGATCATTTTTTAAATGTACTTACTCCAGTGTTAACTTATATCGGAAGATGAATGGAATCGATAAAATGATGTTCAAATTATGCCAAAATGACTCCAGGGTTCATAGGGTTTAGTTACCGGACATCAATCTTTCAGGATAAGGGAAAACCCCGGAAAAAACTTATCCAGGTAACTCGCCCTCACCGAGATTCGAACTGGGGTCCTCTTGAAGGTAAGGCAATTTCCGTAAGTGGTGCTCTTATCCACTTTATCCATACTGAATTCAGTAAAACATGTCTTGGTTAAGCTATTTACTTATGTAGCCGAATTGAATCTTTTCAATTTTGAAGGTTATTATAAAGCGGTAAAATTTTATAAAAGTCAGCGATACAAATAGCTAGAAGCTACGGATGTAGCATGTGCGTCACCTATTTTTAGGTTACTACAATGTTGGCTATTACGTCATTTCCTATTGGTACCGTATTATGCTATTGAGTGTTACGTCACTTCCTACTGGCACTCTATCGATTACCATAAAACTACTAAACTGTAAGTACTGATGACCTGTTTCATGCTTTGTAAGTACTCATGACCATGCTTTATGCCATGGAAATTAACAGAGAATTGTAAGTTTAGCTTACACAAACAAATATGTGTTAAGTATGATCAACTTACAAATCAAAGTTTTGTAAAATAATATTTAAATATGCTGCTCTTACTGTAGAACCTTTCGACACAGCTTGCATCTCTTGCAAATAGTGGAACCATTTGATCACATTTCTTAATTTCTTTCATTACGTAGCATGCACAATATAGTATCTTTACGTCTGTTGAAACGAGAACTTTTTATTCTGTTAAGAGAGAAACCATCTGCAGAGTCCCAGATCTCAATTAGCATCTCTGTGCAGTCGGTTTTCTTCTCAGAAATTACTTTGGATTTAATCTCAAAACTCCGCTCTAGTGGAGAAAAAGCTCAATTCGTTCAGTGCACCTCATTTCCTCTCAAGTGCCCTTCGACTGTAAGACCTAGTTTATGAGCGAACCTTCATCTGCATTTAGAAAATGTTTTTTATTGGAAGGCTTTGAAGAAGAGCGTTATATCCATCTACAGTTAAAACTAGTTTACCTAGAGAGTTCCTCTCTTCACGTATATTTTATCTGATGTCCTCATTAGGTTTTCTTTTTTTGTGTAATTTACGTCCTACATCTTAAGTCATATCGGACGATGAATGGAATGGGTGAAAAGATACTCACATGAGCCCAGGATCCATAGAGCTTAGTTACCCGATCTTTCAGGATAGGAGAAAACTCCGGAAAAACATTATCCAGGTAAATCGCCCTGACCGAGATTCGAACTCGGCACCTCTTGAACGTGAGGCAGATACGCTACCACCACGCCACCGAGGCGGGCTCATTAGCGTTGGAATTATGAAATTGAATATTAAAAATTTTGTGTTGCACTCACATCAGTGTGTTTACTGTTATACAAACTATTCTCACAAACCTTTATTATTATTGCAATGTTAAACGAGATAAACCTTTGCAGGTATTGTCTCATGGCATATTTCCTTCACGCAAAATGTGTATAAGGGATTGTTAAATCTTTTACGATATGGTCGCTACTTTTCGACTTTGAAACTCCGTTTCTTTTGCAAGATCGGGAAGGGGGAAAAAACCTATGAAGAATTTATATTTGAGAAAAGTACAGTGTTAGGAAATTCAAACCAATAAGGAATGGTTAATTCCACAATTTGGCACATTTTGTATTTGTCTATCTAGGTTTACTAGTTATGCAAAAGTCCAAAAAATCGATTTTCAGGAACTGTAGGATATGCATTTCTATTTTAATAAAAATATCTTAATATATGATGCTTTACTTATAACCGTTACAGCCATTTTGGGAAATCAAAGTTTTGAAAAAAAATGTTTCCTATACATTGCAGAAGAACATTTTTTGTAAATCTTAATTAAAATTTAACCTATTTTTATTCTGAATATTAATACTGATTTTAAAACGATTTTAATAAACATAGATTATTTTATTTAGGAAGCTTTGGACCTTCTATTTCCGTTTGGTATCCTGATATTGAATTTTTGGGTAGAATGCCTTACCTCATATATCCGCTATGTAGCTAGTGATAGAGCAGGGGAAGACAGATAGTGATGGTGTGACGTCCGTCAGTTCTAACCGCCAAATATGCCCCTGAACGAAGGGCAGGTTAGCGTGTGACGTCACCACACTGATTTCTACTGCCCAAGAGGAAGGAAACAGTTTGACGTGTTGGGGTTCCGACAGCGCAGAAAAGACAGGAAATTAATAATATGTACAACTTACATCTTGGGTGTTTTAATGTTAAGGCTGACTACTTTAATTACACAATTGGTACAATTACATTTTGGCTCTGTGCTATGAGAAAATATGTAACTTTAACTCGTAGATTGTCTGAAGGTCAGGCATGTTATAAAATAAATAAAATAAAGCAAAGTAATTTTCTCTGCGAATTAGAGGGTACCCACCGAGATCAGAATTACGTGGACATTTTCCGACACTTTGTTTCGTTTTTCTTTAACTAGTTTATCAATGTTAGGACGTAATGTCTGGGAAATTTGTAATCGAAGGCTGCATGCTAGATTGTGAACCGACAAGGTCCTTCGGGGTTTGGACTTGGCTAATTTCATAACAGAAAAAAAAAAAATGTTCGCACACATATATCGAGCCAAACATACACAATATCCGGGTGGCAAGTGAATACAACCTCAGAAATCTGGTTTGGGGAAGCCAAGTCTTTCTTGTGTGTATATCTGTCCTTCAATAAATCATCACATTGTAAATTCAACAGTTCCATTAAGAACGTGGCAGCTACATCGTTTTCATGGAGTGTGCTACACCTGACTGAACCTTCAGATTCTGTACTCACAACGCCATTTATATAGCCAACTTGGTACTACACAGTTCTTTTCTGACGTCACACGCACTGCAGCGCGGCTGCAGCCTCGCTGCCAGCTAAAATACGCCACAACTCTCGAAGCTGTCTTCCTCTGTGATAGAGAAAGTAAAAATTGGCCAAGTTCTTTCGACTGAATGTTAAAGGAGCTTCTTGATTGGCTTAAATAATAACGTCATATTTCGGGCAAGCATTTTTTAGTTTTACTTTCTATGATTTATTGTAATTCATTGGAAAGAGCCCTAAATATTGTTTTTACTTCCTTTTGTAAGAATATGTGCAGCTATTTTGCTTTAAAATATAACTGAAATCAATGTCATGCAAAATATTTCAATAATCGTTTCTTTATGATTTTGGTTTCATTAATATTAAACTATATGAACTACGGGCACAAAAGCCCCATGACGTTGCCCCACTCTTGACTCACAACGGGCGTTATGACTGGATTGTAGTACTTGAGGATGGGAACACCCTGAACAAGGAATCGAAATCAGGTGTCCTATGTACTCTATTGCTAAGAGCATGACCCCTTATTAATATTCCTTCCAATGTATGCAATTTAGCATCATTGTTTCCTCGGAGCATGTGTATGATACATCTATAATGCTATTGCCATTACAGAATTTATTCCTTTTTTAAACAAATGACATTCTTTATAAACATTCATGTCACCAAATTTTCCAATTTATACAAACGTTTATACAAAGTATGTTATAATTCCCGTTAACTAAAATTGTGAAGTTTTTGCAAGTGTTGTTCTTGGAAGCCATGTAAGATTAAATGAAAAAGGTGGAGAAAATTATATTAATATCATAAATCAAAGCGCTGGTTGGTAAATAAAATTGATAAACATTTATTCTTAGTTCTAAAATCTCATCCGAGAGGTTTATCAGAGACTGCGTACTTGAAAGATGATTTGCAATGCTATATGAGATGGTAATGAAGACGGCTTGAACTCTGATGTGCTGTTATGTATTGTTACCTCCATTTTTAATCTATATGTTAATGATTTCAAATCCAATATTGATACGGAATGCATGCTGTAATTTGATTTGCTGTCATCAAGATGTGTAAATGTCACAAATGACAAAGCATCAAAAGCAGTTTTTGATTTTAAAAAGTGTTGTGTAGCAAAGAGAGAATTGTTAATATCTAAGAAATATTCTTGTGAACCTTTTAAAAGGTTTCAAAGATATATTTTCATTGTAAGGATATTATGTTGACAGACTATTCACACTTGTAGTTTTCTAATGCATTGGATGCAAATTTCAATTGAAATATTCACCTCGACCTTGTTTGCTTTAACTGAAGACTTTATACGTACTTACAACAAACGAAACAAGTATTTTGTTGCATTACAATCTTTGATACCGATATTTCATCGGAAATACATGTTCTGATAACACTGGGCGACAATGAAAATGTTTCGGGTTTAAAAATAGTGAATTTACATGTATTTTCATCTGCTGAATTAAAAAATCACCATAAAATGATAGATTAGTTATTCTTTTGAAGATAAAGTGACATTTCATTTTTAGAGTGAAGATTTTAAATCTGGGGGAATTTTTTGGGAGTTCGCACACCTATCAAATAACAAAACACAATTAGAGAAAAAATTTTGGAAATTAAATGATGCAAAAGTTGGAAGGAGTTTTTGTCAGATCACAAACAAGAGAACTTGTAAATGATCCTGCATTTGACCAAATTTTGGAGGGGAAAGAAAAGGAAGCTTGGGAAGCCTTCCAGGGTTGTTGTTCATGGATTTTTAGACAACAAAAGAGATGACAACTACAAGCATTTGGTGGCAGTGCTCCTACAAAAATACCGTAACCTTGGATGCAACATGTCCCTTAAGATCCATTTTCTCCACTTCCACCTAGACTTTTCCCCTCCTAGTTGTGGAGCTGTTAGTGATGAACATGGGGAGAGATTCCGTTAGGACATTTCTGTTATGAAACAAAGATATCAGGGCCGTTGGAATAAAGTAATGCTTGCGGATTACTGTTGGTTTTTGGATAGGGATTCTGCAAAACTTCATCACAAGAGGCAAGCTAAAAGTCGACGAAGTCAATAGGCCACCACATGATTCTCTTCAGACACAACCATCTGCGAAGTATTTTTCCAGCAATTTAGAACTCTTAGCATGAAATTAATTACTAATTTAAAAAATCAAATGCACTTGCATTGTTGTTAGCATGTATGCAATTAAAATGTATCATTTTCTCTCAATCCGTTAATATTTAATTCTTCCACCTTGTGTATATCATAGAAACTAGAGCTAATAAAAATTTTCGTTTGTCATATTTGTTTTTCTCAGCACAAAATTACTAGGAATTGCCTAATGAAGTGCTCGAAACATTCAAAAAAATTTTTTGTTGCCCAGTGTAATCGTGTAATCTATGTGTGACCAACATAGTTCAAACACAAAACCAATTGAATACCAAATTTAGTGTTTACGAAACATGTTTCAAGGATGCGACACAAATATTTAAAAAAATTCTCCGTCTCAAACTGTAATTTACTGAAACTGTTTTGGGTAATTTTGGCTTTTTGTTTTGTAATGAGTTTGATTAAAATAACGCATGCTGAAGATGTTTTCATTAGAAATAATCTCTGAATGTCTTATGTTTTTGAATGATTTTTTTAACAACTACTAAATCGTTAATGCACAAAGTCATATTAGGAAAATAGTAAATTCCGAATCTCATTGAAGCACACAATTTTTTAAAATACTAGATCTGTGTAGAGTTAATAATTTCCGAGATAATGGTATTTGCTGGTATTTTTTAAATAGGAAGCCATTATTTGTATTTTATATCTTGGACATGCTGAAAATATTAAAACCACGCATAACCACTGCTCTTAAGGTAACTGACCCTCAGCCTCTTATTCCCACATTCCACTTGCATCTTACACATAAAAAACAATAAAACAGATGCCTAAAATTTTGTACGAATGAATAGAAAAAGTCATGCGAGTGCAACATATAAGAGATTTTAAACACGCATGCACTGTTGAGAACCATTTAATTGTGTATCTAACGTTTTATAGCATTTTATTGTGAAGTCATGCTCATGCACATTCATGCACTAACTCCATCCTAGTCGACACTGGTTACTTTACAGTCCAACCAGGAGAATGGAACACCAGCGGCGAACCCCATATCAGCGACCGCATTTTTTCTGCAAAGTGAAACACCCACTTTGACGTGTCAGTATATCTAAACGTGTGGGATGAATGCACAAGTTAATTTGGAGGCAAAAATCAAGTACACTGAAATGGATATTTCCTGCACATTTCATAGTACACATCAATTCCATGAACAAAAATTAACTAAAGCTTCTCTCATGTGTCTCTCAGATCTTCTCTTTTATACCCTGCTATGACGTTAGTGTTTCGTCATAGTTTCCATGGTGATTGTACGGGGCACCTGAGCTGCACCTGGTTACGCACTTGCTATGACCTCACCTAGCTATCGTCGTTACGTCATACTCCGGCTGATCAGGGCAAGGCCGTCCTATATGTACAGACCTGAATTGGTGACGTCACAACGCGTGGGATATGTTCCAAGCAATTTATTCTGAATAAAGTATTTCAAGAGTTTTAAGCATTTTCGCGATGAAAGGTATACAACTGACTCGTGTCTTTTAATGAGTGAGAATTTAGTATCATGCTCGCATGTTGGTCAACAATGGTTAAGAGCAGCTGGACGGAGACCGGTAGATCCGTGGTTCAAATCCCGGCTATGGCATTGGATTTTTCAATCTGACCATCTCTGCATACTTTGGCCTACACATGGCTAGTGTGAAAGAACAATAATTAACTAGTTGATACTGAGAAGATTATGCGTCTTACCTTCTCAATGCGAATATATGATGCTTAATACTAAACAAGGGATAATGTGAGCCTTCGATGTTGACGTCATTAACAGTCTTCTTCAGCCCCCAGGCCGAAACGTAGAGATAGCCTTTATCATGACCGCCGGATTTAACAGTCAAGGAATTCCTTACCTTTCAAGTAATGCCCTAAAATTGATCAATACTCATTTCATTTTTACTCTACTATGGTTTAGAGTCAAAATAGTAATTACTCTAAAAAATTTCAATTACCAGATTTCATGGGAATATTACGCTTTGTGACTTTATCTATTCAAAAATGTATCTTTAGAAAGAAGGTCTGTGTGTTGCACATGATCACGTCTTGTCTGTTTGGAAACGAAAAGTCGATTAAAACTGTAAAGCAGTCCTTATATATGTATATATAAGCTTTACATCTATCTTATAACATATATATACATATTGTCGCGAATACCTTTTTACGAATAGCGGCGTACGTGCAAAAAAGGTTTGCGCGGCTTGTTTACACAAAGGAACTGATAGGCAGGCAGTGTGGTAATAAAGAGTTTGCATAAGCAGATAAGGATAGCGCGAGATAAAGGACTTGCCCGCACGGATAAAGTTCCCCGTTTAGAAAATTCTAGTGATATCTTGATTGTCAGAGAACACTCGATTTCTTGTTTGTTCCAGAAATCTCTAGAATTTATCAATGAGGTATTTAAGGAAGTGACGACTCGCCAAGAGAGTCAGTTGTAAACAATTGGTAAACAGAGGTTGTAACAGGAGTACTGTAAACAGATGTATCGACCTTGATAGTTTGGGATTGTGTATGTGACGTAATTCTGCTGTAACCTGCTACTGTGAGTGTATTTCTAAGCAAATAAAGAACATTTAGAATTTCTGCGAATTGGACTTTTAATTCGACGAACCCACAAAGCCACTATATATAAGATATATAAGCTTTGTCTCTCACTCTTATATATAAGGGAGAGAGAAAGAGAGAAAGCTATTTCAGGATGAGCGTGGGTATGCATTTTTCAATGATAGGATAACTTTGAATACAGAACTTTTAATGAACCTTCTAAGGTTAAGCGGAGGAGTTGCAGAACAATGGAAACTGCGATATAAATATCCCATGTTAAAGTATCTGACTCCTGCAATAATTATCTATATTAAAATAATATATGGTAATACTTTGCACCGAGACTGATTCCTTTTCCACCTTGGTATTTATCCACCAGCGATTAGTCCAGGGGTGTCCTAAATTGTAGCAAGATGCGTTATTAAAATTATAATTCTCATAATAACTTTACCTTTCTCAATGATTCTAAAATGCCCACTCCTAGCTTCTAAACCTATGTTGCTACATCATTTCTACTTTTCTAAAATCTTCTTCCCTTCAAGTCAAAGTCAGTCTATAAATTTATAAAAATGTTCTACCTCACATTCATAGAAAGCCAAACTAAACTGCCATACTTAATCTGACAACCCTGCATACACAACTTCCCTTCACTCACATAACCATCCGAGTGAATTCTTCAATAGTCTGAAAGCACAGATTTATGTGAGCAATGTAACTGAAGATATTTTTGAGTGAAATGAATATAGGCAGCTAGTAGAGGACGGTCAAAGGAAATTTCAAGGAAAATGTTTATGTAACAGTTTAAGGTAAGCAAAAGATTATGTATATTTAGAAAATATGTCTCGGATAATATCTGCCAAGGCCTTGGAGGAATATATGAGCCGCGACAAAAGAGTTCAAGAAAGAAATATAGCAACATTTCAATCTACGAGAAAAGAATATTATCTAAGAGATCCTGGGAGGGACATAGGACGAAGAGAAACTGAAGAGACAAATTACCAGTCAGTTATGGATATCGGGAAGAAGAGCAGAAACGACCGGAAGAAAGAGAATCCCAGGAAAGCCAAGGGAGATATATGGAGAGAATCGGAGGGGAGAGACACAAATGATTTTGTAGAAAAGGAAAGATGAAAACCCGGATATCTGGAACTGAGGAACCAGCTCCATCTACTGATGTCAGTTCCTTTAGGAGATGGACACCAGTAGGACGAAGCTTTGGATACCAGTTTCAAAGTTGCAAAAGAGGAAATTTAAAATTGTAGGAGTCAGTATTTCATAGGTTTTTATACGTAGTAATTAAAGCTGCATTAGAAATGTAAATTTGAACTTTATTGTGCGAGTAGAATAAATGTAAAAAATACTTTTTTGATAAATTAGATGAGTAGATTTGTAAGATAAGTGGAATACAGTAACCTGTACGTTTAGTTAGTTAGTTAGTTAGTTAGTTAGTTAGTTAGTTAGTTAGTTAGTTAGTTAGTTAGTTAGTTAGTTAGTTAGTTCGTTAAGCTAGCAAATAGATTATATCGGCAAAATTTGTAAATTGTTTTGTGTAATTTGATTTAAAAATTAATAAAATTAAGAAATTAAGTTTCGCTCAAGTCACCACCTTCTGAAAGGGAAAAGCTTGGATCACACATTACGTAACGATCATCTAGTCGTATAACTACATTGCCTTCTTCATTCAACTAGATTCTAGCATGCGTAATATTGTTAGATGCTACAACGTGCGTTCTTTGAGTCCCGCATAAGCACCGCAGTTAGTTTTGCAGTATAATTTTCCGCATGCGAAACATTTCGGCTTGTAACCATAGTGAGAGTTCACTTTCATTAAGCAGAGAGAGATTTATGGATGCTCGTTCTTTTGACTGGAAATCTTGGGTTATTTCTAGCGTAAATATTAGCCAAAACACTTAGCATGCCGAAGACTAAACTGCATGCCACCTCTCGAGTACTGTCTGATTTACACAAGTTTAATCCAGAAACCGAGCTATTAGATATGCAGATATTATTTTATTTATAGCCACATGCCTTATTTAAATGCATTTAAAGTTTCTCCAATTTACAGTGTCCATTTGCATTTCAGCTCAATGCGCCGATTTTTCTCCAAGAAAACCTCAATGACAGTTTTCAAATGTTGCTTGCTGTTGCTTTTTAAGTTTATTAAACAACCCCCTTTTTTACTGATAACAAGGACAGAGATGAAAGTCTATTTTGAGTGTTGCTTAGATAATTGTGTACTCTGCGGAACGTTGAAGAAGATCGTTCTGCTGATGCACTGGCGGTATGAATGATCAAAATTAAATGTGTGATCGTGTGATTTAGTTTTTAAATCCGGAATTAACCTTCCTATTGAAATTACGTCACATTTTTCACGAATAGAATGCGAACACAAGGATCAATTTAAAAGCTTTCGATCACACAAATACAGTCACTTCTACCCGAAAATTGTGATGCCATTCTTATTGTACTTTAACATTAAATCATTCACCATGTTACTGTTGATGTGCGAAGAATTAACACTAATGCGCAAGATTTGCCCTTTCAATGCACTGACAACGGTCGTTCTATAAACAAAAACTAGAGACTGGGTTGCCTCGCAAGGTCACTGCATCCCTCACGAATCTGTACGCTTCGAGTTTGCCGGGGAGTGCCACGAGCAACATAACGAGCTGTTTAGAACTGGAGGATGCTAGACGACGGTCTCGGGGGATCATCACCAACCGGTCCCTGCGGATCGGTCACAAATTAACGCAATTGAAATCTGAAAGTGAAATTGCTTGGACTTTCCATTATTCTTTGAGAAAGAATAATGAAAAATTTGGATGCACTTTCTTCAACATTAATGCCACGCCACTGTTTGATCAGCATCTCGCTGACGTAGCTACCTGGCGGAACTCCTCAGATCTCCGCCTGCCCACTGCTTCCCCCTTACCACCTTGTAAAGTACATTCTGTACTCGGGTTCGCAAGGCGTAACGTTGAGACAACACAATTTATCAGAACACAGGAACTATAATGCGTACACTTTGTTTACGGTTCCTTCTAAATTTATGAATAGTCAGACACGTTTAGAAATAATAATCTTAACATTATAAGCGGCCGCGTATAATTGCACAGTTTTGGAATGCCGAAAAGCTACACTGTCAAGAAGAGTAACTTAACGTAAATTGAGAAGAAATGACGCTTAGTATCAAGACTTTGTGACAAGTAAACCCGAAACTACTTTTATGCCATATTTATAACATTTTTGAAACTATTTGTTGCACCCCAAACCTACTCTTTCATTAGATTTAACATCTTGATAAAATACAGAAGCATACAACGATTTACAAAAATGTGAATTTGTCATAGGTTGTTAATAGCCTTGCATTCCACGATAAAAGTAGAAATTTACCAGATTCTCCTTGCGCACTATCATAAATTTGAAAGTACCGCAAATTTTCTAACAAACATGCATTTGCTCACCTTTTCACTCCACCTGGGATTTCCTTGCAAGGTAGTTCAGATCCAGGTTCAAAATATCGCTCTACATGGAAAGGAACCAACACCTGAAACATTAACTTATGAAATTAAAGCCATGGTGAAACATTATCTACGCATTTTATACAGGGAATTAATATAAACTTTTGACATAGGAAAGGTTCCCATTTCAAACTGCACCAAACGATGGAGTTAGACATTCAGAATTTCTACGATGAGATTTTTACGAGGGCTGTTCAATAAAGAATGATCACAATTTTTTTTTGACAAGTACCTTTACTCATCCTCATAATTTTGATGGTCCATCTCAAAATAGTCTCCCCTAAATGCGATGCACTTGTCCCGGCGTTTCTACCAGTCTTCAAAGAGATGCTGGAAACCATTTTTGAGAGATCCTTCAAAATCGCCTCCGCAGCATTCACCACTGCTTCTGATGATGGATAATGCCTCCCACGAAGGCGTTTCTTTAAGTTAGAGAATAGAAAATGACATATGGGGCTAAATCCGCACCAGGGAGGGCGAGGGATGCACTTCATGTTGATTTTTGCAAGATATTCAGCAACAGCATTGGCAATATGCAGCCGCACATTGTCGTGGTGCATCATCCAGGCTGTGTCACGGAAATTTAGTCTTTTGCGCCTGATATGGACTTGCAATGTTTTCAGGACATCCCTGTAGTATTGTCCAGCTACTGATGTGTGTGCAGGTACAACGTGCTGATAAACCATTCCATGAATATCAAAGAATGAGATTGCCATAACTTTCCCAGCAGAAGCAACCACTTTTGCTTTTTGGTGGGGTTGCTGATGAAGGAGATTTCCACACTGAGCTTTGCTGTTTTCTCTCAGCATCAAAATGATGTAGCCAAGTTTCATCAGCACTGATTACTTTTGAAAGAAACTACGAATCTTCCTCTAACATCAACTTTAACTGCATGTTAACTTCATTGCAGCGGTAGGCGATACTGAACATGCCTGAACTTACCTGGTTCTCACAGGCGGAAACCAGGAGTACCAACAATGAAACTACTACGTCGTGTTTGTTTCACATTAAGCTAACAGAATATAGTAAGATTGAATTTAAGTGTGCAAAATTATGACCGTAAAAAATTATGATCTTTCTTTATTGAACAGCGCTGGTACTTCATTGTTTTAGTTCCTTTTGTAGCTTCAACGCATCATTAACCTAAAATGATGAGACACCTTCTCAAGAATACCTATAGAACTGTTGGTTTCGTTTCTGGGCAAGGCACTTGAATGCTAGCTTTTGCTTTAACACTTGTTTCTCATGTGGTATAAGGGAACTCCTTCTGAAGATGCCTGCCCGGGTTGTAAACACGCAGTTCACTGCCCTGCCGATCTCCCTGAGTTCTTACAAACATCTGTTCACGCCCTCCTATCGCCTTTTTCGTTTTCTTTTACTATTCATTTATCACTAAGCTTCGACTTGTTATTCCTTTGCACTCTCTTATCTTTAACTGCTTCCAGTTCTAACTCATACGCTACTGGGCCATTTATGTGATTTTTGAGTTAAAAGGTTCGTTGTAATATACACACATACATATCAGAGTATTATGTGTTTACTTGTCAAAGCCAGCACTGTTCTCTCTGTTAATTACTACAGGGTCGATAGCATTAATGGTATCGCTGTTAATTTTTTAACTGGAAAATTTTCACGAAATTACAGCCTCAACTTATCACAAATAAGATAATATATGAACATATTAATTTTGATTAACATGAAGTAGATAGAGGAATGAACGTTTGTCAGAATAGTTCATACAAGAGTAAAGAAAGTTATATCCGTGAGAACATGAGATATTTTAAACAATTCATGATTTTTGATAGTCAAACTGAAACATTCAACACCATGGCCGGGATTTGAACCACGGATCTCCTGGTTTCCGTCCAGTCGCTCTTATCCACTGAACTATCATGGCCAACGAGCCGTTATGAAATCAATTTTTCCGATTGACTCTGATGGTGACCGTAGTGGATTGCTGGGAAAGCATATGAATCAATTGAAAATTTCATGTCATGACGGCACGTTGGCCATAGTAGCTCAATGTGTATGAGTGACTGGACGGAAACTGGGAGATCCGTGGTTCAAATCCCGGCCATGGCATTGAATTATTCAATTTGACTCTATCCAAAACCTTAGCCTATACACGGCTAGTGTTGAGGAACGATTAATTTCCATCAATTACCTTCAGAATTTATTTAAAATGATGTCACTATTTAGTTGTTCCTTGAGTAAAGAAAACTTTTAGAAATACGCAATCATCTGTCAACACAAATGCCCCAACTTCACGACTACATGATCACAGGTTCTGCATTAAGTTGCCAAATCCTAAACTTTTGTTCGTGTCGGAGACAGTTTATATTCTGTGACAAGATAAGCTATTAGAGCTTCTATCCCTTTCTGATTTTTAGAAGTTTATAACGCGTAATTGTGGGCAGTTCCGATTGGTGAGCGTACTGGGTTCTAATTAGCAGAGTTAATGAATTTCTTGATGACTTCAATAGAATACCCAAATGACAGCTACTCTGATGTAACTAATTTGTTTTTCCTCAACACTTAAGTTATCCGGTTAATGAAATCTGCTTTACTGAAAAAATTGCAACTCTTGCAATAAAAACTCAATTTAAATCTCTCTATCCTTTAATTCGTCCGATATGACTTAACATTGGAGGACATAAATTACAAAAAAGACCCTTTAACCCTACTTTAAATTGTTCTCATATTAAGCGATAGTTAAATCTTTAAAAATCATGTCGTATATGCCCGCTTTGTAATTTTACAATTTGCATGAGGTTCAGGGACAAAGGAGTGGAAATTAACATTACAAAAAGCTACATGACATGGAGAAATTAAGTAAAAGCAAATATCTCGGAAAGGGTTAGTGCTACACAAAACTTGTTGGACTTAAATTATATGCCCTAACGGTACCCACATTATTAGTATAGAAGAGAAAAGACGAAACTCATTAAATGCTTTTCCCCGGCTATTGCAATTACTGGGGACAAATGCGGTTATTAAAGCTAAGGTACGGGTTTTTATAATCGCAAAAGAGCAGGTTAGTTGGAAGTGAGGTAATAAAACCTGCAGGAAGGTTATCATACCACAGGTAAAAGGGAAAACTCATTCATCCTTGTTGCTTGAGGCTAACTATACTGAAAAAATGTCTGCCACACATTTCTGAAACAAAAATACGAGTTAAAAACTACTTTCAAAGACAGGAGAGCTGCGCATTAAAGTAGATAGATACCTTGTTTAAATAAAAAAAAACATAGCAATTAGGATTTTCAATATAAACTTGTGTGTTTAAATGTAAACTTTATATAAGCATTTGTTTTATCGCAATATATCAGTTGCATTCCAAAATGAAATGTGTAGTGTTTAACGCCCGCTTTTACTACATACGGCACCGCAGGCGATGACACTGATAATACATGAGATGAAGATGGAGCACCGGTGGAATGAGGTGGCGGGGAAACCGGAGATCCGGAGGAAAACCCGCCCCAGCTCCGTGTTGTCCATCACAAATCTCACTTTGCGGTCGCCTGGGATCGAACCCGGGCCGCCTTGGTGAGAGCCAAGCGGTCTAACCACTGAGCTACGGAACGGCCCGTTGCATTCCAAGAAATAGTAATGTGAAGTTGGCATTTACGTGTTATAAACTAAAAGTGTGTATCACAGCTAAATATGTACAACAGTTGTGTATGTGTTAAGTGTGTGAAGTAAAGTGACAGTGCCGATGATACGAACTACAGAATAAAATAATTAAAATCATAACGGTCAAACCCCACATCTGCTTGTTCTGACCTGGATCTGCGAATATCAAAATTGGCTTTGCAATTAATCGCGAGATGATTGACGTGCTGTCATGCAATGTGACAAAATCTGTTGTTTTAACACTTGCGTCGCGTTGTATTTCACTTTGTTGCTGCATTTCAAATGTAATAATGCTACTCCTACTAAAATTAAGAGGTAATTTAAGTTTTGTGTTCAATTTAACACCAGATCGCAGAATCTACTTCATAAAGCGATACAATACATATGCATTAACGAAATATCTCGCTGACATTCGTTTATGACATTCGCTTGTTAGAAATGACATGACATTCATTTAATACACATTCTGTAGCATTTCTAGTTTGTTGTGCTTTCTGCAGCTAGTATTTTTGCAGTAATGATGTTTATTGGACGCTCTTTAACTGCCTCTGTTCTAAATTGGGCGCGAAGGTCGCTTAATTTCAGATATCTCTTTATCAATCTTGAGGTTCTTTATCACGAGAGAAATCTACGGACTACCTGCTTTATTTCCCTTCCGCCCGCGACCTTGAGAAATAGGGCTAGCATGTTGAGCCTAGAACAAGGAGGGTGATAGTATAGTGTATGGAGATTCACGTCTAGGAAAAAAGATGACTGTTCAGTAACAAAGATATAGTGCGTTTTTAAAGTTCTCTTCTCTAAACTACATATATAAACAGCAAAACTCAATTTGAAATATTTTCTTCCTAAAGCTCCCCATGTAATCATCATTACTTTCTGAAGACGATTTATCCGAAGTATGCATATGACTGTTCCTCTATAAAAAGGTAAAACCTGAATATTACAAACAATGCGTAGTGTATTTTACCTGTATCTAAATTAAATGAGCTTTGAAGTAATTGAACTTTTGATTAAACTTGTGTAAATCAGACAGTACACGAGATGTGGTATGCAATTGTGGGCTCGGCATGCTAGGTGTTATATTGGCTATTATTTACGCTGGAAGTAACACAAGATTTCCAGTCAAAAGAAGGAACATAAATAAATCTGCTCACTTTCTTCTCGGGCAACAAGCCAGATGAAAAGATGAATAGATATCGACGTTTCGGGAGTGTGCATCGCTCCCATCATCTGGATATTTATAAAATGTTATGACTACAAATGAAACACTACCAAAATTCCCATTTCTGAACAAAAGTCTGTTTTCAGTAAATTAAATGCCAGGTCATGATATGGCGTGAGTTTAGGAAATTGTGCCAAAGAAAAGTAACTACTTAACTTGATTATCAAGCTGTATTGATCTTTGCTTCTTAAATCGACGGATTTCCATTTTAAGGCTGGATTCCAAGAGGAGCTGAACTGAAACCCAGCATCATGATTAAGCGTGCTCCTTTCAGAGGAAATGTGGGACACCGTGTATAGGACAAACCGGAAGGACCATCGCTACAAGAATAAACAAACATGAACGGAGCATAAGTTTAATACAACCTGAGAAGTCTGGACTGGCAGAGCATTATTTTGATAACGACCATAGAGCCAATTTTCGGGAGACAATCAACTTGGCAATATGCAACAGTTACTGGAAGAGGAGAATTAAGAAAGCTTTGGCGATTTGCTCTGAAAGGAACACGCTTAATGGTGATGCTGGATTTCAGTTCAGCTGCTCTTGGAATCCGGCCTTAAAATGGAGATCCATCGATTTAAGAAGCAAAGTTCAATACAGCTTGATAATCAAGTTAAGTAGTTACGTTTCTTTGACACAAATTTCTATACTCACGCCATCTCCTGACCTGGCATTTAATTTACTGAAAACAGTCTTTTGTTCAGTAATTGCGAATTTTGATAGTGTTTTGTCTTTGTTTATAGCTGTGTTATATCCAGTATTTCATTTGTGGTTATGACATTTTATAAATATCCTGATGTTGGGAGAGATGTACCCTCCCGAAACGTTGATAATCTAATCATCTTTTCACCTGGCTTGTTGCCCGAGAAGAAAGTGAGCATATTCTTCGCCAGGAAAGCTTCAGGTCTTGTTTTATAAATCTCTCTGTTTAATGTAAGTGAACTCTACACTCTTGTATAGTTACAAGCCGAAATGTTTCGCATGCGGAAAATTATACTTGCGAAACTAACTGCAGTGCTTATGCGGGACCCAAAGAACGCACGTTGTAGCATCTAACAATATTACGCATGCTAGAATCTAGTTGAATGAAGAAGGCAATGTAGTTATACACTGGATGATAAAGCCGCGCCGTGGCTCAGTGGTTAGACCGCTTGGCTCTCACCAAGGCGGCCCAAGTTCCATCCCAGGCGACCGCAAAGTGAGATCTGTCGTGGACAACACGGCGCTGGGGGGATTTTCTCCGGGATCTCCGGTTTCCCCCACCATCTCATTCCACCGGTGCTCCATCTTCATCTCATGTACCATCAGTGTCACCGCCTGCGGTGCCGTATGTAGTAAAAGCGGGCGTTAAACAGTACACACATCTACACACACTGGATGATCGTTACCTGATGTATGATCCAAGCTTTTCCCTTTTAGGAGGTGGTGAATTGGGCGAAAAAAGTACTAGCAACCAAAGCTTAACTCACTTACAATCCCTCAAGTGACACTTAGAAACACACGGGAGGTGTAGAAGGGCCATTGCAGGCTGACTAACAGCAGTCGAGCAGCGATTTTGCTAGTTCGCTTTGTTATTTAACTGAAACTCCGTCATACTGCGATTCGTATTCAATTTACCAGCTATTAAAACCAACGTGATTAGGTACGCTTTTTAACAATCACTCGAGACGCTCTCAGCTTGCCAACGCCAATTAACTGGACGAGCGCCACTCTAGCAGAACGAGCCAGACTAGATGAACGAAACGTCAGGGGGATTCCCCTCAAGTGATTGACGAAAATCACTTTTTACTGGAACACCTGATTTATTGTTGGTATGATTATTGTACACTTAAAGCGCTCAACAAGCAAACATATAAACGACTTTTTAAAAGGAATATAATCCATCCACGTTTTATGTAGGTAGTTATTTTTAGTTAAGCAAGAGGGAAGATAGAAAGTTATAGGAAAGTGGAGTTATATTCGGTATGAAATTAAACATCTACTTTCTATAGGTATTGATTTTTCTCTTCTCAAATGCACTTGTTAGATTTAAGATGGACTTTCAGGAAATGTCCCTATTTTAAATGCACCCTGCACTAAAATGATTCGTTTGTATTCCTTTTTATCTGTTAAACATATTGTGAAAAATTTAATATTTGGATTTTCCGGAAATATTATAGCCTAAAATTATATATAGAAATAAACTAGTTTTAAACAATTCGAAAATGATTTTATTTACAAAATTTTACACTTGAGGTAGAAATATTCAACCATGTTAGGTAGTGTATTAAACCACCCTTAAATCTTAATTTTTTTTTTTGAAAGTGGTGCTTAGGATTTTGATTAAAATATACCAACCTTGACAGCTCATGTTTACGTGACAAATTAAATTATTTTCGAATGCTTAACAAACTATAAAATCCTCAATAACATTAACTGTTGCAATATTTTTATGAGGGGAAAATATGATATTGTCACCCTGGTGGTAGGCTCGCGAAGCCGATGAAAAATGATGGCCGATCGTTACCGGTAGCGACAGACAGTTGAATGTAGAGTGAGAGAAAATAAACAGTTTTAAGGTTCTAGCAATTTTGTAATGTTGAACAGTGTATTTCGAGGAGAATAAAGTGTAGTTTTTGTGTTTCGTAACCTCGTTTTATTATTTCACGAACCCACAAAGTCACAATATTAAGGCAAAAGATTAGTGTACGAGGAATGTAGGAATTGACTAGTGCACACAATTCAAATTTTCTGTAGCATTAGAAGTTTTGGAAATTTACAACTTCTCTGGTAAACCCAAGTTCAAGTTCCTCGCGTTAAAGAGGTCCCGAGTTCGAATCTCGATCGTGGTGAGTTATCTGGATGATATTCTTTCCGGGATTTTCCCTTATCGTGAAAGACGAATGTCTGGTAGCTCTAAGCTCTATGGACCTTGGACTTATTTGAGCATCATTTCACCCATTCCATTTATCGTCTGATATGACTTAACGTTGGAGGACGTAAATTATCATCCAAAAATGTTTACAGATTTATTTTCCTTCTGTAGTACGAGCTCCTTACCACGATGAATATTTCGTAATTGTTTGTCATGTTGTATGTTGTATGTAATTTTAAACGATATTAATTTGAAATCATTTCTAACTTCAAAAATCTAATGCGTTGAGTACTTGTGACCTTCTGTAAACACTGTTCTGCAAACTATTCTTGCTGAAAGGGTTTCTTCTATTTTCTTCTTAATTAAAATAAACATTTAGTTCACACATAAACTTTTCGTTATACGATACAACTCATGAAGCGATATTACATGTTTTAAAACGTGTCGGTATATGATAGCTTTGAACGATGAGCAGGGCAGGAAAGAATAACAATTTCCCATTTGAATAAATTGTACATATTTGAAAATTCAAAGCTATAACAGGAAATATCTTAGAAATAGTTAACTCCACAATCATTTACCTAATATAAATTATGGACTGTAGTGAAATTATTTCTTTTGCTAAGATTTAGTATACTATTTAGGTTTCCAGTTATGCAGAAGCCCTCTAGAATGAAAAGAACCTCATACTGACTACAGGATTATACTAACTACAAGTAGATACGCATCAGAGAATATAACTATTACTTAACGTCGACAGAAGAAGTAACGTTTTATATGTTGGTATAAATTATAAAGGATATAGCAAATTTATAATGGGTAAAGAATAAATTTACTTAAAACTTTTATGGTAATATAACCAGACTTATATAAAAGCTTAGACCTTAACATAAACAAAGTTTTATGTCAAAAAGAACTACTGAAAATAGATAATGTGTTCCAAATAATTGCATTTCTCTTTATTTAGCGGACCTCAAAATGCATAACTAGTAGAGTTTCGATATCGAATGTTTGGATGCAATGCCATATCCGCAGTGGATAGAACAGTCTTTGTACAAATGTCCTTCACTTGTAATGTGAAACTCGATGCTTTGTAGAATAAGATCCAAAGTTCTGAACCCTTAGGAAGATGGTTCACTTCTCGCTCGTGAGGTAACACAAGCTGTGGTTTACCAACTTGGTCCTCCCGTTGAGTGTAAGGGAACATAATTCTCAAGAGATAAGGATTAGCAACTGACGCTGTCAGGACCACATAAATTAACTAGCACGTAATGTTCATGGTTTCAGGTGCATCTCGACGGACCTAGGGAGTGAATAATTAGTATCTTAAGACGTACACTGGAGTGCATAGAATAGTGTCGATATGTAGCTCTGCACCTCCAGTTCCCAACCATTACCTCGTTGTGGACCTCCATTTAAGGTTTGTTGTGGTTCCGCTGGTGTGAATCATAGGTGCCTAATCTCTTCTCTTATGAGCTATTGACATATCCTGGTCACATAACCCCGGCTCCTTAATTTTGGCCATATCCTGGACAGGAAGCCTTCATTCATTCTGCGAGTTTTGTCGACACGTACTATATGACATTTCGTACTTTCTGTACACTTGAGAGCAGTACAGTTCCAAACTCGGTCTTATTAGCAACCTTTTAATTTTACCTGCAAAGACGCTCCTCACGATCTTCAGCACGAACTAGCTGCTTTAAAATATTCAAAAGTCGCAAAATATTATCAGGAAAAATGTTGGGATTTATTTAAATCTCTCCCCAATGAAACATTTTCCAGGTTATGAAATTTTTCTGCAAAGCTAGTTTCAGTATTTAGTTCTACATATATTTGTGAGCATACGTTCTCGAAAATAAATCATATAAAAAGCAAGTATCGTACTAGCGTTCTCAGGATCAATTTGATATGCATTTTAGGAATATGTTGTTTAACCGTGGCAGCAAACACTGATAATCTGGTTGTAAGTAAAGAGAGCAACCAAGTCTGTAGCAAGAGCCGTTTTGATATACTTTCAAAATATAGCAGGTAGCATTACCGAAGCCAGCACCACTGATCAAAACGACATCAAAGAGAGGTTTTTGTCTGCCGTTCCGCAAAACAGTGGCTGGGGGTAAATTCGTCCTCCCCTCTTCCAACAAAGGTTGGGCACTCCCTGTTGTGGACCTGCGTGGCTAATCTCCTTTTACCGCTCACATGGTCAGAATTTTTTTATAGGCCAACTGCGTATATTGGAAATTAACTCAAACTAAACCAGTCCCAGTACGGGTTGGCAGAGTTTTCCAACATGAAATAAAAGAAAAAGCAATACTAAAGAAGCTAGAAGCAACGGTTGTATTGCATTCATTGTTACTGTTTCATGTCAGATTTATAGCTTTTCTTACCCATTGCTGTTTTATAGAAATTCTAAGGACTATTTGAATAAAAATAAAAAACGTGTAATATAATAATTGCACATTTTATCAATTGAAAGTTCACATAGAACATTTAAAAATAACTTGTATAATTAAGTTATATTAACTATAATAATTAAGTTATCTCAACGATGGTGATCAACTTATTATTTCAACAGGCGCCATGAACACATACCAGATAGTTACAATACAGTGAGAATAAATGAAGTTAATCAGATTGAAAGCAAGATTTATACGAATGGATATAAAATGAAATGGTGACATCAGATAATAGCTAAATGTGTAAGAACTTAACACCATAATAACAAAATACACAGTAAATAGTGAACAAACCGTAGAAGGAAAGTGAACGAACAGAATACTTTAAACTTAAAATATCCGCTCTACGAAAGATGCAAAAAACCAAGCTTACTGTATTAGAGAACGTATTTTTAAACCTCTAGTGTATAGAATTCAATGGTTCTGACAAGAAATTATATTTTGTAACACGCAGAGTAAATATAAATGTTAAAAGATCTTCACATTTCTTCATAGTTTTAATGTTCTATAATCTTGTTCTAATGATCTTCATTTGAACTGAACTGAACTGATTTTTCCGGACATTCTATTCGGGCAATTTTCTATGAAAACATTTAGAAACCTAGGCCACATTTCCCAGGAAATATGTCTGAAAATAGTCCTCACCGTCCTTTCTAACAGTTTATTTACAGCTGAGGGGAGATGAGTAGGATTTGTTCCGTGTGACGCCTCATGTAAAAATTTTTATTTACACATACCTATGAAATGGAAATTACTGCTAATTAAAGATGAAACAACCAATAACCTCTTTCTATAAGTTTTGGAATGGCAGAATAGCTAAAATTTGTCATTTGTAGGATTTCATTTTATATTTTAGTGTTAAAGGGGCACAAAGAACTACAATTTTTTTTAAAAAAATTAAGGTAAATATCTTCCAATCGCGTAAAGTATAGCATGTTTTGGCTTTAGAGTAGATATTTTATAACAGTTTTGATTTTGTCCTCTTGTATTTCCATATTTGCCAACGTTTTATTCATATACTGTTTATCGCTAGTGATAACCTTGAAGACAATAATATAATAACACTGAGCCACAGTCAAAATTTTTCGGGCTTAAAAATAGTGAACTTAGAAGTATTTCTATCTGCTTAATTAAAAATTACCATAAAAATGATAAATTAGCTCTTGTTTTGAAGATAAATTTACATTTCATCTTTAGAGTGAAGATTTTAAATTTGGGGGAACTTTCTTGGGGAGTTAGCACACCTGTCAAATAACAAAACACAATCAGAGAGAAATTTTGTAAATTAAGTGATGCAAAAGTTAAGGAAGACATTTTTATCTAACTCTTGGGGAGTTGGCACACCTGTCAAATAACAAAACACAATCAGAGAGAAATTTTGTAAATTAAGTGATGCAAAAGTTAAGGAAGACATTTTTGTTGCACCACAAATAAGAGAACCTGTAAAGGATCCTGCATTTGACCAAGTTTTGGAGGGGAAAGAAAAGGAAGCTTGGGAAGCCTTCAAGAGTGTTGTTCATGGATTTTTAGGCAACAAAAGAGATGGCAACTACAGGCATTTGGTGACAGTGCTCCAGCAAAAATACCGTAACCTTGGATGCAACATTTTCCTTGAGATCCATTTTCTCCACTCCCACCTAGACTTTTTCCCTCCTAGTTGTGGAGCTTTTAGTGATGAACATGGGGAAAGATTCCATCAGGACATTTCTGTTATGGTACAATGATATCAGGACCGTTGGAACGAAGTAATGCTTGCGGATTACTATTGGTCTTTGTAAAGGGATTCTGAGGAACTTCATCACAAGAGGCAAGCTAAAAGACGACGAAGTCAATAGGCCACCACATGATTCTCTTCAGACACGACTATCTGCGAAGTATTTCTCCAGCAATTTAGAACTCTTAGCATGTAATTACCAGTTAAAAAGTCAAATGCACTTTCATTGTTGTTAGTGTGTATGTAATTAAGATGTATTCTTTTCTCTCGATGTGTTAATATGTAATACTTCCACCTTGTGTATATCATAGAAACAAGAGCTAATAAAATTTTTAATTGTCATATTTGTTTTTCTAAACCCAAAATTAGTAGGAATTGCCTCATGAAGTGCTCGAAACTTTCAAAAATATTTTTTTGCCCAGTGTAATTAGGGTAATCGTAAGATGTAACCATTAACACACTGTAGCAGTCGGAGTTACAATTACCCGAAAATAACTGTCACATCGCTATATGTTCTAGGTGACGTGTGAAGGATGGGTTAAGAGAGCGGTTGGCGGGTGGAATGTATGAGGTATTATCGATAACCGAGCTGAATGGGTGGCGAGATAGCTGTGGCTTCAAGTACTATGTGGAAGGCAGACAATGAGATCATCGAATCGCTTCCAATCGAGATAGTACTCTTGCGAACACGGGTGTCATACCTGCCAACTTCGAAACGAGCAAACTTTATCATGACTATTCGCTCTAAGTGCCAAGGAACAGAGAAATTGAACAGCGGAAATCCTTTTAACCCAGAAATAAAAATAGGAAACATCATTGTAAACGTGCACGACAACTTTAAATTTCAGAAAAGTTCGTTTTCAGGTGCAAATAACACGTTTTTATTTTTGAAATTACATTAAATATATGAAATGTTATATTCGAACACACACTTTAAGAGGTAAAACGCCTCTCAGGAATAACCAACCCATCTGTTCTTCGGAGAAGTTTCAATTGTTTATTTATTAACTTCTTTAGCAGAGGGTTAGCCCCAATTAGAGAATAAAACATTAAAAGCAAGACAATCGGATAATCAGTCATATTCATATCTATTCAGGATAAAGAGATTTATATATAAGGAGAACTTGAGACAAATGCCAATATTACTAAAACATAACATTCATTTTAGATATCTTCTCTATCAAATTTGACAGAAAACATGAAGCACCTCATGATATGATGCCTTAAAGTCTAAACGTAAGGTCAATTTTGATCAGTAACTCTTCCTTTAACGCTCAATTTATAAGTAAACTAGGATGTATACCATCCTATATACTGAAATATTGCAGTTTTTGCTATAGAAAAATCTAAAGAAAGATTGAACTACTTCAATTTTATTTATATAAAAAATTGACTTCCAAGTTGGTGAAAAATCTTCAAACACTGACTTAACGTGTGTATAATACCAAATACTCTTAACATTTTTAAGTAAAAAGCTTAAACCTAACTGCATCACTAACCTAACAATGTTACCAATGTGGTAATTTAACAACTTATATTTAAACTCAGATCTATATATACCGATGTTTCTTTCAAGACCTTGTCATTCGCAGTGGTTTACACATTTTCTTGAAATTACACAAAAACTTAAATTAATATGATTAATATTATAGTATATATTATTAATATTATTTAACATTATATTATCCTTCTTGCATAAGAATCGAGGTGCCAGTTTAAATCAGAACCCAAAAAATTACACGTATTAATAATTCCTGAGTTTACTTCAGATGTATAGAATTGAAAACTGATGCGCCGTACTACCTAATGCTAATTTGATATGATGTAACTGAGATTTTTTAAATCTACGTCCTCCAACGTTAAGTCATATCGAACGATGAATGGAACGGGTGAAATGATGCTCAAATGAGCCCAGGGGCCATAGAGCTTAGAGCTACCCGACATTCGTCTTTCAGGATTAGAAAAACCTCCGGGAAAAAACCTTATCCAGATAACTCACCTTGACTGAGATTCGAACTCTGGACCTCTTAAACGTGAGACAGACGTGCTACCACCATGCTACCGAGGCGAGCATGATTGAGATACTCATAGAAGCTGATCCATATTCTGCGATTTGGTTGGAAGAAGTTCATGGTTAATTCATCAAATACCTTCAAAGATCCTGTAAATATCGTGTTCCTCGTAAATTTTGAACATACATGTACATAGGATCGTATAAGATTTGTTCACATATTTTGGCCGTGACATTCATAATAAAAATGTGCTGGTAATTCCCAATTCCATTAGCACTTTCAAATTTAATAGTAGGTCATACCTAATTTAATTTCCATTTATCCAATCCGCAAATGTATGATACACGTAATAAAATCGTATATTTGGCATAATGGTGTCATCATGTTTCAACATAATATTTATCACTCGGCAGCAAAAAACAAATTTTTGAATGTTTCCAGCATTTTATGAGTCAATTCTTACTAATTTTAGGTTTAGAATGGTAGTCACATTCTAGGAGGTCTAAATTGCGTGATGGTCGCAGATGGTCGGAAGAGTCATATGGTGGTTTCACGAGATAGTCGTTTTCTAGCTTGCCTATGTAAGGAAGTTTGGGAGATTCCCTAGGCAAAGACCAACAGTAAGCTGCAAGCATTGATTCGTTCCAATGGCCCTGATGCCGTTGTTCCATAACCTCTATGTTCTGATGGAATCTTTCTCCATGTTCATCACTAACATCTCTACAACTAGTAGAGAAAAAATTTAGGTGGGAGTGGAGAAAATGGATTTTAAGAGACATGTTGCATCCAAGGTTACGGTATATTTGCAGGAGCACTGTTGCCAAATGCGTGTAGTTATCATCTCGTTTGTTGCCTAACAATCCACGAACAACTCCGTTAAAAACGTCCCAAGCTTCCTTTCCTTTCCCTTCCTAAACTTGGTCAAATGCAGGGTCCTTTGCAAGTTCTTGAATTTGTGACCCGACAAAAATGCCCTCCTTAGCTTTTGAAACACTTAATTTCGAACATTCCTCTTCTATGTACTTAAACGCCCGTCCTTCCTGGTTCGTAGCTTTGACAAAATTTATTTTCTCCGATCTCCGGTTCCCCTACCCCACCATTCCACCCTTTATTTCGCCCTCATTCTGTCATTTACTTCTTTCACTCTCATACCAGACAATGGGCTGATTACCCATCTTGTGTTCGCTCTCTGATCTAGAGAATCTGCTCCTCAACCGATAGTAGTAATCCTAGGGATGTTGAAGAGGGATATAAGTAAATAAATGCTCTTAGATATTGCGGACCATAGTACGGCTTTGGACACGTTGTTCAGTGACAGTTGGTCATATTGTGTTTCAAGGAGTTGGTGGACCTTATTTAAAAAGAAAATAGAGTATCGTTTTGTAAAGAAGCATGAAGCATGTCCGTAGCAGCTGCGGTTAGATTGAATTGTAATTACTTTCAAAGTATAAACTTGGAAGAAGCGTTGGGACAGTGAAGCACAAATTAGTAGAAAAGTGAATCGAGAATCAGCTGATGATAGGAGCAAGAGCTCTTAAAACATGTCCTGTGAATAAACAGTGTGAGTGAAGCAATGTGTCAATATCTTCCCGATTCACTTTTGTAATTCCTTTATTTGTTTGTACTAGTCAGCATTCTTTATATGTGATATTTGGAAAGTGTAGTAGTCTGTGTGAATACAAGAAGATACTGGCATTGACAGTGGGAAATTAAATACATCAATATAAGCGACAAACATTTTCCACTTCTGACAATTCACCAATTCTTCTACAATACAGTTAATTTAGGTTGTGAGCTTTAATTTGACGGCCACAACTTACGCTACGACGGAACAGACGTTCACTATGTTAGCAGATTGGAAAAGAAAGATACACGTTTCACTTGTACGATTTAATTGTTCACTTGAGGGTGTGCTATATCACCAGGCGGCCCCACCGAGGTCATATCGGTAGGCTTCACCTTTTGGTGTTGGCGCGCGTAAGTGGCGTATCCACTTCCATCCCGTCTTGTGTCCTTGGACCAGATGGGGGGGGGGGACTTGTTAGTAACCCAGGTCTTGTTCTATGGAAAGCCCTACGGAGGACGCCAGGCGCCCTTTGGGACAGCTCGGATACTTCCTGGTTGAAAGAGGCCCGGGTCTTGGTCCTACGAGTCCAGGACTAATGGGAGTAGAAACTCTGGGCTCAACCAACCAACCAACTAACCAACTAACCAACCAACCAACCAACCAACCAACCAACCAACCAACCAACCTGTTCACTTGAATCTTCAAATAATCTATGGTAAGTATCCACATTTGCTTTTCCATTGTTGAACATTTAACACTCTTTCTCACATTTATTTCTCACTTTGTTTAGTGGATGGTACATTTCTGCACATTTTAACCTCTGAGCATTCAAACATCCAAAGTCGGCGAGATTTTGTATCACGCAGTTCATTTTGAACAATCACAGAATGCACAATAAGTTGGAACTCGCACAACATTGATAAAAAATATATATGCTGAGTAGACCATTCGACCACCGATAGATCTGCGCAGCAGGAATGCGCAAACGATTCGTCATTCCCCGGACTACTGTCGTACCTTGGACAATAGCCAGTAAGTAATTAAATACTGAAATAATATGTGTAGAATAGCAGATGAGAAGCCATGGAATATTTCGTTTGATTAAGTCTATAACACAACTGTTATCAACAGATGAGCTCTATGAAAATGCCTTACTAATTAATGTCGCCATTTGTCAGCCTAGGCACTGGACGTCTCACCACGTCTGCTAAATAGCAGGAGCAGCACAAGTTATTGTTTGTTCCCTTTATTTTAGTTTGCATAATTAATATGAAGAGAAAGTGATCTTCCTACAACTGGCTCTCGGCCAAGTTAGTTGATGGAAATACGCTTCAAAGACGTAGCTGTTTCCGCTTCCTGTTTCCTAAATCGATGTCACGCTTCACCTGCCAAGAGTATGTATCTATTTCCCCGCCACAATCCGTTCATTTCTTGGTAATTCCCGATTTTGATTTGTTATTTATTTCTACAATTACCAGATATTTTCTTATACCAAAACGTTCAACCAAAATTTTCAAATCCCTATGCAGATATTCGTCTAGGAAATAAGACTAATCATGAGACCTAGCATAGCAAATCGTATCTATAGCTATCTGTTCAAAAGGTTTATTATGTTCTGTCTTTACCAAATATTAACAAAGAGAATATGGCTTTCCAGCCCAAGAGAAAAGATTTCATATTGAAATTTCACATCAAATAAATGTTATTTCCTCAATCCTACCAAAAACACTCTCATAAGAGAGACAAAATTTTGTGCAAGATAGATGCAGAGCTATTTAAAATACATAAGTTTTGTATTTTCCGAAACGTTAGCTCTTAAAAATTACTTTAAGATGTACGTTTACATTTGTAAGAATGTATAACTTACAATTTTGCGACTCCACTTCCCAAGAGCTTGTAATAATAATTAATACTCCTGAATTTATACCTGCATGCTTCTCACATAATTATTTGAACTTATATTTGTATTTTGCATGTAGCTAAGCACTTGTTGCATCATTTGAAATCATTCCTAGGCAAAACAAATTCTCATAATTCTGACTGTGTTATATTTACATGAATTTCCCTACCAGCAGTGATTTGTTTTTACATCCCTTCTGCCGTCATTTGATACAAAAGTTTTATTTTTCCATCTAAATTAAAGTTAATAGAAATAACATGGAAGTTTGTTTAAATATGCTAAAAATGCACATGACCTTCTCTGGCCAATGTATTTTATCTTTAGGTAACTTTTACATATTATTTGAAAAGCACCTTTTTCTATATACTGCGTCTTAAATGAGAAGGCTTTACATAAATAATTATATTATATATTTAGTTGGATAAAAGAGATAGAGAAAGCCGAATTAATCATTCCTCAGATGCTTAAAAGGGAGTAGTAGGTCTAGAAATGTTATTCGTTTTAATGAATAATAAGAGAAATTACCAGTTAAATAAAAATTATATAAAATTCCAAGCGTACTTGAAGGGACTCTTTCCGGGGATAAGGCGAAGGCCTCAACGAAAGCAATGGCGTATATGGAGCTCATCGGAAGGGCAATGTCTGCGGAAGAGGCATGCTCTCTCTTAGGGAAAATAAAGAGAAGCTGCTGCCTTCCGGGGTGGAAGAACCACAAAGGCTGTGGGAGACGGCCAAAATAGAAACCAAGCCAGTCAGAAGGCTTTAAGCTGGCATCCCCAGCATCTTACTTGGCTATGACTGGTAATCTGTATTAAGGATAACATAAAATTGCTCGTAATTTTCACAGTAAGCCGGGCAGATCACAACTAAGTTGGCCTAAGCATGTCAAGGATATGCGAGCAGGGATAGCAGAAAGATTAAAAATTGCTTCATGGAATATGAGGGATAGGCGGTAAGGAATTAGAACAGGAATGCAGTTTATACAAAATGAAAATAGAAATAGCGATTATAACAGAAAAAAGAAGAAAATGAACGGACGTAAAGAATTATATATATGTATATAATGGTATATAATGATCTATATTCTAATAAACTGATTAAACGAAGCAATTTATGTGTAATGGATTACAACGTGCTACAACGAAATTGTAATAATATTGAGGACGGCTGTGCTTGTACCGAAGTTCCATGAACCATAAAGTCATACACTGTAATCCTTCGAGGAAACGTAAAAACAAACCATCAGCTCTCTCAACTCTCTTCCAACACACATGGTAAGGATACAACTGTTTCACAGTGTGTTCATTCTCATTTTAGCCCGCCTCGGTAGCGTGGTGGTAGCATGTCTGCCTCACATTCAAGAGGTCCCGAGTTCAAGTCTCGGTCAGGGTGAGTTACCTGGATAAGGTTTGTCCGGGGTTTTCCCTTATGCTGCAAGAAGAATGTCGGGCAACTCTAAGCTCTATGGACCCTGGGCTCATTTGAGCATCATTTTACCCATTTCATTCATCGTCCGATATGAC
Source organism: Mantis religiosa (assembly GCA_030765055.1). Lineage (NCBI taxonomy): Eukaryota > Metazoa > Arthropoda > Insecta > Mantodea > Mantidae > Mantis > Mantis religiosa. The sequence goes on from CM060952.1 coordinate 99,902,228, forward strand.
AACGTCTAAGGACGTAAATTACAAAAAAAAAAATCTCATTTCCATTCTTACGAGTGATCAAGTATGAGTGGAAGAAATCTCAACTTTGGTAATAGTTTTTGCGTGCACAGATTCTGTAAAATGGGTTCTAAACGTAAGGCATCATCACTGGATGAAAAATTAAGAAAAGAACAAAGGTCCAGCTAAACAATTAACTGTGTTGTTTAAAGTGGCGAAAACTTACATTTGAGATTTGAAAAGCAAAATAAAAATTATAGTGTGGCTCAGGGGAGCAGCAAGGCATGTGAAAGACATCACAAAATCTACAGAGCATGATGAGCTAAATCGTGCTGTGTTCCAGTGAATTGTTAGAGCGCGCTAAAGGAATTCCCATGTCTGGCCATTGCTTCAGACTCGAGCTTTAGAGGCAGCAAGAAAATTAAGCAAATACCATTTTAGAACTCCCAGTGGATGACTAGGGAGTTTCAAACATCGCCATAACATTTTTTTGAATGTTATGTGTCGTGAAACGAATGCTGTTGATATGCAGTTGCACATTTGAAAGGAAAGTGGAAAACAGACAGAGGAACTAGACGGTAAACTACAATTATTGTATTTCAGTTGAAAATATAGTACGTAATACATATCAACCTGTTATACGCGGGCTGTTCAGTAAAGAATGATCACAATTCTGTTTTTTGACAACGTACCTTTACTCATCTTCATAACTTTGACGGTTCTTCTCAAAATAGTCTCCCCCTGAATACGATGCACTTGTCCCAGCGTTTCTGCCAGTCTTCAAAGACGTTCTGGAAAGCATTTTTTGAGACATCCTTCAAAATTGCCTCCGCAGCCTTCACCACTGCTTCTGATGATGGATAATGCCTCCCACGAAGGCGTTTCTTCAGGTTAGAGAATAGAAAAAAGTCACATGGGAGTAAATTCGGACTATAGGGAGGGTGAGGAATGTACTTCACGTTGATTTTTGAAAGATATTTAGCAAGAACATTGGCAATATGCGGCCGTGCATTATCGCGGTGCAGAATCCAGCCTGCTTCACGGAAATGTGTTCTTTTGTGCCTGATATAGACTTGCAATGTGTTCAGGACATCCCTGTAGCATTGTCTGGCTACTGATGTGTGTGCAGGTACAACATGCATATAAACCATTCCATGAATATCATAGAATGAGGTAATCATAAATTTCCCAGCAGAAACAAACACTTTTGCCTTTTGGGGGCTTGCTGATGAAGGAGATTTCCACACTGAGCTTTGCTGTTTGCTCTAAGGATCAAAATGATGTAGCCAAGTTTCATCAGCAGTGATTACGTTTGAAAGAAGCTCCGGATCTTCCTCTGACATCAACTTTAACAGCATGTTACCTCCATTGCAGTGGTAGGCGATACTGAACATGTCTGAACTTGCCTGGTTCTCACAGGCAGGAACCAGGAGTACAAACAATGAAACTACTACGGCGTGCTTGTTTCACATTAAGCTAACATAATATAATAAGATTGAATTTTAGTGCCAAAAATTATGACCGTAAAAAATTATGATCATTCTTTATTGAACAGCCCTCGTATTTACACTTCATTCTATATTATTTCCTCACTGTAAACCTGTGCGAATATTTCTTAATTTCTTTGTATTCAAACACAACCAAACTGTAAGACTGAAACCTGCGTAAACGTAAAATAATTGCCAGAATGGTAGCGTTACGTTTCAGAGAGATTTTACTGTGCTATACTGTGTTGAACATTATTTATAAGGACGCAGATTTCTTCTATAACAAAGGGTTTTCAGATGGACGATATGTTCACGTTAATGGCTACATCAACCGACAAACAACTCGTTTTGTAGCGTTTGAACGGACTGATGTTATCCTACGAACAACGCGGGTTGCGATCTGGTGCACCGTATTCGACACGGAATATTGGGTCCTTATTTCATCTAGGATGATGCACAGAACCGTTAACAATAAACCACGCACATTACAGAGAGATTACTATTGCCCCATTTGTGCTGGATTTGCATCGTTTTTGTCGCACCAGAAAGCTGCCACTATGACAGAGCATACTGCAAGATGGAGCTACAGCTCAGACGGTGGGGCAGTCACTTGCCTCTCTGCAACAAAATTTGGAGATCGGCTAATTTCTCGTGGAATGGAATTCCCTTCACACTCCGTAGTCTACATTGGGACAGTGGAACAGTTATAGACCTGGCAATGCTCCCCAATAACAGGAGAAGGTAGTCACTCTTTTTTGTCCTTGCAACAATCTGTGGTGATTAAAATGTTCAACCATCTGAAAGACCGTTTAGAACAATATGTGAGAGGTGGAGGTGCACATTTTGAACATATGCTGTAAACGCACTTAGGTATGTGTTGTCGTTAATTGTTACATAATTTCATATTGATTTTATAAATACATTTTTCATTTGTTGTGATTTCAGTTATTATTGTTTTTGGCACATAGTGTATAAACGATGTAGGAATTTAAATTGAGTTTTTATCAATGGTTCTCAGCATCGCACTTTCATAGGACGTGAAAAATCACTTGATTTTGCTCATAGGCCTTTTAATCATAATTGCGGTTCTTTAACCTACAATAAATCTTGAAAAAGAGCCATAGAGTTTACTTCCTTTCCAAAAGAAGTCAAATTAAGGGTTGTTACATCCGAAGAACTCCATCTCCCTCCGTCTAATCTGAATCATCTGTTCGGATCTAGACTCCGAACGACGACGAATAAACTGTCGATTAGTTTGCATACCCTTACTAAACGATGTAGAGTGAGTGTAACGTGTTACAAAATATTGCTCTATTTAATACAGAAAAATACTGATAAAGGTTCAATGAAGCTGTCACTACTTGTCTATAGGTAAATGTAGGTCATTGTACGGTAAATTGCGTTTGACAGAAGTGCAACTGTTGTTTTGCGGAATGAAAGAGAAATTTTGCTGACGTTATACGGCAATTACTAGTTAATTGAAACTGAATTTTAATTAATACTAAGCGCGGTAGCGGTATAAAACCCGCCCTCTGTCCATCCAGCAAATGTTGCGATTGTGTATTTTTGTATCGGCTGCAATCACAAAAGCCATTAAAAGGGATGTGGAAAATAGACTGTTACCCGAAACTCTTTTCCAGTCTATCCCTTGTGAATTTGACGCTCGTAGTTTTATTGCGTTGAGGTAGTCCCTGAGGGAAAATACACCCATTCCGATTATTTTAATGACAGTTGCCCACTCATTAATTTTGGATCAAAATCCGTTACTTCTGGAAAGTTAGTTTCTTCGGAGGGTCCCGACTGCGTAAAAGGCAAATTTCTATGTTTTAAAGTGCCCAACTGCTCGCGACTGTCAGTTTTGGCATACAGGTCATCTTTCTGGGCGGTCATTCCTGCAATTTCCTTCCCAATGTTTGAGACTTACGACTCTCTATAGGCTGGCCTATTTGCCATTCATAGGTGTGGTTAAAATGCAGTTGTATAATATTGTGACTTTGTGGGTTCGTAGAATTAAAAGTCCATCTTGCAGAAAGTAAAAATCGTTCTCTCTTTGCGTACGAATACACTGTTTAATTCTCACGTAACAACTTTACGACACACAGTCTACAACGCTCTGATCAGCTCTCAACACTCATGTTACACAACTACTACTGTTTCAACTCGTCACTTCCTTAAATATCTCATTCGTAATTCGAGAGATTTCCAGAAAAATAAAGGACCCTTAATAATCTAGATGCCACCAGAAATTTCCATTTATCGCAGTATGTTTGTTTCGGTAAGTCTTTTATCTCAGCTATCTTCATTTGCCCTCTCTTGGTGTACACTAGCCGCAAGCTCTTTATTATCATGAAATGCTATCCGACGTCTGTTATCCGACTGTGCCGAAACCTTTATGTCCGCGACAGTGCCCCCTCCTCAAGGCTGGTCGTCCCGAACAGCACTATCGTAGCGGGCCAGATGATCCAAGTGTACCACCAGCATCTTCCCTCGGGGCACCTTCTGTATGTGGTAGATCACGTCGCTATTCCTCTTCACCACCAAGTACGATCCTTACCCCGGCTGAAGAAGCTTCGGTCAGCGTCCCTTGGTCCGAGTCGGGCGATACAATCAGACCAGGTCACCTTGCTGGAACACTTGTCTGTTGGCTTGCCTGTCATATCGGGTCTTCATGCGTTCGCTCGCCTTCTAGATGTTCTGATGAGCCATTTCATGCATGTCGTGGAGATGGTCCACTAGGTTCTCCACATACTCGGTTGCTGGCTGTTTTGCGTCCGGGGGGCTTCCAAAGGCCAGATCACAAGGAAGGTGTAACTCTCGGCCAAACATTAAGCTGTCTGGCGTCATCGTGTGTTGACGAGTGGTAGACCAGCAAGAACAGTGGCACCTTGACGTCCCAGTCTCGCTGATGGCTGGCCACGACCTTCCTCAGATGCTCTTCTAAGGTCTTGATGTATCTATTCACCATGCCGTCGGACTGGGCAGGTGTTGTGCAGGTCTTGTTCACCCGAAATCTTTCTAGTGCCTCCTTCATCAGGTTGGATCCGCCATTTGTTTTCTAATTGCGCCGAAACCTTTATGCCCGTTCCGCGACAATATGCATACCCATATTAGAACAGAGAATTGGTCAGTAATTTAAACCACCCATAGCAGATAAATACTGTGACTTTGTGGGTTCGAAAAATTAAAGATCTTGGTTGCAGAAATTCAAAATACTCTTTATTTACGTAGAAAGACAATTTTGTACAGCCCTTTACAGCAGGATGACGTAACACACCAATAAAATCTCTCGTGTCTTCACCTCACGTAAAAAATAAAAGAATTCAGTTTTCAATCACTACACGATTATCAGTTCTCTACTCGGTACAGTTCAAAAGTCTACACATTGTACTAAAACTCCATTAATTGATTCGCAGCTCCGCTCCAACTCTCTTATTTATAAGCGAACCATCGTTTCTCGAAAGTTACCGAAGTTTCACGGTATTTCATGATGCAGCGAGAAATTCCACGATATCTCCGTCTCTTTTCCTTTCGGCAAGTGTTCATCGCGAGGGCGTGGCCTGTGCACTATCTCTTTCACTCACCGCTTCTCTCTCGCCAAATAACAAGCGCCTCGCGACAGTACATTTCCTAATGCAATTGTCTCTTTACTTGAAATGTCACTATTTTACTGGTAACTTCTTTGCGAATCTACTTTTTCTTTCAGAATATTCAGTAACAGCCTTGCTCTTTACGCTATTGGATACTTGCCTATAAAAACTATGAACGGTTTCTTGATTATGACTTAATTCGTTACTGAATAAAATATGTATAGGAGAGTTATTTAAATAAATACGGGACCTGAATGTTTTAACAGTGCATCTCCCCGATACTCCTCGCTGAGTTTCTCTCTGCCTGCGAAATTTATATCAATCTATAACAACCAAACTTTGTCTTCTTTGACTTTTCATAACTTGCAGAGAAGCAATGGAATCCCTTGCTCTATAGAAACACACATGACGAGTACATCATTTCATAAACAGCACGCCATTTTATAGACTCGGAACATTTGACAGTCGCTTAACAGTGTTACCAACTCCATCCTTTATCGGCAATCAATGAATCGACTAATGGATTCCCCTTAACAATTTAAAATTTAATATAACTTCTCGGAATTTTACAGAGATAACTATATAATCATAGAGTATGTATTCCCGTAAACCCAACACAGGGAAACATGTAGTGCATGAGCATCGTTTTCACTAACAATAATAAATTTATAACGTAACATGAATTATTAACGCGATACAACAATCTCAAATTGAAACTGGGAACAAAAGGTTCCCCGTTAAACAATAAGGTGGCACTTGCTGGTAAATCCACAGAGTAAGCGTACTCAATTAGAAAAGCAAACCATACCCACTATGCCATAAATAATAACTTAACGTTGGAGCAGACATAAATTAAAAAAATGCTTTATAAAATCCGAAACAAATCCCCAAAGCAGTTACATGATCATCTTTCGAAAAAAGGGCTTTAAATGCACAGATCATATTAGGGCAAAGCAAACAATTAAAGGAAATAATTAGTTCTTTCACACTAGCTGTGTGTAGGACGAGATATGAAAAAGTAAATCAGACTAAAAAGTGCAATGCCATAGCCGGAATTTGAACCACAGTTCTTCAGATCTCTGTCTGGCTGCTCTTAAACAGTGAGCTACCATGACCGTCTTTACTTTCCTTCCTAAGGAAGCGATGCTAACAAAGGAACTTTAACTGTACTCACACCTCTATGCACCTGAAAACTTGAGAATATAATGCCTGCTGTATATAAACCATGTGCACAAAAATTCTGCTGCGGAGTAGAACCTCAACACCCAAACTAAAGCTTGGAAATCGCCGATTGCTGCTGGATATCCCAGGTCAACTGTGTGCTAGGTGTGGGAGACGGAGTTCCTTACTTACGCCTTGTGCAGACCACTACCGTCATGGCTAAACAGTCCCTCCCGTACAATGCTGTGTTATTACGCCTATACAGGTTGTTTCAACACGATACCGAACGATTATAGCCGTTGCGTAGTTTATATCTTAACTAGTCCGAAATTCGATGTCACAGCTTAAAAGTGCTGTTAGGTATAATTTTATGCAGCATTAAACATTACATGATTTTATGATTAGGCAGCGCAGGAACCACTGGTGTGCATTACTCCTAGCTCTTTATCAGTGACCATAGCCTACCTTTCAGGTAATTCCGCAAAGGGCAATTATTTGTGCAAAAATCGACTAATAACTCGGACAGTTGCAAGGTTGCTCTTCAGTGTAAAACTACACATTCCGTCCTAACAGAGAGGATTTTGTGCGTACTTAGCAAATCCAAGCAATATGAAGCGCTATACGAACGCCGAAATGACGGATATGGTTTTGATGGATGGAAGAGCTGAAGGGAGTTCAACGAACGCACGATTAATTTAGTTTAATTAAAAATATGAATTCTGGAAATAGTTACAGCAATGATAATAATTATTTGTTTAACTTCAGAGAATTTTATTATGATCTTAATTGTACAATACTTTCAACCACTTACTGTAAATATATCTTCCTTTTCAGTTACAAATGTTTTATTTAATATTATCGAACACGTGAAATAAACTGCTCGTCTCGTTGTAAAAGCCATTTAGATTTGGTTCATTTATCTACAATTCTGTTTTATCACTGAACATCACTAACATTAACTTTCCTCTAAAAGGAATGTTGCATATGTCCACCAGCTTATTTGCCATCATGAACTACTTTACTTTTGGAACACGTTAAACACTCATAAGCAATAATTAAGGAATAGCTTTTGTATTGAGGTTTCATAAGCCAAAGAAATTCTTAATAGTAGCAAGCTATGTCGGTATGTTTACAAACAGTTACAGTAGACGGCACGGCGTGTGACCTATATCTGCGAACTCCAACAGAGTGAGGCACGCGTCGTTGATCCTGTCACTGCCTAATCCACACTCCTACTGGAGCATTTTTATGTGGCTCTATTGGCAGTAAAACTATCTAAATGTGTCACATAGAGAGTGAGCAACAACTTCTATATGTTTGTTCGGTGTCGTTTTGAAACATCCTGTATGCTCATTCATATTCTGGACTCATTTTTCGTGTGCCCACCTCGGTAGCGTAGATGGTTGAGTGTTTCCCTCACGTTCAAGAGGTCCCGATTTCGAATCTCGGTCAGGGTGAGTTATCTGGATAAGGTGTTTTCCGGGATTTTCCCTTATCCTAAAAGACGAATGTCGGGTAACTCTAAGCTCCACGGACCCTGGACTCATTGGAGCATCATTTCACCCATTTCATTCACCGTCCGATATGATATGACTAAATGTTACAGGACGTAAATTACAAAAAAGGACTCATTTTCGTGTACTTTAAGCTATACCCCGCACCCGATGTTTGGAACACAAACTCCACATAGAGCAGAGATGATGCTATAGAACTTTCAAGCGACTGCAGGTGTGAGCTTAGTGATAGTTAAGTTGGAAATAATTCAGCCCCCTGGATCCGGAAAATAAGAAACCCTCCTCTTATCCACTGCATATAGGAGGAAAAAAAAGCACATTTGTACATTTAGTTTTAATTGGCATGAATGTAGGATGTTACAAATGTGCTGTTTTGAAATCTAAAATAAGCTGTTCTCACTTAAAAACAGTTTTTCTTAAGTTTTGCAGTATTCCTTAACACTCAAATTCATTTTTTCAGGGCAAAGTTTTGTCCATTGATTCGAAAGGTTCATCAAGAGTGCATTGTCACTGGAGTTTTCCGGAAAGTAAAAATGATGACTTATATGACTTTATAATAATTAAAATACCGTAAATGTGAATAAACAGCGTAACTCATAAAGGAAATGCCGGATAAATAGGAAAGCTTTAATACTAAAATTAAATTCAATATGGCCCAAGTACACGACACGAATGTTAAATAAATCTCTCCTATGCAGACAGCTTTATTTTCTCAAAAATGACTCTCGGAATTTGGATTAAAATCGCATTTGTTTAGTATACTTTCATGGCAGATGAAACTTATGTACAGTTCAAATTTTCTTGAAATACTCTGTTTACCATTATTCTAAACGACTTCTATGTGATTGACAAATCCATAGGAATGGTAGTAAGTTTTACTATATAAAATATGCGGAAAAATTTCTGTAAGTATTTTTTATAGGTGAGTGAATAGAAAAACATCTGTGAATATAACATATCAGCTTTTTTCCCAAAAAAATTAAGATATATCATTCCAATGTCAATTTGTTTTGTAGGTTATGTTTTCTGGAATATACGAGATACTATTTTATACAAGAAGTAAAATAATAAAAGCAATTCTTTTACTTATTCTGACATGACAGACGACAATCGATAGACACACTCTCGGATTTCCGCCGGAGCCTTCACATTCAGCTGTAACGATGAAATATGGAGCGTTATTTTTCGTACTTGTGTGTTCTGACACATTTAATTTATGTGCTAACATTGTCCTCAAGCGCCACTTCAGATGAAGGGCGCCGCTGCTGTTCCGTGAGGCAGACAGTAATTATGTATGGCTCATATCCAAATTGTCATCATTTCCGCTTCGCCGGCAGTTAAACAAGAACTGCTTTAATTTTTCAATTGACTGTAGTAGTTAGTGTCGATTCCGAAGAATGAAGCCAGCCTACCATAGCTGCAGTTGGCTCCAACAGTTTACGATATTTAAATATGTCTATAAAGAGAAATAAATATGTGTGTGTGAGAGAGACCGACACCAAAGAGTAGTCTTGTAAACCACTAAAGCGATTTTGAAATACTTCTATCATTAAAATCTAAGTCTGTGTGATAGACAGAGATCAACAAAATCCTTTTTAATTCTATGTCATAAATTAATGAAGTATTAAATTATGGAAAAAAGCCCTTGTTAATGGACACGAACGCATTCCAGTTATAAAGAACGCCTTGACTTCAGGTGAGACTATCATAGAGTAGGAACTGTTTTATGTTACTCCACAGAATATACATATAAAATAGTTATGATATTTATTTCTACAGTTTCCATTACATTTTCACTACAATGACTTTAACTTCGAATAAGCACTATTATACATCCTGTACAAATACATGAAATTGCTAACCAAAGATTTACTCGTTGACTCATGTCCCCTGGCCTGATATAGAGTAATTAAATTAAAATCGAACCGACTCACGGCTAGTCACTACTGCGCAAGACGAACGGCAGCCGCTCAGGAATTTACGCCTATAGACGCGGACTAAAATCCTTATAATAGATGCTGGAAATGTGGACCTTCTCCTCTCGGAGAGGCAGCAAATCTCGTGTAAATATTCTCACTCACCTCCGAAGCTAAGCAGCAGGTGTATTTGTGATTTCTTGGACAATGCTCTCCCTAAGTTCCTGTAGTGTAAGAGGATTGGAATATACACGTCTGTTGAAACTTAAACTCTATCGCTGCATATCTGTGAAAGCGTTAAAGCCACATGAGCCTACTAAACGTGAAAATTGTTGTAATTGCCTTTACCAATCGGGGTTTTATTGATCCACAGATTTTGTTTTTCACTGATAATCTTGGTTGCCTATAACTAAACGTTTGGATACTCGCAACGGTCGAGAAAACCTGTGCCATTGGATTAAACGCCTCCTTATGATCAGAAAATTGGAGTGTGGTGTGCGAGAGTGCTAGAAGAATAATAGGACTCATATTCTTTGATGAAACAGTAAACGCAGAGCAATATTAGAAGTTATTTCTGTAGCCTTTATTTTTCAATCACTTAACAGAAGAAGAGACATCGTATGGTTAGCTCCAGCAAGATTCCGCAACAACATATATGGCTGCCGTATCATTAAATGCAGTAAAAGAGGTGTTTGATGACAGAATAGTTAATGTTGATTTGGGGCGTCCTCGTTCTCCTGACATAATGAGTTGTGACTTTAGTGTATGGGATTCTTTAGAAGACAAAGTGTATCGTCCCAATCCTCACACACTATAGGAACTTGGGGAAAACATTATGCAAGAAGTAAATGCTGCTGAGCTTAGGACAGTGAGCGAGAATAGTTACAAGAGATATGCTGCCTGTTTGAGAGCAGGTCAACATTTCTAGCATCTATTATAAGGTACGATTATAATTTAACTTCCCATAGGGAGGGGGTAAGCCTGTGTGACTTTAAGACACAGAAGACACATATTTTATAAATTAATGTTAAAGTTACTCTTACCCGTAGGGGAGGGGTCCATCCCCTTCAGCTGCTGTGGTGCGAGCCCTGCGGACCCTTAGCACTCGTGGTACCTCTGACGTTACTAGAGGAAGCTCGGGCCGAACTAATGAGCACCTCCCGATGGGGAGTTGTTCAGACTGGGTTGGACTCGAGGGGGCAGTGTGTTCCCGACACCCACGGGGAATTGGGTACCTCCGGCCAGGCTACGGCCACCCGGAAGGGGTAGAGGGTTGCCTCATAAGTCCCGGGTACTAGCCTGAAGAGCTAGTAGAAGGTGCGCTAGATCACCAGGCGGCCCCACAGAGGTTTACGGTATTCTTCCCTACGGGGTTCACGCGCGTAAGTGGCGTATCCACTTCCATCCCGTCTTGATGTTGTCAACGGGGGGGGGGGGGGGGGGGAATTTTTAAGAAATCAGGTATTGCCCTATGGAAAGACCCCCGAAATTATCCATTGCTCCCGGGTTGAAGGAGACCAGGTTCCTAGGACCTAAGGGTCTTTGGACTAATTGTGTAGAACCTCTGCACTTAACACTTTTAAGGTTATTCTTATTTACATGTGAACCACAATTTTTAGAATTTAGCAAGCCTTTCTAACTCTCTGAACTTGTATATAAGTGTATTTATAGGCAACAGGGTGTATCTAGATGAGATTGATTTGAGCTCAATGTGTTGACTTATAGCCACAAAGTTCCATGAACATTTCAGAGAAGTTACAGTTTAATGGCATATGTACTTGAATATTAAACGTAGCATTAGCTATACTGACCTTATTACTACTTAGTTTTCCTCAACATTGCCTGGCTGACTTGTCACCACTTACAAATTTACATCTCGTACCTTTTGTAGCGTGCATCGAATTTTGCATAAGGAAATGAGATTTATCTCATTCATAATGTTAGCAATAATCATTATACAATTATATGGCAATCCCTGTTATGTAAGTTGATTGAACCATAAAAAGCATACTTCATGCGCATTATTGAACTATTTTGGTACTGGAAATGACTACTATCGTTTCAAACAGATTCGTTTCTGGTTTGTTTGCTGGGTCTAAATTGTCACCATATAAAGACACACTGCTAGAAATTAAATTTCCATAGTGTTTATATTATTTTAGATAAATCTTCTATGGAATAATAAGTAGCGTTTTCTACTACTTCATAACATTTTAATCTTAACTCAAGGTTTATTTTCAAGCAGGAAAGTTGATTTATAACTGTATTGGGTTTTTCTTCAACCACAAGGGTTCTGTAAATAATTTGTCATTTTATAGTAGTTTGGGAAATGAAATTGGATGGCGTTCTACAGCTTGGTGTCTGTTAGAAGGACTTGGGCTTCTTTATATCGGTCCCATGATTTTAAAATATTTTTACTAACACGCTTTCCTGTTTTGGTACAAATTTTGCAATTGATTTTAAATTAACTTCTCGATGAGCTGGAAACTCGAAAATTGAAACATATCAATATCTGGATGATATTACAATATTAGCGCCCTTTCAGTAAAATCCTACTAGCCAAACTATACCTTACATGAAGAAAATTCGAAATTTTAATTTTCTGAGAAATGGCTATAGCGATTTTGATTAAAATGCTATAGGTTTCATATATTTTCATAACAAGTGAAATGTGTATTTCAATTGTTAGGTAGTAGTCTGTGACACTCTCTGAAACTTAAAACTGCTCAAAACTAGATGAAGAAATGGGCAGATATGCTTCTTTAGTTTTGATTATTTAAATAAATAATTTAAAATAAATTAGTTTTTTAGAAGTGCGAAAAGGTGTAAATTAATTTCTCCTAGTATCCTACATATTGTGACTTGGTGAATTCGTAGAATTAAAAGTCCAATTTTCAGAAATTCTAAATGTTCTTTATTTCCGTAGCAATAAACTGTTCAATTATTACGTAACAACATTACATCACATATACAACACCAATGTCGATGGCAGTAACAAACAGCTTTATCAACTTCCAATGTTGACAACACTCTTGTTACATGTCTTTACAACAACTTGCAACTCAACTCCTGGCCAATCGTCGCCTCTTTAAATACCTCAATGATGATTTCTAGATTATTCGAAAATAAACCAGAACCCGAACTGTCTCTCAGTCAAGAAGTAACTAGAAATTTCCATTTATCTCAGTTTGTTTGTTTCGCAGAAGTTTATCTGCATGTTATCTTCGTTTACCGGCTCTGGACACGCCGTGGCTCAGTGGTTAGACCGCTTGGCTCCCACCAAGGCGGCCCGGGTTAGATCCCAGGCGACCGCAAAGTTAGATTTGTGGTGAACAACACGGCGTTGGGGCGGGTTTTCTCCGGGACCTCCGGTTTCCCCCGCCATCTCATTCCACCGGTGCTCTATCTTCATCTCATGCATCATCAGTGTCACCGCCTGCGGTGCCATATGAAGTAAAAGCGGGCGTTTAACACTACACATTTACACATTTCTACCGGCTCTTGGCTTTCACACTGCCCGCCTATCAGTTCCTTTTGTGTAAACAATCCGCGCGATCGTAAACACGGGTTCGAGACACTACGGGTTCGAGACACTATTTATAACTCCATACATATCCTTAATCCCGGTCAGATTGTGCTAGAAATTTGTGACTGTAAATATTTCATAATTATGGGAATGTTTTCAAGATTTAAAACGAAACTTTTTGGGTGTATGCGATAGATAATCATGAGTAAGGGAATAACTACATATAACTGAGAAACGCCCAAAAGTTCATATCATTTGCAAGTAAAAAACTGTTAGAGACTTAGGTGAACTGTGCATCAATTATCTGTTACATGCAGCCCAGGCTTTTTGTTTTAAGTCTTATAAGTATTTTAATAGCTATGAAACATTCACAATCAAACAATTTTAGAAATATTCGCTATACGAGATTAGGAATCTGCATGGGTAGGAGAAAATCGTTTATAATTTTTAGAGCGTTTTAAAAACGCGTTTTGTTGAAAAGTTTCAAATTTTTAAATTTAGTCCTTGATTATCATACATACACAAACAAAAATGCTCTATTTTATAGTATTAGTATAGAGAACTAAAGCAGTTAATGTAATCTATAAAGCATCTGCAGGTAAATGGCCTGATTGGTGGTTATGAGTTTCACCTTTAGGAAACATCGAAAGTGTTTTGGACCCCTTTATCCCCTTTAACCGCCAAAAGAAAAAGAAAAGGAGCAATGGTGGGAGCTCCAGCAGTCGCCATATTTCGCTCACATCTGATTCCATTTACAGGGAAGGGGTAACAACCCTCTGCTGACCTCAAGTGAACCCTTTCTTTGGGGATGGGGAATGAACATAAGTCTCCTCTTTTCTGGCGCTTGTATCCCAATTTTTTCTTTATCTGTCGCCTTTTGTTCCTTAGACCATTGCCAGAAATTCCTGAACTTTGTTGAAAAAGCTTGACTATGCTCCAATATTTACTCCCCCACCCCTCTTACTACCCGACCTCTGAGGAGTTATTTAATTTTGTTAGGCTGCCAACACTGTTTAACAACCTGCCATTTGATTCCATTGCCTGCGTGACATTTTAAAACCACAGCGGCAATTAAGGCTTTCCAACAGGTTTTAATACATCCGCAAATAAAAAAAATAAACTTTCCTTGTTTACCCATGTTTAAAGAAAAGGTCTTATAAATTTCAATTTACTTCACGCTGAGGAAACTAAATGAAATTTACACTGGTTGTTACACATAACCTTTCAACTTATAGGTTATATAAGTATTAAATATCTTCATTACGTAGATGAATTTTTGTGATACAATTCCCCACACCATATAATTTATGGAATATTGAACATTTTACACTAAATAACTTTGTATTTCTCAAAGTTAAAGCATCATTTTATACATCACAAACACTAATTTTCCTTTACCCATTTTTAACGCAAGTGTTAACAATGCATTTTGAGAGAGGAAAAAGGCTGAAAAGAGTTTGTCATAAAAATCTTCAAAATTACTATTAATAAGAATGTGCCTGTCAATTTATAGCAATTGCTAATTGGCCACTTAGGTACTCCATTTGATATATATATATATATATATATATATATATATATATATATATATATATATATGTATAAATGTATATATATGTAAGTTATCTAAACGTTTAGAATTTTTGTTTAATTTAACATACTATTTGCTCAAATTTCATGCGTTTCAAGTATTTTAAAATTTAATCGTTAATATCGATGATCGGGATTCAATCTGGTATTTACAACACCTGGGAGAAAAGTTTGAGACTGCGAACTTTTAAAGAAATCTCTCTCTCTCTCTCTCTCTCTCTCTCTCTCTCTCTCTCTCTCTCTCTCTCTCTCTCTCTCTCTCTCTCTCTCTGTGCGTGTGTATGTGTGTGTCTGTGTTTACGCGTGCGCGAGCGTCTTAACTCACATATGAAAAGTTCTCAGTTCACAATAATACTTCTATGTAGACTCCCTTTAAGTGGAACATCTTAAGAGAAGTTTGGTTTTCTCAAAATTGGTCTAAACTTTAATTCAAATTACTTATATTTAAATGATATCTATGCCAAATGAAATGCATATTTTGAATTTACTTGGACTGAATTACTCTTCATTCTAGGTTTATTCTGTAAAACAGGTAAAATGTAAGAGCTAGAAAAAATACAAGTATACAAACATGTAAAGCTCGTTTAGGTGCCCAATTTATATCAAAGTTTTAGAAGGAAAGCCACTTCCAGGATATTGGTTGTTATTAGTTTCAATTTTAAATCAGTAATTTTCTGAAACTGAAAATCTTCATTGACTTTTTGGCCCTTGTCATGCAGAGAACAAAATTTTGAAGTCATATTTGCCTAAGACTTAAAACAAACAGTATTTTCCTATTCTCACCGGAGCTAAATGACCAACTTCACGACGGGCCCTTAAGCCTCACTCACTCACTCACTCACTCACTCACTCACTCACTCACTCACTCACTCACTCACTCACTCACTCACTCACTCACTCACTCACTCACTCACTCACTCACTCACTCACTCACTCACTCACTCACTCACTCACTCACTCACTCACTCACTCACTCACTCACTCACTCACTCACTCACTCACTCACTCACTCACTCACTCACTCACTCACTCACTCACTCACTCACTCACTCACTCACTCACTCACTCACTCACTCACTCACTCACTCACTCACTCACTCACTCACTCACTCATCCTATTTTAACTAAAGCAATTATGTAATAAAAGTATTTCTACAAATACGAGGGCTGTTCAATAAAGAATGATCACAATTTTTTTTGACAACATACCTTTACTCATCCTCATAATTTTGATTGTTTTCAAAATATTCTCCCCTGAATGCGATGCACTTGTCCCAGCGTTTCTGCCAGTCTTCAAAGACATTCTGGAAACCATTTTTGAGAGATGCTTCAAAATTACCTCCGCAGCCTTCGCTACTGCTTCTGATGATGCATAATGCCTCCCACGAAGGCGTTTCTTCAAGTTAGGGAATAGAAAAATGTCACATCGGATTTAAGTCCGGACTATAGGCAGGAGAGGGTTTCACGTTGATTTTTGCAAGATATTCAGCAATAACATTGGCAATATGCGGCCTCGCATTATCGTGGTGCAGCATCCAGATGCTTCACAGAAATGTGACACCCAATGAAGTGTTCAGTATTTCAGAAAGTGATCTTAAGGTAATTCGTCGATCCTCTCTCACAATGGCGGCAGCTTTCTTCCGTAGGATTGGTAACTGGAGCAGCGGGTCCACCTTCCTTTGAAATTGATTGTCTCCCCTATTTAAACATGTTAAACCACCTCCAAGCTGTGCTGTAGGGAAGAACAGACTCTCCATAAGCCTATGTAACACTGTATAGGCCTCAACTGAAGATTTGTTGAGACGAAAGCAGAATTTCAAAGCTGCATATTGTTCCTCGCGTTTTACCTCCATTTCAGCGGTAGGCGATACTGAATGCCTAAGCTTGCCTGGTTCTCACAGGCTGGAACCAGGAGTACCAATAATGGAACTACTACGGCGTGTCTGTTTCACATTAAGCTAACAGAATATAATAAGATTGAATTTTAGTGCGAAACATTATGACCGTTAAAAATTATGATCTTTCTTTACTGAACGACCCTCGTATTTATCTCGATTAAAAAGAAGAGAAGACAACAAGAATTTTAAAATAATAGTTTGTTGAAGAGTTGTTAGAGGATGCTGTATAAAACTAGATCATTAGCTTTTTATAACTATTGTTGTTATTTAAATGTTTCAAAATATGTCATGGAAGTAACATGACATAAGACCACTGCATAGAGAACCATTTTAAACAGCTTGCCTATCAATATATTCTTTGTACTATAACAAAATAAGCAATGAACTATTGTGAATATATTCATTTCAGCTATACAGAACAACATTTTTCAGTAATCATTTATAGAAACTATATAAAAGTAAACAGCATTGCATAGAATATGTTACATTACTTTAACACCAAGATTTTGCTGCCAATAGCATGTTTAGAGAAGATAATAAATTGAGGATATAGGAATGAACTTTATATTTAAATTTATATTCAACAGTCCGCTGACGTCTATTTGTAAATTATGTTTAAGCTGTCCTATTTGGAGAAGATTATTTCATAGTAATTTATTTATAATTATGTTTACAAGAATATTCAATAGATATGGGCATTAGAAGAGGAAGTAATCCTTCATTAATGATCCTGGCTGCAGAAGCTGCTTCCCTACAGTAAATTTAACAACCTTCCACGTCTTGGATTCTGCATAAAAATTGCTGAGAACTTGGGTTCGTTGTGAGAGATTTGTCAGAAGAGTTGGGCAGTTGTTAAAAAGCTCTAGTGCCACATATGTTCTAAATAATTTAAGTGCATCTCACGATTTCAATAGGAGTTTAAGATTACTTGGTGTTGTATGTTATTTTTCTAAAATCCAGTATGAATTAATTTAATTTACCTCCTCCTGTTCTTTTTAAAGTTTTCGTACATTTATTTGGAGGATTTTATATAGTGAAATCTTTCCTTTACTGTACTTCGTACAGTATCAATGTGGCAAACAGCAGTATAGTTTGCAGCTGTCAAAAAATAATAGTTCAATGAGCTTTTCCTAAGTGTACAATTATTTAATATGGCACAATAATGAAGCAATTACAATATAAATGCACAAAACTGGAAATCCTTCTTATATAAGGGTTATTAGAAAGTTTGAAATACTTGCAAACCTCTGTGCATGCATCTATAGAATTAGAATGATTATTCAGTGGCTTCAACAATGCTTCATTTCTTGAACAACTTAGAATTTTATAAACAGCAGTTAAGGAAATAGATAAACACAAGATATATTGTCGCTTTTTAAATCCTGTCTTCTATTTCTAAAACGTTAAGTCATGTCTTTGTCTTTAGCTACGTATAAATAAGTAATAATATGTGGAACCGGTTTTTTTCATTTCTAATCTGCGCATACAGCAATTTTATATTCCGTGTGTATGTAACTATTTTTATATTCCATGATTTTCTCAGCGGCCTTCTTTGTATGTTTCTTTGTAATTACAATGTACTTGGTTGGAACTACAAGAGTATTTATCTGTTGTATAGGCTTTAATTATGAAAAAGAATGGATGACAGCAAAAACGCTAATTTTCACTAGTATTCATAATGAAGATTGTAAAGGTGCTACATACAACTGTTTTATGGTATTCTGGCATTTATAAATCTAAAAGTAACTAAAATTTCCAAAATGCAAGACAAGAGATGAGGGATGGCGTAAATCTGTAATGTGGTTGCTAAAGAAGTGTTATTTGTTGATTCGTACTATTTTATGGGAAATTGGATGAAATGAAATGTGTAGTGTTTAATGCCCGCTTTTACTACATACGGAACCACAGGCGGTGACACTGATGATGCATGAGATGAAGATGGAGCACCGGTGGAATGAGATGGCAGGGGAAACCGGAGGTCCCGGAGAAAACCCGCCCCAACGCCGTGTTGTCCACCACAAATCTCACTTTGCGGTCGCCTGGGATCGAACCCGGGCCGCCTTGGTGAGAGCAAAGCGGTCTAACCACTGAGCCACGGCGTGGCTCGGAAATTGGATGGTGATTATACAACGAATATTAGTGAAAATATAAATCATATTCCAGCTGATGTTTAAAAGAAAGCCGAGATTGCCACGACCCACGGAAGTCAAAATGTTTACGAAAAGTAAAATGAGTACGAAAAGTTTTGTAAAAGGCCAGAACGGTTCTTCCTTGATGCGTTTGAATCAATGAGTCACTACTTTCCTTTTTAATAACTTACATGGTTATGTTTTATGTTCCATCATTTAATTTTCGTTTATAAACGTTCTCCAAATTATATTTTGTAATAGAGCTGCTCTCTTGGCGCTCGCGTGTCGAGCTAGCTTACTTCCCACTAGTGACGCGTTATTAAATGGATAAGGTGATCATAACACGCGGTGAGATGAGGTGAGGTCGGACGGGCCAAATGCATTACTGGTTACCATTACTACGGATTCGATTCATAGAAACCGTATATTCCGCACAAACTCGTGCTGCCAATACAATACATGACTTTCTTCCCACTTTTTCGTTTATTTGAAAATTAATTTGTTGGTAGAAGTGGTAACCCGCTTGAAGCGAGCCCCACGTGTCATGTGCTACTGTTTATTACGAGGACTGTTCAATAAACAGTGATCACATTCTTTTTTTGACAACATACCTCTAATGATCCTCATAATTTTTGTCCTTCTCAAAATAGTCTCTCCTGAATGCGCTGCACTTGTGCCAGCATTTCTCCCAGTCTTCAAAGACATGCTGGAAACCACTTTTTGAGAGATCCTTCAAAATCGCCTCCGCAACCTTCAACACTGCTTCTGATGATGGATAATGCCTCCCACGAAGGCGTTTCTTCAAGTTAGGGAGTAGAAAAGAATCACACGGAGCTAAATCTGATCTATAGGGAGGGTGAGGGATGCACTTCACGTTGATTTTTGCAAAATATTCAGCAACAACATTGGCAACATGCAGCCGCGCATTATCGTAGTGCAGCATCCAGCCTGCTTCAGGGAAATTTGTTTTTTTGATCCTGATATGGATCCGCAATGTTTTCAGGACATCCCCATAGTATTGTCCAGTTACTGTGTGTGCAGGTACAACATGCTGAAAAACCATTCCATGAATATCAAAGAATGAGATGACCATCGCTTTCCCAGCAGAAGCAACCACTTTTGCTTTTTTTTTGGGGGGGGGGGGTTGGCGATGAAGGAGATTTCTACACTGAGCTTTGCTGTTTGCTCTCAGGATCAAAATGATATAACCCGATTTCATCAGCAGTGATTACGATTGAAAGAAACTCCGGATCTTCCTCTAACATAAACTTAAACTGCATGTAGACCTGCATGCGAATGTCCTTTTGTTCGAGAATCAACAGTCTCGGAACCCTTCGCGCACAAACACGTCTCATGTGTAATGTTTCTGTCACCAACGTGTGGGTGGCACTCAGTGAAATGTTCAGTATTTCAGAAAGTGATCTTAAGGTAATTCGACGATCCTCTTTCACAATGGAAACAGCAGTGTTAATGTTTTATTCCGTAAGAGCAGTAACTGGAGCACCGGGTCCACGTTCCTCTGAAATTGACTGTCTCCCCTCTTTAAAAATTTTAAACCACCTTCGAGCTGTGCTGTAGGGAAGAACAGACTCTCTATAGACTCTCCTGTAACATTGTATAGGCATCAACCGAAGATTTGTTGAGACGAAAGCAGAATTTCAATGCCGCATATTGTTCCTCGCGTTTTACCTCCATTGCAGCGGTACGCGATACTGAACATTTATGAACTTGCCTATTTCTCACAGGCGGGAACCAGGAGTACCAACAATGAAGCTACTAAGGCGTGTTTGTTTCACATTGAGCTAACATAAGATTGAATTTTAGTGCGAAAAATCATGACCGTAAAAATTATGATCATTCCTAATTGAACAACCCTCGTATAAGTTTGCATTCTGAGTAAAATCGTACTTTTATGTGACCGGTGATTATTGTCGATATGTGAAGTATTTAATTTTTCACATTTAAGGGATTTACAATGAATCCTACACAGGACTTTGAGTGTTCCATTCTCCAAACACCCTTTCCTTTATGGCAAAATAATGACAGACGCGACGTGGTAAATGTCGGTGGGCCAACACCAGTGCTATGTAGAAACATTTTGCAGCGAACATCTTCAAAACACAACAGGAAATTTAAGACTCGTTGGTGTGAGGAACTTAATTATGTTGGATTGAAGGAGCTGGGGAAAAAGACTAATAAAACTGTAGACGCTCTTCGGGGAAGTTCATGTCGATATATTGTAAAACACATTGAGTAATTAAGCCTAAAGGCTTTTCATGCAATATCCCATTAGGGAAGTAGAGAAGAAATGACAGTTCGTGGACATAATGAAAGCAAGGACACTCTAAATAAAGACAATTTTAAGAAACTTTTCGCCCGCCACGGTAGCGTCGATGGTAGCATGTCTGCCCCACGTTCAAGAGGTCCCGAGTTCGAATCTCGGTCAGGGTGAGTTACCTGGATAAGGCTTTTTCCGGGAGTTTCCCTTATCCTGATAGACGAAACTCCAAGCTCCATGGACCCCGGACTCATTTGAGCATCACTTCATCCATTTCATTCATCGTCCGATATGACTTAACGTTGGAGGACGTAAATTACACTCACAAAAAAGGAACTTGTCTATACATATATAGAGGAAGCCCAATCGAAATTCAAAACCACTATTCCCGTATAAAATCCGTTTTTGCGATGCTGATTTTGCGAATTTAGATTAACCAATTTGCCGATTCACCTAATCAATTCGCCCAGAGCCGCACCTGTAAAAGGCAATAATAACTCATTGCTTCCTTTTTCAGGTAATTACGCCTATGTTCACCTGACACCAATATCAGAGGATTTATAGCATCACAATTAACGTGTTTTACTACTAATATTTTATAACTTTTCTTACTGAAGATTTAGAGATCATGAAGTTAGATAAACTTTTGCACCTCTGGTTCGTCAGAAGGACTGTGGATTCTGAAAGAGGTACCAAAATTTATTAAGGTTTTCTGGGATTAACCAATATACAAAAATACAAAGCTGCTATTTTCATTATATTGATATATTGTGACTGTGGGTTCATAGAAGTAGGTCCAATTTGCAGAAATTCACCTCGTTCTTTATTTACGTAGAAATACACTCACACTAGCAGTATTACATCACATACACAACACAATCTATCAAGGTCGATGACAATAACAACAGCGTTCTGATTACATCAGCTCTCGTTACAACAACACTCTCTAACTGTTTTCTTCTTACTGTGTTTACTGCTGTTCACGACTCCTCTGGCGTGTCACAATCTTTTATGTGATAATTTCGAGACTGTTCTAACAACAAACCAGAAACCGAATAATCTCAATCAATCAAGAAGTCACTAGAAATTTCCATTTACCTCACTTATCTGTGTCGGTAAGTCTTTTATCTCCGGCGGTATGTCTATCTGCTTATACAAGCTCTTTATTTCCGTGAAACACTATCCGTCTGTTATCAATTTGCGCCGAACCTTTTATGCCCGTCACTACGACAATATATTACTTTATATAGCTACCATTTGGTTTTATTAAGTTTGTGAAATATTTGAACGATTTAGCGTTAGGTATCTCAGTCTTTGTTATTAAGTAGATAGACTCTTTATAATACAAAGATAATATAATTAATGAAGTTCATAAAGTGCTTCACCTCAAAGGTTTTTTAAAAGCTGGCCAAAGTATTCATTCTGTATAATAATACCTTCTGGCTGCGTTGATTAGTTTTAACATAGAAAAAACTGTGTATAAGATATTAACTTTTCAACTTTTTTTTTGAAAAAAAAAAAAAAGAACACGACAGCATTCTGAACTATAATCTAGCTGCTTTAATTTTAGATATGTATGTGCCATTCATCCGCCATGATGAGACATTCCTAACCAGAGACATACTCCCACACAGTGTTATTTGTAGAACCTGCGCGCGCACAGACGTACAGTATTGCTAACCTCCTCCTGCGATGCTCTAATAATGCGATAGTTTTTATGTTCCAATAAAATGGGTATAAGTAACTTCGACAATAAGATTTCTACGAAATAAATTTGCTCTCCTATATCGGGAGTCACTTTAGGTCTTCCCAGAATAATAAAAGAATTTATGAGGGAAACAGAACAACCGTTTCTCGGTTTCCAAGCGGAGTATTTCTTTTGTTATTTGAGGCGGGAGGAGAGGTTCGGTAGAATGTTGGCAATCCTGTTGCATGGGGCGGGGGGAAGCCGTGTCGCGTTCAATTGAGTTGCCTGCCTTATGAAGTACGTATATCACATTCCATAAAGTTCCATAAAGGAAGAACGTCTCTCTCCTAGAAATAGTGCGCAACTGAAAAATGATGATTTAGATTGGTAATTAAATTGTTCAATATTCACCAACTCCTTCTCTTCTGTAATTCTGACCTCTGTGGTGTAGGGATAGCGTGTCTGCCTTACATTCAAGAGGTTTGAATTTCGGTCCGGGTGAGCTATCTGGATAAGATTTGTCCTAGTTTTTCCCTTATCCTGAAAGATGAATGTCTAGTAACTCTAAGCTCTAATAACCCTGGGCTTACTTAAGCATCATTTCACCCATTTCATTCATCGTCGATATGACGATTACTTTTAGATAAAGTAATAAGGAATCGTTACTACAATCTGATTTTTAAAAGAAGATACGTGAAGGTCATCAACCAAAGGACGCGAAGGTTCAGAGAGGAAGGTCGTTGCCATCGAAACGTAAACAAAGGTTGCCAGATTTGTTACACTATGAACCATGTACTTCCTCAGGCCAGTTATCACTAGTTGTGTGCGAGAAAACGAGCTTGCTTGTGTTCAGTTGCGTTGTGTATTGTTAGTCCAAACACAATTAAAATACGTTGTTATGGAAGCAAGACATAGTGGCGGCAGGATTAGAGGTAGACCGAGGATTCATAGCCCAAAGCAAAGATCAGCTTACGGTCATGGTGTTAGCTTGCATAGTCAAGCTAGAGAATTTGTTGTCTTAGGGAATTCTTTGAACAGGAAGACAAGGATTTGCTCCTTATCAATGAACCGCTTTTTCCTTTCAACCAAAAGTGACAGTAGATATGCTTGTATGTACAAGAATTCCTGTGGGTAAAAATTCCGGCAAATCGGCAGCGTTGATATTAACATGGCAATTGACAAATTCGTTAATACTATATTGCGATACTAATGTATACGAAACGAGGAAAGGTTTGAAAAGTCGAGGCACTTGCGCCGAGTTTTTCCACTTCCGAGATTCCGTTTTGTGCTTACCATAAGTGTATTGCATGCTATATTTTGCACTATGTGTATTTATATCAATCTGAATTTTAGTAGTTCAGATATGAACTAAAATATTAATAAATATAATTGTAGATAAATGTTAGATTTTAGAACGTGCATAGCCTATATGTGTTGCTATGGAGAAATAGCGCACTACTGCGGGAATGTCAACTTATGTCCGCCTCGGTAACGTAGATGGTAGCGTGTCTGCCTCACGTTCAAGAGGTTTGAATCTCGGTCAGGGCGAGTTACCTGGGTAAGGTTTCTCCGGGGCTTTCCCTTATCTTTAAAGACGAATGTCGGGTAGCTCTAGGCTCCATGGACCCTGGACACATTTGAGCATCATTTCCCCCATTTCATTCACCGCCCGATATGACTTAACGTTGGAGGACAAAAAATTACAAAAAAAGTCAACTTACGATGCATAGCAACCGTAACGGTAAGAATAGAGTATTAGTTACTTAGTGACAAAATTGTTTAAAAGAACTCAGTCATGTGAGTACGCTACAACGCAGTGAATGTGTGAACAACTTATTTTTGTTCTTAAAGTAGGCTAATACAGATTGACTGTGCATGCTTTTGTTGAGGTCAGATAACTCGTACCCTTATGTTTCGAGTGTTGAGAGGATAAAGAAAGGGGATCTGCGTTACTTCTTATCTACTACTGGACAACATTGCAGCACCCTCGTGGAGAAACAATGATCTTCACGTATTTTCTTTTGAAAATCAGACCACAATCATAATTAATATATAGTGTAAATAATAATTATTAATAATCATTATAATAAGTAAATAGGCAGTTGGCACTTAGTGGGGTATATACTTTAATCAGCTGAATCTCTAGTTACTGATTCCTCCGCTAGATTTGAAAGCTGACAAAAGCGTGGAAAACTTTTTTCTAAAGGTATCTTTTCTTCAAGTGAGTACCGTTGCATCCTTACTCTATATTAATTTTAGACTTATTTTCCATGTCAACTTGAAAAGCAGCATTTGACAGTATGTAGGAGTGACACAGAATTCAGGGGTACAGGTAATTAGTTCATTTCACGCATTTTCCTCCCTCTATTAAGTTTGTTTTCTACTTATATGACCAACCCTCGCCACTTACATCAAACACAATTAAAATAATTAGGGTGTCATATCGAATGAAACATGCGACACTAAGGCATGGCTTTTTTCTGTCAATAACGTACAGCAAGGGTTGCACTTCGGAAGTATCCAGAATTTGATACCAAAGTCCCTGGATAAAAATAGCATCTATAAAAAGCTTCCGCGCATTAATGTTAACCCTGAAACAAAAAGTGGATTAAATATCATATTTGGTAGATAGAGTCAAAATGCAAAATTCAAGGCCATGGCCGGGATTTGAACCACGGATATACTGGTTTCCGTCCAGTCGCTCTAACCCATTGAACTACCATGGCCAACTTGCCGTCCTGCCGTCCTCTCGAATGCGATAGCCCCTAGTGGTCTACCGGGGAAATATACGAGTCAAATGGAGAATTTAATGTCATGACGGCAAATTGGCCATGGTAGCTCAATGGGTTAGAGCGACTGGACGGAAACCAGGAGATCCGTGTTTCAAATCCCGGCCATGGCATTGAATTTTTCATGTTGATTCTATCAACAAGCTTAGCCTATATATGGCTAGTGTGAAGAAATGGTTAATTTCCATCAACTAACTAATATAATAAGAGTTAAATGTTGAAGACTGGGACTCGAGTACTTATGATAGTAAGTCGCCACAAACGGTGTATCTCGGATGAGAGAGCCCCTAGTGGTCTACCGGGGAAATAGAGGAGCCAAATGGAGAATTTTATATCAGGACCGCAAGTTGGCCATGTTACCTTAATGGGTTAGAGCAACTGGACGGAAACCAGGAGATCCGTGGTTCAAATCCCGCTTATGGCATTGAATTTTTCATGTTGACTCTGTCAACAACTTTAGCCTATATACGGCTAGTGTGAAGAAATGATTAGTTTCCATAAATTAACTAATATCATATTTGGTATGTAAGTTTACGGCTTTACAACGTTGAAACACTAATTTTAAGAGAAATATCCTCACAAAGCTATCATTTAATGGTCAATGTTTTAAAGTTTTCGATTTTCTCAAAAATACTTCTGATAAGTTTTTAAATGATAGATGCTCAGGATATTTAGATTAAATAAAATGAAGTGTTTAAATTTTCTGTGAATAATCTATATCGTGTTCATTCTGAATGAATTTTTATAACTGGTACTCTGTAAAAGATAGACAAGAAACTACAGTTAACTACTTGTTAATTGACACAATTTATGCGTAATGAAATACCTACGCCGTTAACTATTTCCAAGATATTATTTATTCTAGGTTTGAATAATAACTGTCGAATGTTTTATATATTTTACAACTGAAAAATCCCTATTTGTATTTTTGTCATGTTTCTAAAAAGAGAACGTGCTTTCATATTGAGGCGTGCTGTTAAGGGATATTACTATCATGTAAGATTTCTCGATTTAGGTTGTACATACAACGAATTGTGTCATGGAAAGCTTTTCTACACATGTACATATCAAAAATTTGCATTAGGTGAGAATGAGCTGATACACATGTTAATATGTTAAGTACCATAACGATGTTAAATTTATTAATTTATGATGCATATTGATATCCTAAAAATGATGAGAGTTTTGCTTTGAATTAATGAGTTATAGATGGCCATGACTGAATAGAGTAGGTCACAAACAGTTGAAGATGAATGTTAATATCCAATCTACTAGGGCTGTTCAATAAAGGATGATCAAAATTTTTTTGACAACGTACCTTTACTCATCCTCATAATTTTGATGGTCCTTCTCAAAATGGTCTCCTCTTAATGCGATGCACTTGCCCTGGCGTTTCTGCCAGTCTTCAAAGACATGCTGGAAACCATTTTTTGAGAGATCCTTCAAAATCGCCTCCACATGGGACTAAATCCGGACTATAGGGAGGGTGAGGGATGCACTTCACGTTGATTTTTGCAAGCCATTGAGCATAAACATTGGCAATATGTGGCCGCGCATTATTGTGGTGCAGCATCCAGCCTGCTTCACGAAAATGTGGTACCCAGTGAAATGTTCAGTATTTCAGAAAGTGATTTTAAGGTAATTCGTAGATCCTCTCTTACTATGGTAGATTGTATTGATGTTTTCTTCCATAAGACCAGTAATTGGAGAACCGGGTCCACCTTCCTTTGAAATTGATTTTCTCCCCTCTTTAAACATTTTAAATCACCTTAGCTGTGCTGTAGGGAAGAATAGACTCTCCAAAGTTCTTCTGTAACATTGTATAGGCCTCAACTGAAAATTTGTTGAGACGAAAGCAGAATTTCAAAGTCGCACATTGTTCCTCGTGTGTTACCTCCATTACAGTGGTAGGCGATTCTGAACATATCTGAACTTGTACTGGTTCTTAAAAGCGGGAACCAGGAGTACCAACAATGAAACTACTAATACGTGTTTGTTTCACATTAAGCCAACAGAATATAATAAGATAGAATTTTAGTGCGAAAAATTATAACCGTAAAAGAGTTATAATCATTTCTGATTGAACAGCCCTCGTAGATAAATGGTGAATATGGTAAGTTAAATAGAAGGATAAAACTATAACATAAAATTGTTTTAGAACTTTATATTTGGAAAAGTAGAATATCATGTAATTCAAAATGAATATATTGGACACAGGGAAAAGTGATGTAGACTAGAATATTAAGTTACCATGGTGATATGGTAAAAATCAGTAAATGAAAAGGAGAAGGGTCTTTTGGGACGCGACCACAAAGGAAACAGACGCGTGTGTGACGTGCTTGCAGAATGCTGCATGTATTCAGCAAAAAGCAAGTAGCAAACCTGAGAGTTAGAACAATTATAATCATTCATCAATGTGATTAGAAGCTTGGTTATAGTGCATAGTTATTTTTAGATAACTAATGTTTGAAGAGTGAAGCAATCGCGTGTGTGTAAAGACCTAAATCTAAGAAAATGATTGTATTAGGATTGTAATAATTAGAATTGTATACGAATGTGTTTGATCATCTCGGAATTACCTTAGTGAATTGCAGTGAGTAATAATAAGAAATACTTCTTCAAATCGAGGAAGATAATAAGAAAATGTCGCCGCAACGTAATACAGAACCCCATCCCACCTTCTTCCCATCAGCACTATAATTGCCGGTTCAGAGCTCTGTAAGAATAACTATTAAACGATGGACAGTACGTATTATTCTTCTGAACCTTAAGGGCTAGTTGTGGTCTCATATTAAATAAATATGGAAACCTCCGGAAGAAAAATCACTATTCTGATTCTGGAAAATGGGCCACTTTACTTATTACTACGTTCATAGTACGTTGTAGTAAAATTAGGACTTGTATTGCATTTTAAAATTTTCTATGTAGTGATTGATAATTTAGAGTGTAATTGCTTCTCCTTTATATCTTTAATTTTTTGTGATAATTTTGTGGGCTTTGAGTTGTTATTAATAAAGGCCGGAGACGTATGCCATTTTCCGTAGGTATGGACTGTACTGTTATCACTCGGGCATTTTAAACTATTGCAGATAGGTACAGTCTGACCATGACAGGTATTACTCGGGACACTTTGGAGGATACTTGGTAGTAGAGGCGCTGTTATCTGTTTATAGCGCACGGCTGGCTATCAGAGGGGAGGAGAGGTAAACAAAATGTTACAAAAATATGTACATTATGGAAGGGCCAAGGAGTGAAACAAAATAGATATTATGTTGTGAAGATATCGACTCCTGCATATTGTGACGAATTAGCCATGGAAGTTAAAGGATAAAGGAACTCGTGGCCAGATCGTACACGGGGAGAGTAGCTCAACGGTAGGGTTTATGCGAGAGGTTGGGGTTTTCCATTTGGGTTCATTTCTACAAAAGGTATGGGTGACACTAAATAACACTACAATTCACTTAAGAATATTTACTAAACTAATTAATTACAATAAATGGTCACTCGGGCCCATACCTTTTACAATCAGGGCATTCCGCCCTGTCAGGTCAAAGACCTGCACTCAACGAGACAGATTCAAGCTTCACATTCACTTATTCCAGAGGTGGAGGAGTGGGGTGGTGACGACACATACCACTGAAGTCACATGAACTATTATTCGTATTAATTAAAACAAGTCACCTGTGACACTATCCGTTTTACTTGCTGTATCTGTAGAGCTTCCACCTGTGGCGATATCGTCTAAAGGATGGATATCAGCTGTTATGTCTGTAGAATGCGTAATTTTGTTAAACGCATTTTACCAATCTTCTTCAGCGTTGTCATTTAAACATTATCTGGTTAGCCATTTAAGTGGGTTTAAAGTTATAGAACACATATATTTGTGCTATTTTTGACTTAATGATATTCCATATAAGTTCAATGGGGTTTAAATCGCAATGATAAGGCCTTTCACCAAAATGTGCCGCATATTCTTATATTTTTTTGAAACTAAACTCAGTCCAGAATGTTTTTTGTCCACTCTGAAATTAATTTTCTCATTTACTGTATAGAGTAACTTCTTCACTGTTGGAATATCGTTACACACTTCATAATAAACTAAAAAGTTCTACGGGCGTCGCATTTATGGAAATCATCAATTTAAAACTTCTTTTTCCCATTATGTTGTTTTCCTGAAGTAGTAACACGTGTATCTGAAACCCCAGCTTTTTATTGTGACTTCACTTTTCACTGCTGCCGTAACAGTTCTAGCTTCTATCCTTTGCGAAGAAAGAACTAAACAGCTCTTTTTTTTCTCCATGCAGAATTGGAAAACATTCTGAATAACCCTTCTGCTTTGCGAGTTTACAACCCTCGGAGATGGCATTTTTAAAACTTTCCATGTTTGAAAATTATTATTAGAGACATCTATTTTGTGATGCGACACTACTGTACACTGTACTCAGGCGTCACACCACAGTTAACAAATAGATTAAAAGTTTAGTATGCAGCCTACAGCCAGCTATCACAACACGCTTAGTTCCTACTATCGCCGCACAAAACAAAGCTCAAGCTACCGTCCCGAGTAATACAGCGAGAGGAAACAAAACAATCGCGTTATATTTTACCTTGAACTTGGCCTGCATTTACTTGCAAGGCAATGCTTCAGTAGTTCGCAGAGTATTACGATACGTTTTTTTCCACGTTTGCACAATTGATGGCCGTGCTGTGCATCTGACGTCATTCATACTTTGTGTCCAACTAACTTGTATAGCATGAGTGCACATCCCTTTCTTTCCTCAGCTCGAACTCAGTCGGTGAACATGAAACTTTATCTCCGGGACGTGGTCTCGGATCGATGTACCTTATTTCAAAATTACTGAAGTAATAATGCTGATACATTTTTACGGATGATTATTTAATCCACCAAACAAACTTATAAATCAAAACAATAGAACCATTAACAGTTATCTTCAAACTGTCTTCCGTGAACAGGTATCAATTTTTCACTAAAAAGCGTTTCTTTCCGGATGTTTGAATCCATCTTCCTGGTAACCGTTCTCTTTCTCTATGCTTTAAGTTCTCATCGACAACTATTGTCTTCTTTTTCTAATCACTGCTACAGTTTCATACAATATACGATCATTTTAATACAAACATTTTTATATTTCCAATAAAATCATAGACAGCTTTTAGTTTGGGGCCAAAATTTCACTGGAATTCTGCGTTCAAAGGTCCCTTGTAGGCTCCTTGCTGTTAAAGTTTAGAATCTTCAAAGGGTGCAACATGAAGGGTTTCAAGAGAATTCCGGATGGCAGACTATCCTTTACATGGAACATTTATCAAATGGATAAAACAATTTTGAATAAAATACCTTGCAATGAACACGCGATCGTGAAAAATAAAAGTATACCCTGAATTTTCTAGGAATGTCTTCAGAAATCCTCTTAATTTAGGACGATTCTTGCATAACTGGTAAATTAGTAAGAGAAAGAAAAGTCCTACTTCACAAAACATGTAGATCTCGTTAAAATACAGTTTATGTCAAATACATTTTATTTGCAGTGAAACATTTCCGAGGTATTCCTCGTTGTTCCCTGGAATTTTTCAATACTTACATTTTTCTCAAGTGGAAAGCCGTTCATTTTGTTGTCTTGGATATGCAATGAGAATGGAATTTCAGAACCATCGTATAGCGAGGAGGTTTTAAATCTTAAAGACCATATTTTCCTTTCCACCTAGAAGAAAATACCAATAAGATACATTTGAAAATGTTTTATTTCGATTAACATGAAGCAGATAGAGCAATAAGGGTTTGAAAGAATGGTGTCAACAAGAGTAGAGAAGGCAATTTGAGTGTAAAGTGTCATATTCTACTGCTACAGTTATTTTGCGTAGAATTATAATGTTATTTTACTTTCTTTTGCATCCATTATGTACCTACCAATAATTATCTGATAAGAAATTTAAAAGGTCTCAAACTGTATGCCAAAGTGGCATATTAACCTCTTTTCCATTCAGTGGCAAATTACAGAATTAAATTTGGGGTACTTCATACTCTTGGCAAAAGTCTTTTTTTGACAAATTAAGGCAATAAGACATATTGCCAGAAACAGATTCATGAAGCGAAATTTAGAAATGGTTATGAGAACAGTTGTTGCGTACATGCACTCTCTATTTATACTATTTAACTTATTGTGATAAATTAGAGCACAGTTTCTGTTAAACCTACTCTATACCAATAATACTATAGTACAAAACTTGCACTTGAGACACAAAGTACAATGGATTTGTCGAATCAAACTACAGCTGACCTGTTCAGTAACGACTTTTAGAAGCTCCAAAACTAATTTTCTGCAAACTGTACTCAAAAACCATTTTTCTGCGTGATTCTGACTATTATCCGCACTTAAGCTCATGTAGCCGGTCTAATCTGCTATTGCAAGTTGATCGCTTCACGCCGCGAAATCAGTTTGTTAAATTTACAGAACGTTTAAGTTATCATAATTATGAAACAAAGCATAAGTGATGTAAATTAAAATTAATGTAGATTAGCTAAAGCTATGAAGTCGTAAATATACAAAATAAAAAATGTTAGTTCCTTGATACATTTTAATAAATACTTCTAATAAACTTCTTTCCAAATAGTTAAAAGCCTAGCATTTATATTTCGGATGTATTTGTGAAGAAATTCGATATAAGTTTGCAAGTATTATTTTGATTTTATGGAATAATGTACATTTCATACTGTGACTTTATGAAATTTACAATCTGTTATTTAGTATCCTAGTTGAATTTTCCCCGCTGAACTCACACTTACACTTCAGAAATATGACTGTTTTCATTGTTCACTGCTGCTTAACTTTGTTTGTAGATTCACTTCACTCTTATCTGCGTGTAGACTATTCCGTTTAGCAGTTCACTTTCTAATAACAGTTCTCGCAGCACGTCGCCATAATCCTCTAAAACTCGCTCCTAAAGCAACGTTTTTCGTCATAACAGAAGCACATTTGCTAGCTCGCTGATTTCTACTCACTAAGACGCTCACCTACTCAACGACTCAAATTGCAAGAAGGCTCACTTTGTAAGGCCTTTGGAAATCTTCACACAATTCCATAATATTCGAGGTGGCGAAATTTCTAGAACGTTCAGCGCGCTGCTTATCTCATTATATTTAACTGCCTGGCGATGACCTCTCGATATCCATGGGCCACAGCTGTGATCACATTACTATATATGATTAATGTTTTGAAGACTTTTATTAAAAATGCAATTTTATAGCATTTTGATAAAAATCTCAGTCAAGTATTTTGTAATTTTACTTACTAGGAAAACTCAAATGTATATTTAAGGTGAAATTTAGAATACAGCTTTTTGAGGAAAATACAATACTATTTTTCACAAGATATGCGGTAGAGGAATAACCGTTTGGTTCACCAGAAGTTCTTTTAGTTTACCGAAGCACAGCCACATATCGGCGCCTTGTGTTACTTAGATGTAACTGCCCTGTGGTAAAAGTCTTCATTAAAGCCAGATTGCACAAGTTAGCCCATTGTCGTACCATTTCTCTGCAGCAAGATGGGGATCTTAGTGGCCGTGCGCCAACTCTAATAACGGAATTGCTACCATAAATAAAAGACCAGTAATTTTCAGCAAAAAAGAACTGAGCCATCGTCTAATAGAGAGAAATTGCGGTTTATCAGACTGTAAAACGTTCCATCTAAGACTGACATAAGCAGCTTAATAAGCTGTTTTTATATTGCTGTAAAGGAAATAAAGTTTTCTGTAATATAAGGTTTTTACTCTGAACAAAATCAGGCAGTGGCGGTATAGTTTCCTTCTTCTACTATTACCTTTAATAAGTAGAGCATTCAAGCCAAAAATGCGGTACATAGACTTCACTGCAATTAAGACATCTGAGCGAGTTTTCTACGGGTTCTCCTTTTCCTTGTCGTTTATTCCACGGACTGCTTCATAATTATTCATTTCCTCATCATTTCACATCTACTTCTTCACCTTCCTTCCAGGTACGGGGCTGATCTATCTTGAACATTCTCTTGGGCCCCAGAGGTCCTCTGGCTCACTACTGGAGTCTCAACGTAGATATCCCGTAAAGGTTCTGGGTAGTGTTAGTCTTACATACAAGGAGGGTACTTGAAGTGTTATGAAACCAGAAAAGTGCTACTAACCGGACCAAAGATTCCTTTTGTAGTTCCCTCGGTCCTGTGTCAAGTACTGGAATGAAAAATTTGATCTGCCAATTCAGCTATCAGCATTTCTTTTCTTTCTTCACCACCACCATACCAAATATTGCGCTGATCACCCACCCTGATCAAATTTCACTTGCTCCTGAACAGTCTACTGAATCAAAGCCTAGTCCCTAGGGTGCAGGTAAAGTAATTCCTGGCGCGACAGCCCTAAGAGGGCCAATCCGACTGCTGGACTCACGCCCACTTACGCCAGGCACAGGTGGACGATCATCCAACCGATACGGGGAGGAGATATGGTCAGCATCTCGGCATCCCCCAGCCAGTAAGTTGGTTTTCGTGACCAGGGCCGCTTACCTATCTTAAGCTCCTCACTTTCCTCACGATGCTGAGTGGGCACTGGTCATACACCCGGGACCTAAAATCCACACCACATGGGTGGGATCAAACCCGGGCCGCTTTCCGTGGCTAGGGACCAAGGCATGATGTCTCAGCCCACTACGCCGCGGCGGAGGATGTAGGATGCAGGTAGTGAAGGGTAATAAAATGTAGAAGAAGCTAGGGACCAAGGCATTGATGCCTTAGCCCACTACGCCACGGCGGAGGAACTAGGATGCAGGTACTGAAGGGTATTAAAATGTAGAAGAAGCGTACAATGTTACTTGAACAAAAATTAGAATTTTAGAAAACTCGTGCAAGTATAACTTAAATCTGAGAAGTTCAAGCTTTATATTTAAGCTCAGTATAGAAACAAAAACACAATTTGCTGCTTAAAATTTACCCCTTAATTGAAGCGGAAGCATTGTGCTTGATTTATACACAGAGCAAAACGCAACTGATCCGTCAATTGAACAATTATTTATTGAATTACTGAATCACAACTCACAACTGAAGTGCCCTCCATATAGCCTACGTAACAACTGAATTGACCATCATGCCCAGATAGGCTACTTAATTAGACTCCGAATACAAAGTGAGCATATCAGAGGAGGAAGCTACTCATAAAGACCAAAACGAATCCTTTGAAACGAGGAAGCCCTACGTAACAGCTATAGTTCTGAGGAAGACCAGCCATTAGCTGAACCTAGGCCACATAGCCGAGCGGCTAACTTACAGAAATGTGACATAAAGATATTAATAATTTATAACATTTTTTTCAAATAAGTGCTGTAACGATTTGATCTAAATAACGAAGTTTTAAACTCGAGACTAATGCTCTTGTAAGCATAGCTTGTTGAGTAATTGGTACAAAGAAGCAAGTGTATTTAACATAAAATTTCTTTCTTCCATAGAGTTTCCACATTTATGTGACCACCACTAGTTCCTATACATCCCATAAAACGAGTCTCGATGACTGGCGTAAGAAAAACCAAGAAACAAGCGTGATCCAATGAGGAATGTTATACTAGGTATGAAGAAGGGGTAAGAGATAAATGTAACGTAACGTTACCCATGGCGTAACAGCCCAAAGTGGGCCAAAACCCGCCAACCCGAATGCCGGCCATATGCCCACAAACGCAAGACAGATGGGTGATCATCCAACCGATACGGGGAGGAGATGTGATTAGCATCTCGACATACCCAACCAGAAAGTTGACTTTCTAGACCACGGTTTGCTATCTGGCGTAGCTCCTCAATTTTCGCACAATGCCGTAGTTCCCTACTCCGCGCCGCAGAATTTTCTCTTTTGATACTCTGTAAACATTTTAGGTAGCTTTCTTCTATTGTGTTTAAATGCTACTTCCAGTCCGACCTAGTATCTGTTATACGTCAGTTTACTTAATTTCTGTATTTATTTATGGTGTGTGCTTTTTATTCAGTAAGTTATTTTTAGAAATAGCATTTCAGCAAATTGGATTTGTAGTGTTAACATTTTTGTTAGAGTGCAAGTGTTAATGATGAAACCTCTATAGTGTATCATCATCATCATTTGTATCATCATCATTTGTATCATCATCATCATCATTTGTATCATCATCCTCATCATCATTTGTATCATCATCCTCATCATCATTTGTATCATCATCCTCATCATCATTTGTATCATCATCCTCATCATCATTTGTATCATCATCCTCATCATTTGTATCATCATCATCATCATCATCATCATCATCATCATCATCATCATCATCATCATCATCATCATCATCATCATCATCATTTGTATCATCATCATCATCATTTGTATCATCATTATCATTTGTATCATCATTATTAATATTAGGAATGTTTTAGTCATATATGATAAGGAGAAAGAAGTTTAGGTCTATAGAATTACTACAGCCGGCAGTCACTGATATGTATGCATAGATTGGAAACATGAGCCAAAAAAGGCAGAAACGATATAAATTTGCTCTTGGTAACCTCAGGCATTTCAATTCAATGTTCATTTTATTTTCAACTGACTTCCACTGCTGGAGCCAACCACTTCAAACTTATTCTCCGATACATTGTGAGTGGGAGGAATGAAATATGACCACGTAGGTAGGAGACCTAGTACTTCTCTCTTGTTCCATTTTGTTTACTTTTGGTATAGAATCGCTGCTAAAGTGACAGCCAGGTTATATCTAAGATTATATGTACTTGAGCTGTATTTGAGTCAGAACTTCGAAAATATCTTGGGTGTTTTTGTATAACATAGAAAATAAATAATTTTGGGATTAAATAAAACAATTAGCTTTTGTGAAAATTGCAGAGTTAGTTACGGGAGTGTAATACAGATTCCTTTGCTTAACTCTGCCATATAAAGTCTTAATGAACAAGGATTTTATCGCATTAATCTCCGCAGAAGGCACTCACGTTGATTGCTATTCCTTGATGCTTCAACAGCCATACATGTTTGCCACTAGACCGTTTGCGCATGTCTATTCAATTAACTATATAATTGGCTTTGGCGTGTTCACATTTATGGGCAAGTAAACATGCCAATTTGGGAGATATCGGAAAAAACTTAATTGGATATTCTTTCTGCGCATTGACAATATTTCTGCTTTCCTTAATTAGTAATTTTCTGGGATTAGCACGTGACGTTTCGATATTTTGAATTAACCTTTTTGGTCACCATTTAAATATATGCTATTGAAAACAAGAAAAAACATTTAAAGAGAACGACTACATGAACGCAAGTGAGATAGAGATAGAGAGAGGGGGAGGGAGGGGAATGGAGGAAAGGAAAATAAAGTGAGAAAAATAACCTGTAATAAAAAAAAATAGCTAATAAGTGTCAAAATTAATAATTACGTTCCATATGTTCTAGGAATCCATGACATTTACCCAGACAAAATTCATTTATATGGAAAATGATTCTTTATATTTTATTTTCGAAAAACTATGTTTAATTTGCTTGATACTTTGGTATAGCAAGATTTGAATTTTCTCTTCACACTATGTGAATTTTTTTCTCATTGGATATTATATATCTTGGAGAGAGAGTGAGTGAGTGAGAGAGAGAGAACTACTTCTATAGTGACATGAAGGACGGACTAAGGTATTCAAATATTACCAATTATTGTGGTAGGTTAATCTTTTCGAAATATCCGTGTTTACATTTATCGAATTTCAAGTATTGTATTTCTAATTGCTATGCGACTTAAATCTGATAATATTAGATTACGTAAACAACAATGTGGTATTTTGACTAACTTGGCCGGCGCTAGTGAATGTTGGTCTTCACTCTGAGTAGGGCATGACTTCGTCGTCGGCTGACATGTAGTAAGTAATAAAAGTAAGGGAAACGTTTTTTCAACTTATTTGGCTCTGTATTGTTGGGTTTGATTAAATTCTATTGTTTCCTAGGTGAGTTCTTGCCAAAATCAGAAGTTCCTTACGTGAGGATAGGAGGGAAAAGAGTTCTGGAAGAGCTTAGTAAGTGATCTGATGAGAGGAGTGCCCGCCTCTGTAGCGCAGGTGTTAGCGTGCCTCCCTCATGTTCAACAGGTCCCCGAGCTCGGATCTCGGTCAGGTTCGTCCTGAAACATGAACGAAAGCTCCATGGACCCTGAAATTTGAGCATCATTTCAGTTATTTTATTCATCCTCCGGAATGACTTAAGGTTGGAGGACGTAAATTAAATGAAGTAAACAAAAGTAAAGAAAACGGAGGAGAAACTACGATGTAAGACTGCGAATTGAAATGATATGCAGCTAAGAACACCAAACAGCATTTAGATATAAAGCAGACCAAATGAAACTATTTATCCACTTTTAAAAATAAAAATTGTAATACAAGTCTCTTGTGTGCTCCTCTCCATCAGAAACAAAAATGTTAATAATTTACTGTCATGATTTATTGCTAAGGGACAGAAAAATAAAAATACATATCTGTGTGATTTAGAAGTATAAACTCGCCTCAATTTTGACCCAATTTAGCTCTGATGTTTAGGACAGAAATAAAAATTCTAAGAGAGTGGTATCACAAAAGCTAGGCTTATGGAAGACGTGCGTGAAAAATGTTAGGTAATTTTGGATAATCTCTTAATACCTTCACTAATAAGTAGACAAGTTACCCATTTTATACCCCGCTTATAATGGGAGATGCCCACGACAACATTTCTAGGTGCTACAAAGGCCTTTAGCTTAAGGTAAACTTCTGTATCGCTGCCGGACATCGATCCCAGGATGTTTCTGGTGAAAAGCCAAAACTTTGAGCGCTTGATCATAGAAGCAGTCAAAGCAATAGATACATACTTTATATATTTGGATCAATACTTATTTCTTCTATAACTAGATTGCCTACATGACTGGCAGTAGTCTATCAAACACTTATCTACTACTTATATTAAATAGAAGTGAAGAATCAATTCAGAAAATCAAAATTGAGAATTCACTGAAGTACAAGATTTGTACAAATTATACTTACAAAAATGTACGTGTGAATGCATATGCCTTGTAAGTCAAATCAAACTATTCGATGAGTATCAAATTCAAATAAGTTCAGTATCTTCCAATGACTCGAAACGAATACTTCCCAGAATACAATTCCTTCCAAACTACCCTGTATATGGAAGGTTTTACGTTATTTTTTATTTTCTGAAAATGTCTGGCTATGATTTATGTTACAATGCCACATATAATTGTTATTTGGACGCTAAATAATTGTATATCTTGAGTAGTTTGTGAAATCGTCTTCAGTACTATTTGGTAAATCATAAGTTACGGGGATCAGATTATTACACAAAAATATAGCAATCGCTGAAACATTAATAATTCTTGTGAAATAATTTTTATAGGAGTAATACTTCTACAATATTTATTGGTTGTTGTATGATTTATCTCCACATGGCCTCCTGTTGTTCCCCACAGTAAAAACGCGTATGCACAGTACGAGGACTTTTAGCCCTGAAGAAGCTTTTGCAGAGTACAAATTTGAGCATTTAAACCTACATAAAAGTGAGAGGCAGGGCTATTTTCAAAAAGTGTGGTGTTGAATACATGGAGAACTCGAGCAGTCAGAATGACTTTATCCTGTTTAGTTTTTGTGCATCTCAAAATTTTCGTAATAATTCTTGTATTTTATTATTTCTTGGTGTTTTTAGAAGACATTCAGTTAGTTGTTGTAGTACTTCTAAGAGAGGAAATTCAAAGGTATCACATAGTGACCCACGTTTAAAACATTTGAATATCATTTCAGCCACTTGAATCAATGTTAACGCACAGCTAAATGCGTAATGAAGTGAAATCTGTAACATTATTTCTGTAAGTTTTTATGTAGAAGGAGTTGAAGAATAAACCATTTAATTTTTATAAAAATTTCCTATAGATAATACATTTTAAAAACTGGATTTTCCGTTTAGGTGGCCCAACATGCATATTAGTGCAGTTCACTAAAAGTATAAAATGATCAAAACAAAAATTGAGTTACCTTTTAATTCTAACTAGATCTGTTAATTAATTTACGAAGGTACATGTTGGTGGACGAGTTGTGATTGTTAGACATAAAAATTTATAGACGTTTTACAGCGTAGAAATATGTCTGATAATTACTGATACGTCAGCTTTCGCAAATCCTGTTATCAAGAAGAATGATGGTCCTTAACAAACGTTGACATCCACTGCGATAATTTTGTTTGTTGCAATTTATAACTGGTGTACAATTGTACCACACTAGCACCACTACGAGTTAATTAGTCAGCGGTTTACAGTGACGTTATCTGTGGTGACAGCCGATAACACTATCTAATTGTATCGATTGGTTAACGTTTCCAATTAATTTCAGGTAATTTGCATTTGTAGGTGGATTGTCTCGTACCTTATGTTGTAAAAATTACTGAGGTTGTACATTTTACTATCTCTACTATGTATAGTTAGCTCATTTTACCTTAAATACATCACTTGAGACTCGCTAAATCCAAAAATGTAAAGCGATAGTCAAATCGTAGAGGAGCTGGTCGCTATATAATGACTTTGAAATTACGTTCTCTTTGCATGACCAGGACTAAAGTGTGAATAGCATGTATGTGATTAGGTCGATATCCGTTTTTCTCGATACTCGATTCTTGATAACGAGCACAATATTTTCCACGATATCCGATATTTCGATACTCGGTGCTCTAATTTCTACTTCCAGTTTTAATACAAAATAGAATGTTGAAAGAACTGTGTAATGCCAATAAAATTAAATAGGTGCATATATTTATTAGAAAACTTAAAGCCATCAGTGTTCTTCTTCTTCTTCTTCTTCTTCTTCTTCTTCTTCTTCTTCTTCTTCTTCTTCTTCTTCTTCACTTCATGTCATAGGCAATCAAGTGCCTGTTCCGCCTTCGAAGTCCTCCAGCCATCGTTTCCTGGGCCTGCCTACCGATCTCCTACCTTTAGGATGATACTGTAATATTTGTTTTGTAAGTCTATTATCTGGCATTCTTTCAACATGTTCCTTCCATTTTTGTTTGAGAACTTTTAACCTATCATTCATACTAAAAATGTCCAGCTCTTCTCTCATATTTTCATTTCTTATTAAGTCCCTCTTCGTGCATCCTTTCACACTTCTCAAGAATTTAATTTCTGAAGCCTGTATTTTACTCTGTTGTTTTTTAGTTAACGTCCAAGTCTCACTTCCGTATGTCAGTATAGGTACAGCCATAACTTTGTAGAACTTTAATTTTGTTTCCTTACGTATTTTGTTTATAAATGTTCTATTTATTGTTCCACACACTCTTTGAAATTTGCATATTTTATTGTAGACATCATATTCCTTGTCATAACTAACATCAGTTCCCAAGTAGTTAAAATGGCTTACCTGTTCAACGCAACGATTATTTATAACTACTTTTGTTCTAATTGGCTCTTTTCCAATGAATGCCATTACCTTTGATTTTATAAAAGGAATTTTCATATTATATTGCTTACAAAGTTCACTAAGTGTAAAAATAGGTTTTTGCAGGGCAGACTCGCTATTATCAGTGTTCTTATTTTTAAATTATAAATTAGGCATCTAAAGGCAAAACAGTCCAATTTACTAGCATTTTCACTATTTCGTGGTGAAGTCCATTTCTTTTTCTGTCTCATAAGGGAAGGCCGTGTAGTATCTTCCGGGTTAAGTTTTATCTTTACTCTGTAACTGTGGTGGTTAATCGGAATCTTACTATATTATATTCTTTCCTCAAGACATGTTCCATAGTTAGTATAATGTAGTGATTTTTATTTTTTATTTATAGTACTTTATTACATCGAAAGTAAAATAAAAAATAGAATTATAAGGCATGTAGAAAATGTCTTGCAGTATCTGCCAATGTCTTTTCTGTTACAATATAGATTGTCAGTTACACATTGAACTGCCACATATAGAACAATAGTAGAATACAAAAGCAAGGGAACTTATTGTCACTATTTCGACTCAGTTCACAAATGTTTAGCTCACTGGTTTACAGAGATGGCAAATATAGCGGTGCTATATCTTCCGTGTGCTAAGAGCTACACTAACCACAAAGAACTGAAGAGAGGAAGAAGATATCCGACTATAGCGCACGTGGAAGCACAAGCTTGCTACTGGTGCTTACTGGATAGTTCTGCCACATGGAGCCGAAAAGGGATGACTTTCCCCTGTAAGTTCTGTTATGCTAAATAGTCTTGCAGAGATAACTACTGCAATTGCAATACACAAACATCAGGTGGCTATACTTCTTAAACTTTGGAAATTTTGAATTTATTTTCCAGTAATGCAGTGCACTTACAAAGCGATGCCAATTCATCGCTGACATATGCAGTGATTTCTTCTTGGGCACTATTAACTGGCACTGAATCTGACTCACGATTATTTTCTTGTATAATGTTGCTGTACAGGTACCACATTCCTGACAATTTTTCAGGCTTTGAAATGTTCTACTTGCGGCAATCCTATTTTGTAATTTTAAAATAAAATAAATTGCAAAGTCACCACCACAGTGTCGAAAAAGTACCGAGAGAATTTTCTGAAGTATTGCTCGAAGCCCATAACATGCAAGTATCGTGAATATCGCAACTATCGAGGACGAATCCTAATATTACATATAAAAATACAAATTTATAAGATTTGGATTGAGATTTCATTAAGGCCACCACGTAGGCCACCATGCTGGGCCCACTGTTCCTGTCACCAAGTGGGGCACCCCCGGGACGAAGGATGAGGCGAAGGAGACAGAGGGTGGCCGACCCAAGGAGCCACGACAGTATAGAGGGCAGGGTCCCTACAGTACACTTGGATAGAGACCTTCCCCGACAGGCCAGGGCAATAAACCCGCTCCGCTGCAGTGGGACGGCAACGAGCCCAGCAGCCGAGCCCTAATGGTCCCAGACAGGCGATCCGAGCCCCAAAGGTCCCTAGCTGGCGGTACCGAAATGGTTCCAGCAGAGGAGCGGAGACTGGCAACCGACCTACCGGACGAGGAAGTAGTTTTCCTCAGAGCATATCATCTTACCATGTACCGCCGAGACACCCGCCGACACTTCTTCCCTGAAAGAGACCACCAGATGAGAAATGATATGAAATGATAATGGAGATGAAATGGAGGGACAGTAAATTCGGGAGATGTAATTAACCTACCCAGCATTCACCTAGCGATCCGGGAAAACCCCCGAAAAGACCCATTGATCAGGTAGGTTGGCCACGGGAATCAAACCCGGGCCTACCGAATGCGAGCTACAGTCGAAACCGTCTGAGCCATCTCGCTCGGTGAATTTATAAGATTGCTTAGAAAGATAAAAACTTTACTACAATAGCTTTTGACATTTAGTTTGTCCCTAAAAAATTCGCATTTTTCATTTAGGTTCAGCGTATTTGGAATATACTTTACAAAAATGTAGTCCCTGTTTTCTGAGTTTACAAACATAATACTACAACATTTATTAAAGCAGTGCGTGCCCATGTGTATCTAAATACCTGCGATTAGCCTTCGTGGTCCATTTATTATAAATATAATCTGTATATTCTGTGAAAGTGTTAAGCATAAAGCAGGGATATACTTAGTGTAAAACTTTAAGATTTCGTTGTAGTTTATGTGAACGTTTTGGAGACATAAAGCATTTCGAAGATATTTTGTCACTCTTAATGTCAATTTTACTGTATTAAGAGGTTTACAAATGTTAGATCGCTATTTCATTATGCTCCTGGACGTCATAAGAGTCAATAGCTTTTAAATGGTATATAAAAAAGAAATTTTAAATAATTTACTAGAGCTTGAGCTTCTTATACCTGTATTTTACTCATAAATATGTAATTAAGTTACTCTTGTAAACCTTCAAATCGATTAAAATGAACTAGACATACGGAATATTCATGCAGGAAGTTTCTGAAAGAACGAACATAAATGCACTAGGTAGGGAAAAACACATGAATCGAAATTATTTGTTCTTTCACACTGTCCGTGTTTAGGCAAAAGATTGCTTACATGTAGTCAAGGTGAAAAATTCAATGCAATAGCCGGGATTTGAATCACGAATCTCCCTGTCTCCGCGCAGGAGACCAAACAGTGCTCTGAAGATTAAAGCCAATTACTTCAAGGTTGAAATTCGCCATTAAGTTTCATGTACATATGAGAACTCAGAATTGTTTACAGGGAGTAATGCGAGTCAGTTGGAGAATCTAATGTAGCACTGTCGTGTTGGTCACGGTAGCTCTATGTTTAAGAGCAACGAGACGGAGACTGGGAGATCTGTAATTCAGATCCAGGCTATCACGCTATCTTTCCAGTATA
This sequence comes from Mantis religiosa, assembly GCA_030765055.1. NCBI lineage: Eukaryota > Metazoa > Arthropoda > Insecta > Mantodea > Mantidae > Mantis > Mantis religiosa. The sequence continues at coordinate 99,946,141 of CM060952.1, forward strand.
CGAATGTAAAACATCTTGTTTTCTTTTTCTACTGCTTATAATGGGAAGGATGTATTCTACCACCCGATGTATTCTACGTGTTTTAAGATTCTTTTCTTTATAAAAAAATTTGTGTATGAACAGCATAAAGCTAAAGTAGTTCAAGTGACAAACTTGATATTGCAAGATACGACACATGAATATAAAATTCACCCATCCCAAGCATAGCAAAATGTTGGTTACTTCAGATTTATCAAAAATGGCTGTAAAGATTTATATTGAAGTACCATATGTTCAAGATATTTGGATGACAACGAGTAAACATCTTGTATTTCCTGGTTTTAGCCTATAAAGTACTCCTAATTCTAAATTAGCCTTGTATAACTTTCCCCAATCCTCGTCAGAGAGAAGGGTGCAAAATTTTTTAACAAATATAACGGGATGACAGGAACGCACCAAGTAACTGATGGATTAAATGCATAAAGGTATACGGCAACACCTATCACGAGTTGAAGGTGTGCCCCTTTCTGAATATGCCTAACCAAAGATATTGGTCGATCAGTGTTAAATATTTTATTACTCTCCTTCGTTATATACAGTTTAATTCTCTTTTAATTCCTTCCTAAAACTAAGACATTAAATTACAACAATTCTGATTTTATGAGCACAAGGCCACAGGCCAGAAACTAAAAGAACGTTTTACAAGAAACAAATTATTGCATATTGGATGTCCTCCACTTACCCCTTTCCGACCAAGAGAGCCACTTACGCCGACTGACACAGGGGTACAGACCCACTTGTGAGGAATGCTCGGCTCGTATACTCCAGTGCCACCAAGCGCTTAAAAAAACACGGAAACTCCAGGATAGATCACCCGGCCGGTAAAGCAGTGATCGGTCGGCTGAAACTAGCAAATACAAAAACAAACTACTATGTACATATCCTCAATACACAGTTAAGGACAAGTAAATCATTTGTGATATATTCCATGATAATGCCTCTTTTTATATATTCTTTCTCGTACATACAACAGAGGACTATAGCACTGATAATATAACCAATTCCCAGAAAGTAAAAGAAGATTTACTTTTTATATAATTTTAAAGCAACATAGCTAAAAGCGATGACCATAGATAACAATCGCACCAGATCCAGCATACATAGAATGTGATAAACACTTCCTGTAATTAAAACAGATTTGTTACATTTGGTATGAATAAAGCGAGTCTTTCTCGCTTTTATTTAGTCGATAATATTCCGGGAATTATGTGAAGCTCTGACGTGCAAGATTCATCATAAGATAATAGTAAAAATGTTCCATTCACATAAGCGCTTTTACTCCTCGTTGTCATACGGGTCCGTAATACAAAATATTTTGGTCCACGTTATGAGGCAGCTTTGTAATGGAATTTTAAGTTGGGAGTTAGTTTCGCTGTGATGATGTTCGCGTCGTAAAATGATGACACATAATTTTGTATTTCTAATTTAGTTTTGCAATTTCGCTTTTGTTTGTATTGCGGGATGATTATATTTGAATATTTTGAAGAAATAATGGATTTATAAATACACTTCTTTCAGCTTTCCACCAGTCAGTGCGCAAGAAATCTCATCCGGTTAGACCCGTAGCTCAGTCAATACAGCACCGGCCGTGCGAGGGGTCCTGGATTCGATTCCCGCCTGGGGGTGGTGATTTTTATCCAACCAAGATAATTCCCCATCTTCCCCAAAGTCTGGATGTATGACTGAGAGTGTGGATGTGTGCGCGATATACTGATGTAACCCAACGTATACGAGCTAACACCATCGATATGTTCCAAAGGAGAACGGCCGCCGATATGGTTGAGTCCAGTGGTTCTACTCCCATTAGTCCTGCACCCGCAGGACCAAGACCCGGGCCTCTTTCAACAAGGGAGTATCCGAGCTGTCCCAAAGGGCGCCTGGTGTCCTCCGTGAGGCTTTCTATAGGGAAAGACCTGGGTTACTAACAAGCCCCACTTCCTTTCTGGTCCAAGGAAACAAGACGGGATGGAAGTGGATACGCTACTTAAGCGCCGACACCAAAATGGGAAGGCTACCAATATGACCTCGGTGGGGCTGTCTGCCGATATAGCACGCCTTCTACTAGCTCTGCAGGCTAGTACCCGGGAATATTACTGGCTTTCCTCAACCCCTTCCGGAGATGTACCCGATCACCCACGGGTATCGGGAACCATTGCCTCCTCGAGACCAACCCAATCCGAACAACTCCCAAAGGGAGAGGCTGGAATGATCGGACCGAGGCTCCTCTAGTAACGTCATAGGTACCACGAGTACTAGGGGTCAGCAGCGTCCGCACCCCGGCAGCTGAAGGAGACGGATTCCCTCCCCAATGGGAGGCCGCCGATATGACCACTGCAGTTAAATGGAACAAAAAATCTCATCCCTGAATCATGGTCTCAGATTGGTGCAATGTTTTAATCTCAATTTGCTGAAATAATGATTCCGATGGTTCTTTGTTTATCATTACTTACTTAACGAGCATTAAATATAAACTGAGCCAACAAGTATTATACAATAACTCTTTTAACACGTTCGCTATCGCAACTACTCAACAAGCATAGCCTATTATACGTATCGCTTATTTGTCTAAACATTGACATTTTTAAACGTTCTTCCTGCATTTTTAAACTCCCAACAATAACACAAAATTCACTAACAATATTCAATTCTTGGACCAAAAACAAACAGCTTCAGGCCTAGGGATAACATGCCAGCCTCTAGTTTCCGAGGTCTTGGGTTGAAACCCGGCGGATGATCATGGATCTTTTCGGTTGTAAGAAATCCTTAGTATAGCTTTCATAGGAAGGGAAGTAAAATCGGTGGACCAGTGTAGTAATTATGGCACGTAAGAGAACCTGAAACCTAATTCGGAGGTGTTTAACATCCAATTAGAATAGGGCACCGGGAAACAGACTTTGTGGGTTCGTACCATTAAGTCTTGTTCGCAGAAATTTTAAAATGCTCTTTATTGCAATAAACAGTAACTTTGTACAGCCCTTGCGGCAGTAGAAAGGACCTGACATACACAACGCCAGTCTTCAAGGTAGTCTCGTTCTCAGCTGCACACGTAAACAAACGAAATATTTCTCTGTAGTACAGTTCAATAACCCTCACTGCAGAACTCCACTGTAACACAGCTAACAACTGACCCGACTCTAACATTTTGCGGGGTTTTTATACCTCCAGTCATTGTTCTAGAATGCCGTCGATCTTCCGGAAATGATAGCGGAGGCGAGAGAAAGACGGAACTATCCAGACATCACCTTGTCTCTTTCTCTCTGTTTCTCTCGGCAAGCGTTTAGCGCTGCGCGCCACTATCTGCCTATACCAACGCATAGCTCCGACTTTGCGGCGGCTCTAACCGATAATTCGATCGGTGACAATAGCAATTAGCGTATATGTTTAAATGAAGATTCAAATATAGATTTATCTACTATAAGAGGGGGGCAAAAATTACAATACAAAAGTGAGGAACTAAGAAATAGTATATGGCATACTAATAACCATAAGTGATACTTAACAGGTTGAGAACTCATATTGGCAATAAGAGGCCCAACAAAGCCATTCGTTGTGATAAGCAGCGTACAGCTCGTAGTTAACCAGTTACTTTTTGCAACACCTGAAAACGCTGTAAAAAGCAATAATACATCAAAATTGTTTTTCCACATTTTATTATACATATTTCATTTGTTTATTTAGCCAAACTGAACTGTCGATATTTGATGTTATCAAAATGCAGTAACATTTTATAATAATGAACGACAGTCCTGTTCAGGAAGCTACGGATCTAGTATTTGCATTTACCAGCGAAGTCGAAGGAATGGTATGTTGAGGCTTACAAAGTTTTCCGAAAGTGGCGCTTAGTAAAAAGTTTGACTATCATACCAGCTATACAGTTTCATATTTTCATGAGAAAAGTGAAAAATATGCATCTCTAGCCAGCAGATAGGTCTAATAATTTATAGTATAATTCATGTGAAAATCCAGGTTCCGTCTCAAGATATACTGAAGAAGTAAACAGAACTGAACCGATTTTCAATGTTAACAATACATCCAATTGCACATTTAATACTTCAGTCAATAAATAGTTAAACATTTTGTATCTTTTGCTAAAGATTCCTTATCAACATTTTTATGTTAATAAGCGGTTGTACATTACGCCATTTCTATAACTACCGTAAGTGTCATGATGTTGGGTATTACACCACTTTCTACTGGTACTGTAAGCATTGATGACCAATAAAACAAGAACCCGTAAATATTTGAATTATTTAAATTGAATGAATGAATGAATTTTTTATTGTACAAATTACAAAATTTTACAATTTACAACATTTGGCTACATTTATTTGTCTTTACCTTGTTGCTACCTTGGCTTACATGAGACACCCTGGTACTCTGCTCTGCCTGGTAGTTCTTAACCTCAATGCCTTGTTGTTACTTAATCAGTTTCATTCTACCCCTCCCCACAACTTCCGTTCGTTTATTCTTTACATTTCTGGACCATTTTTCTTTTACTTTCTGCAAGTACTCACCAATACCTCTTACCTTCTTTTCTTCCTTTGCCGTTAACATTTTAATAGCTACTATCCTCTTCTCCACTTTCTCCCATTTTCCCTCCCAAAACCCTTTTCTCCACATTACAACCTCTTCGCATTCTGTTACTTGCTTTCTTTTCCCCCACAAAATTCACAAATTTTCTTTTCCCTACCTCTTATCCCTTTTATAAATATTGTTCCTGTTCTTATCAAAGCTAATCCTTCTCTCTCTCTTGTCTATTGCAGTAATCTTCATATGCTGCACGTCCCCAATTTCTTTTTATTTGCTTGTAAAATTGTAATGATTTCATATTTTCTAGATTTCCCATATTTCCTGCCTTTCTAAATCTTCTATTCTGTGTTTTACCAATTTAACCACAGCGCTTGTATTTATTTCCTCCAGTCACCATATATCTCACATTCCTATTTTTTCCATAACTCCTCCGATCTCTACCCACCATATATTTGAGTTCTCTAATCTGTTTTGCTGCCTCCTATAAAATTTCATAATTTTCCCTTCTTCTCTGGCTAAACACCTATACCAAAATTGTATTATTCTTTCCATTTTTATTCCATTTCCTCTTGTCTCTCCTAATTCTACTAAAGCTACTTCCCATGGTGCTGATCTTGGTAAGCCTAGTAGCTCTATACAAAACCTTCTGTAGTTTTGCCCCACCGTTTTGTTTACCTCTGTGACCTCCAAGATATCCACTGCACACAACATTTTGGAATGACCGACTTCGTCCTTGTAAATATGACAATTGAGAAATTAATTGTAAATTTAGCTTACAGAACCGAATACCCGCTAAGAATGATTAACTTACAAACGAGGCGCGTAGAACCATAAGGACCTAAAGCAAAACATCGTCAATTTTGAGATTTTAGCATTTATGCATGCTCCTGACATTTGCCAACCTTGTGGTCAACCAACTGTAGCTATGCTTTAGGCCCTCTTTGATTAAATTAAACATTCATAAGACATTCTTCATATTCTATCAAATAAGGGCTTAAAACATGTATAATTTTGTTTCTCTGAGCTGTTCAATTTTTATCTAGTGTTGCCTACATAATTTACTCCTTGCATCACGTTTGCAAGGATAGTGGAAATTTCTTCTATAGAAATATTGAATTTAACAACCATCTATTTTTCTCAAAACTATATATCAGTGCTTTGGGCCGTTATGGCTCTCAGCACCTCAAATCAAATATTGCAATAATACTATATTGACACATTTGGATACTATTGTTGTGTTGGCACGTCTCTTCGCGCATGTCAATTTTTATCTAAATAGAGTACTTTGTTGACATTCACTAATTTATTTCGTTCACAAGAAACTTTTTTAAAAGAGTAAGATATGTGTGTTAGAATTATAATTAATCAAATCTACTCTCACAATGTGAAATATGCCCATTTTGTATTTTTAAATTCTTTCTCCCGCATTTACACCTGAGGATATATATTAAACTATTAGCCCAAGGTAATCATTTTTGGGTGAGTGTTGGTCTATTTTTTTCTTTAAATATGTATTTCAAGTTCCGGTTAAGTAACGGTGTGAGTGTTTTGAGTGTTGCTTGGTTTATATAGACAGTATGTGCTGTGTAAAAGCAAAGTTCCATTCTCATGAAACAATTCTTTGAAAATGCATTTCATTTTATTCAGCGATATAATCTTTCTATTCTGTAAGGTATACCTTTGAAGTTAACTCTTTATGACGTAGTTGCAGGTATATTATCAAGAATTTCCACGCAGCTGATATGTAACTCAGCTCTCTAATAAACATCTGATAACGGTTACGTTGAGATCCACTAAGGACAGAAATAAAGCTTGACAAACTTGCTTTCAGCTCACACAGATAAAACATGAATAAAAGCAACGAAAGTGTACATGCTTTCTGTTACTCTCCATACGGTTATCTGATTCGTGTTGTAAAAGTTCCCTGAAATCCTTTGATAGGGGGTTTAATTTTATTTTCTCTTCCCGGACAATTTTTGATGACGTAATAATCCCAGGTTCTGGAAATATAAATGTCTGATTACAATCACATATGTTTCTCTGCCCACTGCAGTTTATTAGTTCGTATTTAGATATTATCTTACCCAAGTTTATTTTTTCTATCTGCTTCCTTTTACCCAAATACTTGATGCACGCATAGAGCATATGGCCCACATTCGGGAGGTTGTGTGTTCAGTCACTACGACAGACCTAACTGGACCATGGATTTGTTTCGGGCTTTCACCGGGTTGCTAGCTGAATGATGGGAACGTAATACAGATACACGATAAAGAAAATTAAGTGTAAAAGAAAAGTATTCGTAAAATTACGGAATCCGGATACATATTTATAACATTCATTTTGAAATACATATTTCAAAATTCCAAGATTTAAGTGGATTTAGTTGAAATTTTAACTCACGAATTAAATTTTAATGTATAAAAATAAACCAAACTCCATGTGTTATGTATTAATTATTTTTACTCTTTTTACTGTTTTGTAAAACCATCAGCACGTGAAGGAATTAACATTTTATAATTAAACTAATTAATTGTATGTTAATGAGTATCATTGATGAACTTTTAGTTATATTGCAAGAGTATAATTTGTGCTAAAGGCGCGTGGGATGGTAAATGATTAATTATTCTCACCTGTTGTGACGATCTTGAATTCTTGTAGATGTATGCCTCGGCGCTCTTGAGCAATGAGTCCTATCTCTGGCTATAATATCGGACTGAGAATAATTTTTATGCTGTTATGGTAGAAAATATAACAAATTTTCTCTTCTTTTAAAATCCTGTAATTTATTCCACAAAATATATTATATTACAATGTTAAATTTCGTAGCTTTTGTCCTTCCGTAAAACAATTATTGTTATATCGTTGCACTTTAAATTTTTGCAGACTTTCAAAATACACCACAGAAAACACGTGTTTCCACGACGCTGATATTGTGCAAAATGACGCCAAATTATCTACATATTCTCGAATCTCTGCGCATGAATTTTCTAGAAAATCTAAATTAATACCTTTATCCTATTGGTCCACGTCACAGAACTACGTAATCATATGATTATAATAACCAATAAGAACACTATTACTTAAATTGCGTCATTCTGTGGCCTACCCAGTTTTACATTATATTTTATACAAATGACATTTTCTAGAAAAATCCCGAAAAAATTCCCAAATATATGAAAAAAGTATGAAATAACTGTTACAATATTATTGGTTACAGTTTGTAGGAAATAAATGATAGTCAATCCAGTTTAAATCCAGTTTAAAAATTGACAAATAGCAATGTTATTCTTCAATAGCGTACAAACAGGCACGGCCACAACAATCCATTTCATATTTTCTAATTTAACTACCCTCTGATACCACTACGTGTTGTCAGGAAAGATAATCAGAGCTAAAATTCAATGCCATAACCGGAATTTGAAACACGGATCTTCTGGTTGCCGTCCAGCCACTCTAACATTTGAACTACTATGGCCAAAGTGCCGACATGACATTAAATTTTCCAACTGACTCGTGTTTTTCCCGGTAAACCACTTAGGAGTTTTCATAAACACATGAGACAACTACCTTAATGGGGACTTACAACATGTAAGTACTTTAAGGCCCGGGCTAAATAGTTAACCACTATTACGTCAATTAATGGAAATTAATTGTTCTCTCACACTGGCCGTGTATAGGCTAAAGTATGGAAAGGTGGAGTCAGACTGAAAATTTAATGCAGCGCTGTCATGTTGGCCACGGTAGCTCAATAGTTAAGAACAACCGGACAGAGACTGGGAGATCTGTAATTCAAATTCTGGCTAGCGCGTTGAATTTTTCAGTCTGACTCTATCTTTCCCTCATACGAATGTAAAGCATCTGCTCTTTTCTTTTTTTTCTGCGTATAATAAGAAGGGATGTATTCTACCCACCCAAAAATTTCGGGATTAACTTGAAATACCTGTTTTAAGATTCTTTGGATCCATAAACAGAAGTGTTTTTTTAGATAAATGTATGTTTGAACAGCATAAAACTCGAAAGTCGTTTAAATGCCAAACCTGATATGCAAGGTTACGACACATGAATATAAAATTCACCCATCCCAAGCATAGGAAAATGTTGGTTACTTTTGATTTTATTAAAAATGGCTGTAAAGATTTATATTGAAGTACCATATGTTCAAGTTATCTGGATGAAAAAAGAGTAAACATCTTTTAATTTCTGGTTTTAACCTATTTAGTACTCCTCATTCTAAATTAGCCTTGTATAAGTTGCGCCGATCCTCGTCAGAGAGAAGGGTGCAATTTTTTTTAAATTTTTTTAACAAATATAACGGAATGACACGAAGTCAACAATGAATCTGGATAACCAAAAATATTATTGGATCTGTTTTAAATACTTTATTACACTCCTTCGTTATATACAGTTTTTCCTTTGATTCCTTCCTAAAACTAAGACATTAAATTACAACAGTTCTGATTTTATGAGCACAAGGCCACAGGCCAGAAACTAAAAGCACGTTTTACAAGAAACAAATTTTTGCATTTTGGATGTCCTCCACTTACCCCTTTCCGACCAAGTGAGCCACTTACGCAGACTGCCACAGGGTACAGACTCACTTGTAAGGAAAGCTTGGCTCGTGTACTCCAGCGCCACAAAGCTCTTAAAAAATCACGGCAACTCCACGATAGATCACCCGACCGGTAAAGCAGTGAGCGGTCGGCTGAAACTAGCAAATACAAAAACAAATTACTATGTACATATCCTCAATACACAGTTAAGGACAAGTAAATCATTTGTGATACATTCCATGATAATGCCTCTTTTTATATATTCTTTCTCGTACATACAACAGAGGAGTATAGCGCTGATAATATAACCAATTCCCAGAAAGTAAAAGAGAATTTACTTTTTATACAATTTTAAACCAATAAAGCTAAAAGCGATGACCATAGAGAAAAATCGCACCAGATACAGCATACACAGAATGTGATAAACACTTCCTGTAATTAAAACAGATTTGTTACATTTGGTATGAATAAAGCGAGTCTTTCTCGCTTTTATTTAGTCGATAATATTCCGGCAATTATGTGAAGCTCTGACGTGCAAGATTCATCATAAGATAATAATAAAACTGTTCCATTCAGAAAAGCGCTTTTACTCCTCGTTGTCATACGGGTCCGTAATACAAAATATTTTGGTCCACGTTATGAGGCAGCTTTGTAATGGAATTTTAAGTTGGGAGTTAGTTTCGCTGTGATGATGTTCGTGTCAAATTTGACGATGATACATAATTTTGTATTTTTAATTTAATTTTGCATTTTTGATTTTGTTTGTATTGCGGGATGATTAGATTTAAATATTTTGAAGATATAATGGACTTATAAAGAATCAGCTTTCCTCCAGTTAGTGCGTGAGAAATCTCGCCCGCCTGGCCCCGTAGCTCAGTCGGTAGAGCAGTCACCTAGAGAACGAGGGGTACCAGTTTCGATTCCCGCCTGGGGATGTGGAATTTTCTCCAACCAAGATAATTCCCCATCTTCCCCAGAGTCTGGAAGTATGAATGAGAGTGTGAATGTGTGCGTGATCTACTGATACAATCAAACGTTTACGAGTTAACACTACCGATATGTTCCAAAGGAGAACAACCTCCAATATGACCACTGCAGTTAAAGGCGGGGTATAAAAGGAACCAAAATATATCTTATTGCTGGATTGCTGTCTCGCATTGGTACAAAGTTTAAATCTCAATTTACTAAAATAATGATTCAGAAGCTTCTTTGTTGATCAATACTTAACGAACACTAAATACAAAACTGACACAACAATGTTTTATACAATAACCCTTTTAGCATGTTCACCATCGCAACTACTAATTGCCTTCTCTCCAAGCCTCTCTCGGAAGTTCATTCTGTCTCCCTTAGCAACCATTCGTTTCTTTATACACTCAACCCCCATAGCTTATGATAAGTGTCGCTTGTTTGTCTAAATATTATAGCACTCTAAAATGTAATTCCTGCATCTTTAAACTCCCAACAATAACACAAAATCCACTTACAATATTCAGTTCTGGGGCCAAACACAAACAGCTTCAGGTCCAGGGATAACATGCTAGCCTCAGGTGTCCAAGGTCTTGGGTTGAAACGCGGCGGATGACAATGCACTTTTTCGTTTGTAAAAAGTTCTTAGTGTAGCTTTCATAGGAAGGGAAGTAAAATCAGTGGACCAGTGTAGTGATTATGGCACGTAAGAAAACCTGAAACCTGATTCAGAGGTGTTTCACTTCCAATTAGAATAGGGCACCGAGGAACATAGTGTGACTTTGCGGGTTCGTAGAATTAAAGTCTTAGTTGCAGAAATTTAAAATGCTCCTTATTACAGTAAACAGTAACTGCGGCAGTAAAATAGACGTGATATACACAACGGCAGTCTTCAAGGTCGTCTCATTCTCAGTTGCACACGTAAACAAACGAAAGAATTTGCTGTGGTTGGTTCAATAACCCTCACACAACTCACACACCGCACAACTCTACTGTAACACAACTAACAACTGACCCAGCTCTAACACTTTGCGGGGATTTTATACCTCCAGTCATAGTTATAGAATGCCGTCGATCTTCCGGAAATAATCCTGGCGGCGAGAGAAAGAAAGAACTATCCAGACATCACTCTGTGTCTTTCTCAACTCAACTCAACTCAACTCGATGCTGGCGGGCTGTTTGGAACAGCCCGAAAGGTGGTCAAAACGTGTACCTGCTCTGGGAAGAGCTTGTCTTTGTTTCGCTCTCTCATTCGGCAAGCGTTTAGCGCTGGGCGCCACTAATTGCCTCTGCCCACGCATAGCTCCGACTTTGCGGCGGCTCCAAACGATAATGCGATCGGTGACAGTAGCAATTAGAGTATATATGGTAGGATATATAATGGTAGTAGGATTGCAGAGGGCAATAAATAAAATCCAGAAATTTTGTGAAGAGTAGGGAATAAAAATAAACATAAATAAGTCGAAAGAAGTGGTCAATGAATTTGAATACTTAGGAGTAAGGTTGAGTAACAATGGAAGGTGAGGAGCTCACAGGAAGCAAAAGGAAGGGCGACAATGAATGGAATAAGAATATGCAAATATAAGCTAGAAATGACCACCAATTGGTTAGAAATAATGTACGAAACATTAGTTGAATCCAAAATGTTGTATGCGGTGGAGATCTGGGGAGCACAGAGGTAAGCAAAACGGTGGAACAAAATTACAGAAGGTTTTGTAAAGAGCTACTAAGCTTACCAAGATCAGCACCTAGGAAAGTAGCTTTAGTATAATTAGGAAAGACAAGAAGAAATGGAGTAATAATGGCAATAATAATACAATTTTTATAGGTGTTTGGCCAAAGAAGAAGGGAAATTATGAAATTATGTATGAGACAGCAAAAAAGTTTAGAGAACTCAATTAGTTGATGGGCAGAGATAGGAGGAAGTATGGAAAAAATAGGAATGGGAGATATATGGAGATTAGAGGAAAGGAATACATGCGATGTGGGTAAATTAGTAAAATGCAGAATAGAAGATACAGAAAGACAGGAAATATGGAGAAGTCTAGAAAATATGAACTCATTACAATTTTACAAGAAAATAAAAATAAATTGGGGACGAGAAGCATATGTAGATTACTGCAATAGTCAAGAGAGAGAAGGGTTAGCTTGATGAGAGCAGGAATAATATTTATAAGAGGGATGAGAGGTAGGGAAAAGGGAAGTTGGAATTGTCTGGGGGGAAAAGAAAGCATGTAACAGAATGCGAGGAGGTTGCAATATGCAGAAAAAAGGTTTGGGAAGAAAAATGGGAGAAAGTAGAGAAGAGGATAGTAGATATAAAAATGTTAAAGGGCAGGGAGGAAAAGAAGATAAGAAGTATTGGTGAGTTCTTGCAGAATGTAAAAGATATATGGTCCAGAAATATAAAGAATATAAGAAAGGGAGATGTGGGAGAATAAAGAGACCAATTAAGTAATCAAGGAGGTATGGAGGTTAAGAGCTACCTGGCAGAGAATAAGACCAGGGTGTCATTTAAGTCAAGGTAGCAGCAAGATAACGACAAATAAATGTATCCTGAAGTTGTAAATTGTAAAACTTTGGAATGTGCACAATAAATATATCATATCATCATAAAAAAATCAAATTTATATTTCACTACTATAAGAGGGGGCACAAATTACTACACAAACGTGAGGAACTAAGAAATGGTATATGGCGTACTAGTGATACGTAACAGGTTGAGAACGCATATTGGGAATACGAGGCCCTGCAAAGCCATTCGTTCTGATAAGCAGCTTAAAGCTCGTAGTTAACCAGCTACTTTTTGCAATACCTGAAAACGCCGTAAAACAGTAGTAAATCAAAATTGTTGTGCCATATTTTGTTATACATATTTTATTTGTTTATGTAGCCGAACTGCACTTCGATATTTGATGTTATCACAATGCAGTAACATTTAATAATAGTGAACGACAGTCCTATTCAAGAAGCTACGGATCTAGTATATGCATTTACCAGCGAAGTCGAAGGAAAGGTATGTTGAGGCTTACAAAGTTTTCCGAAAGTGGTGCTTTTAATAAAAAGGTTGACGGTTATACCAGCGATATAGTTTTATATTTTCATGAGAAAAGTAAAAAATATCCATCTGTAGCGAGCAGATAGGTATAATAATTTATAGTACAGTTCATGTGAAAATCCGGGTTCCGTCTCAAGAATACTGAAGAAATAAACATAACTGAAACGCTTTTTATAGTTAACAACATATCCAATTTAACATTTAATATTTCAGCCAGTAAATAGTTCACAACATTGTATATTCTGCTAAGGATTCATTATTAACATAGTTTTTGGTTACTATACTGTTGTGTATTACGTCATTTCCTATAACTACTGTAAGTGTTATAATTTTGGGTGTTACGTCACTTCCTACTGATACCGTAAGCATTGATGACCAATAAAACCGGAACCGTAAATATTTGAATTATTTGAATTGAATGAATTGTTTATTGTGCACATTACATAATTTAACAATTTACAACCTTTGGCTACATTTGTGTTTACCTTGTTGCTACCTTGGCTTGTATGACACCCTGGTCTTCTACTTTTCCAGGTAGCTCTTAATCCCCATGCCTCCTTGTTACCCAATTAGCCCCATTCTCCCCACCCCAACCTCCGTTCTTATATTCTTTACATTTCTGGCCCATTTTTCTTTTACTTTCTGCTAGAACTCACCAATACTTCTTACCTTCTTTTCCTTCTTTCCTGTTAACATTTTATAGCTACTATCCTCTTCTCTACTTTCTCCCATTTTTCCTCCCAAAGCTCTTTTCTGCACATTGAAACCTCCTCGCATTGTTACATTCTTTCTTTTCCCTACCTCTTATCACTCTTAGAAATATTTTTCCTGTTCTCATCCAAGCTAACCCTTATCTCTCTTGCCTATTTCAGTAATCCACATATGCTTTTCGTCACAAATTTCTTTTTATTTGCTTGTAAAGTTGTAATGATTCCATATTTTCTAGACTTTCCCATATTTCCTGCCTTTCTATATCTTCTATTCTGCATTTTACCAATGTACCCACATCGCTTGAATTCCTTTCCTCTAATGTCGATATATCTCCTATTCCTATTCTTTCCATAATTCCTCCTATCTCTCCGACAAACTATTTGACTTCTCTAATATTTTTACTGCCTCATGTGTAATTTCATTATTTCCACTTCTTCTCTGGCCAAACACCTATGCCAAAATTTTATTATTTTTTTCCATTATTATCCCAGTTCTTCTTGTCTCTCCTAATTCTACTAAAGCTACTGCCCTAGGTGCTGATCTTCGTAAGCCTAGCAGTTCTTTACAAAACCTTCTGTAGTTTTGGTCCACCGTTTTGTTTACTCCTGTGCCCCCAAGATCTCCACTACATACAACATTTTGGAATGACCTGTTTCCTCCTTGTTAACAAGACGATTGCGAAATTAATTGTAAATTTAGCTTACACAACCAAATGCCTGCTAAGAATAATTAACTTACAAACGAGGCGTGTAGAACGATAAGGGCCTAAAGCACAACATCGTCAATGCATGCTCCTGACATTTGCCAACCTTGTGGTCAACAAGCTGTAGCTATGCTTTAGGCCCTCTTTGATTAAATTAAACATTAATAAGAAGCTCTCTTGTATGTTTTCTTGATATTAATTCAAATAAGGACCGACAGAACAAGTATAATTTTGTTTCTATGAGCTGTTCAATTTTTATCTAGTGTTGCCAACATTATTTACTCCCTGCATCACGTTTGCAAGTAGTACTTAATAATGAAAATTTCTTCTATAGAAATTTTCAATTCAACAAAAATATATTTTTCTCAAAACTATATGTCTATGTTTATGACCCTTATTGCTCTCAGCACCTCAAATAAAATATTACAAAAATTCTATGTTGACACCTTTCTATAATACTGATATGTTGGCACGTCCCTTTGCGCATGTCAATTTTTTTCTAAATGGAGTCCTTTGTTGACATTTACTAATTTATTTTGTTCACAAGAAACTGTTTTAAAAGAGTAAGGTATGTGCGTTAGAATTATAATTAATCAAATATACGCTTACAATGTGAAATTTGCCCATTTTATATTTTTAAACTCTTTTTTCCACATTTACATTTTAGGATATATATTAAACTATTAGTCCAAGGTTATCATTTTTGGGTAGGTGTTCGTCTATATTTTCTCTAAATATGTATTTCAAGTTACACATACTCCGGTTAAGTAACGCTAAGAGTGTTTTGGATGTAAACACTATTCCATTCATTTGCGTTGCTTGGTTTATATAGACAGTATGTACTGTGAAAAAGTAGAAGTTCCATTCTGATGAAAAAATTCCTTGAAAATACATTTCATTTAATTCACCGATATAATCTTTCTATTCTGTAAGGTATACCTTTGAAGTTCTCTTGGTATGGCGTAGTGGTAGGTAGATTATCAAGAATTTCCACGCAGCTGATATGTAACTCAGCTCTCTAATAAACATCAGATAACTGTTACGTTGTGATACACTAAGGACAGAAATAAAGCTTGACAAACGTGTTTTCAACCCACACAGATAAAACATCAATGAAAGCAACGAAACTGTACATGATTTCTGTTATTCTCCATAGGGTTATCTGATTCGTGTTCTAGAAGTTCTCTGAAATCCTTTAATAGGGGGTCTAATTTTATTTTCTCGTCCCGGACAATGTTGATGGCGTAAGAATCCCAGGTTCTGGAAATATAAATGTCTGATTACAATCACATATGTTCCTCTGCCCACTACTGTTTGTTAGTTCGTATTTAGAGGTTCTTCTTACACAAATTTATTTTTCTATCTACTTCGCTTTACCCAACTACTTTTCACAAGCATAGAGCATATGGCCAACATTCGGAAGGTTGTGTGTTCAGTCACCACGCCAGACCTAACTGGACCATGGATTTCTTTCCGGCTTTCATCGGGTTGCTAGATGAATGCTGCGAACGTAATACAGATACACGATAAAGAAAATTAACTCTAAAATAAAAGTATTCGTAAAATTACGGAATCCGGATACGTATTTGTGAGATGAATTTTGAAATACATATTTCAAAATTCAAATATTTAAGTGGATTTAGTTGAAATTTTAACTCACGAATTAAATTTTAATGTATGAAAATACAAACCGAACTCCATGTGTTAACTGTTAATTAATTTTACTCTTTATACTGTTTTGTAGAACTGTTTTGTGAAGGAATTAACATTTTATAATTAAACTAATTAATTGTATACTAATGAGTTTCGTTGATGAACTTTTAGTTATATTGCAAGAGTATAATTTGTGCTAAAGGCGCATGGGATGATAAATGTTTAATTATTCTCACCTTTTGTGTCGATCTTGAATTCTTGTAGATGTATGCCTAGGTGATCTGGAGCAATGAGTCTTATCTCTGGTCATGTTATCGGAGTGAGAATAATTTTTATGCTGCTATGGTAGAAAAAATAACAACCTTTCTCTTCTTAAAATATTGGAATTTATTCCACAAACATATTATATTACAACGTTAAATTTCGTAGTTTTGTCCTTTCGTAAAACAAGTATTGTTATATCGTTGCACTTAAAATTTCTGCAGACTTGCTGACTACACCTTAGAAAACACGTATTTCCACGATGGTAATCTTGTGCAGAATGACGCCAAATTATCTACATATTCTTGAATCTCAACGCACGAGGTTTCTATAAAAGCTAAATTACCTTTATCCTATTGGTCCACGTCACAGCATTACGTAATCATATGATTATAATAACCAATAAGAACACTATAACGTAAGTTGCGTCATTCTGTGGCCTACCCAGTTTTACATTCTATTTTATACAAGTCACATTTTCAAGAAAAATCTAGAACAAATTCCCAAATATATGAAAAAATATGAAATAACTGTTACAATATTATTGGTTACATTTTGGAGGCAACAAATGATAATTAGTCCATTTTATGCTTAAAAATTGACAAATAGGAATGTTATTCTTCAACAGCGTAAAACAGGCACGGCAACAACAGTCCATTTCATATGTTCTTATTTAACTGTCCTTTTATACCACTACGTGGTGTCAGGAAAGATAGAGTGAAAAATTCAATGCCATAGCCGGGATTTGAACCACGTATCTTCGGGTTGCCATCCAGCCGCTCTAACCCTTGAGCTGCTATGGCCAACGTGCTGACATGACATTAAATTCTGCAACTGACTCGTGTTTCTCCCGGTCAACCACTTAGGAGTTCTCATAAACACATGAGACAACTACCTTAATGGTAGCCACTTACAACATGTAAGTACTTTAAGGTCCGGGCTTTATAGTTAACCACTACTAGGTAAATTAATGGAAATTAATTGTTCTCTCACACTGGCCGTGTGTAGGCTAAAGTATGGAAAGGTAGAGTCATGTTGGCCACGGTAGCTCAATGGTGAAGAACAAACGGACAGTGACTGGGAGATCTGTAATTCAAATCCTGGATAGCGCGTTGAATTTTTCAGTCTGACTCTATCTTTACAGCATACGAATGTAAAATATCTGCTCGTTTCTTTTTCCACTGCTTATAATAAGAAGGGATGTATTCTGCACACTCAAAAATATCGGGATTAACTTGAAATACGCGGATCCATAAACAGAACTGTTTATTGTTTGTTAGGAAAAAAAAAAAAAACATAAGACTCGAAAGTCGTTCAAATGCCAAACCTGATATGCAAGGTTACGCCACATGAATATAAAATTCACCCATCCCAAGCATAGGAAAATGTTGGTTACTTTTGATTTTATTAAAAATGGCTGTAAAGATTTATATTGAAATACCATATGTTCAAGATATCTGGATGACAAACGAGTAAACATCTTGTAATTTCTGGTTTTAACTATAAAGTACTGCTTATTCTAAATTAGAATTGTATAACTTGCACCGATCCTCGTCAGAGAGAAAGGTGCAATTTTCTTAACAAATATAACGGAATGACAGGAAGTCAACAAGGAACTGATGGATTAAATTTAGAAAGGTATACGGCAACACCTATCTCGAGGTGAAAGTTTGCCCCTTTCTGAATATGCCTAACCAAAACTATTGGTGGATCAGTTTTAAATACTTTATTACACTCCGTTATATACAGTTTTTCTTTTGATTCCTTCCTAAAACTAAGACATTAAATTACAACAATTCTGATTTTATGAGCACAAGGCCAGAGGCCAGAAACTAGAAGCACGTTTTACAAGAAACAAATTATTGCATATTAGATGTTCGCCACTTACTCCTTACCGACCAAGTGAGCCACTTACGTCGACTGATACAGGGGTACAGGCACACTTATGAGTAAAGCTCGGCTCGTGTACCCCAGCGCCACCAGGCGCTTAAAAAAACACGGCAACTCCAGAATAGATCACCCGGCCGGTAAAGCAGTGTGCGGTCGGCTCAAACTAGCAAATACAAAAACAAACTACTATATACATATCCTCAAAACACGGATAAGGACAAGAAAATCAGTTGTGATACATTCCATGATAATACCTCTTTTTATATATTCTTTCTCGTACATACAACGGAGGAGTATAGCGCTGATAATATAACCAATTCCCAGAAGGTAAAAGAGAATTTACCATTTATACAATTTTAAACCATTAAAGGTAAAAGCGACGACCATAGATAACAATCGCACCAGATCCAGCAAACACCGAATGTGATAAACACTTTCTGTAATTAAAACAGGTTTGTTACATTTGGTATGAATAAGGCGAGTCTCTCTCGCTTATATTTTTCATCGATAATATTCCGGAAAATATGTGAAGCTCTGACGTGCAAGATTCATCATAAGATAATAATAAAAATGTTTCATTTACCTAAGCTCTTTTACTCCTCGTTGTCAAACGGGTCCGTAATACAAAATATTTTGGTCCACGTTATGAGGCAGCTTTGTAGTGGAATTTTAATTTGGCAATTAGTTTCCCTGTGATGATGTTCGCGTCGTCAAATGGCGATACATAATTTTGTATTTTTAATTTAGTTTTGTAATTTTGCTCTTGATTGTATTGAGAGATGATTAGATTTGGAAATTCTGAAGACAAAACTGACTTATAAAGAATCAGCTTTCCTTCAATCATTGCATGAGAAATCTTATCCACCTGGCCGCGTAGCTCAGTCGGTAGAGCAGCCGCCTAGGGGACGAGGGATCCCAGGTTCGATTCTCGGCTGGGAATGAGGATTTTTCTCAAACCAAGATGACTCCTCATCTTTCCCCGAGTCTGGAAGTACGAATGAGAGTAGGAATGTGTGCGTGATCTACTGATGCAACCAAACGTTTACGAGTTAATACCATCGATATGTTCCAAAGGAGAACGGCCTCCAATATGACCACTGCAGTTTAAGGCGGGATATAAAAGAAACCAAAATAAACCTTATTCCTGGATTGCTGTCTCGCATTGGTGCAAAGTTTAAATCTCAATTTACTAAAATAATGATTCAGAAGCTTCTTTGTTGATCATTAGTTACTTAACGAGCACTAAATACAAACTGACACAAAGTTTTATACAATAGCTCTTTTAACACGTTCGCCATCGCAGATATTAATTATCTTCTCTCCAAGCGTCTCTCGAAAGTTCATTCTGTCTCCCTTAGCAACCATTCGCTTCTTTGTACACTCAACTCCATATCGCTTGTTTGTATAAACGTTATAACTCTTTAAAATGTTCCTCCTGCATCTTTAAACTCTGAACAATAACACAAAATCCACTAACAATATTCATTTCTGGGACCAAACACAAACAGCTGCTTCAGGTCTAGGGATAACGTGCCAGCCTCTGGTTTCCGAGGTCGTGGGTTGAAACCCAGCGGATGATGATGGAATTTTTCGGTTCTAAAGATCCTTAGTATAGCTTTTGTAAGAAGGGTAGTAAAACCTGTGGACCAGTATAGTAATTATGACACGTAAAAAAAACTGAAACCCGATTCAGAGGTGTTTCACATCCAATTAGAATAGGGCACCGAGGAACACAGTGTGACTTTGTGGTTTCGTAGAATTAAGTCCATTTTGCAGAAATTTAAAATGGTCTTTATTGTAGTAAACAGTAACTTTGTACAACCCTTGCAACAGTAAAAAGACGTGACATACACAACGGCAGTCTTCAAGGTCGTCTCCTTCTAAGTTGCACACGTAAACAAACGAAATATTTCGCTGTGGTAAGTTCAATAACCCAACTGCACAACTCCACTGTAACACAACTAACAACTGACCCAGCTCTAACACTTTGAGGGGTTTTATACCTCCCGTCATTGTTCTAGAATGCCGTCGATCTTCCGGAAACAATGGTGGCGGCGACAGAAAGACGGAGCTATCCAGACATCACTCTGTCTCTTTATGTCTTCTTTTCTCTCATTCGGCAAGCGTTTAGCGCTGCGCACCACTAATCTGTCTTTGCCCACGCATAGCTCCGACTTTGCGGCGGCTCCAAACGATAATGCGATCGGTGACAGTAGCAATTAGAGTATATATGGTAGGATATATAATGGTAGTAGGATTTCAGAGGGCAATAAATAAAATCCAGAAATTTTGTGAAGAGTGGGGAATAAAAATAAACATAAATAAGTCGAAAGATGTGGTCAATGAATTTGAATACTTAGGAGTAAGGTTGAATAACAATGGAAGGTGGGGAGCACACAGGAAGCAAAAGGAAGGGCGACAATGAATGGAATAAGAATATGCAAATATAAGCTAGAAATGACAACCAATTGGTTAGAAAGCATGTACGAAGCACTAGTTGAATCCAAAGATCAGCACCTAGGGAAGTAGCTTTAGTAGAATTAGGAAATACAAGAATAAATGGAATAATAATGTCAAAAATAATAAAATTTTGGTATAGGTGTTTGGCCAAAGAAGGAGGGGAAATTTTACACGAGACAGCAAGGATATTAGAAGACTCAAATAGTTGGTGGGCAGAGATAGGAGAAATTATGGAAAAAATAAGAATGGGAGATATATGGAGATTAGAGGAAAGGAATACATGCGATGTGGGTAAATGAGTAAAATGCAGAATAGAAGATACAGAAAGACAGGAAATATTGGGAAGTCTAGAAAATATGAAATCATTACAATTTTACAAGAAAATAAAAAGAATTTGGGGACGAGAAGCATATTTAGATTACTGTAATAGGCAAGAGAGAGAAGGGTTTGCTTGATGAGAGCAGGAATAATATTTCTAAGAGGGATATGAGCTAGGGAAAAGGGAAGTTGGAATTGTCTATGGGGAAAACAAAGCATGTAACAGAATGCGAGGAGGTTGCAATATGGAGAAAAAAGGTTTGGGAAGAAAAATGGGAGAAAGTAGAGAAAAGGATAGTAGCTATAAAAATGTTAAAGGGCAGGGAGGAAAAGAAGATAAGAAGTATTGGTGAGTTCTTGCAGAATGTAAAAGAAATATGGCCCAGAAAGGTAAAGAATATAAGAAAGGAAGATGAGGGGGAATAAAGGGACTAATTAAGTAATCAAGGAGTTATGAAGGTTAAGAGCTACCTGGCAGAGAAGAAGACGAGGGTGTCATGTGAGCCAAGGTAGCAACAAGGTACAATGTATGCTGAGGTTCTAAATTGTAAGATTTTGGAATGTGCACAATAAATATATCATATCATCATAAACAAAAATTCAAATTTATATTTACCTACTATAAGAGGGGGCAAACATTACTATACAAAGCGAGGAACTAAGAAATGGTATATGGCGTACTAATAACTATAGGTGATACTTAACAGGTTGAGAACGCATATTGAGAATACGAGGTCCTGCAAAGTCATTCGTTCTGATAAGCAGCTTGCCGCTCGTAGTTAACCAGTTACTTTTTGCAATACCTGAAAACGCCGTAAAACATTAGTAAATCAAAATTGTTTTTCCATATTTTATTATACTACATATTTTATTTGTTTATGTAGCCGAACTGTAGTTCGATATTTGATGTTATCACAATGCCGTAACATTTAATAATAATGAACTACAGTCCTATTCAAGAAGCTACGGATCTAGCATATGCATTTACCAGCGAAGTCGAAGGAATAGTATGTTGAGGCTTACAAAGTTTTCTGAAAGTGGTGCTTGAATAAAAGGGATGACAGTTATACCAGCAATACAGTTTCATATTTTTATGAGAAAAGTAAAAAAAAATATGCATCTGTAGGGAGCAGATAGGTATAGTAATTTATAGTAAAATTCATGTGAAAATCCGGGTTCCGTCTCAAGATATACTGAAGAAGTAAACAGAACTGAATTGCTTTTCAATGTTAACAACATATCCAGTTGCAAATTTAATATTTCAGCCAATAAATAGTTCACAACATTGTATATTTTGCTAAGGATTCATTATTAACACAGTTTTTGGTTACTATACTGTTGTGTATTATGTAATTTCCTATAACTACTGTAAGTGTTATAATTTTGGGTGTTACGTCACTTCCTACTGATACCGTAAGCATTGATGACCTATAAAACCGGAACCGTAAATATTTGAATTATTTGAATTGAATGAATTGTTTATTGTGCACATTCCATAATTTAACAATTTACAACTTTTGGCTACATTTGTGTTTACCTTGTTGCTACCTTGGCTTGTATGACACCCTGGTCTTCTACTCTTCCAGGTAGCTCTTAATCCCCATGCCTCCTTGTTACCCAATTAGCCCCATTCTCCCCCCCCCCAACTTCCGTTCTTATATTCTTTACATTTCTGGCCCATTTTTCTTTTACTTCCTGCTAGAACTCACCAATACTTCTTACCTTCTTTTCCTTCTTTCCTGTTAACATTTTATAGCTACTATCCTCTTCTCTACTTTCTCCCATTTTTCCTCCCAAAGCTCTTTTCTGCACTTTGAAACCTCCTCGCATTGTTACATTCTTTCTTTTCCCTACCTCTTATCCCTCTTAGAAATATTTTTCCTGTTCTCATCCAAGCTAACCCTTATCTCCCTTGCCTATTTCAGTAATCCACATATGCTTTTCGTCCCAAATTTCTTTTCATTTGCTTGTAAAGTTGTAATGATTTCATATTTTCTAGACTTTCCCATATTTCCTGCCTTTCTATATCATCTATTCTGCATTTTACCAATGTACCCACATCGCTTGAATTCCTTTCCTCTAATGTCGATATATCTCCTATTCCTATTCTTTCCATAATTCCTCCTATCTCTACCCACAAACTACTTGACTTCTCTAATATTTTCTGCTTCCTCATGTGTAATTTCATTATTTCCACTTCTTCTCTGGCCAAACACCTATGCCAAAATTTTATTATTTTTTCCATTATTATCCCAGTTCTTCTTGTCTCTCCTAATTCTACTAAAGCTACTGCCCTAGGTGCTGATCTTCGTAAGCCTAGCAGTTCTTTACAAAACCTTCTGTAGTTTTGGTGCACTGTTTTGTTTACCTCTGTGCCCCCCAAGATCTTCACTACATACAACATTATGGAATGACCTGTTTCGTCCTTGTTAACACGACGATTGCGAAATTAATTTTAAATTTAGCTGAAACAACCAAATACCTGCTAAGATTAACTTACAAACGAGGCGTGTAGAACGATAAGGGCCTAAAGCACAACATCGTCAATGCATGCTCCTGACATTTGCCAACCTTGTGGTCAACCAGCTGTAGCTATGCTTTAGGCCCTCTTTGATTAAATTAAACATTAATAATAAGCTCTCTTGCATGTTTTCTTGATATTAATTCAAATAAGGACCGACAGAACAAGTATAATTTTGTTTCTATGAGCTGTTCAATTTTTATCCAGTGTTGCCAACAGTATTTACTCCCTGCATCACGTTTGCAAGTAGTACTTAATAATGAAAATTTCTTCTATAGAAATTTTCAATTCAACAAAAATCTATTTTTTTTTTCTCAAAACTATATGTCTATGTTTATGACCCTTATTGCTCTCAGCACCTCAAATAAAATGTTGCAAAACTACTTTGTTGACACATTTGTATAATATTGATGTGTTGGCACGTCCCTTCGCGAATGCCGATTTTTATCAAAATGGAGCACTTTGTTGACATTTACTAATTTATTTCGTTTACAATAAACTATTTTTAAAGAGTAAGATATGTGTGTTAGAATAATAATTAATCAAATCTACTCTCACAATGTGAAATATGCCCATTTTGTATTTTTAAACTCTTTCTCCCACATTTACACCTGTGGATATATATTAAACTATTAGCCCAAGGTAAATCATTTTTGGGTAGGCGTTGGTCTATTTTTTCTATAAATATGTATTTCAAGTTACATATACTTCGGTTAAGCAACGGTATGAATGTTTCGGGGGTAAACACTATTTCTTTGATCTACGTTGCTTGGTTTATATAGACAGTATGTGCTGTGTAAAAGCAAAGTTTCATTCTGATGAAACAATTATTTGAAAATGGATTTCATTTAATTCAGCGATATAATCTTTCTATTCTGTGAGGTATACCTTTGAAGTTAACTCGGTATGATGTAGTTGAAGGTATATTATCAAGAATTTCCACGCAGCTGATATGTAACTCAGCTCTCTTATAAACATCAGATAACAGTTACGTTGTGATACACTAAGAACAGAAATAAAGCTTGAGAAACGTGTTATAAGCCCAAACAGATAAAGCATGAATAAAAAGCAACGAAACTGTACATGATTTCTGTTATTCTCTATATGGTTATCTGATTCGGGTTCTAAAAGTTCTCTGAAATCCTTTGAAGGGGGTTTAATTTTATTTTTTCTTCCCGGACAATTTTGATGACGTAATAATCCCAGGTTCTGGAAATAAAAATGTTTG
Source organism: Mantis religiosa (assembly GCA_030765055.1). Taxonomy (NCBI): domain Eukaryota; kingdom Metazoa; phylum Arthropoda; class Insecta; order Mantodea; family Mantidae; genus Mantis; species Mantis religiosa. The sequence continues at coordinate 99,971,032 of CM060952.1, forward strand.
ACTACAATCACATATGCTTCTCTGACCACTATAGTTTGTTAGTTCGTATATAGATATTCTTCTTACCAAAGATTATTTTTTCTATCTACTTCATTTTACCCTGGCATAGAGCATATGGCCCACATTCGGGAGGTTGTGTGTTCAGTCACCACGCCAGACCTAACTGGACCATGGATTTCTTTCGGGCTTTCACCGGGTTGCTAGATGAATGCTGGGAACGTAATACAGATACACGATAAAGAAATTTAATTGTGAAATAAAAGTCTCCGTAAAATTACGTGTTCCGGATACATATTTGTAAGATTTCAAAGTTCAAAGTTTTAAGTGGATTTAGTTGAAATTTTAACACATCACTAAAATTTTAATATATAAAAATATAAACCAAACTCCATGTGTATTTTAAACTAAGTTAATTGTTAATAATTTTACTCTTTTACTGTTTTGTACAACCATACACACGTTGCGAAAGAATTAACATTTTATAATTAAACTAGTCAATTGTATATTGATGAATTTCATTGAAGAACTTCATTTATTTTATTGGTTACATTTTTGAGAAAATAAATGATAATCAGTCCGTTTTGACAAATAGTAATGTTATTCTTCAATAGCATAAAAACAGCGTATGGTAACGAAAATTCATTTTATATGTTCTTCTTTATCTACCCTGTGGTATCAGAGCATTATTGTTCCTCTTAATCATGAGGAACGGAATCTCTGGATCTGTATGAGAGAAAATCCAGAATAGGTGATCATTTCGATGCCTGATATGAAAGTGTGAGGAGCAAATGTTTTAATGAGGGCGACATAAAATGATAGGAAAAATGATGCAGCAGTTGGTGTACTGTTGGCGGTGAATACCGGAGGACGCGGGGAAAAACCCATCCCAGGCCCGTATTGTCCATCATAAGTCTCACTTTGTGGTCGCCTGGGATCGAACACGCTTGCCTAAGTGAAAGCCAAGCAGTCTAAACGCTTGGCCACGGCGTGACCACCATTTCCTATCTTTTATATTTAATTTACTAGGAAATATAAAGAAATTCCTTTATACGAGGGCCGTTCAGAAAGTAACTTCCGATCGGTCACAGTGCGAGTAGTGGGGGGAGTAGTGACGCCATCTGTGCATTCACGCACTCAGCAGGTCAGTCGGCATCAAGCCGTGGTCGAGTGAACGTCGTATCTGCGCTAGTTTAGTGTTTGTGGCCGTTTGAAATGTGTGCTGCAATAGCAAACCCCGCCAAATGTGAAGTGCGTGCTGTTAAAGTTTTTTTTACAGCCAAAGGATATTCTGCAGCAGCTATTCATCGTGAGCTTTGTGCCGTGTACGGAGCAAGAGCTATGCGTGAAGGAGTGGTCCGTGAATGGGTACGTTTATTTAAAAGTGGACGAGAAAACGTTCATGATGAAAGGAGTGGTAGACCATCATTGGGGACGGACGAACTCGTTCAGACAGTTGATGCAAAAGTTCGTGAAAACCGACGTTTCACAATGTCGGAGTTGTCTACTGATTTTCCACAGATTTCTAAGACTCTCTTGTACGAGATAGTGACAGCAAGATTGGGTTACCTTAAGTTCTGTGCACGATGGGTGCCCAAAATTCTTACCGACCACCACAAAACTCTGCATTAGACTTTCTGTCACGTTATGCGGACGAAGGTGAACCATTGTTAAACAGAATCGTGACCGGGGACGAAACCTGGATTAAGTACAAGAACCCTGATACAAAAGAACAATCAAAGTTGTGGGCACATTCAAATTCGCCTACCAAACCAATAAAAGCCCGGCTAGATTTTTCTGCCCGAAAATTGATGGCAACGGTGGGATGCAAAAGGGGCTGGCTCCAGGCACAAGCGGGTGATTTTTATGCAGAAGGAATTTCAAAGCTTGTGAACAGACACGATAAGTGCCTCAATCGTTATGGAGACTATGTAGAAAAATAGTGCAAAGATGTAGTTGTAAGATGAATATATTAAAATATTTTTATTTAACTTGGTGAATGTTTTGCAATCAACCGGAGGTTACTTTCTGAATGGCCCTCGTATACTGATAAATAATTTATATACGACAACTTCAAGGTAATACTATACAGACAAATCTGAAAGCAAGACAAGTTTTTAAGATGAAAATATCCAAAAATAACGTTGTATAAAACAAGTTTGTCTACGAGGTTCTTCTTCATTCTTTTTATATTCACCTTCTTCGATTTATTATTTAAAGGCTCCTGAAAGATCTCTTGATTAGTTTGATTGTTTACTTTAATGTGAACAAGGAAAGTACTATTACGTGTTTCAAATGGGAAGGGTTCTGGAGTCCAGCTAATCAGATGCCGTATCAAACTCAGCGTTGCCAGCTTGGTACCACACTCCTTTTATATTTACTTTTCTCTCGCACACCCACGCAACATGCAGGTCTGCTTGTCGCAGACGTAAAGGTAAGCAAATTATATTTTACAAACCTTTACAATTATGCAGTTGCCAAAATCAAAATTGGAAAAAGAATTTTCGCAAATTATGTATATTTTAAATACTATAACCATAATTATAGTTTATGAATTACCTGTTTTTCTATTCCAATGGAACTACCAGTGGCTGATCCATATCGCTGTTAATGTCACTTCCGTTATCAGACAATTCGTCATTGTCACTTTCTTCATCGTCTGACTATTGCAAATGTTTTATTATAGCTTCCAAAATCTCGTCACGTGCTGTTTATTTCTTAAAATCGTCTTCCTGAAGGTTTTCTGCATGCTTTACGCAGTTTTCCCTATTTTGTTACCTTGCCAATTTCTTCGTGAACAAGTAGTTCACGGTCCGTCAGTTTAAAAGAATTACTTCTGTTTGCAACCCCCCTTTTTTATTTGAACCCTCACCAAGTGGCAGTGGTAAGGTGGGAGGCGTATTACCTCGTGTCCCATTTCAATTGTAAGTTAATTCAGCTGATACTCTTATTCCGTGTTTTTAAACGGAAGTACTCTTTGCATTAACTCATTTTTAGTCTCTGTTTCCGAAAAACTTTTGAAGAAATTGAACACCTTAAAAATAATACTTCGAGCCTAACTTCGCGTAATCTGCCTTTTTGACTCGCCATTAATTTCACCGCACTTTTTAACTCTTACTCTACTGTTGTGTAAAGAACAACTGAATGATATTGATTTGAACTCTCCAGAATAAATAAACACTTCTCATCCAGCATTCATTCATAAACGTAAGCATACAGCATTCCAAAGGCTAACAGGAAACGAACTGTTTGCTCTTTCTCGAATTTAACACCTTGACTTATTCACAGTAATTGTTTTATCCGTCATGTCAGTAGTTTACATATCAGTTCTGAGTAAATAAAAGTATAAGACATTTATACACACCAACCACTTTGAACTCTCTAGAGTAAATGGAGATTACATAACAAAGATATGTGACCAGACACGTTCTGCCAGGGCAGTAGGAAATTTACGGTTTCCTCTCGCACAATTTGGCTTATTCAAAGTAATTATTTTCTCACGTAATGTCAAACACTTAGGTTTCAGTTCTGAGTAATTACAAATATACGTACATACATATAAATATACATATATGCCAACCAATTATGATATTCATACAGTGCTTACGTCGCGATTTATTGTTATAATACAGGTAATAGTGGTTTATTTATTTGTATTAGAAACCTATTTGAGCTAAAAATATGGAGTTTTCATGGTTATGTTAGATACATTACTCTCTACCTTCCACATGGATCAGTTTTGTCTAAATCTGAATTTTTGTATTAGCGCGAATAGTATTTCATACAGATTGATTAGGTTGGCGCTCCTCACACACCACTTACCGGGAATGCAATACGACAACACCGCACTACTCCGATTGGTTGCTCACCTAGTGGCGCTCAAGGATAAACACCTTCCCATTTGAAATACATAATAGAATTTCTTATGAAGCTAGGCTTAGGGCTAAACTATATTTCATGTGGTTTAGAACTTCGTACAGCTATAACAGCCACATAGAATTAATTGTATAGAATGGTTTGTTATGATAGCACTAAAATTCTATTTATAAATAACGACTGGTGTTTTCCTCATGTGTATTTTTCTCCTTAGACCTACAACTAAAATGTTAGGGTCATTGCGATATTATTAATATTAGGATTGTTTAAATTACTATCTACGAAGAAATTAAAAATACTAGGAAATGACACAAAAAGGTGAGCCATTACAAAAATTTACGTTTTCCTCTGGTTTATTCAACGTTTTTGTTCCAACTATCCTTATAAATGGCAGATAAAGTTGCAAGAGACAACCAAAAGAACTACGAACGATATTATGTTTGTTATGAAACAATGAGAGGAAGAAATTGTCTCTCTTAAAGAACTCTTCTATGATCAGAGGTCGAGAAGGAACACTGTTTAGTATTATCTTACTTGACAAATAAGTTAACTGTGCAGTATACACTGTATCCTAAAAGTAGCTTGACACAGTAGTCCAATTTAGTTTTGGCCCGCCTCGGTAGTGTAGATGGTAGCGTGTCTGCCTCACGTTCAAGAGGTCCTAAGTTTGAATCTCGGTTAGGGTGAGTTAAGGTTTTTTCGGGGTTTTCCCTTATTCTGATAGACGAATGTCGTATAACTCTAAGCCCATGGATCTCGGACTCACTTGAGCGTCATTTCACCGATTTCATTCATCTCCGATATGACTTAACATTGGAGGACGTAAAATACAAAAAGAAAAATATCGTTTTGTACATCTTGTTTCAAATGAGTTTGCTCCGTATCTCTTAACGGTCACGTAATCTAATCACATCTCATATGCTGCTGTCGTGGCGTAGTCATTTTCAGTTGTAAATCTGACTTTGTTATTTAACATGATATATGTTAATGTCCCAAGAGAATTTTCAAATTTATATTACAGGTAGACTAAAAGCTCAATTGAGTTAAAATGACATTTTCTGTTTTTAGGGTTATATTATCATTTGACATTTTCTGAAAATTTTGACACATAGTATTAGGAAAGCATTACAAATATTTTAAATATATTTTTGAAAATTCTGCTGCATCGATCACTCATTTTAATCATTTCAGAACAAATCGCACTTTTGAACCAATTGAACATTTGAACCAATAAATAAAATTTAGCTTACTTTATAGCGGAATTTATGCTGCAGCGATTTATACCACTACTGCTAATATTGACGATGACTCTGCGAGGGAAAAACGGTAAAGAATAACTCACTTTTAAAATTGCAATGTTTAATTGTTGCTCTCATTTTAATATTGTTGTAACATACATTTTCATGTTACAAGGGTACAGTTTCCTAAAGACACTTCGAAAGATAAATATCTCAAATTTTCAACAAAAGTTTGCATACTATAACAGAGATGTGGATCTACTTTTGTGTTGATCAGTGGATAACTTTTAAAACAAAATTATGTTTTTATAGTAAATTAAAGAAAAGATTGTTGTAAAAAGAAATTCTAACATTTAAAAAACTGGACTTTATATCAAAAGTACTAGAAGCACATACTTAAAAGCATTGCCTGAAACAGATGTAAAAGTTTCTCATTGATATCTGTAGTAGTTAAAGAGAAAAGTGCACCATAAGTTCGCAATTTTAATATTGATGGGATGGGTTTTTAATCTTCTCTTAGTTAAATATATTACCTAACAGAGTTAATTTATCTGGAATGCATGTTAATTGTTAACGCGAAATAAAGAGGAGGGTCCTTTGTTTCAAACCTACCTCTCGGGATGACCGACGATAGCACGTGCGTTTATCGGTATTCCTGATATAGTTGTTTATATTACTTTTATCACTGACCTTGCTTTCAGCTAGATCTATCATTCAGCGTGTTATCTGAGTTTCATTATAAACTTGTATTTTTGCAGGCCTTCACATCTCTATTTGCATGATTTTACCTATCTTCTTGGCAAATACTATGACATTTGCTGCTGTTTTCCACGCGGTGTGACAGCAGTGCCTACGGCGCCGAGAACATTAGCCAATTAGGGAAAAGGGGAAGGCAATGGTTCCCGGAAGGATACATGTTAGCGGTTATTTGAAACAAAAGTTATGTGTTGTATTTGGTGAGATGAATAACTTTTGCATAACAGATAAACAGAAAGAGATATACAACATCTAACACCGAATGCTCAAAATTATAAATCTCATTAAAGGATAAAATATATGTAACATAGAAACTGTCATTTATAAGATATTTATATGCTATCAGCGTGAAGTTTAACATACTTGCACCTTTCAACTGGTAAGCCACCATTATATTATTCTTACCTTTTCTTCTCCTGTTAATGAAAATATTTTGATTTTTAAAAGCCATTATTAGCCACCGAATTTTAAGAATTATCACTTTAGACTATTATTCTTATATTATTTCAAATGTGTGACTAAGATTTATCCTGTTTAAAAATATCTAAGACACGAAAAAAAAAAGAATATTGCCTACAGAAGAACGTGTCGAAAAATTTTGAAAGCAACAGAAACCTCCCTTTCCAACATTAGAATATTAAGAAATATTCTCAATAAATTGGTATAGTTATCAAGTTTTATTAAGACAACAAATCGTTTGTTCACCCTGTACATATTGCATTTTCTCCGCGACTCAATTATGCTAAGCACAACACAGCCGGATATTTGGGCAACGCTGCTGGTGGCAGCTGCCCCTCTGCTCTTGAATGCTTCCTCCACTTGCCGTATCTAGTACACAACATTTTTCAGCAAGTGAGCAAACAATGGGATTAGCCCTTTTGTTTACTTTTTTTCGTGCAGTGTTTGTGTTGAGCGTGTGGAGTAACGTGTGGAAGACCATGGAAAGAGAATTACGTCGTGTACAATCTCGGTTTCCTTTCTCTCGTAGTGTGTAACTCGGGTCAGAATGATACCGTCTCTCTTCCTTTTTTAACTTCCAGAACAAAGGGTGACATTTAGCTGGTATTATCCTTTTCCCAGGTGCCAAGCTACATCCAAGCTTCCCTAAGTATTTGACAAGCTGGAGAGCTTTGGTATTGCAGTAGATTTTACAACACTTGGGCTTTATTAAAGGAAGTTTCAAAGCTGTTCCATAAAGGTGTTCATTTTTCCTAGCATAATTTTGCGAGTTAAAAGTTAAATTTGTTCGTTGCTGTTTGTATACTGTACAACAAATCATACTAATTTTATTGTTAGCATTCCTATGTGAGTAGACGTTGAGATATATTTTATATTGCATAAAGCAAAAGTTATTTATTTTCAATGTCATTTCACTAATAGGTATACTGTAGTTCAATTTTCCCCACTTCACTTATTTTTCTAGTGTCACATTGCTAATACAATCTTGTAAAATTTTCCGGCTGATCTCACTTGCCGACATGATTTAGCGTCGCAATAAAGTATGCGCAAGATAACTTCTTACTTCTACTTTACTAGCTAGGGAGTCGAACTCAATACCTTTCTAATCTCTCTTAGTAGCAGACTTGCTATGGAACTATTATTGTAACGTCCTTAGAGAACCAACTGAATAACGTTGCATTAAGAACTTGCTATATTATGAACTGACTCTCGCTTGTATAGCCGATGGAGTTTAGAGAGGGAGAGTTGAGTAGACGGAGAGAAAGAACTTCCAAAACAATCACGATTCTCAAGGGTTTCTGGTATTATTCTTGGCAAAAGCGCCACTTTTCAGCGTATCTCTTCAATGGAAATAGTTTAGCAAAGATAAAAATACATTCACATGACTTTCTCTCTCCACTATCACTTATTTTTATCTCTTTGCCGTAAAATATTCTTTATAAGATTCTTCTGCTGTGGACATAAAGATAAGCGATCATCCTCCGTATTCTAGTGCTTAACTTTTTAGCCTCTGACTCCCTAAGTCGTTTAGGAAATGGTCAATCTTCCATATAATTTAAATAAGTAAGAAGCAAATAAATTGTAATCCCTTAGTATCGACCCCTTCGGAAAGAAAATAATTTTTCCCTGTAATATTTATATGCAACTAAAAATCCATATACTTTGAAAGAAGGATGGGAGTCATTTCGCACCATCTGCTTCTCTCCCATGGCGGCACTTAGAGGAGGTGTTAGTATATGTTTAAATCTATCTGATTGCAGAAAGCAGCATACGTCTGGAAACGAAACTTTTCTTAATCTAGAAAAATTGTACAGAAATCAAACACTTGCTCATCATGTTGTGGTTAACTATGGAAAAAAGAAGCTTAGGAAATAAAAAAACAGTTGCCGTTATGTAGTCTTGGAATTTGTGTACTCTTTCCATAATGTCGAGGAACCAAATTATTGAAGGATTGAAATATTTTCGGTTAAGAAGTGCAATTTATTTAATTCTCTACTGTTTATCTGCAGCTATATTTACGAAAGCTTCCTTTATTTACTATATATTAACGAAGATAAATGGTTGCAGAAATTATATCCTTACACATTTAATTGTAATGTATAAACAAGAAAATAGGATGCTGAAGCAATACTCAAATGTTTAAAGCAAAGCTAAATAAATTAAACAATTAGTCTACTAAATAGATGAAAAGTTGTGTAATATATGTAAAAGTAACCGATGGTGGGTGGATAAGGTTGAGTGTACATATTAACTGCAGTGTTTATACATAGTTAAGTGATTTTAATATCTGTCATACTGGCGGGTTTACCGTTGGAAGAATTACACATCAGCTATTCTGTCCATTCGCCTTACTGTTGAGTTAATGTTAGTTTTACTTATAAATTTAAAACACACACTCACACATTCACTTATGTTCGAAGATTAGGAAGGTTGGGGAATAACTCTTGTCTAAAATAAATGTCATTCCTTCAACTGGGAATTGAACACGGGAACCTAGCAGATTAACCACCGGGTCACAGACAGTCATTCTTCGCCATAAATAAATCGATGCATCCGCGTCTCGCGTTGATCAATAGAGGGCCAATTAAGAAGTCGCAATGGAAGTATCCCGCCTGGAGAATATGCACACCCGCTTTACAGCAGAGTCAGAGTAGTTGCCGACATAGCACTCATGCTAATCTCGCAGGAAGAACTTCAGTAGTTAAGGCAACTTCTTTGTGTCTAATGTGTAGCAGGTTGTAGACTCATCAGGCGAATGTTCCCACTGTTCTGAAGTTTGGGCCCATAACTTTAGAAAAATGGGCTTCAAATGATAACGTACACCTAGTAGACTTAGTAATCTAAATGCTATTATCAATTACCCCCGAATGAATTTCTTATTCCCCTGTCAGACACCTTTACAGATACTAGAGTATTATTAATTTTCTTGTCATTACATCGCAGAGAAGGCAATATGAAGAGTTTAACGAACAGTCAAACGTTTTAAGACCTGATCGCTATATGATGGCTTATAAATTACATTCTCTTTGCATGACCAGAACATAAAAACCAATAACTTTCCATTTCAGAGATATGTGTTAAATTCCAACAATAACAGGAATAACTTACACCCTATAAGATATGTATTGAACCTAAATTATATATTTTAAGCTTTATATTTTCCTATCGAAAAACGTTGCAGTCGTGTTTGAGATAGTAAAAATATTTGAAAAATGTTCAATATGTACAGTAATATGAGGTAAGGAAATTTTCTTGAAAATTTTCGTGAAAATTCTCATACTTGGAATATTCTAAACATAAAATACTAATTTTTGTGTTAAACTTAATTCCTAGTTGAGGAGCAAACATTCAAAACATAACATGTCCACATTAATTGATTTTAGCTAAAAAAAAGCATACATTACAGAAAGTATTCGATATTATTTTTAAAATAGGAATCAAAATATGCGGAAATTAGTATGCAGCTTGATTCCTAAATTACAAATCTACACATTTTATATAGGTCACAATAACTCGTAAAATGGGATGGACATAACAGGATTTGATTGAAAGGGTAGGAGATGTCACGGTTTGTTTGAATAAGAATTGAATGAAACAAATATATAAGCTTTTAAATCACGTACAGTTTTCTTTGAAAATACTCTTATGTATTTTTCTGAATATCTGGAAAACAACGTTCTTCTTGTTGTTCTTCTCGTTCTCCTTATTCTTTTAAGATAAAACTATACATGTAAACATAATATAGGTTCTTTTTCATTGCAAGCACGCAGCATTGTTTTCTTTTCACCATGGAGTTCTTCGATTGCTGTTGCTTCTTCTTATTATTATTCCAGGATTTCTTCTAGTATGCTGGGCTTTCATTAAAATAAACAATACCACCTTCATACAAGACTTCGACTTGTAGCTGTGCCTGCAAGGCCTTTTATACCCCTTCAGATTTGGGTTCCTGCCAGAGTCCCTAAAGAAAAAAAAATAGAAATAATATAAAATAGGTCAGAAAGCAAGATAGGGATAGCATATAGGAAGAAAAACATAGTTGAAAGTAAATTTGTCTAGGGAGGACTCATTCCATTCATAGCAGGTAAGAGAACCAACAATGCACTGACAGCGCGGGATTTAATAGTTAGCTCTTCTGTTGCACGAGCTTTAATCGTTGGAATTTTATGTGATTAGTAGTAAGAAATTCTCTGCAGGTTTCTAACGTTCTACTAAAATTAAACATCTGGTCTGGTACGGTTAATAATTAAAGGGTTCATTTAAATGTACAAAGCATAATGCATTTGACGTCTAATAATGTATTCCAAGCTGCAATACAGAAAATCAGAGTTCATCCTAACTTACCTGTCCATTTCATCAGTTTCAAATGCCGAAGGATTGTTCTTCATTTTCCTGGACCCTTCAGAAACATCACCAACTGAAACTTCTATTATTCTGTACTTCAAAATAAAACACAAAGTGCTGACGGCAGGAGTAGAAGCAGTAAGGTGTTTGAAGCTCATAACATACTGACAGCTACCTTCGCAACTAATAACACTGTTGACACAAACATAAACGTAAAATGAACTAAATTGGACATGTCAGGTTTTGAAGGAATTGCCATGGAAATATGTTTAGCGTACAGAGTGACATGTCAGATTTTAAATGAAACTAGCAAGGTAGCTTTGTTTAAAAACGTTGTTGGACATGACTCGAATGAAAGGCACTACTTTAAGACGCCGTTTCTCAGGGACTTGATCGGTTATGAATGAAATTCGACATGGGAACATGTGAAACCAATGAAAAGCAAGGCGATTTCATATATAAATCAGTTTTCGTTTGCGGTGAACATGTCAGGTTTTGAATGTTCGCTCCTCAGTTATGAGTTACTATGTTTACAGACACACATCCGTAACATAGTTTTAGATTCAGGAATTTTTAAAGCATCTTTCCAGTGAACTTTTTATCGTATTTTCAGGTGAAATAAAATACTTTACTAAGGCATAGATACCAAAACTTCACGTATTAACCTACAAAATTTATCAAAATTACCACTTTATTTCATTCAGTGGCAAGGGAGGATCTTGTGTGCGAGGAAATCTCCTACTAATAATTGTGATTAAAAGTAAGAGAGAATAATAAATTATACACAGGCACGCATTTCGTTCTTGTTGATATTTAAGAAAAGAAAGAAATACTCAAATTCTTACAGTTAAACGATAAATAAGATATTTTCAGAGATAAGAGTAAATAAATATCGTACCACATCTTTTTGTACACGTAAAATAATTATTCCAGTTTTCCCCCTAAATATATAAATCACATCATCATAGAAGGTTATTATTTGGTGCAAAGTTTCAAGTAAGGACTTTCCAATGTTGGTAAGAGTTAGTGAAGATAGTCTCACCTGACCATCAGTATTTCGAAGATAGGATTTTATCCTCTTCATTACTGAGAATGAACTTACTTACTAAAAGTAATTTTTAAAGGTTTAAGCAGTTCTGGAAACGCAGACTAATTCCACATCTGTCAAGTACAGATGTAACTTCTCGACAGTCTCCTTATGCATTTTAGTGTCTCTGAATGGCACACAGAGTTCAGAGCCCGTCTCTGTAGCGTAGTGGTAACGTGTCTTCCTCACGTTCAAGAGGTCCTGAGTTCGAATCTCGGTCAAGGTGAGTTACCTGAATAAGAATTTTTCCGGGGTTTTCCATTATCCTGAAAGACGAATATCACTTAACGTTGGAGGACGTAAATCACACACACACACACACACACACACACACACACACACACATACACACACACACACACGCACACACAGTTCACACCCAAAAATTGGTAAATCAAAGAATTTGCCAATGCTCTGATCTAAACTCTAAAATATTTCTTCTGGAAATTGGTTTGCAAATTCTTTGAAGTCTGCTGAGTTTAAAAGACCTATAAAGCTGTTATTCCAATTCAACAAAGTTGGAATTAATATTTATCTTCATTACATCAATAACGTTTAAAAAGTAATATGTTAATTGAAGTCGGTACATTTTCCCTCGGTATAGTATCTACTCCGTTAGTCTTTTACTAGGACCAGGCATAATACAGGTATTAGATACTTGTACCAGATAGATACATAAGATTCAAATCATCTTCGTAAGATGCTTTAAAATTTGTAAACTTGTTTGCGGCAAAACTCTAAAGGCCTTCTTTTGCAGTAGTTGTAACAATATGTCAGCCTCGGGAAATATTGTACATTAGAACACACAAAGAAATTTGAAATTAAATGCATGTAATATTGAAAGAAGACCTTGAGCACCATATAATGCTTCCAATTCTCAATTTACATTTTCAACCATTGAATTTACTACATTTTACATATTCGCACAGAGTTCGTAAGAGCCTGTTACTATAACTCCAACTTGTTGGACCTAATGTTAGAAATATTTTGTTTATCAAGTAGTCTAGTTCTGCCATTCGCTTCTATATTTAGAAAAGAAAATGCCAAAACTTAAAGGTGAAAAAAATGTTTTGCACTGCTTAATGAAGCTCACCGATTGTGAAAAAACTAAATTCGGTCTATGTGCATAGGAATGCACAATTAATACAGCTTATGGGCATTTTTCTCTTACTCTCATCTGTCGATAACTGCTTTCCTCTGATATCACAGTCGTTCCGTCCTATGTGACACCAATTTATTTCACAGTTAAATTCTTTATCCAAAGATTTTATTTCTTTATATAAAGATAGCAAATGCATGTCGTGCTAAAGAACTTAATATTTCATCAGCAATGACATCTCTGAAACATAAAAATCTTTCTTCAATGCTTCCAGTTTCTGTCACATATCTAAGTGTAATATTTTGTTGTGATTTCGTTGTAACATCCGTTTCCTCATCCACAATAATTCCAACGAAATCAGCCTGATGCATTTCCTTCATTATTTCGATTGTCATCAGTTTCGGAATAGAAAGTATATAATTTTGTATATCACTGGGTAACACTGAAAAACTATAGCATTGGACGAGTGACGCGATAAGACTATCAGAATCTCCTAACTCCTTCAACATTTAAATACAATTACCTCTGTTGAAAGGGCTTTCGGATTCATCATGTCCTCGAAATAGAAGTTTCTACTTTGTCTTTTTCATTCGCGAAAGTGCTTCTATATTGTGAACCGGAATTGTGTGCTTAAACACGATTCAATCCGTGTGTTTCCGAATTGCGTAAGTTGCTTGAGACAATCTGATTTTGTGTTCGCTGATGCCTTTTCCGAATGTTTTGTACATTGCTCAGGTCGTAAAAACCTGCATAAATCCAAGTGTTGTTTTTTTTGGCAAAAATAACAAGCATGGCTAAAAAAAAAATTTTCGCAACCCACATAAAACCCACATAACCGTAGAATTGTATCAATATGTTTTCAAAAAGGCAGTGGTACATACATATCTTAACACCCTCGCTTTACTTGCTGATATTATTATTATTATTATTAAGAAGTTTCTTTGCAGTTTCACTCTTAATTATATTAAGTTTTCATCACAGCTCAAAGAACTAAAGCAGCTCTTCAGTGCTCTTTCAATTATAGCCACACGTAAGCCCTTCTTGAATTGCAATACTGGTCACACTAACAATAGGCATATATTTCTGCTGCCCCTCTCTACTCGGACGTTCCGGTTTTTTCTTACAGCTGGCTCACACTGGGTGAATTTTTAATCTGAAATGGAGAACGTATCTAGTTCACACATTTTTTCTAAAACTTAACAATAATTTCCTATTTGTCATCACTAAATTCCAATCTACGTAAAATACTATTTCTAAGTCATTGAAATATAGTTACAGTTGTATTTAAAAGTAAAAAAGTAAAAGGCTCTTCACACAATATAGAGACTCCACGTGACTAAATCTGTCAACGTTTTCTAACTACTGAGGAGTTCCGATTTCTTCCGCAAATCTGAGAAGCGCGGTATTCAAAGTTACGAATGCGTGAATACAGAATATTCAGTATTGAATGAGCTTGCCGAACAGATAACTCGAATATAGGCAGAAGTTCAATTGTCTGCAACACCGCCGATATTTGCGAATACATTTTGGAAATGTATCTAGAGCAAATAAAGTATTTTTGGCATGAATTGTTTATTTTTATTTTTTATCCTGAAATTCTTAGGGAAGCGGTGCTTTCAACTATTCATTGCATGCTTCGCTTCGATTACGGTATATTACAAATTGTTAAAGCCTGAATGTTCTGATGAACAAAATGCTAACTGTATGGTTTAGGGCTGAACACTGAAATGATGTCTAAATTTTTAGCTCTCGATTTTGAGTTTATGATAAAGTATGAAAATAAGTTTTAAAATCCAATTATCTTAAAAAAAAACTCCTTTTTGGCCTATCTCTGGTAATGTGTTACAGGAGTGATTCTTTTCATCATCCAGCAACAATCAGTTAACATGGTATTGCCCTTCATATGTTTGCTTCATCAATGAAGCACAGTCGTTATGGCCGAAAGGTTTCCCTGGCTTTATATTTGTTAATAGGAACCTTCCAGATAACGCACTGACTATTCTCGGAAGAGTGAGAGGGGAACTGCCGCGCTTCGCGGATCTGTGCTAACGCATCACTTCAAACAACGGAATTCGCAGGAATCATAAATGACAGATACGAGGGCTGTTCAATAAATTATGATCCCAATTTTTTTTGACAACGTTCCTTTACTCATCCTCATAATTTTGATGATCCTTCTCAAAATAGTCTGCCCTGAATGCGATGCACTTGTTCCAGTGTTTCTGCCAGTCTTCAAAGACATGCTGGAAACCATTTTTGAGAGATTCTTCAAAATTGCCTAAGCAGCCTTCACCATTGCTTATGATGATAGATAATGCCTCCATGATGGCTTTTCTTCAAGTTAGGGAATAGAAAAAGTTCATATGGGGTTTAATCCGGACTATAGGGAGGGTAAGGGATGCACTTCACGTTGATTTTTGCAAGATATTCAGCAACAACATTGGCAATATGCGGCCGCACATTATACTTGTGGTGCATCCAGCCTGCTTCACAGAAATGTGGTCTATTGCGGCTGATATGGAGTTGCAATGTTTTCAGGACATCCCTGTAGTATTGTCCAGTTACTGATGTGTGTGCAGGCACAACATGTCGATAAACGATTCCATGAATACCAAAGAATGAGATGACCATAACTTTCCCAGCAGAAGCAACCACTTTAGCTGTTTAGGGGGTTGGTGATGAAGGAGATTTCCACACTGAGCTTTGCTGTTTGCTCTCAGGATCAAACTGATGTAGCCCAATTTCATCAGCAGTGATTACGTTTGAAAGAAACTCCGGATCTTCCGATAATGTCAACTTTAACTGCATGCAGATCTGATTGCGAATGTCCTTTTGTTCGGAAATCAGCAGTCTTGGAGTCCATCGTGCACAAACACGTCTCATGTGTAATGTTTCTGTCATCAACGTGTGGTGGCACCGAATAAAATGTTCAGTATTTCAGAAAGTGATCTTAAGATAATTCATCGATCCTCTCTCACAATGGCAGTGTTGATGTTTTCTTCCGTAAGAGCAATAACTGGAGCACCGTGTCCACTTTCCTTTTAAATTGATTGTCTCCCCTCTTTATATATTTTAAACCACCTACGAGCTGTGCTGCAGGGAAGAACACACTCTCCATAGGCCTCCTGTAACATTGTATAAGCCTCAACTGAAGATCTGTTGAGACGGAAGCAGAATTTCAAAGCCGCATATTGTTCCTCGCATGTTACCTCCATTGCAGTGGTAGGCGATACTGAACATGTCTGAATTTGCCTGGTTCTCCCAGACGGGTATCAGGAGTACCAACAATGAAGATACTATGGCGTGTTTGTTTCACATGAAGCTAACAGACTATAATAAGATTAAATTTTAGTGCGAAAAAGTATGACGTAAAAAATAATGATCATTCTTTATTGAACAGCCCTCGTAGATGCTCAGTTCATGTGGAGAATTCAGCGCATTATCTGAGAGGTTTCTATTACCAAAGATAAAGCCATGGTAACCATTCGAGCAGCATAATAATACCATGGTTAGTCGCGATTTTATTCATCTATCACATCACCAAAATTTGGCTGAAATAAATTTTATAGGGATATGGGGCTTTTCATATGAGCAGCCGGGGTTTATTTTTGAAAAGTTAAGCTTCGAAGTTTGCCATAAAACTATTTGAAACATTGTTAAGGATTTTAATAATCCAAAATTATGGTCTTTTGAAAGTTGTCTAATCTCTGTTATAATAACAGGTGTTTACACGTTTTCAAAACTAAGCCCTGAGAACCTTATGTGTATCAAAGTAAATTTTGACACTTTTTCATAAGATGTAATGCTAGGAGAAAAAGTTTGTTTTGCTCAATCAGTAGCTTATAGATACATTTTTCATTCCAGGCACTAATAACTGTCTCCTGGAGAAATTTTTTGAGAATTGTGCTTTGCGCCTAGAATGGCTATCCCTCAGGCTAAGGAAGGAACAGTAGTTGTTGCAGTAAGTTTCAATCTCTAATAAACAGCAATACAACTAAAACCCTCACACGTTTTACAATCATCTCGTGTAGGTTTCTCCTATCAGGGTTTTTCTCATATTTGTATAAAGTTCCTTTTAAAGTGATGACACCATCTTTTGTTCCTTTACCTTTACTTGGTAAATTAGTAAATTAATACTTGGCTTCGTTTCGAAGCGTTAAAGTTTGACCAGCCTTTGTTTGACGCGTGAAGCGAGTGTAAAAGTCAGAAGTCGGGAACATCAGCAGCTCAACATACCGAGAACTAAGAGAAATGGAAATCTTATACCTATATTCACCTGAGAGTTTGATGTCATTATTTCTGCTCCATGTGGGAGCTGTGTGCCAAAAATCGAGTGCAGAATGTAGTTGGAAGTATCCGAAAATGAGTTTAGAATACGTAGGAACACATAGGCATAATATAACAGCATTGTATGGGAGGGATTGCTTACCCCTGGAGAGTAGTGGTCTACACATAGCATAGGTAAGGAGCGTCGTCCTAGCACACTTAATACAGAGCTGATAGGGGATGTCCAGCAGCTACTTGTAACGGTCATATGCGACACTCTCCAGGCTTCAGTTTGGGACGTTGCGGTTCTTCTCCGCAACAGATGTTTGGTGCAAATAGTTTACATATAGCAGACATTATACCTTCATATTTTCAGGTGTATAGCAGTGTAAGTACAGTGATAATTCCCCTTGTAAATTTTGTAATTACCTTGAACATCGTTTCAAATTGTACCCCATTTATTACTTAAAGTGAACTATTATAATTAAATCGATTTCATTCTTATTTTAGAACACTTAATTACTTTTAATTTCATAGGATGCGATATTTTCTAATAATGTGACAGAGATTTAGAACAAAAGATCTATAAATTTCAAAACATATGTGGCACTATAAAACGAACATTGGAAAACAAAACAAGAAGAGATGCCATATTAAAGTTTTATAAAACTATGGCAGTGCTTGTTATATCTTATGGAGCTGGAGACCTGGACCTTGAAAACAACTGATAAAAGAATAATTGAAACGGCTGAAATGAAATTTTTGAGGTACATAGCTCACGTTTCATAGTGAAACAATAAGAGAACTAAAGATATTTACTTTAAATGACAAACTCAGGGAGTACAAACTGAAATGGCAAGATAATCTCTCTCGAATGCCAGAAGAAAGACTCACCAAACAGGCCTTGCAGTATAAACCAGTTGGTATTAGAGATGTTGGAAGACCACGGAGACTCTGGGAAGATCCCTTCTGAGCCGAAACAGGCCTATCTAGCGTATCTTGATGGTTGATGATGCTGATGATGATAGAAGAATTAACCTATCTGTTACACTTACCATTTATTCAAAAGTTATTCACGATGAATGGAACTCTTTCTCTACATTCCCAGGAAATTCAATATTTACATTTAATTTCACATGCAAATACATTGAACAGGTGGTATTTTAATAAAAGTGTTAGTCATTTTTAAAAGAAATGTATATTTTGTAAAAGGATCCATTTAAAGAATTGTTTTGGGTGGAGAATTTTGCAAAATTTTGGCACCACATCTTGGTAACTCACCTTTTGTGTTGAACTGTACTGTAGACTAATATGCACACGAT
Organism: Mantis religiosa; assembly: GCA_030765055.1. Taxonomy (NCBI): domain Eukaryota; kingdom Metazoa; phylum Arthropoda; class Insecta; order Mantodea; family Mantidae; genus Mantis; species Mantis religiosa. The sequence continues at coordinate 99,989,473 of CM060952.1, forward strand.
TCCTTCTCTAAATATGAGTTTCCGTGAAATATTAGCATATAAGTTTTGGATGGAGAACAGTTTCTCCTTTACTTAAATAAGTACAAAGAATAGAACGTAAAAGGATCATGAAAATCACCACAAGTGCTTTATCTCCAAGGATTACCTCTCTAGTTGATCTGGCTTCTAGGATGTTTAAAGTATTAGTCTAAAAGATAGTTCTTTGTAAACCACAACCTTGTCCCAAAGGGTTTCACAGACATGAAAGAGAAGCACCGTGGTTAACATCAAAACGACGTGCTGCGACATTGCGCCTTCATGCGAATGTCGGCCAACGTCAAAGGTTTTGGATTACACGCTCAGCGCGTTTGCACCGCAGGTGGTACATACCACAAGGCGCACGTGTTCTGTCTGGGATTCACGTCTCGTTTGAGCATACTGCATTAAAACAGTGCAAATTAGAGACAGAATAAAGGAAGGTATGACTGAAGAGTTAAATATAACACGTTCTGATAAAAAGAGGTACTAGAACAGACGGTATGGCACAACTATATATTGGAACCTGCCTGAGAGATCATTCATTACTGCTGTTTTATTAGCAGTACTATTGATCCTTTTAGCAGACTTAACGCTGAAAGATTAACTAAAAATACAGTAAATATTTTTGTAGATTTATAAAAAGCTTTTGCTAAGGTAAACAGCAAGAATTAGAGAAAAAAGGTACTTAAAGGGTTAATAGATGTACCCATGAATATATACTGGCTGGCGTACGAAATGTCATACATGAAATTGTGTAATAAATATGTCAATTATGGGTTGGCAATTCTGGAATGATGTGACAATTAGCCGTAGTTCGTGCATGGTTCAACAACTTGTCAATATTGCACATGTGTGATTCCACTGCTTCAGTTTAGTATGGTGGATAAAGGCCGGTGAGATGCTACATGAAAAAGTAAAAACTGTTGTTTGACGCGGAAACGAAGAACATAGCAGAGACGCAACGACATTTTCGTGTTCATTTTCATACGAGAATGCAGACAGATAGTGCACAGACTACACAATTTGAAACCTACGGCCATATTTTAGAGCAAAAGCGACTTCGTGCCAACAAAATCCGTACTCCAGAGAATATCGAGGCTGTGAGAGTGGCTTTGACACGAAGTCTCAGGAAGTCCACGAGTCGAGCTTTGGCCGAAATGGGTATCTCACGTCGTTTGCTTCAAAGAATACTTCATGCTGACCTGAAATTATTCCCATACAAAATTACACTGTTGCACAAACTGACGGAACACGACAAGTTACGGCGATTACGGATTGCGACTTCGGCTCTTGCTAATGATGCCATGATTCATGGTATTCTGATGAGGTTTACGTTCATACGTTCAGCGTCAATAGGCAGAATAACAGATTTTGGGCACCAAAATCTCCTGGTGTTGTACACGATACTGAAAATCACGGAAAAAAGGTTAGTGTATGAGATGCCATATCGGGCCAATAATTCCATCGCTAGATATGACATCTCACACACTAACCTTTTTTCCGTGATTTGGACATGTTGCAGAACAATTTTCTTCAGCAATATTATGCAACAGGGTTACCAATGGAAAATCAATGGTTTATGTAAGATGGAGTTCGTCCACATCAGCAAACGTTATTCTGGATTTCCTGCACCAACATTTCGGGCTCCGTGTGATGTCCCATCGATATCCTGAACGTTTTCAGGGCGGTTCAATATGGCTGCCACACAGGCTGGATGTTAATCCCTGCAATTATTTTTATTGGGACATTTGAAGGAGACAGTCTACTGCAACAAACCACGCACTCTGATATAACTGCAAGCGGCTATAGCAACCTTTTTCCAGGGAAAAACAGAAGATATGTCGTAGAGTGGTTGGAAACGTCACAGTTCGTCTCGACGTGGTGGTACATCAACAAGGTGGACATATTGAACATTTACTGCACCCTCACTGAGCATGCATATTCTGATGATTAATGTTAAAATTATAAGATTGACATGCTTTTGTTATTAAATGTTAATCAAGAATTTTCAATGTATGACATTTCGTTGGCCACTCTGTATCAAGAGACAATTATAAAAGTAGTTTTAGGAAATGGAAGATTATCAGAAGATATAATAATGGTTTAAGACAAGGATGGGGTTTATATCCGCTATTATTTAACATTTATATGGATGATATTCTTAGCAAAAGAAGGTTAAAATACCACCAGGAATAAAATTAAATAATGCATCAAATATGCTATACTTTGCCGATGACATGATAATACAAGGCAGAGAGGATAAGCTGTAAATAAGTACGCACAAGTTACAAAACTTGTTCCAGAATTATCGTTTAAATATATCAGTAAAATGTAGAGTTTATGAATTGATTGGAAAACAAAAATATAGAAGATAGCGTTAAATATGTTAGAACAGGTGAAAAACTTTAATTAGATAGACTGTAACACTTTAAAACACATAAGGAAGAAAAAAGTAGGAGATTGATTAAATTAAAATATATCAGTTGGCCCAATCGCATCATCTTTCAGTCAAGCTAGTCAAACAAAATTCCGTAACCATTTGCCAATGTAAAAAGAAAGTCTACTCTCTCGAAAATAAACACAATAACATGAATTGGAAATATTTCCAGTTGTTTAAACTATTGTCTGTTATCACGGACTAGTTCAAGCCTGGAAAGTATCTCTCGTCGCTAGCTGCTTAACAAAATTGTCAGGCGCTGCTGTCCTTTTAACTGGATTTACGCCGTTGCGTTCTGCAATTGCTCTACCGCACGAAGGAATATCTGCGTACCTGAAAGACGGGGCGGTTGGACCACCTGTAATTTGTGGAATAACAGCTCGTACCTTGAAAATAAAAACCCGAAAGGATACAAATCTAAAATTCTTTCCTGGTTCACTGTATGGATCGGAGGCGTGTCTTCCGCATTCCATTTCGGTCATTCAGATTCTGGGTTATATAACAGTAGGAAGATAAATAAGCAGATGAGAATAAATATGAGGGCAGAGAGAAAAACAAGAAGGAGAAGATGGTGATGATTCTGAAATGGGTTATAATTAAATCTTGATAAGAAAACATACATAAGATAAGAAACATACATAAAATATCCTGACATGTTATATTCTCATGGTTATGCCTGTTATTGTACACTCTTCTTTTAATCTCTACACGAACCGTTGTTACGTTAGCTTTGATTTATATATCTTGTAATTGAGATACATTTACAGAAATTACTTCATTACACGTTAGGTGTATGTGAAAGAGTAGAGGAGTATAAAGAAATAGTTTAATATTTGAAAAGCTTGTGGCTATATGCCACCTTATAAATCCCTACTCTTTGTATATCATATGAAAATACCTCTAAAAATAGTTAGCCGAAACATCACAAAGTGAAACGCCAAGTTTCATTAGTTATTATAATTGAATTATTTGATTACATAGCTTAATAGAGGCCAAAATGTGTTTTCATAATACTTTTTGTCGGTTCAGAGTAGAACATATCTGTCATCCTTTGCTGGTCTGAGTAGAGAAATTAAAGAAAATGTAGTGACAATAAAGTTCTGGTGAATACTGACGAAATTAACAGAGGCAGATGCTCATAATATTTACACATGAAGAGAAAAAAAATATTTAAAGGATTTTATATATGAGAAACCTAAAACTAGCATTCAAATATATTCCATAAATATTTTTAAACTTCTTTATATTGTTTAACTTAATTTAATAGTTGTATTAAAATCGCGAAGTATTTTGATGTTTGCTTTCTCTGTGGATCACCTATGGTAGGTAGAATGTGTAGAATTCTATTACTAAATGTTAGAGGGCCCCTAAGTAGAAAAAGCACCCTCATAATTATAAAGAGGCTTTGTATAACTGTGTAACGGTAGCTTTTGTTTGAACTTGAAAATGAGTTTTGTTTATTTGCTTGGTGATGCTATTTCGAATTTGGGAAACATGTTTAAAGGTATTATAATGTTTATGTTGAGTGTGTGGAAGTGACATTCTAGAAGGAAATTTTGGTGGTCCATGTAATGAAAATACAAAAAATTGAACGGTTGCTATGGAAGGAAAAAATCAATAATATTGCTGGATGATGGAAAAATGACATGGTGAAGACAACAAGTTTTGGATAGTGAAGAATGGTCGTGTAGGAGTGAGCGATTTTATGTAATTAACGGAAACTATTTATTAAGGAAGTAAGGATTTATCGATATGCTGAAGGTAACCTGCAATGATTGACTAAAAAGAAAGTTAGAGTAAAATTCAAATAAGATGATAAAATTGGTGACCTCAAGAAATTGACAGCCGCACACACTGACACGAGCTGGGAAAAGACCGTGCTGAAAAAGTGGTACACAATATTTAATCTAAAATGAATAGTAATTTGCTACAACTGGTAAAACGTAGATAAATGTCATTGCATAACAAATATACGTTTCTTTAAAACAAAGAATTTCTTAGACGTTTTTAAAGCTATTTACTATGTATTCGTTATTAATTAGAATTTTAAAATATTTCAATACTTCTCAGCTGTGAAGTTGTTTTCATTTTTGACACGGTCATTCAAGGAGAATGTAGTTTCAGAGACTTCAAATATCTTCACACTCTCAAAAATGTCAGTGCCCCACTATATTCTACAAAAATTGCGAATTGAAGGTTTATCTGGTTAAACAAGGCATAGGGGGAGAATAAGCTTTCATAATTCTTCTAGAAGAGTGAGGAGAGAAGTACATGTGCATCCAACATATTTTCTCTGTTTTATCGCCGTGTTTACTACATACACAATCACAGTCGATGATACTGATAATGCATAGAATGATATGAAGTGGCAGATATGGGAACTAGGAAAATCTGGAAAAACATCACACATCATTCAGGAAGCTTGAGCTCATTTGACCCGCAGTTCTGCCCTTCATGAGTTCGTGTTTTAGCGACCTCGGCCACCTGTCGTGGGTTGGTCCTCCAGACTTATTTTCCTAGCTTATTTTACTATGATAGAAAGCTCTTTAGCGTTTCAGATATCTGACGATCGGTAAGTAGTGAGAATTCATAGAATAATATGAGAGATCCTCAGAGATATTACAGTAATAAGGATCCCACAACTAAAGAGTTACCCAAAGGCACATGGAAATGTGGCTACAAAGCCTTACTTAATGCTGCACTTTGAAGTAAAAGATTTCCTAGAATGACTTACAGATGATGAACGTTGTTCCCATTAACGTAATTATACGGAGAGACGGTAATAAGCGAGGACGTTCTGACCCCGACCCAAAACTCCCATCATTTCTGCTCCAGCAACTTGATGCACACTGAGGCTTTCAGGGTCATAAGTTTCACTTGCTGGAAAATCTGCTAAGGGATTAGATGCTAAATTATTTAATAAGCCGCTTTACATTGGATACTATATGCATAAATTTGTTAACATTTTAGGGAAAAATTATTAAAAGTTATCAAGTATTTATTTAGAGGAAGAGCTACAGTAGATAACGTAAAACAGACTTAAAATATTCACTCATATTCAGATCTTTTGTGCATACAATCCAATAGAAACGGATAAGATGAAAGGATTACAGAAGAAGTGGAGGCTGAAAGAAAGAACTAAAAAATTCTGGAATATTTACTAGCTTGGCCACCTGCCTGAAAAGCGCTCGCAGCGACCTACTGAGACGGAAACCTGAGGCTATAAGCAAGTGAGGGAAGATAAAACTAAATTAACTAAAGAATGTGTCACATAAGCTAAACGCGTGAGAAAAGGGTGACGAGGAAAAGAAGTTCCCCTAAGGAATGTGAGAAAATTCCAGAATATTTCTTCCCATGATCCCGAGGGTGAAAACCCGGTGGGACAAAAAACTGAACTTGCCTAGATAAGGAGGGGGTGAAAGACCAATAAGATTAAATATGAGGAAAACAAACATCCAATCAAAATTGCTATGCATCACGTGATACGGGCGGAATAGTCATGAAATAGGAAAGGGGCGTAAATAGATAGTCCGCGGTCGGAAAGGACGCGAAGACACCAAGAAAGGCGCGACACTTCATTTTGGGGAGTTTCGGGGGATGACGGCGTAAAGTGACGAGACAGTGCAGAGTAAAAATTACAATTAGATGCGTGAAAGTGAAACGTGGGCAACTTGAATAAAAGAGTGATACCGACGTCGTGACGTGCAAGTGTTTTGGGGATCAAGCTCATGATCTAAATGTTCTATCAATAAACTGGTGGGAGAAGTCAAGGAAGCATACTGTATTTCCACTTAAACGCCGGACATTGGGACAGAGTACACTTATGCTCACCCGCACTTGCAACAGAGAACAATTGGCTAGTCCGGAGCATAATAGGTCTTTTCCTGATTGCATACTACACCAGTAAGATCCTGACCTCAACGCCTTTTACCGTACTAAGATTATATCCAGCGATTCCCGCCTCACTACGTATTGTCATTACTTCAACCATCCGTGTACACAGCCTGAAGGTTTGAGCTAAGTGCCCAACGGTAAGGGTTTAACCGCAGGTAGGATTTTGTTGGAAGGCATGGGGTTTCAGGTTGTGGGTAGTTAAGAGGTAATTGGGCTGATTTTGATTTGAATAAATTATGCGGAGCTCATCTTTTGGTGCTGTGTGTATTAGCTCCGTTATTACCTCTGGTGTCCGCAGGCCATGCGAGGTATCCGGATCAGACTAAATCGACGTCTTACGAGTTCATAACCTACCGAAGATCTACTAGGCAACTTTAATGTGATGGCAGTTCAGCGTGGAATTTTATAGCCCGGCACCTAATTTCATCCTCCACGTGTTCAAGAGACAAGGCTATGTGAAGCATCCTTACGGGGAAAGAGCGGCCAACAGAAAGATGGACCGAACACCTCTATTCCCTTACACGTTGAAGCCATGCAAGACTGCCGCCATGCCCCAGATCTCGCAGGCAAACAGGTACATCAAACCACCCGGCATCGAACCGGATCTCAGCATTGCACCCTGCAGCCTGCCCAGAGGTCCTTGATGTGGTAGCGGTAAGTTAAACTTTTATCCAAATTGACTCCTATGTGTTGGATAGAGTTAAGCCAGCATTCCGGCTGGGGGATGCCAAGATGCTGACCAGATCTCCTCCCCTTATCGGTTGGATGATCGCCCACCTCTACCTTTGGTATTTGGGCGTGAGGCCGGTAATCGGGTTGGCAGGTCCTGACCCTGTATGGGCTGTCGCACCCTGGGTTACATTATTGGACAGATTTTGTCCACTCGATCCTTCCGCCTCGAAAGTTGAAGTTGGGACAGCCTTTTCTCCTCCTCTTTGAAAAATGAAGTAATCTCCGGACAAATGTTAATTTTAACTTCATCTAAAATCTGTATATTCATTTTATACACTTTTATCCTCTAATGATCCCCAGAAATAAACCCATATACTTCAAATAATTTATGCAGTATGGGCGAATTCTAGACATAAATATTCGATGTAGTATAGAATAACTAAGTCACAGACTTTGCTCATACTATTACCTCATGTGTTAGTCCAACTGAAACTCGATACAGTCTAGGTTGCCATACCATGTTTTGTTAATTTACGTCCTCCAACTTTGTCATATCAGACGATGAATGAAATGGGTGAAATGATGCTCAAATGAGTCCGCGGTCCATAGAGCTTAGAGCTACCCGACATTCGTATTTCGGGATAAGGGATAAGGGAAATTCCCGGAAAAACCTTATCCAGGTAACCCACCCTAACCGAGATTCAAACTCGGGACCTCTTAAACGTGATGCAGTCACACTAACATCTACGCTATCCAGGTGGGCTTTACCAGACCTTCAATAAACCAGAACGCTGTATTTCTTTATGCCGCTAAGTTATAATTACCGCATTATTGTTGTCGCATGTTTTAATAGCCACTGATTTGTTTCTTTAATTGTTAGAAGTAGGAAAGTATTCCGGCCAAAAGTTCGATACCACACTTCAGAGAATGGACAAAAAACGCACGTTTAGAAAAACCTGTGTATTTGTGTCGTATTTATGTACCTATGAAGAGCAAAACTCAAACACTAAAATCGACAAAAACAAATTTGGTATGATATTAAAGTTCATTAACTTCCAAGGATGCAACACTATTATTTTAAAGAAAATGCACCACACTAAATTACTCTTTATAGGCAAACATCAGGGAAAATTTAGATGTTTTCAAAATTCCGCTAAAGATTTGGATTAAAATATCAGTGTTTAAGACTGATCTCAAATAAGACATTTATTTAATTTTTAGGAATAGCTTCTCTAAAACTCTTAATTCTGAATGACATTTGCATAATTGGCACACTATAAGGGGCGCTCGAAATCTTTCCCATAAAAAAGTGTGTCTAGTGGGATTGCTTAGGTGGTTTCATCTGTGGTCCGCATTCGGGAGGCCCGAGTTGTATTCCCATGGCCAGCCTACTGGACCATGGGTTTTATGGTGGTTTTCCTGGGTCGCCAGGTGAATGCTAGATAGGGTTAATTATATACACCGAATTTCCTGTCTCTCTATTTTCATCTCCATTATCATTTCACATATTCCTTATTTCACTTCTTTCAGGGTAGAAGTGTCCGCGTATGTCTCGGCGGTGCATGTCAGGATGATATGCTCTGAGTAATACTTCCTCCTCCGATAGGACTGCATCCGGTCTCCGGACCACAGTCGGTTGAGTTGCCGGTTGTGTTGGCCTGCCGGGAAGTTTCCAACTGGTAAAGTGTAGGGACCCTGCCCTCTACATTGTTTTGGTTCCTTAGAACGGCCGCCCTCCGTCTGCTCTCGCCTCAAGTTTTCCTCCTAGGGATCTTCCACTTGGGGCATAGCTACAATAGATAAAGACTGGTCGCAGTGCCAAATCCCCTCCGTAGTAATCCATTCCAATCCCATCCTTTATCCTGAAAAATAAATGTCGGTTAACTCTTAGCTCTATAGACCCTGGAATTTTTAAACCACGTGTCAACCATTTCATTCATCCTCCGATATGACTTACATTGGAGGACATTAATTGTAACATTTTTCTCACATATGGATCAAGACTTAAGGAATTTTAGTTCTTTCAAGTCTATTCTCCTATTTTTGAAAATATTTTATATTTATTTATGCAGTTTCCATTACAATTTCAGTACAATAAAATTTAACATAGAACATCATGTATTATACTTCCTGTACAAATAGATAAAATTGCTGACTCAAGATTTACTCGGTGACTCATGTCCCCTGGCCATAAGCCTTTGGTTTTCCTGAGCACCTGGATGTGATATATTCTTGACCTTTGCTTCTTTTATCCGAACCCACTTTTCTCTTATCCTATATAATAAATCTCCTATAAATCTATTTTTCTTTTCTCCCATCTCCGTTAGCATGCATACCGTCAATATCTCTGTACTTATACTGTCCCATTTCTTATCCAATACTTTTCTCCTGTAATTTGTTAACTCCTTACATTCTATTAGTAATGAACAGTGCTTTCTTCATCTCCACAAAATTCACATATTTCTACCTCATTACTTCGCAACCCTTTTAAGTATAATATTCCTATTATCATCCATGCTATGCCTTCTGTTCTAGTTTTGACACATTGATCTATATATTTTCCCCTACCCCATCCTGTCTTTAATTGCTTATAACATTTCAAAGATTTCTTTTGTTCTATACTTTTCCATATCTCTTGCCTATCTGTCTCGTAGTCTAGTTCTCACTTCCTTCCAAAAACAGCTATTTTGAAAATATAAGAAACTGTGTAATTCAAATGTTTATTTAAATTAACATGAGGTAAACAAAGTATAAGCGTTGCTAAGAATAGTTGTAAAATGAGTAGAGAACAGCATGTGAGAGCACACATAAGATTTTTTTAATCAATATGCTCGTTTCCCAATGAAAGAATTACTTTCAAATGTTCACGGTCATATTTATTTAACTGGTTTTGTTGATAACCTACAAAACAATACTTCCTCTGCCATATGATAGCGGTAGATAAAGCTGTAAGTTTCCTAAACTCCTTGGTGGCCCCAGTTAACTTTACTGTAGATACACACAAGCAAATACGAAGTAAAGGGATGAAAATCAGCTAATACTAGGTCAGGAATGTTTGTTTGCACTGGTTGTGGTATTGGGCAAATAGAGTTTGAAACAGCTTGGTGGAGGAGAGTTGAAGCATTTGGCTGCTACCTCTCGGCGGCGAACATTCACTTTCCTCTTGTTTACACGGGAAGGATATCTCAAGGATTGCGAACGGCTGCAGCACAGAAAATCGAATTACCGCAAAACAGTGTCGTCAGCTCAACACACCTAATTTATTTATAGCTACAGAGCTTAACAAAAGGTCCAGTTTAAATTCCTTCAGCTTAGAATTTCTACTTGTGCTAAAGGTACAGAAGTAAAAAACCTAACCGTCGTGTCTTTCTATGTACAAGGGGCATACATATGTCTGAAGCGATATTGAAACCTTTATAAAACAGTTCCACCGTACGCACGACCACAAGATATAAGCTACACATATTTTAACGAGATAGCATGTTCTGTATAGTGGGTTTTTGTTCAAACCTTAAGTCTAGTTGTAGCAAAGTATAAACATATATTAATACATCATAGAACTTACGGAATATTCACAGAAAATCCAAAGTATGCGTGATATTTGCCATGCAAATATCACAGTATCTCAAGAAAATTCAAAATAATAATCTTTCACGTAAGGTATGAATTGCGGTTGGAGATCTTTTTGTAAACTTTAGTTTGTAACGGTAGTTTTTGTTTGAAATGAGTTTTGTTTTCTGATCTGACTATTAGTGGGCCATGCAATGACCATATAAAAATGATGAAGGGTTGCTAGGGAAAAGAAAATCAATAATCTTATAGATATATGTTCTCTCACGACGATGGCCAAATGACGCGGTGAATATAAGTTTTGTAACTGAAAATGACTAATCTTCAAAAAGGATATTCTGTATTCTTGATAGTGACGAGTGGACGTGCAGAAGGGAGGAATTTTAAGTAATTAAGGAAATAAGGATTTATCGATGTGTTGGAGGTAACCTGCAGTGATTGATTAGGAAATAAAGTTCGAGTAAAATGTAATCCAGATTATACAATTAAATTATCTTCTTCTTCTTCCTTCACGGGTTAGGCTTAATCCTGTTCCTGTCTCACATTTCCTGAAGCCATCTCTTTAGGGGGCGTCCTATTGATCTTCGTCCTCTTGGTTTATAATTGAAGGCTTGTTTTGGTATTGTTTCTCTTGGCATGTGATTAAGGTGTTCGACCCATTTGTTTCTATATCTTTGGATTTATTCTAATAACGGTTGTACTTCTAATTCTTTTCTAGTAATTTCATTCCTAATATGATCTTCTCTTCTACATCCTTTGATTGATCATAGGAAGCTCATTTCAGCAGCTTGTATTTTACTGTTCTCCTTTTCCCTTATTATCCATTCCTCACTTCCATAGTTTAGTACTGGGATTGCCATCACTTTATAGAATCTTATTTGAGTTTCTTTCCTTGCTTTATTCCTGAGGGTTCTCTTAATTGTTCTGCAAATTGCTTGGAATTTTTGTATTTTATTCCTTATATCTTGATTTTCCGATTCATAGGTTATATCACAGCCAAGGGGTTGAAAGTGCGATACTTGTTCTATTATAGTTTCCTCTACTACAATTTTGGTCCTTATTGGGTATTTTCCCTGGAATACCATTACTTTTGTTTTTGTCTTTGAGATTGTCATATCATATTTTTTTTTTACAAATTTGGTTTAGTTGATATATTCCTTTCTGTAGTCTATCTTCCTTGTCAAAGATTAAAACTATATCATCTGCAAATAGAAGAACGTTTATTGCTCTTTCTTGTCCTAACCTAATCCCCTCATGCACTCCTTTTTTCCATTCTATTAAAAAGAATTGGAGATAGACTACATCCTTGTTTCAATCCTTTGTTTATTTCAAATTCATTTGTTATTTATCCTTCCATTTACATTACCAATTATATATTACGAAATCGGACTTATCCATAATTTTATTTATGTCAGTAGAAGCCACACCTGAAAACGGGAGATCCCATGATTCTTATTTAATAAAACTTAATCATCAAGAAACAATTCAAACTACAAAGAAACAACCCTGTTATATTTGGCTTCCTGACTTGGGACTTCGAAACAAGTCAACGTGCATGCTATCTGCTGCGGATAGAAAATTCGGGTCACAAGTTTATATCCTTGAAATATGCTCATGTTTGCCCAAAAATTAGTGTTAAGAGTCCTACTGTTCACGTACGTCGAACAAAACTGCTTATTTTCTTATACCGGGACTTATAGTTACAGAAATACTGATATGGAGTTTTATGGAATACGACACTTACTCTGCTTACTATAGATAAGTGATAGGCTTTTTCATAGGTTTGGAAAACGTATATTCGGAGTGGGGTTCCGCTTTACCACCCCTATTAGTGTGTCAAATTCTGGTCTGATAAGAGTGCGTCAAGATTAGGCACCATAGGTTTAGAAGGTGACTTATTAAAACGTAGTATCTGTTTACGTGAGTTTTTAATGTGCAGACATCACGAGATCACGGTGAAAAAAATAATACACGAGATGAAATCTTGTCACAGTACCTACTTCAAAGGACCAGGATCACGAAAAGTATAGTAACAAAATTCTTTCAATAGTATGGCAAGAGAATAACATTTCAGAACAAGAGGACAAGGGATATTCAACTTTCCTCCTAAACCAAGGGAGTCACTAACCGGAGAGCTCTAACAGCGATGTTTTCCATTAGGAAAACACTTGGTTTTCTAGCAATGCCTATCCTCTGGCACTTACGCAGAAACTCATCCCTCTGAGTAAGAAGGCCTGAATATTGAGGGCTGTCTCACAAACTCAAAAGTATGGTAAATACTATCATCCAAACCAATCTAATCTAAACCGAACACTTTTTTAAAGGAAGAAACGCACATATTCCATCTATTTGTATACGCCATCCAGCCCAAGAAAAGATCTTGGTGTAAACAAATTCACGTACCTCTGCCGCAGTACACCTTTCAAGTGTATAAAAGTAGTACGTTACTGCACTGCCTATAGTATAAATTTATTATACGTTTTGTACAGATAAGAAGCCAGTGAATAATAGTCGTTTTAGTAATTATTTCATTTTAAGACAACTTTAAAACACGTTGTTCAATACAAGACACAAAATTGCGACCCGACGGACTACCAGAAACAATTGAGAAGAAAACTTGTTGTCCCGTACGTGTATACTATTTTTACTACGACCAGAACTAAAGAATTAAATTGTATTTATATTTATTGAATTGCGGTGGAATTACTTCTTTTAGCTGCTATGGCATTATTTATAGGAGATAAGAGCCTTTTGCATTGATTTTATTGTTTATATTGTGAATTTAACTGAAAATGGATGATTCTAAGGAACCTAAATATTTGTATATGTTTCTAGTGAGGTAGTTAATAGTTTGTTTACCATACACATCCAGTAGACCACACTAATCCAGCTACATTCGTTTTAAAAGTATATAAATGTATTCATAAAACGTCTTGTTGGTTAATTTCAGAGATATATAGAAAGAATACAGGTCTTTTAAAACGAATGATGGCGCGTATTTTTTAATTTAGTTAGTAATTTTGTTATAGATTAATGTTGGATAAGTGTAAAACTGTAGAAGTAGGATTGCAAACATTTCAGTAATATTATGCGACTCTACGCACCTGAAAATTTGACGGTATAATGCCTGCCTTATAAAACATGTGCACCAAAAATCTGCTGCGGATTAGAACCCCAACGCCCAGAACTGAAGCCTGGAAGGTCCGCATGCGACCACTTGAAAGTACTTGCTGGACATCCCTTCTCAGCTCTGTGCCAAGTTTAAGGAATGGCCCTCCTTACTTATGCCAAGTGTGGACCGCTGCCCGTCAATAGTAAATAATCCCTCCTGTACAATGCTGTGTTATTATTAGGGCCTGAAAAGTTAGGCAAAAATTCGTGAAGTTAGTTGTGCATGAGGTATAGGTCATCAACTGAGTTAGTCATCTACTCGTGCTGTTGGTAAACAGAGAAACAGAGAGAGGGAGGGAGGGAGAGAGAGAGGAGGAGAAAGGAAAATGGGCCTTCAGCGTCTAACGTTAATGCAGAGAGACACTGTAGTTGTTATAATGATCTGTGTAACATGATGGTGTGAGCAAACTACTTTTCTGGAAAGTAGAAAATAGTTATTTCAATCAGTTTTTAAAAAAAATATACAAGAAAAATATTACATCTGAGTTGGAAACATGCAAGGAATACCTAAAGCTGTACTACGAAGACGTAGTTCAGGATATTAGAAACTCTGTGTCTGACAGCAGAATATGGTTTCCATAGACGAAAAGTACTGTAGTGCATGTTCTAATTGTTGTTACATTGAGTACACTGAGGCATATGCACAGACATAATGAAGCATTGTGACAACGGACTCGCTTTTTATTTGGTATGTACATTGTAAATATTTTGTTTATATTCATATATCTGAAAAGGATAAGTTGTTCTGTATAATTTATGAATAAATATGTAATATATTCTATGGCACTGTGTCCGTCGTGTGACTACGTTTGGTAGATAACCGCTGTCCATGACCTTGGTCGTATGAGTACGTGCGCGACTGTATGGCACTCAACCCTCGCCCATGTTTACGACACGCAGATAGCGTATAGCCCAGCCCCTAATAACCTACTGTGTTGTTTTTTCTAAGCTTTCGGGTCCTAGTTATTATACCTACATGTTTCTACGTATTATGGACTCATTTTCGGATAGTTCCAGCTATACAGCGCACCAGACGTTTGGTACACCGGCCCCACATAGACAGAGATAATGGAACCAAACTCTCAAGCGCCTACAGGTGTAAGCATAGTGATGTGATTTAACTGAAAACACGGCTTACTTAGTGCTACCCCTCCCTGTGACAACGGAAAAGGGGGAAAATTTCGTAGACACATTGCAACTGCCTTGTCTCCGTCAATCAACAACAGGTGCTCCAAGCAGTGCAAAGTATGCTTATTGACAAACAGTGCTCTATACTGACAGTGAAATACAGTAATAATGGAGATATGGCAACAAAACAGCTCTTGTACTTCATAATTAAGAGAAACAATGATAGGTTCAATGTCATTCAGTAGACTCTATAGGTATAACTGAATTAAATATGTACACCTTATCTCCGTATCATTGTGATATGAATACTTTCGTAATATGTGTACAAATCAAATCAAATATGACGAAGCAGAATGTGACATTTAAATACTGATATACTTATGAGATCTTCCGCAATGCAGCACTAAAAGTAACTTCAGAAAAGTAAACATGTGTAGAGGGTAGAAGATTTATACTGGGAAAAAGACACATTATTTGATATGGTGGACAATTTCATTATCAATTTAGAAGAAAGTGACTCCGAATCGGAGAATGACTTTGAATGAGAATGGATCTGAGCATATTAGAAGTTTGTGGGGACCCTCCAAGAAACTCCTAATGGACGGTATATCTATAATACGGTTTTCTAGCAGTAGCTTTTTTGTTTCGTTTATACCCCGCGTTTAACTGCAGTGGTCATATCGGCGGCCGTTCTGCTTTAGAACATATCGATGCTGTTAGCTCGTATACGCTGGGTTGCTTGTACTTTATATTAGATCATGCACACATTCACACGCTCATTCGTACTTCCAGACTCTGGGAAAGATGGGGAATCACCTTGGTTGGAGAAATATCCCCACCCCAGCCGAGAATCGAATCTGAGACCCCTTGCCCAGCAGGCAGATGCTCTACCGACTCAGCTACGGGGCCAGTCGCTGGTAGTACTGTTTAAAGCGCTGAGCTTGAAAGTATTAAAGGGATAGCTACCATATAATCACACGGAGTCAATTGGAACGTTACATGGAAGTGATGCGACATGAGATTAGGTGCGGGTAATAGTTCTCTCTCTCTCTCTCTCTCTCTCTCTCTCTCTCTCTCTCTCTCTCTCTCTCTCTCTCTCTCTCTCTCTCTCTCTTTCTGTGGATCCTATTTTTAAGAAAGAAGAGGAACGTAATATTTAATACAATATGTTTAATTGTTTTTATTACTAAGCAATAATGAAGACTGATATTTTTATCTCCTTTTTGTAACCTAGAAACCCACATTCGAAAAAAAATGGAAAAATGTACTTTGTAGTTTTTTCAATCATTCATGAATTGGTACACGTAGTTTAAGAAGTATAGAGATATGTAACTCTTTAAGTACTCATTGCTGGTATTGTGAACTATACCACGTGGTTAAGATAACATTAGAAGGTAATAACAATTTATGCGTTCACCTCGCTCGGCTCTCACCAAGGCGGCCCAGGTTCGACCCCAGGTGACCGCAAAGTGAGATTTGTAGTGGATAACACGGAACTGGGGCCGGTTTTCTGTGGCATCTCCGGTTTTCCCCTCCATTTCATGCTACCGGTGCTACATCTCCAACTCGCGTATCATCAGTGTCACCGCCTGTGGTGCCGCGTGTAGTAAAATCAGGCATTTGACACTACACATTTCATTTCATGCGTTCACAAATGTCAAGAGACATGTGATATTATTTTATTATGTACTTTGGAACTCATTCTTAGACGGAAGGAATAGAGTAATATCAAAGTACCACAAGCACGTGGAGGGGTCGGGATGTCCTTCCCTGGGGAAAACCAGCATCCGTACCTACAGTGAAATGTGCAATGGAAACATTTTTGCAGAATTTTTTCCTATTTAACATAAAATAGAGACACTAAGCTTTTAATATAATATTTTAGAAAAACTAAGAATAAATGATACCATGAAAAGAAAGTAATACGAACATAACATCAGGTTTTTACAAGTAGCGAAATAAAAGAGAGGTAATGTATGAAGAAGTTGGGGGCAACATTTCAGATTTCATTGTCCTTTACATCATACAAGAGATAAAATACCAAAATTCGGAGTTTATATGAACTGAATACATTTAAGAAAATCCATGCTGAGAGTAAGTAAAGCAATTTATCAGTATCAAAATAGAGGAAGACGGTTGTACACATATGTGCTTGGTGTTAATGCTACTACATTTATTTTCAGTGAAAGCATTCGGAACCGATACTTTACGCTTGCTTTCAGCAAGGGATTTGTACTGAAAATTTATGAGCGTAATAAAACTTCATGGACTGCTAGGTTATGCGTATCTATCCTTCGGAGAGGCGCTTCTTCATTGTACTACCATCCCTTAGGGTAGTAAAACCACTGCACTTGCATTGTGGTTCAATGACATGGTTGTAAATGAAAAGCAGCTAATCAAAAGTGGAGTAGAGTGAGGAGAGAAATTCATACGAACGTAATACAACATATTTAATTTTTATAGCACAATGGCACGCAAATGTCTTTCTCTATGATGTCATACTCGTAGGAAAAACTATTCACTGCCCGGCGACTTATTTGTAACAAGCACAAAGAGGACAGGAAACCTAAGAAACATTCGACTGAGTAGCGCCAGCTTTTTATTTATTTTTTAATATCTTCCAACTAAGTCATATCAGACGATGAATGAAATGGAAGAAATAATGCTCAAATGAATCCAGGGTCCATAGAGCTTAGAGATACCCGACAATTGTGTTTCAGGATAAGGAAAAATCGAAAGGAAGCCTTATCTAGGTAATTCACCCTGACCGAGGTTTGAACTCGGAACCTCATAAGTTTTAGGCAGGCTCTTTACCGCCACACCACAGGCCATCCCTTCTTTCGGAAGGGAACTAAGCCGGTGATGCCGTGTCGTAGATTTACAACATATAAAGGAACTTTTATCTGATAAAGAGACATATGATCAAAACTAAGAGACATTTCACAACTAATATAAGTTGGGGCTTTGAGAACCGCAAGATTTAAATTGCATTTCTATATAAAATCCTTTTTGTTTAGATCCAAATACCGTAAACTTTCTGGAGACAAACTTGTTAAGCTGAGGAAAATTTCTAAAACATCTGTAAATGGAATGTATATGCCTTTTCTTTGAAAGTCGTACATTTCAATATTATACTCTATCGTTTATTTCTAATTACAAGACGACACTCTTGTCAAATGGTGCTCCAAATATATAGATGTAAGACTCGAGACCTTCTGATTATTGAAACAATTGAAGATATTCATTTTATTTGCCATGGGGAAAACGTTATTTAAATAAAAATCCTAAGGATCATTGTAAAATCAAAATTAAGGTAAAATTTTTCATTTTAGGATAAATTATGTCAGGGGAATCTTAGAAATATTTTCCAAGGAAGCATTTTGGAAAGTTTTAAACTGTGTAAATTTCGCATTTAAATGACCTTCTGTTATTTAAAAATACAAACACACACGCACACACACACACACACGCGCGCGCGCACATGTCATTTCTTACTAAACATGTTGTTTTGGAATTCCAGGGCTCTTCAGAAATAAATCCCCAGTTAAGTCTTGATATCCATTTTCCATTTGAAATAAAATTTTCCCTGCAGTTTCTGCAAGTATATAAATAAAATATATTTTTATTATACAAGAGTCTGAAAACATGTTTCAATGAAATATCAGTATTGGAATTTTGGGAATAAATACTATAATAAATAAGAAGTAATGATATTAGAAATGTCACGTTTTACATCGTGTTTGGAAGAGGATCAATAGTGTTTGTTACAGCACTCATAAGTTGGTAATCCTGTGGCAATGAGCGAATGTAGCTAGTTATGTGTTGATAACGAAACAGAATAATTATTAATGTTACAACAATGAATACGGTAATATAATTTAATATCATTTATCACTAGGCTTTAGCTTTGGATGATGAATTGTGATCATAAAAGCAATCACTTTGAATAAACATTACTGATATCAGTGCTTTTGACTGCACCGACTGCGCAATATCGATATTGTAACATGGAATATTTTGCTATAGAGATTTGAGGAAAATTTTGTATATCTTGTGGTGCCTTTACTCTACGTTTTAGCAGGTGTACAAAATTAAGCCGGAATCAGTAAGAAATTAGTTAACATAAGTTACCTTTAACACGATATAACTGAAGTCTAACACATTATATTTCTTGAATTATCTTGAGGTTACTTTAAGTTAGAAGTCGCACGACTATCAAAAACTATAGGCGTGAACCAGGATGCAGTAAGTGAAATTATATACTCATTTTGTACTAACCATTCCTATTATCGCTTATTTTTCACTATAAAGGGTTACTTAAAAGTTCTATACGACCTAAGTAACTTTGAAAACATATTGCTGATTACAGAACTCGGTGTACGGAGATAACTCATACATTTGTGTTATAACTCTAATCATAAATGACTGAAAAGTATGTCAATGCTGTTGTTTAACAGGTTTTGGAAAGGTGCACACTTGTAGTTATTAGGATTAGGATTACAGCGGAAGGGATTCGACTAAAAATAAATCAATAAATGAACGAACGAAAATCTACGTCCCGGTTCCTAATTTCTTATACTGGGACAAAATTTCCAAATTCTTATTTATTAAAAATCAAATAACTACAAAAACACTACAATTATACTACATAGTTTTCCAGACACTAAAACAAAATTTAAAAACATTTAAAATAAAATAATACACAATGACTACCAATTTTCAAATAATACAAATAATGGTATCCAGTAGGCATGTAACTGGTAGCCAGCTAAATTATAGAGCAACTAACTAAAATACCGGTAACTAATATCTCACATACTGGTAACTAATACGTTCTCAATATAAAATATTTCTTTTAATACTCTTTAAAAGCTTGACCAAAATTTATAAAGATACAAAATTTCAAAGAAAAACTACATTTCAACAGATTTCAAGACTTTAAAAATAATTTAATATAGCTAATTCAATTAATTAAACACCAGTTCAAATTAACTAATCAAAACAAAAATTAAATAACATATCAAATCTATACAAATAAAACAAAATCTTCATAATATAATATTAACATAATTTAAAAATAAAAAAAATCATGGCATTTACAATTTCATCTACAATACTTTAACAAAGCATGAAATTCAAATATCACTCATAATTCTACTCAAATTCAATTCACATTAACAATACAAATTAACATTTCAAAAATTTGTCAAAATGTAAATATACAAAATCTAAATAATTTAAATATCAACATTTACAGGACTTTAATTACAATAAAAACATTAAAATTAAAAACGTTCAAAAATGCAACAATATAAATATTTCAACAAACAGGGGATTCGAGTGCGACCAGTCTTGAACTATTGTACCTATGTTCCCCAAGTGGAACATCCCCGGGAGGAAGGATGAGGCGAGAGGAAACAGAGGGTGGCCGTCCCAAGGAAGCATGATAATGCAGAGGTCCCTACATTTTATTCACATGGAGACCTACCCCGGTAGGCCAGCATAACAAATGCTTCTCCTACAGATTCAAAATGAATCTGATCCCAGTAGCCGGTTCGGAGACTGGCAACCGACCTACCGGAGGACGAATTGGTACTCTAAGAACATATTATCATCCTACCATGCACCGCTGAGACACCCGCCGATAATGGTACCTTGAAAGAGAGCGCCAGATGAAAGTTAATGCAATCTTAATGGAGATGAAATGGAGGGACCGCAAATTCCAGGATGTAATTAACCTACCCAGCATTCGCCTGGCGACCTGGGAATACCCTCGAAAAAACCCATGGGTTGGGTATATCGGTCATAGAATGTATAGTTACGTACAATTTATTATAGTTAAATAGAAAAATGAACATATAGTCCTAATGAACTAAAATGCTTCTTTTTCTGTGACTGTACCGTCCTTTGAGGTTTACCAATTTCAACATAAAGCTTAGAAGAAAAAAAAGTAGTTAATTACTTTTATTCTTATTTGTATGTCGAAGATATTTGTTGAAAACGTTTTGAAAAGGCTATCCGTATAGGTAGTAAACTACGGATGTGCTATTTAAAATGAAGTTGCAGCCACTTCAGATAAAGTTGAAAGTACAAGAAATCGGTAATGTATACTCTTAGTTCCTGTATGTGACCTTTTCTGTTCAAGTTTCATGTTAAACAGTTACATGATTCCAAAGTTAATTAGGTGCGGTGGAAGTTTTAACTAATCATGAAGGTACAATGTAAACAATGTTTTGTTTTAATTTACATCCTCCAACGTTAAGTCATATGGGACAGTGGATGAAATAATGCTCAAATCAAACCAGGATTCGTAGAGGTTAGTTAACTGACATTCACATTTTAGGAATAGCGAAAACGCTAAAAAAGAACTTATTATGAAAGAGATTAGAACTCGAGACCTGACTTCAATTACAGTTAAAAGAATGCTGATCTCATGGCCTGGAAATTTCGTTCCTTTGTGTATCCAAGATATAAAAAGACAATATTTCTGAAAAATAAGAATTTTTAAAGGTAAACCAATAAAAAGTAACATTTCTGATTTCTGCTATTTGATATTATTTGTGTACTTCTGACAACGAGATGGAATAACTTTTTATGTGTAAATAATTGGACCAGATATTGAATATACGGATGGAAAACAATTAAAAAGAGTAATGTCTGAAAGTGACTGAAGAATGCAAATAGCAGCCCAATGACAACCGACAGGAACGACAAAATTAAAATTGGTTTATACCTAATATTAGAGGTAGGTGATTTGTATAGAGTAGGAACAAGTTCTCTAAGTTGGACAAATTTCTTTGGAATGCATTTCCAGGTAAGGATGTGTAACTTGTTAGACGTTGCTAGGACGCGCATAAAGATGTCTCCCTCCTACTCCAATGTAATGTATAACGCTCATGTTTTCCTATATAACTGCTTTTTGTTGGTCCTTTTCTGCGGGGGATCTAATTTGTCACATTTTTATTCTGCGAAAGGAAAAAAAAAACATTTGAAAATAAATGAGCGACACAGGAAACCGTTCATCAACGCAAATAAAAGTCCAACGAGTCATATGGGAGACACATTTATACTTTTTGTTGAAACCCTGCAAAGAAAGATAAAAGAAGAGAAACAGGAACATGTCCCTCTTTTGGATTAGTCGACGCCTTTCTAATGAGCAAAACGACAAAAGAGGACTGGAAATTGGCTAAAAAAGTTTGTATCATGTAGCCATTTTAGGCAAAGAAAGTATGTTTTGCATACGATATTTTACATCAAATGCTTGCTTTGAATACAATAAAAAGAAGTTTACAAACATATCGTGTGTATACGTGTGTGTGTACAAGCGGTTAGTGCTACATACTATGAGAAAGAGTACTTCTATTTGCATTCACTGCTGAGCATCCCTTTCTAGGTTATTGAAAGTTCAAGAAGGCTGAAGGCACGCTTACCGCAGGACATTTTATTTCTATAAAGTGCTGCAGTTTACATTTCCCACTAATAAGATTAGTTTGATATATTCTATAATTTGTTCTATATCTGTAGCTCCGCAATTTGTATAGCACTAACTGTGCTGATCAATTGAAATTTTAAATAAAGAAAATTCTTTACTGACAGGAATAGGCAGTCATAGAGTATAGGCGAGACTGTTTATTATTTTAGAATATTCTACATGACGTAGATGTTTCATGAATTGATCATGTTAAAAAATTAAAACTGCCTTCTTGTTTTTTCTGCCAACCTCAGGAGTAATGGGGAAAGTTTGCCAGGCTCTAGAACTGGTGTTCTGCTCTGTCTTCGTCAAGGATAGACTATATATCTGAGTTGGTTTTCCCTGATTCATGTTTTATAGAAGTTTTATCGGCATACATACTTATATCCATGTGTTCAGGGCTCAAATGGGGTATCTTGCTACACATTTTCGACATTTGATTGGCTTTTTCATTTCTTTAGGTGCTCGATGCTCTGGTACCTACCCCATTTTCAGTCTTTTGAGGTAACAGTGCAGTCAAACTATTTTTCAAACTAGTTTTGATTTTACCAAGCAAGATGGCGTATGCTGTAACAAATGATGCTATCATTCGGGAAGTCGTGGATTAGGTTCTTTTAAGAGTTTTCTTTTCCGGATTGGTATGGAAGTTTAATTACGTCCTACAAATTTCCTATCTCGCCATCTCACTTCATTTTGATCTTGCTTGGTTCTTTCAGGGTTGTAAGTGTTGACGGAAATATCGCCATTGCACAGCAGGGAAAACTGATGCTTCTGTAAGCTTTTATCCTCCGACGGAGCAATCCTTTTTCCGGAGCCCCCCAAAAGTAGGAGTCTACAGGTGTCAGGAGGGCCTGATGTACTAGATACTACCTTAGAGCTACAAACAGGACTCTTCTGTTATGACTTCTGACTGAGATGTCCTACCCCTATTTGGTTTATATATCTTAACAACTCGCAAACTTCGAGTTTCATTAGATAAACGTCTCATGAGGTTAACTTAATAAATAGGAAACTAATTCCCTATGAAGCTCAAATTATCTTGGGATGCCTATTTTTAACGGTAACTTCAACGGTGAGATAGGTAGGACCAGATTAGTTAATGGAGGAAAAACATGGATTATTTATGTACACACCTTTGGGAGGAGCGGATGGTGCAAAGGAACCGCACAAGACATGTGGTCAAATAGATAACTTAAGCGGCAGAGACAAGCGAAGTTCCTAAAAGTGACTGGCTTGATCACCTGCTGGGAGGAGCTCACGGCCACCTGCCGAAAACACCGGAGGGTGCCTGAGCTATTCCTTCTAGCAGAAACCGGCAAAAACTTAACTCGGTGCAGACAAGAAATGCCAAATTGAAAGTCTTTGCGCCACCTGTCTGCCTTCAACAGCCCGGAGTCGTCCTCTATCATAAACTAAGTAGACGAAAAGGCACATCCCTCGAGCACTCACCTTGCAGATCAGGGAAAACCCATAAACTCAGAATGCGAGTCTCAAGCATTTCCTCCATCAAATACTGATGCATGCTGTTCAGAAGCGCAAAACCTGAGAGCTACAAAAACAGATCTGTAATATGAGAAGAAATAAAAGTTTAAACCGAGCAGTAGGTATCAACTATATGGATCTCTCGGTCAATATAAAAACGCCGTCCGTATGTGCTGAAGGGAGACGCGGTGCAATGAATAAACATTACTGTGATCCGTGCCATAAAACTTTCTAAAGCCGGGTTTACATCCGATCATAAAAACTGTCGCTCCCTCGCTTCCACGGATAGCCCCCAAGTAATTGGGCTCTTGAAACAAAACTTGATATAGCTGAATTTAAACTAGTGAAATAGCCGAATAAGAAAACGATATCAAAGTATATGTCCTGTCATTTTAGGAATGCTCTATTCTGAAGTGTCAAAATTTCGAAGCAACTTTGTTCACTTTCTTTAAATGATCATAAAGAACCCTTGAATACCGCGAGGTTTGAAATAGCGTGTAAATAGCGCCTGGTATTTTAAAACTTAATTGTTTTACTTATGCTACATATTTTTAAAAGTAATATCAATTAAATATTCGTGATTATGCAGCTTTTCTTAAATTTCACTCTAATTTACAGAAAATTGAATGAGGAAATTTAAAAAGCTTTTGTTGATGTCAAGAAGTTTGATTTGAATTTCGGGCTCAATATTACTGAATACTTGGATGACTTTTAGAAAATTAAGTGTTAAATATTTTTGAGAATGCTTTACTTTACAGATAATATATTCAGTTTAACAATTATGTAAAATTTAAATGGTTTCATAGTTGCATTTTACATGCAACAAAATGTTTACTGAAAACTTGGATATGGCTATTTGATATATGTTATTTCTGTACCGTTCTATCTTACTACGAAGCAGTTTTAAGTGAGAAGGTATTACATTATGCAGCTTAATTTAGAGTTTTACCTTATTGATGATAATAACTCGTATTTATATGTCAGATACATGAAACAGCACTTTGAAGCATTAATGGATGACGCAGCAGAACAGATCTCTGTTAAACATCTATTGTTTTGCCTTGAACCCTTTCATACGCGATAATAAAGCGATTTGGTTTAGTGGTCCACTACTCTGTACAACAGGCAATCCTCTTCTAGAGACCAACCGTAAGGAAAGTGTAGACTATACTCCTATGTAGTGAGTGCATTTGGTGATACAATGGCAGCTATATACTGGATACCGTGATGGTGTGTGAATGTAGTATTGCCGAGGCTATGGTTCGAAACTTGATTCAATGAAGGCTGGTGTACAATAACTCGAGAATGACAAGCGTATAAACCTTTGATTCAGAATACACTAGAAATGTAGTTTGTTTACGACACTGTCAATTGCTAGGACCATCCCCGCACCACCACTGTGCTGGAATTTTGTCTCGCAAGATTCCTTTTACATGTAAATGTATCGACATGAAGTTGTCACTGTGATCCAAATCGGCTTGGAATGAGAACGGAAGTATATATATATATCGATACCAACGTGGATGATCGATTTTATGCAATGGGTTTGTTTGTTAATAACTGACCAATGATCCTTTTCTAACAATTTGCTTCCGTTCATATGGCAGCTGAAACAACTTCAAAGTTCTTTAAAATAAATGTTGTTGCGAAGTATTGTTACGGCGGGCGCGGCCGGCACGAGCAAAAGAGACAGATAGTGCAACGCGGAGATAAAACATTGCCGAAACAGAGAAAGAAAGAGACAAAATTGATGCATCGAAGCTCATCGTTTTGCTCTAGCCGTCTTGATTGTTACGGAGCATTCCTCTAATCTCTAGAAACAGTGACTGGAGATACAAAAGTGTCACGACTGTCAACGCAGTGGTTCAGTTGTTAATAGAGTTGTGAGTTAAAAGTGGAGAACTCTTAATTGTGGGCCTTTGAAGTGTACCGCGACTGACTTTGTTCGTTTGTTTATATGTCGTGAAGCAACACAGAGACTACTGTGTGTATGACACGTCACTTTTAGAACCTGTAAGGGGTTTACAAAACGTCTTTCTACTGAAATAAAAACCATTTTGAATTTCTGCGAACTAGACTTTTAATTCACGAACCCACAAAGTCAAAATATTTTATAAAAGCACATCTATTACTATTTTTAATTATTTTTGTGTCTCTATCTTCATTCATTTATTAATTGACACATTAAAGTTGTTTATTGCTGGTTGTTAATGTTGGATACTGTGTTTGAGTGAATATTCCGTTTCAAATTGCATAAAAACAAACTACAGTGAATGGTCAGTGAATCTGACAGAGACTTTAGAATAAAGATGCACATTTGCTGGGATCCCTTTCGTTCTTAGCTAGCGGCCAGAGAGAGAGAGAGAGAGAGAGAGAGAGAGAGAGAGAGAGAGAGAGAGAGAGAGAGAGAGAGAGAGAGAGAGAGAGAGAGAGAGAGAGAGAGAGAGAGAGAGAGAGAGAGAGAGAGAGAGAGAGAGAGAGAGAGAGAGAGAGAGAGAGAGAGAGAGAGAGAGAGAGAGAGAGAGAGAGAGAGAGAGAGAGAGAGAGAGAGAGACTGAGAGAGAGGGGGGAGAGAGAGGGGGAGAGAGGGGGGAGGAGGGGGAGAGAGAGGGGGAGAGAGTTCTAATGGCCGCCTTGAATAATTTGTAGATTAAATATTTACTATCATCTAAATAAACTGTTATAATAATATGCTTTCACACTGTCTATTTTCACGAATATTCACACAAAAATAAGTTTTAAGTGAATTAGTTTACAGAAACACATATTGCATCAAAGTTATGTATTTTTATGAAAAATTATATCTTCTTCACTTTTCCCAATAAAATGATTTTTATAAATGGTACATTGTGTTTAAAATCTATATGGCCATTTAATGCACTTTAGAGGGCTACAATGTTCATAAAACCTCGTGAAAAGCTATTTTGACGATGGAAATTTAAGAAAAAAGGTTTTCAAAAACGTCATTAATGGTTGGACATATTTATGAGTTTGCTCCTGTTTATTTACAGATTCATTGAATTTTTAGTTTAAATATGCCATGTGTAAAAGATAATGTTTTTAACATAAATACGGAGGCTTTCACGGCCGGCGTCGTTAACTCCACTAATTATGTTTTCCGGGCTTGTAGGCCGTGGTCCATTTTCATTTCCTTCCGACGTTTCGCCGAAAACTGCGTTCGGCATCTTCAGGGTTCTAAACCAGTAGACCCGGAGTCCAACATATTACCAACAGTCTTATGTTGGACTCCGGGTCTACTGATTTAGAACCCTGAAGATGCCGAACGCAGTTTTCAGCGATACGTCAGAAGGAAATGAAAATGGACCACGGCCTACAAGCCCGGAAAACATAATTAGTGGAGTTAATGTTTTTTAATCTGGGAACTTGTATTATTTTATTATGAACAAACATGATTTTTTTACGTTTACATTGTAATGCATGTAATTTAAAACTATCGTTCTCATTCTTTCGGTTATTTGAACTAGATTTAGAGACCAATTCCTCAGTTAACAATCCTATTATTTTCTTAAGGTTTATACAACTCCAGCTTATAGTCAACACTTAACAAAATTCTCAGTGACTCCCTTAAAGTAACTGTCAAGAAACAAACGTGATCCTGTGTGAGGTATAGATATAATGAGAATATAAGTTCCTAAAATACTGTGACCAAGTGACCTAAACTGTAACAATTAGTAGGTGGCCATACATGCTGGTCTCTTTATCTTCCACCTAGTTTGTTGGCAGTGTGACAATGCTTTATATGGATTCTCCACAATTCCAGAAATTTCCTCGTATGCAAGATGACAGAAGCCACTTTTCTTTCTCTATTTTTTTTAAAAAACAATTCACCTTTGCTGGAAACTATATAGGGAGATAATGAACTACGCTGAAATATTTTCAGAGTAAGTGGAGATATATTCAACAAGTAATTTGAGATAGACTTATGGCCTGTTGTTTCAAATATGGAAGTTACGGCTATAAGTTTCTGAAGTGCCAGTAAGTCATCGTAAATGATGATACAACTTGAGTGCACAACACATGAAAAGGAAGAGAGGTGTCGGAGCTGTTCCTCTTGCGTAATGGATTTTACATTAGCTCCCAAGTGTAAGTTACGAGTTCAAGTCTCCTATAATCTTTGTTCTTTTGTTTATTTCTGTTTGGTTGTTTTTTTAATGTTTTATCTAAGCTTTTAATTGTTGAAGGAATGTACGCATATTACGGAGTCATTTAACCTTGCCAGTGCAGTTAATTATAATAAAATTCTTTCTAATAAAGGTTGATAATTCCACATACTGTACGTCTAAATGGAAGGTGAACGATGACCCTTTGTTTCAGGTTTATAGGAACTGCTCGAAATGGCAACCTGCGTATTCAATGCAAAGTTGAAGTGCGGCAATGGTGCGACTGTTGTTCTCTATAAAAAATTCTTGTGTGTGTCAAATAACTTTATATGCTGCTATTATTCGGGCATCTAGGTTCTCTTCTAAGATACGTATTAAAATGACGGAGAAAAACAATTAACTATATGATAGGAACCGAACCAATGATATTTGATCTTCCGGCGTTACGGATTGGGCCACCAGAACAGTTACAGAAACTCCACTAGAGTAGGCTACATGATTCAAGAAAGCAGTCGCTGTTCAGTGTCGCACAGGCAGGTGTTTCGAGATTTGAGGGATGTTTGAGGCAGTAAATCTTGAGAACGCCAATAACGAGGTACAAGAATCGATATTTAAATACTTGGGAAGCAGCTTCAAAGACATCCGAATCCAATAATTTCACCCAACTGGTTTAAATACCAATTTATAAGTATCTGATAAGATTACGTTAGTAGCACTTCACGGTACATAGGGCTCCCGTTAGTTCTTTGTAAGTTATGTCCTCCAACATTTAGTCATATCGGAGGATGAATGAAATGGGTGAAATGATGCTCAATGCGTCCGGGATCCATGTAGCTTAGAGTTACCCGACATTCTCTTTAAGGATAAGGGAAAACCCCGGAAAACCCTTAGAAAGCTACAAGTGTTAGAAACTTCCGTACGTCTCGCTGTAAATTATAGCATTCTGTTTTTCCTTTATATCCTGCGCCGTGGCAGGGCGGGCTATGGCAGCATGCCTTTGTCCCTGGCCACGGATTGCTGCCCGGATTCGATCCCACCCAAAGGGTGCGGATCTTAGGTCCCGGGTATAGGAGCGGTGCCCACTCAGCATCGTGAGGTAAGTGAGGAGCTTACGCTAGGTAAGCAGAAACCAACGTTCCGCCTAGGGAATGCCGAGATGCTGACCACATCTCCTCCCCGCATCGGTTGGATGATCGTCCACCTCTGCCGTTCGTAAGTGGGCCTGAGGCGGGCAGTCGGGTTGGTAGGCCTTGACCCTCTTAGGGCTGTCGCGTCAGAGGTTAAGTTTAAGTGATTGCTTTATATTATCCCTTTCTCCTGGCAATAAATGATACATAGAGCATAGTGATCTAATGGCGCTTCTTCTATTATCTAATATTAGAGTTACTGTGGAATATTGTAGAACATCTACATTAAAATCTCACACCAAATCTCACATTTGCACTCATAATGTTTCTAACTTTTAAATAGGTATCAATATTGTGAATTTGTGGGTTCGTAGAATTAAAAGTCCGAGTTGCAGATATTCCAAATGTTCTTTATTTCCGTAGAATTACACTCTGATCAATTCTCACGTAACAGCATTACGACACACACAGTCTACCAAGGTCGATGACCAAACAGCGTTCTGATTACATCAGCTCTAGTTACAACAACACACTACAGCTGTTTACTGCTTACGACTCCGTTTGCGACTGACTCTTGGCGAGTCGTCGTCGCCTCCTTAAATACCTCATTGATAAATTCGAGAGATTTCTATAACAATTACTAGATATTTCTGTAATAAACAAGACATGGAAAGTTCTATAAAACAATCAAGACGTCACCAGAATGTTCCCATTACCTCACTTATCTGTGTCGGTAAGTCTTTTACCTCGCACTATCTTTATATGTTTTTGCAAGCTCTTTAATTCCACACTATCTGCCTATCAGTTCCTTTGTGTAAAAAAGCCGCGCGAACCTTTTTAGCGCGTACGCCGCTAGTCGTAAAAAGGGATTCGCGACAATATAATGAATAAGATGATTTTGAAAAGATCTTGTAACAAATTTACTGGCATTGCTCACTTATTTTGTCAAAATATTAATCATAATCTAATAACACTTTGAATTTTGAAGTAAACCTGATGAGAAACCTCAGAGACAGGAAGAATGAAGTCAACAGGGGAGATTTTGTTTTAAAGCAAATAGACAATACGGGATGATTGCTCTGCTGCAGACAACAGAACCGCAATCATACTTCCGAGAAATGAAGGAAAGGTTCTTCAGTACCAGAAATTGCTTGTACAGAAAGCAAGTTTACAGTTTGCTTCAACCTGGGGCTTTTGTAGCGCAGTTCCTGCACTGAATTACCTCTTAATCTACCAAATAACAATTGTTAATAAAGAGGAAACTTACTTCATCAACATCCTCTCTAACTGTATAAGGAAAGAGATAACTGCTTTAAATTGTAATATTGAATAGGGAGAATACGTCACATTTATAGAGTAAGCGAAATTTATATGGATAAAAGAAATATCTAAAATTCAAGTCTTTTTGCTGGGTGCTATTCATATTAGTTACCTTAAGACATAACATCATTAATAAGCTAGAACTTAAAATATAGATATAGCTTCTGATGCTAAGATTCAGTGAAAAGTTTAATTCTAGAAAGCATCAACAATGTTGATCGCCGCCTCGGTAGCGTAAATGGTAGCGTGTGTGCCTCACGTTCAAGGGTTCCCGAGTTCGATTCACGGCCAGGGTGAGTTACATGGATAAGGTTTTTCCGGGGGTTTTCCTTATCCTGAAAGACGAATGTCGGGTAGATTCAAGCTCAATGCGCCCCAAACTCATTTGAGCATCATTTCACCCATTTCATTTATCCTCGGATATGACTTAACGTTGGAGGACGTAAATTACAGAAAAAAAGGCCGTTACATACATTGTGGTAGATGCGACGAATTTGCTGGTTGGCTGATGTGATGAGATTAATAAACGTAGTAGGGCTTTCCCCCTCCCCCACTTATACCCACCATCAACTGCAATGGTCATATAGGCGATCATATCGGCCACGCACCACCTTTGGAACATATCGAAGTTGCTAACTCGTATTCCTTCGGTTTTAATCATTACATCACGCACATATTCGCACTATCATTCATACTTCCAGACTCTGGGAAGATGGAAGAATTATTTTGGTCGGAGAAAAGTCGCCAACCCCACCACCGGGAATCGAAACCGGGACCGCTAGCAGGAACGTGCTCTACCGACTGAGGCCGCGCCGTGGCTCAGTGGTTAGACCGCTTGGCTTTCACCAAGGCGGCCCGGGTTCGATCCCAGGCGACCGCAAAGTGAGATTGTGGTGGACAACATGGCGCTGTGGCGGGTTTTCTCCGGGACCTCCGGTTTCCCCCGCCATCTCATTCCACCGGTGCTCCATCTTCATCTCATGCATCATCAGTGTCATCGCCTGCGGTGCCGTATGTAGTAAAAGCGGGCGTTAAACACTACACATTTCATTTTTCTACCGACTGAGCTACGGAGCCAGACGGGAGATTTTGCTATCTCCTTTACTGTTGCAAAGTTTAATTCCAAGCTTACTGAGTAAAGTAATGGCTTACAGGTGGAAGAGTGAAGCAGATGTATTCAACATATTTTTATGTCTGTTAGTTACTCTGAAAATATGTCCCTTCTGCTCTATATATTAACAAGTATAGGCTTTCTATACAAATATATGAGAGTTAGTTTTTCAGTGTTTGCTACGAATGAATTTTAAGGTATTAACGTCTCGTTTTCTCTTGAACTATTAAAGACGGCTGAATACTCATTTAGGATAATACGAGGGCTGTTCAATAAGAATGATTATAAATTTTTACGGTCATAATTTTTCGCACTAAAATTAAATCTTATTATATTCTGTTAGCTTAATCTGAAGCAAACACGCCGTAGTAGTTTCATTGTTGGCACTGCTGGTTCCCACCTGTGGGAACCAGGCAAGTACAGTTCAGTATCGCCTACCGCTGCACTGGAGGTAACATGCAGTTAAAGTTGATGTTAGTGGAAGATCCAGAGTTTCTTCCAAAAGTAATCACTGCTGATGAAACTTGGCTACATCATTTTGATCCTGAGAGCAAACAGCAAAGCTCAGTGTGTAACTCTCCTTCATCGACAACCCCCCCCCCCGAAAGCAAAAGTGGTTACTTCTACTGGGAAAGTTATGGTCATCTCATTCTTTGATATTTATGGAATGGTTTGTCAGTATGTTGTACCTGCACACACATCAGTAACTGGACAATACTATAGGGATGTCCTGAAAACATTGCAAGTCCATACCAGGCGCAAAAGATCACATTTCCGTGAAGCAGGCTGGATTCTGCACTAAGATAATGCGTGGTCGCATATTGCCAATGTTGCAGCTGAATATCTTGTAAACATCAACGTGAAGTACATCCCTTACCCTCCCTATAGTCCGGATTTAGCCCCACCTGACTTTTTTCTATTCCCTAACTCGTGGAAATGCCTTCGTGGGAGGCATTATCCATCATCAGAAACAGTGGTGAAGGCTGCGGAGGCGATTTTGAAGGATTTCTCAAAAATGGTTTCCAGCATGTCTTTGAAGACTGGCAGAAACGCTGGGACAAGTGCATCGCATTCAGGGGAGACTATTTTGAGAAGCACCATCAAAATTATGAGGTCGAGTAAAGGTACGTTGTCTAAAAATATTGTGATCATTTTTATTGAACAGCCCTCGAAGAAAAACTTTGTCTGATATATTAGTTAGTAATTTGTGCTTCCAAAGAAACATCGTCTCCCAACTGAAACGTTAAATAAAATTTACACGAGTTTAAATTAAAGTAAACTAAAGCTATGTTACCGGAAAGACCTGCTCAAATCTCTGAGCAGAGGCAGAATGAAAGAACGTTCATTCAATGAAGATAAAAATAGACTATCTGCTTTATGAAACGTGTTCAATTACTTGAAATATCTCTCTGATTATTTATGCCGCTCCTGCGTTTGAAGCGAACCTCACAATGATTCTAAGTTTGGAAACGCCTACGTGGCATTGATTTTAATTTCAGTTAATAAAGCTGCGAGATCATTTCATTCAGAAGGCATTTATTTTCATTCAGAGGGACAAAGAGGTATAACACAAAGAGCGCAGGGTAGGGTTTCGAAATGGCAGAAACTCTCAAAGGAGAGAAAACGGCCTATTCAGCTGATGTCAGTGTATCACCTTCGGGTCTGCGTGGGTAGGAAACTGGTTACTGTTTTCTGGAGCCTGTTCCACGTTGTTTTTATTTTTTAAACTTTACTTTTAATGTAAAAAATCTGTTTCAAAATGGAGGTTTACATAGTTTAACATAAAAACGATATTAATTCTTTATAAATAAAAGTTTGTAGAATTTACAACTGCTTTATTTCATTGACATTAGTTAAGAAAGCGGTTAATTTATATAAAACAAGACTTATTTAAGAACATATTTGCCAGAAACAAAAGACGTTATATACCACTTTTGAGTAAATACCAAACAAATATCAGTGAAGTGCTATTTAAATATATCCAGTAATTCAAATAACATGTTCATCCAAGGGAAGCTATAAGTTGCAAACACTTCAGTCCAAAATTAATTCCACAACTTTGTATGTATACAACGAGTTGTTTTAAATGAGATCTTTAGCGATTTGGCTGCTTTTAGATGTTAGACATCACATTTAGTGCAATAGGCACAACCAAACTTATTGTGACTTTGTGGATTCGTAAGATTAAAAGTCCAAGTTGCAGAAATTCAATAGCAAGACGTCACTAGAACCTTCTAATTATCTAACTTTATCTGTTTCGGCATGCCTTTTATCTCCGCGCTATATTTATCTGCTTAAGTTAGCTCTTTATCTCCACTCGACACTATGTGTCCTTTATCTCTCCGCGTCGAACCTTTTGTATCCGCAGTCACCACATTATTTATTTTTATATAACTAGCTGACCGTGCAAACTACGTACAGCCAATAAAAATTGTCTTAACTTACCTATATAAATAAGGGATTAGTTATTTATTCTGCAATTTGGGGTGAAGTTTAAATACAACACAAGTTACAATTAAGCTAATCAATTTAAAGCTTTCTGATAAACAATTGTTTTCTATTTTTGTGGTGCTTAAATACATAAAGATTATGGTTTTCCGACGTATAATTGTCCATGAGAGAAACAGGGAAACTCAAAGTTTATTCCGCAAACTTCCAACGACTGCCCTTCTGATTTATTTATGGTCATCGCAAAGGCCAAACGCATGGGAAACTGTAGACGCTTAAAATCAAAAGGTAAATCTGTTGGAATCATCGGAATAAGTGGGATCAAGGTATCCTCTTCTCCTTTGTACTTTCCCTTGATGATTATTGCCTCCATGATGTTATACATTAGCTTTTTCACAGTTTGTCTCGTTCCGTTGCACAGTCGTGTTTGGTTAATGTTACGCAGTATCATCACAACTGACGATACATTTAATTTTAAAATTGTGAGGTTGTGGCGCTTTTTTCTCCACTCGCAGCAGATAGGAAGCACACCGACTGTTTGGAAGATCCAGGTCGAGATTTGATTAAATAAGAGTCATGCGATCTGTTCTCAGGTGTATATTTTTGGTGACGGATATAAAATGTTATAGGACTCCGATTTCGTAATATATTATTTAATTATGTAATCTGGATTAAAATTCACTCGAACTTTCTTTCTTAATCAGTCACTGTAAATTACCTCCAACACATTGATAAATCCTTATTTTTAAGTTAATTTTTGTGGCGATATAACAGGTCGTCTCGTTTCTCGATGATTAATCAGCCCCAAAGTTGGGAGCGATCTTTGTGACCGTCCCTTTTAATCATTGCAGGTCGAATTGTTTCTTGATGATTGAGTTTAACTATATAATTTGATTGTATAATCTGGCGTCCACTCGTCACTATTACGATTACCGAATAACTCTGTTTGACGATTATTAACTTTCCGTTACAATTATATTCACCGCAACATTTTTTTTTTCATCATCATGAAACCAGACTGAAGAACATATAACTCTGTAAAGATTATTGATTTTCCTTAACTATCGTTACTCCTCTATTAATTTGGTATTGACCGATGTACTGCTACGTCACCGCATTAAGTAATACAATTATTACTACGGCCAGACACAAAATTACACATATATTTGTTTTTAATATTGTCATTACATGGCCTACTAAGTCATATCAGAAAACAATATTCATATAAAAAGTTATAACTAAAACATATCGTTACAAGGTGGGAGCTCAGGCAATTCTAATGAATTTAAAAACTCTGTGGGATAGTTGTCTACGTCGCCCTGGTTTATAATTGTGTTAACAGATTTGTACAAAAACAACTTCCCCGGAAGAAATGGACACCTTAGAACGCAATTCTGACATACCAACACGACTATTAAGCATTATCTGCGTCTCGCTGATCATCAGTGCGGTCAGCACGTGACCTAGCTCGTCGTACATTTGACTTACTTCTACAACCTAAGTCATGTCATCTTCTCCTTGACATAGATAGTAAAAACGTTTCTGAGAAGAACTTCACAAAGTCACAATGGAATTCAATTAATTTTGTGTCAATTCAATTCACATTCACGAATTCATAAACACAAATTATAAATAAGGTATTCACGGATTCACCAATATTTGACAATTGTCTGTGTTCAAATATTTATTATGTTCTAGTGCGTTCAAAACTTAATTTTGTTTCTAATATTCTAAAGGTATATCATTATGCTACAAAAATAATTCCAGCCTTGATAACAAATGATAAATGTTATTTAATGAAATATGGTAGGTGAAATAGCTTTGAAGACTTTCGCAAGGAGTAGAATATCTTTCCTCTTTGTAATGATTTTATTTGTCGTTCCGCAAAGGTTTGCTTGTGTACTTTTATATTTATTTAACAATCCGGTCCATTATTATTCAAAGTTCTTTTTCTCTCCTTTTAAACCTTTCTTGGACTTATACAAATATTTCAAAACCAAAATTGGTAAATACGAGTGCTGTTCAATAAAGAATGATCATACATTTTATGGTCATAATTTTTCGCAATAAAATTCAGACTTATTATATTCTGTTAGCTTAATGTGAAACAAACACGTCATAGTAGTTTCATTGTTGTGACTCCTGGTTCCCGCCTGTGAGAACCAGGCAATTTCAGACATGTTCAGTATCGCCTACCGCTGCAATGGAGGTAACACGCGAGGAACAATATGCGACTTTGAAATTCTGCTTTCGTCTCAACAAACCTTTAGTTGAGGCCTATACAATGTTATAGGAGACCTATGGAGAGTTTTTTCTTTCCTACAGCATAGCTCGAAGCTGCTTTAATATGTTTAATGAGAGGAGAAAATCAATTTCAAAGGAAGGTGGACCCGTTGTTCCAGTTATTGCTCTTACAGA
This sequence comes from Mantis religiosa, assembly GCA_030765055.1. Taxonomy (NCBI): domain Eukaryota; kingdom Metazoa; phylum Arthropoda; class Insecta; order Mantodea; family Mantidae; genus Mantis; species Mantis religiosa. Next base: position 100,025,861 of record CM060952.1, read on the forward strand.
AGAAAACATCAACACTGCTGCTGCCATTGTGAGAGAGGATCGACGAATTACCTTAAGATCACTTTCTGAAATACTGAACATTTCATTGGGTGCCACCCACACGTTGCTGACATAAACATCACACATGAGACTTGTTTGTGCGTGATGGGTTCCAAAAGTTTTAGTTCCCGAAAAAAAGGACATTCGCATGCAGGTCTGCATGCAGTTAAATTTGATGTTTGAGGAGGATCTGGAGTTTCTTTCAAACGTAATCACTGCTGATGAAACTGGGCTACATCATTTTGATCCTGAGAGCAAACCGTAAAGTTCAGTGTGGAAATCTCCTACATTACCAACACCCCAAAAAGCAAACGTGGTTGCTTCTGCTGGGAAAGTTATGGTCATCTCATTCTGTGATATTCTTGGAATGGTTTATCATCATGTTGTAGCTGCACACACATCACTAGCTGGACAATACTACAGGGATGTCCTGAAAACATTGCAAGTCCATTTCACGCGCAAAAGACCACATTTCCGTGAAGGAGGCCAGATGCTGCACCACGATAATGTGCGGCCGCATATTGACAATATTGTTGCTGAATATCTCGCAAAAGTCAACTTGAAGTGCATCCCTTACCCTCCCTATAGTCCGGATTTAGCCCTATGTGTCGTTTTCCTATTCCCTAGCTTGAAGATACGCCTTCATTGGAGGCATTATCCATTATCAGAAGCAGTGGTGAAGGCTACGGAGGCGATTTTGAATGATCTCTCAAAAAATCTTTTCCAGCATGTCTTTGAAGACTGGCAGAAATGTTGGGATAAGTGCATTGCATTCAGGGGAGACTATTTTGAGAAGGACCATCAAAATTATGAGGATGAGTAAAGGTACGTTATCAAAAAGAGTTGTGATCATTCTTTATTGAACAGCCCTCGTATGTTTAGCCGTTCCCGAGCTTTTCTGAGAATCAGAAGCGTCAATTCATTTATATACAGATAGATTTCACTTTATGAACTGAATTTAAACATATCAATACTTTAAACTTTTTTACAATAATTGTAAATTTTAAATAACATCATAAAACGCATTAAGAACTGTAATTTTCTCTTTCGAGGTTTGATTTCAAAATAACTGCAACACAGTTATACAAAAGTAATTCAGAATTAAGAGACGTCAAACCTATCACGAAAAATCAAGGTTAGTTGTTTTATGTTTCATGGAAATATCTGAAAAATGTTGTACACTAATAAAAATTGTTACGCTTTTGAGAAGTTAGAAATTTTAAACATTAAACACCTAAAATCTAGGATGGGAGGATCACTTAAGGGATTTGTCTCGCATCCTTGGAAGTAGCAGAACTTGAGTAAGTACCAAGTTTATTATTTAACCAAGATAACGTACTTGAATTATGTTATTCACACACAAACACACGTGTTCGCTCTCTCTATGTATATCCACGAACATATACAAAAATATGTGATAGTCATTCTACTGCTCATTTTGACTGTTTACAGTAATGGTTGACGTAATCAAGGCCCGTTTCACATGGTAATGCACATGCTGGAGAGTGCGAAAAGAACACGGGATCGACGATAGTTAAGGGTATTTGCGTGTGGTTATTTGGTATTTACACGTTGACTAGTCCTCTGTCGCGGTGTACCGCATTTTCTTCCGGAGAAAGTTATTCACTAGGTCGTTAATTAAACGGGAAACCAAATCCACAATATATTATACCACAGTTAATTCATTGGCCGTCAAAGTACGGTTCGGAATCAGATGCTTGTTTGCATCACAAAGCCTCTTTATCGAAGGATCAAACATTATCAGGCCACCACTTAGTACACATTTGGGAGTATTAAACAGGGAGAGAAGCTCTACAACGTCAACATTTTAATGAACAGTTCTGTACATGCTATGACATTGGACCGGGTAACGCCGAAACTCTAAATAACAATTGAAAATTCCATTAGAAACACGAGAGCATTTAACCACTGCAGACAAAGGTAGGTGACATGGAAAAGCGTCTAAGCGTATCGGAAGAAATGTGAACCAACGGAAGTTTACGTGAGCTTATCGCAGGTACACGGGAGACAGTATGTTTACACTCTGTTCAGATGCAATCATCTCTTCTCTACAGTAACGTGTTATACGACAGGCGTAAGGAATCAAATATAAAGTCACTGAATATTGAGAAAAGGAGGTAGAAGAAGTAATAACAATCTCTATGTGTCAAGTGACAAAACGAGCGGCTGCAATGGTAATTTATATTTGAGTATCGTACTTAATGTAATAAATAATTAATTTGCTAACCTTTTCTGTCAGACGCCCAGCACCAAATTGCTTTATTTTGTCAGCTACTGAACGCTAGGTTACCAACATTTCTCTCCTCTATAAACAAGATAACGAAGGAATCTGTCACTGTAGGTCAATACCCTGTCATGTAGTACTAATGCTAGATCTGATGGTGGTAGGAGCAGTGCATAGGGTTCCCTAACGTTTCCCAATAGAATATCCTATATTATCTTTCATGGCTTTAGCCTATACGGCTATCTCAGTCTCATTTTTTAACACTGCTGAGCCTTTTTAGTTGGTATTGTCGCGAACCCGTATGTACGATCGCGTGACTTCTTTACACAAAAGGAACTGATAGGCGGGCAGTGTGAAAACCAAGAGCAGGCAGACTAAGATAACATGCAGATGTTTCTGTCGAAACAAACTGAGATAAATGGAAATTTCTAGTTAATTCTTGACTGATAGAAACTGTTCTGGTTCTGGTTTATTTTCTAACAATCTAGAAATTATCAGTGAGGCATTTAAAGAGGCGACGACTGGCCAGGAGTCGAGTTGCGAGTTGTAAAACAGTGAGGAGTTGCAGTGTGTAACCAGAGTGTTGTTGTAAAAGGAGTCACCTGTGTTGGTGTTGTAATGAGAGCTGTTTGTTATTGTCATCGACCTTGGTGCCGTAGATTGTGATATGTGATGTAATTCTGCTGCTATGGAGTGTATTTCTACGCAAATAAAGAACATTTAGGATTTCGACAAATTGGACTTTTTAATTCTACGAACCCACGAAGTCACAATATTCATTCTACCTTTTGGGTTGTAGTTGATAATAAGTTTTGGTATACGGTCGTGGTTCATTCTCCGTTTCCAGTCGCTTCTACTTTGTTTTATTTGGTCTTTTAATTGACATAACTTTAATTCCTTCCTTATACGTTTAATTATTTTAATTTGACAGAGAATGCTGAAATGAGGTCTAAAAATCTCATTTCTGCTGTTTCACTTTCCTTTTTAACAAAATCTAAGACTGTCGAGCCAAAGACCAATATTTTATTTTCTAAAATTTAATCTCAATTTCCTTCCCTATTTAGGTATCTATTAATCAGCCTGCAAAGATAACTAAACTTATTAATTGTATTTTTAGTATCATTTTTACTGATATAGGAAATATCGTGTCCGATGTAATTAAAGAAATTAATCTGATCATTTTTTTCCAAGATACGAGGGTTGTTCAGAAAGTAAACTCCGATCGGTCACAGTGCGGGTAGTGGGGGGAGCAGCGACGCCATCTGTGCATTCACGCACTCAGCAGGTCAGTCGGCATCAAGCCGTGGTCGAGTGAACGTCGTATCTGCGGTAGTTTAGTGTTTGTGGCCGTTTGAAATGTGTGCTGCAATAGAAAACCCCGCCAAATGTGAAGTGCGTGCTGTGTACTGTGAAACACAAAAAAATTACGACGGGCTATACAGAACAAACGCCGTGGTATGCTGACTTCCGGTATCGCTTTTTTGCACGATAACGCCCGTCCTCACTCTGCTCGCAGAACAACAGCCCTTCTTGAGTCCTTCAAGTGGGACGTTGTCAACCATCCACCTTACAGCCCAGATCTGGCGCCAAGCGATTATCACCTCTTCATGCATATCAAGACATGGCTCGGGTCCCAGCGGTTTGATGACGACAAAGAGCTCAAAGATGCGGTCACAGGCTAGCTCCAGGAACAAGCGGGTGATTTTTATGCAGAAGGAATTTCAAAGCTTGTGAACAGATACGATAAGTGCCTCAATCGTTATGGAGACTATGTAGAAAAATAGTGCAAAGATGTAGTTGTAAGATGTATATATTAAAATATTTTTATTTAACTTGGTGAATTTTTTGCAATCAACCGGAGGTTACTTTCTGAACGGCCCTTGTATTTTGGCACTAACTTGTATTTCCTGTAAATACAAAACTTATGTATATTTTATTTTTCTTTAAATATCTTAAACAAACGTCATTCTAGTGAAAAAGTTTAAATAAAAATTTACCGCGGAACCATGTCACTTGGTTTCGAATTCTCTGTACGTGGAAATTCAGTGCTCGTTATATTCTTTCCAGATCAGCGATTCTTTGGTTGGTTTAAATGCCTTAGACAGATTTGCGTTGAATTTTGTAAAATTGCAGGAATGTGATTTTCCATAGTTATTCAGCGGTTTCATCACTAATAGGAACTATAATTACTGATCGCTAAACTCACATTAAAGAAGCTTACATTCATTATAGTAATAACCACCTTGTTTCAGTTTAAAACACGATAATGATTATATTTCCAAACGTAATTTTGTGCAGTTGGTTTTCGCGTGAGTATCATAAGAGCTGAATAGTGTAATTAAATCTGAATGGCCATATACTGCTAATGGGCGTTGCCCTCTAATGGAACTCGGAAGTACTAAAGTATAGAGAGCTCTAAGGTCTAGCATGATATACATACTTCTATTGTGTTTTGATGCATATAAAGTGACCTAGATGGTTATGTTGGTAATGAGAAATGTAACTCCACCCTCTGTCGACGTGAACCGCTGTATTCCTAGAGTTTAATTTCTAGTTACAAAATTGGTAGTGTACTTTTATTAACCGAAAATGTGATCGAAATGCCAAAGAACAAAATTATAGTGTGTGTTCGTACTAGCGGAGTACTGTAAAGTACAACAAAAACTGGAAATAAACACGAAAATATTTTTGTATTCCTTTCTGCGCTGCTGATGAAGGAATTCAAAAAGAGGTCTCAGCTGTCTTTAATTTTAAAGATACATAAAAATAATTTTTTCTCACTTTCCTCTTCAAGATTGGATTACTTCGTATTGATCTAATGTTTCGTTTTGTACCAATTCTAGCAATGTAAAATCACAGAAGATGTATTTGAAGCTCCACTCTGTTTCACATGAATTGTGATGCCATTAATTGGTTCGTGTTTGTATTTCTGCGTTCCTTTTCAGGCCAGCCACTTAAAGAACTGTTACTATATGTAACAGTATGTTACTGTATGTGTCTCAGAGACACATACGTTATCTCGGCCTTCAATTTGGCCACAACATGCATCCTGGTGCCCATCTGCAGTACGTGACCCGCAAGGCCGAAAAGGTTATTGCCGCCTTAGGACGTCTGATGCCCAATGTCGGTGGTCCTAAACCCAGCTCAAGGACCCTCCTTGGTAGTGTGGTCCACTCCATCCTTTTGTATGGTGCCCCGGCTTGGAAATCATGCCTGGATAAGGCCATCTACCGCACCTGGCTGGAACGTGTACAGCGGAAAGTTGCACTGCGTGTCTGTAGTGCCTATCGGACTACCTCAACGAAGGCTTTGCAAGTTGTCGCCGGCATCATTCCCATCCATCTCTTGGTGCAGGAGCGCACCTATGCTCATGGCACTGGTACGCCAGAGCAACGGCTTTTGGTTCGCGCCCATACCATCCGACGATGGCAGGAGGAATGGAATCAGGAAACACAAAAGGCACAATGGACCAAGCTGCTGATTCCGGAGATCACTCCCTGGCTCTCTCGAAAACATGGAGATGTTGGGTACTATCTCACCCAATTCCTGACAGGCCATGGCCGTTTCCGATCCTACCTGCAACGTATGGGGCTCGTTGCCTCCGACCTCTGCCCTTATTGCGCACAAACGGACACTCCGCAACATACGCTTCTGGAATGCACTCAATGGATCGATCATCGTAACCGGTGCTATGCTACCATAGGTCAGGTTGTTACTTTGGCAACTATTCTCCCAATTATGCTGGAGTCCAAGGACAACTGGAACGCTATTGCTAAAATGGTTACATCTATCCTCAGGGCGAAGGAGCAGGACGACCGCCGAGAATAGGCCGGTCGAGGCCGCTGCGTGTATCTAAACCCTCCATTGGTACGCAAGTACGTTTGACCATCTTTATTGCCCTTCTTCCCGAAGTGGTCCCAGGAAGAAGTCTCTTGTGGCTAGCAGGGGTTTTTTAGTTGGTAAGAATCCAACTCGCCAAGTCTGGCGTCTTTTGAAGATTTTTCCCCTGCCTAAAAAAAAAAAAAAAAAAAAAAAAAAAAAAAAAAAAAAAAAAAAAAAAAAAAAAAAAACTATAGCTTAAACGACAGTATGGAAGTAAATGGGATATATCTCTCTCTGTCTAACACAAGGGAACTCTCATTAACTTCATGGTTTTCTACCCTCGCACTGTTGCCATATGGTATAAATAATTAATTTTTATAATTTGCATCTCTGAACACACTGCCTTATGCAGGATATTTTCTATATTGGATTGTCATTTTTACAGTCGTTATGTGTTTCTACGGGCCAAACGTTTTCTAAAATGCTTGTTTTTCTGTAAAAGTTCAATATTTTCTATTTGTATGTTCATCATGCGGTAACTATAAAGCTTACCACTATAATACTACAACTATTTTTCCTTAGGTAGAGAAGACTACCGTGCTCCTAGCTACCAAGTTTGAATATTCCATCTCAAATCGGACGAGTGTTATAATGTTTTACATTAAGTAATTTCGGAAAATTTTATATATACGTACTAGAAAATATAGGCAGGGAGAAATTTCTTTATTATTGGGCTTACATCGGGAGCTAAAGCAAGAGAAATGCAAAGGAGGGTTGAAGGCAATTTTTAAAAGGAACCGCAATCCTCTAACTTCTTGCATTCGTCATATGTGTCAAACAAGAGTAGGCGACAAGCGTGAAGCAGAGCAGGCAGTCTGGAACGTAAGCAGAGAGCAGGCAATGCGCTGGAGTCAAAGTGCACACAGTTTGCAAGAAGAGTTCCTATGAGTATGTTTATAGCGTGTGAAACTTTATGAACCTTAAGCTATTTAACAGTTTTATTAAATATTTATAGTTATGAAAAGGTAAACTAAGAGGAAACGAAATATTGGTGAACTAAGAAGTAAGGACTGCACATTAGTATTGAAAGTCTTTACTTATTTTTCAAGTAAAATTAGTATCAGTAATCAGGTGTTCAGAAACATTAGTATACAGTGTAAAAATGGAACGAATGAATGGTCCCCTATGAGCTCCATGAGAAAGGGCAGGGAAACAAAAGAACGTCAGGCTAACGCAATATGATGGAATAGTGCAAAGCGGAGTGCGGCGTATTGTCCATTCTTTGCTGTTTGGAAACATTCCACCAACGTTGAGTCTAGTTTTGACATGGGTAAACAGTAATCTACACCCTACATAATTTCTCAAGGGTCACTTTGAATCAGTTCCTACATGATTCGGGGCTCGAATATGAAAGAGGCAGTAACAAGTCTGTACTAATAGAAAGAGAAGATGCTAGATTTGTCGTCGAGGATAATGGACGACGAAGTGGAAGGAATTGCACTTATCAGATGACAGTGAAGAAGCATAAAAGTAACCGACATATTTAAAGCATATTTAAGGTTTTATCACTGTATAGTTCCATTTGGTTTGTTGTAATAAATATTTTTGTCTGTAAAATCGTGTTTTAACTACTAAACTAACAAGTAATAGGAAGATTAAAAATTTAAATGCATTCACTCAAAAATTTAATCTCTTAAAAAGAATTTAAGAATTAATGTTGTATCATTTACAATACAATATCAAACCGGCAGACCAGTCGCTGTCGTAACCGAAGTTGCGATTGTACATAACGTATATGTAGCAATAGGACGCCGCATAAGACGCGATATAGGTGGAGTCAAAAGGCTGGTTACCTGAAAGTGCAAACCTTAATGAGGGGGAAATGAGTACACTTTATGCACATTACAGTTCTCTATAATAGGAGCATTCACAATGTAACTTATGACATGCATAACAATAGAAATTTCTTTCATGTTATTTAATACACGGGCTCACATTGGCTGAAGTTGACATAAACACGGCCACAATCTAGTAACGTAGATATAGAAGTCCACCAGCTTTCGTGCTTATGTTCAGGTCAGACATAAAATAGCCAATCAGAGAGGATTCTCACCATGTTCTATTCTCATATATTCGTTCCCATGTTCAACCACTGTTCAACAGTTTCACACTCTTTTGTGACTGTCTGTTGATTTTTTAAACTTTTAATGACAGCACATCACTTAACATTTTGCGTATGAATATACCTACACAGGTTAATGCAAACACATACAAAAACGTAACTATTAATATTTAAATAAGAGCTTCATAAAGTTGCATTGTAAATTTACAGAAACTTTAGCAATAATTACTGACTTTAATAAACAGTTTATTTAATAATGCTGAATAATAATAAATTATTAAAAGCTACTGAGATATTTTTAAATTCAGGTGATGAACTAATATTGCATTAACGACCGATTTTTGTTAACTTAAATGAATAAATGTTCACACGACTAGAGCTAAATGTCGGTTTAAAGTTACTAAGATGGTACTGAAATTTTAACTAACAACGAAACACATTGTTATAGCATTGAATATAATTGTCGCGCTGCTCGAACAGTTACCCTGGCTTTATCTTTTTTAATAGAAACCTCTCAGATAACGCACTGATTATTCTTGTAAGAGTGAGAGGGTAACTGCCGCGCTTCCCGGATCTGTGCTAAGCACCAATGAACGTATCACTTCAGTTAATGGAATTCGCAGAAATCACAAATGACAGATGTTCAGTCCACGTGGAGTAATCAGTGGAGAGGTATCTATTACCAAAGATATATCCTTGGTAACCATTCGATCAGCGTGACCATAACTATGCAACCTAAAATGATGAAATCTTTACCAAAATGCAGACAAAACTGTTTCGATATGTCTTACAGTGACCTAGCTTTAATGAGTAATATGGGGTACCTTAATACCGCTTTATAATTGTATTACTTCTGAAATAATCTAGGAAAATATTTGCTGAATAAATTTCTACTCTCTTCACTAACAGCGTTCTTTACAACGAGTTTCTCACCTTTACCTTAAGTATTCTCTAGAATGTATCCTTCCACCTTCAAGAGGGATATTTTCTTTAGAAGCATTCATGAGTTTACGTACTGTAGAAATCTCTTTCTGTTCATATAACTCGAGAAAACTTCTGCGCATAACACGTTTTTCAAACTCATGAGTTCCAACATTAGTGAATGTGGGCGATGTTTATCAGATGTTGGAAGTTTAACCCCGTACGCTTTGAAGTTTGAACTTCTTTCACTATAATATGCACAGCTTGTCCACTCTTCTCTACTGCCGTTGCTGCCCTTTTTATTGCATTATTTAACGCAGTAATTGAACCTTTAAATTTCTCTTCTTTACAAAATTGCAACACATTGAATATTAATTTTGTACGTTGTGAGCCTATGATTATATGCGCTGCGTATATATGATGATATAATGATATATATGATGATATAATGATATATATGATGATATAATGATATATATATATAAGGGCGCTCAACTACGGCGGTCATCAGAGCCCTTTAAAAAACTAGTCATGGCAAAAGCCAGATATAAAACTTTCTAAAAACTATACAAGTGTAACAAAACCTATTAAAAGTACACGTACAAAAAATCAATCAAACTCTGAATACTAAAAATTTCGTTCACTAAATCCTAAACTCTAAACTAGAAAAGAATCTAAAAAGAATCTAATCGTCTCCACGCACGGCCTACACGTGGGTGGGCCTGTTGACCGTCTCCCTCAGCCGCGATGAGGAGCCCACACGAGGGAGACTGTTGGCGCCAAACCCGTACCTACCGAAGTAGGCCCCTGGGGGGGATATGCGCTGCCGTGTTTACATTTTGACCTCATTCGAACCCATTATTGTAAGAGACCCAAATGCTGCATTTGAGTATTGCCGAACAGTACCGTTTATCTGTTTATGCTTACGCAAGCTTCCTCTGACTGGCCATCTGCACTCATTCTTCCGAGAGGTTGTACGTTAGTTCACATAATTTGTTTTTGTTCCACATATAGATGGTGTTAACCCGTATTCGTTGGGTTTTAATCATTAGATCACGCACACATTCGTACTCTCATTCATACTTCCAGACTCTAGGGAAGATGAGGAATTATCTTGGTCGGAGAAAAATCCCCACCCCTTCCGCCGTGAATCGAACCCGGGACTCCTAGCACGACAGGCAGGTGCTCTACCAACTGAGCTACGGGGCTAGACTTCACACAATCTTCTAAATATTTTTGGTGACAAAACACTGACTGCTTTAAAAGCGGCACACATTACTTTATTCTGTTCTTTACATTATCAATTTTGTACATAAATATACACAGTTCAGTGAATATAAACATGTTGCTACGTATATAGTTAATTCAAAGTATTTAAATGAAGAAGCTTCAGCGAATTTTAATTAAACCTACTAAAATTCGATAATTTGGCTCCCGAGGTAGAAAAATTAGCATATACATCACAGGACCGAAACAAATTTTCCTCTCGGTATATTTGATACCTTCGGGATAAATCCCTCCGGGTGAATTTATGCAATTCGTGGAAAACAGTAATTTTCTTTTCATTATTGTACAAAATATCATTGTTGTGCGACTCTCTTCCGGAAATCAGTTTAATTAATGATTAATACGTAATTATTGAGTCATCAATAGATTCTTTTAATTAATTTATAGTTAGGATGCCGGAATATTAGTGTTCTTAAAAGATGTGTATAGTTATAAGTATTCTTATATACAAATGTTTAAAATGGGTTTCAAAATGATCAAATGTTCATAACAATGAAAATGTGAAGGAGCATTATTTTGAAGCTGTGTAATTGGAGCTATTTTCTACCTCTAATGGAAACTTCCACAACAGCTAATGATACCATTCTGGCTCTCGAAAGTGGGCGGTCTTTGCAGTTTGTTGTTTTTAGTTTAAGCTGCGATACACTTGCCTTTAGGAAAGGATACGAACGTGCAGGATTTTCAATCACGTTCACTCATTTGTTTTTGTTTTACAACTTGCTGTGTTTGTTTCCGACAAAGGCAGTTGGCAAAATATAGAATAAGCGTAAAACTCGTGTTGTACATGATGTAACAAACAATTATGGAGGGATGTGGTTTTGGTACGTACTGGTAGATGAAGAACAATAGTTAATTGGCTACATTCCACTATCCTTTGTCTTATAAATTATCCTTCTGAATTAGTGAAGTTCACAGTAACTAGAGATGAACATAGTAGCATCACACTTGCACACTGAAAAACTGTGCACTTGTAAATTGGACGTAAGAGGAAAGTGACGTAAATGAATGTACGAGGTGTGTATGTGTGTGTGGATAATGTGAAGAAAACTTCAAAATCATGATGTTAAGGTCTGCCGATTTTTTTCTGCCGAGTTTAATTTATTTTCTCCCTTTCTACGAATTACTCATAAATGACTTTGTGAACAGCTGGAGATCGTAATGAATGTTATAGGTTTAGTAAGTGGAGTGTGTAGTGTAGTGTTTATCGCCCGATTTTACTGCATGCAATACCGCTGATTGACACTTACGATACATGAAATGGAGATGGAGCACCGGTAGAATAAGAGGGTGTGAGAAACCGGAGATTCCGGAGAAAACCCGCCCCAGGGCCGTGTTATCCACCATCCGGTCGCCTGGAATCGAACCCGGCCGCATTTGTGAATTAGTAAGATGAAGTGGTTTTTGTTATAAGGATATTTTTCGATATTTTGGGAGATTTTATTGAAACATTTGTTGCATTTTAGGTCTTTGAAACTTCAGACTGGGTTGTTATAGGTTTTGGTTGTTTCAAATTTTCACACTCGCACTGAAATTTCTATACTTTCAAACATGAAATAGAATTATCCTGCTTAAAGAAAATGTTGACTCAAGATGACTTTTTTGATCCAGCTAATTGTTTGAATAATTACTAGCTTTAATACTAATTATAAAAATATGTAATTATTCTTTCGATTCCGGATGTACCATTCCCGGGAACGATTCCACATTTCCTCGGCCTTATAAACAGAAAGATGTGTGAAGCACTGATTCTTTCATATTGTCACGGCGGCAGCGAATGCCTATCACAAACAGTTTAAGTGTATTATGTGTTTCAAATAGGAAGAGTTCTCGCGAATCAGATGTGTTAGAGCCTTCAGCGTTGCCCCCTCGTTACCCCCACACTTTTTATATTTCCCTTTCTCTCGCATACTTACTAGTGTTCGTGGCGCTAGACCTAAGCGAACACAAACTGAATTTTCCATAAGTTTTATAATTATGTAGTTGTTGAAATCACAATTGCAACATGAATATTCGTATATTACTACAATGTTTTAATTATTTCGTTTAAAGTTAATTACAGTTTATGAATTGCTTATATTTCTAATCCAACGAAAATACCACCAGTGCATCCGTATAGCTGTGAATGTTACTTACGTTAAGAGATAATTCGTCATTGTCATTGTCTTCAATGTCTGAGTACTGCAAATTTATGATGATAGGTTCCAAAATCTGGTTACGTGCTATTTCTTTTCAAAAGTTGTCTTCTTGTAGTTTATATGATGTCTCACGCAGTTTTCCCAGTCTTGTTGTATTCCTCGTCAATTTATTTGTGAATAAATAGTTCAGCGTCAGTCAGTTGAAAAATGTTATTTCTGTTTGCAACCTAATTTCAGCCTACATTAACTCTATTGGATTGTTCTAGCAGCAGTGGATCGCATCTCATTTATTCAGCTGATACACTTTTTCATGGAAGAGTAACTGAATAATACTGCTTTGAACTCTCTTAAATAAATAGAGATTACGAACCATTCATAAACAAAGATATAATGTGACAAGATACGATCTACCAGACTAGCAGGAAGTGTGTCGTTTCCTCTCATCAAATTTAACAAACACCTTGGCTTATTCAAAGTACACTTTTTTATCACGTCATGTCAAATGTTTACGTTTCAGTTCGGAGTGATTTCAAATATACGTTCACGCATACATGCCAACCAATAGTATTCTTTAGAGTGCTTACGTCGCAATGGATTGTTATAATTTAATGTATCTGCTTTATTTATTTGTATTCGTAAAACTATTTGAGCTAAAAATATGGGGTTTTTACGGTTATGTTAAATACATTACTCTCTCTTTCCTCATGGATCAGTGTTTGCAAACTCTGAATTTTTGTCTTAGCGCGAATAATATTTATTAGAGATTGATTAGTTTGCCACTGGGCACACACCACTTAAGGGGAATGCAATACGATAACACCGCAGGACTTCGATTGGTTGCACACCTAGTAGCGCTCAAGGACAAACATCTTCCCATTTGAAACACATAATAGGCAAGTCAATCCAATCCAGCGTTTTTTGCTTTTTGTCGCCAGGAGCAAAAAATGGAATATACAAGGATAGCCACTAGTGACGTTATGAAGCTGGAAGTACCATTCTCATTAGTGTACGGCTCTGAAGTTTTGCAGATCATTCGATTTCAGCAGATGTGGAAGATTTGATTTCAAGAACTTACGTTTCTTCTATTCCAGAAGTTTCGATTACAGGAATATTCCTTTCGTGACCCGGCAACTGTAAAAGGGAACGCCAAAGACAGCCTATAGAGTTGTTGCAAACGCAACGTTTGTTGTCAGAGTCGGCAAACAGAGCAATGTAAAAATATCACTCAGATGTTCTGTGTATGTCGATAAGCTACCAGCAACACGAGTTGATGCGTGCAACAGAGACCTAAAGGAATCTTAGACTGTCGGACATAATCTGTGTATTTGTAAGAAGGGAAAGTGTCTGAGAGTTAGCATTCTAGTCACAAACTGAGTGTAATACAATGTCCTTTGTTTCATTTTAATAGCAATATTTAAAATGTGGAGGCCTTATAATACATATATGACCTATTTGCGGGCTCTCACCAGAAAGCACGAGAGAACACATCTGCTGGAGAAATGGTGGCGTCAGATTTGCACTAATATCCTTAAGTTATAGTAGATTATGGAAATGTTGACCCTCCACTCTCAGACAATATGCCTCATAATGTTTTCACTAACAGGAATTTTTGTGATTTCCTGCATATCGGTAAGTTCGGGAGGCCAGGGTTTGATTTCCGATGGCCAACCTAACTTACCCATGGATTTCTAGAGATGAAATGGAGGGACAGGAAATTCGGAGGGATGTACGTAATTAATCTAAGCGTTCGCCTCGCGACCCGGGAAAAAACCCGAAAACGCCCATGGGTCGGGTACGTCAGCTACGGGAATCGAACCCGGGGCTTCCGAATGCGGGTCACAAATGAAACAGCCTGAACCATTACTTTCGGTTGTTAAGCAAAAGTAAACGTTAATTAGAAGTGTATTAGTATATGGATATATTCATGTTGCCATGTATGTATCCTACCACATATGTTACCGTATATGAGATTGTAAAGGGAAGTTCCAAGTCCAAGTCGTATACTGACAGGCTGTTAACAGCCAGAAGGTTTTTGCTGCGTACCCACCCAGGTTTTGGGTCTGACCGCAGGTGTTAATTATATGGTATCAGGATGATGTGGGAATTTTTGTTGGGGAACATTTATTGAGGTAGCTTTTTGCTCCCCTTTAATTTTGTACAGGATGCCAAACCGCTTTTTTGTTTACACCCTGGTGTTTTGTTTTATTAAATATGGGTAAATTTGGTAGCCAAACAGCTCATTTGGAGATTTTGAATTCAGCTTATGCTGCTGTATTGATCGAAAGGTATTCTTGCAACCATGATTGGTCATAATATCGCATTTGCAGCTATGTGCAAGTGAAACGGTGAAAGTGTCGCTGATGAATTAATATATAAACATAGATATGTATCGAGAAACGTTTGAGAGTTTGAGACGTTTCATTTGTTTTTAACATACCTTCCAAATTTTGTTTCAGGGAATTGAGGATACACTAAGAAACAGATAAAATGCAGTAAATCTCCTTCAGTGCGATTCACTATCAAACATGTAACTGAAACACAAAAATAAAGGCATAATCCGCTGCAAGGATCCACAAAGATAAAAATGCGGACGTGTCTGTTAAAAAACACATAGACTAAAATGTAGTATTTTATTGGGCGCTGCAGTATTTCATGTCCCCTGCGAGTTATTATTCATAAGATAAGTATTATCTGCAAAACAAACTGGAAGAAATCTCGCAGATCGGAAAAGAGAAATAAAATGCTCTTAAGTCACGTCTCTTGCCAAAATAATGTAAAGGAAAACTGCGAGTCTCGAAACGTCGCACGTGACCTATAATGTTTGCGTTGTAGAAATCGCGCAGCTTATTGTTACTATATATTTTGATTTTCTCTTCCGTGCATGGTAGGTGGATGAAGTACTGCATTCTACCCAAAATTAGAATACACTGATTTCGTTTTAATAAGCCACCCCAAAATATCCCTACGTGAAAAAATGTTCAAATATTTTGACTTCAACAAAATGTCTATATTTCAATTAAAATATTCTTAAGATACTTTAAAAACAAATTAAACATATACCTTGGATTTTATGAGAGTAGCTTCTATGTTCTCTTTATTCTGGATGAGCTTTGAACAACTGGTACAGGCAGATAAAACTGCAGACACAAATCTTAAAATCTTACATCTAGACACCGACACACACGCACGCACACACATACACACACCGAACTCTATCTGAACGCGTATGGTTTCCACCATAAGTCTCAATGACTGGGAGTTCTTAATAATCTGGCCCACAAATCTTTGTCTATCTCTGATCCCAGCCACTTAAAGCAAGAATTACAGAACCGGAGACGCACTTTCCGTCAGAACGGCTACTCTGAATATGACATTAAAGCCTCGATCACCAAAGCTAGGAAAGGAAGATCAGATAAGCCTACCGCTACAGCCTGCATCCCGTTTACCGGCAATCTATTCGGCAGAATCAGCAAAATTCTCGTCAAATACATCAGGATCATCCACAAGCCATTTTCGAAAATTAAACATCTGTTGAGACCGGTGAAAGACAAACTCGACTTCCAAGTTCCGGGAGTGTACCGCTTTATCAAAGAACGTGGGACGTCGTATGTGGGGGAAAAACAGGAAGGACTATCGCAAACAAAATAAACGAGTATGAACGGGCCATTCGTTTAATACAATCTGAGAAGTCTGGACTGGCAGAGCATTGCTTTGATATGGATCATGGAGCCAACTTTTGGGAGATTACTATCTGGCAAAATATAGCAGTTACTGGGACCGGATACGGAGGCTTTGGCCAATTCCTTTGAGAGTCGCACACTTAATCATGATGCTGGTTTTTAGTTCCGTTGCTCTTGGAAACCAGCCTTAAAAATGGCTCAAGAAGCTCAAATTTATACAGCTTGGACATCAAATTAAATGATGTTTTCTACGACCTAATCTACGTTCTCTTTACCCACGCCATCTCCTGACTTAGTATTTAATTACTAGAAACCAGACTTTTGTTCTATTAGTGGGATTCGATTGTTGGTAGTGTTTTGTCTTTGTTAATTGTTTGTTACCTTTATTTATCATCCTTTTTTTCTGTAAATTACGTCCTCGAACGTTAAGTCATATCGGATGGTGAATGACTTGGGTGATATGATGCTCATATGAGTCCAGGGTTCATGGAGCTTACAGTTACCCGACATTCGTCTTGAAGGGTAAGGGAAAACCCCGGAACAACCTTATCCAGGTAACTCACCCTGAACAAGATTCGAACTCAGGACCCCTTGAAAGTGAGGCAGACACGCTACCATCTAGGCTACTGAGGCGAGCCATCATCCTAATGATACTGATGATGGAAGAGATGTACTATTCCGAAACGTCGTTGACTTTGTCTTTACACCTAGTCCGAAGCCTGAGAGTATCTTGAAATATTCGTCGCCAGGAAAGTTTCAGGTCTTATTTTAACGTGGGTATTGTTCAAGCAATCAATTTATTTAAAAAAGTGTTTTTGAGGAGCTAACTATTTTCGAGATTCTCCTTGTTATTGCTTAAATTCTCAAGTATTTACACATATCTCAAACAGGAAGTGTCATTCGTTCTTTTATATTCTGTCCATGCAAAGAGAACGAAATTTCAAAGCAGTGACACAATGGCTGTTTTTAAAGGATTTTGCTGCACTTAAGCCTACGCATTCTTCTATTCTCATTGTGCCCGCAAGGTAGCGTAGATGGTTGCGTGTCTGCCTCACGTTCAAGAGTTCCCGAGTTTGAATTTCGGTCAGGGTGAGTTATCTGGATAAGACTTTACCCGGGGTTTTCCCATATCCTAAAAATACGAATTTCGGGTAACTCTAAGCTCCATGGACCCCGGACTCATTGGAGCATCATTTCACCCATTTTATTCGTCCGATATGAGTAAACGTTGGAAGACGTAAATTACAATATATATTCCCATTACAACTGCAGCGACATAATTGATGGAACTATTTCTACCAACTTTTACCTCATTTACATGAAAAGCATTGTAGAGTAGACGCTTAATTAAGAATAGCTTGTAAAGTAACCCATGTGTAGTACAACTATTTTGGAAGTTTAATGAAAGCGAATCCAACCTTAACGATATAAAACAGCGGCGTTAGAGTAGCAAAGTTTTGGTGACCTTTAAAGCATTTGTCGACTTTAGGGTGGAAAAGATGTCAACATAGATAAACCAGCTGAATGACATATTGTCACGCATTTAGCGCTCTGAACGGAACGTGAATGATGAGCGAGGTATAATCCCAACCTAAAAGAAGCAAACTCCATATGAGGTCTAAGGAAATGGGCCACATTTTCTGCTTTCAAGTATAGGTGGCTCTGCATTGGACCTAATAATCATTGATTTAGCAGCACGAGTTTTGTATGTGATAAATACTATACAAAACAAACAAACGTTTTTTAACTGAACTGTTCTCAAGTTTCCCTTTACATATAAAACGCTAGAAGCTAGAAACTTCGGAATTAATTTACCGTTTACAGCTGCTTGGAGGTTCTTCACGTCAGAAACAAATGCTATATTTGTCTGTGATGAAACGTGAGATATGATGCCTACTCCCCGAAACCGTGTAGTCGACAGATACTAAATGCTGTCGGAGTGTTCCCTTATTCCACATTTTCTCAAATTAATGTGTTAAATGCGGCTTATTTCTCCCTCTTCCACACTCTACAGTACTAAATTTCTCTTCCTTTCCTTTCACTATTTTCCACTCTTCCTCCTTACCGCTCACTTCTTGATGCGGTCCTCTGCGCGTAGTGGTATTCGAAAACTGGCAATAAATCTGCTTTTACTGTTTATGACACCTAGAGACAGTAGACAGGAAGAAGTACTTTTATCTATACTAAAATGTTATGGCGGGATTTTATCAGAAACACCTGATTTGTGTTACCATTGTTCAAACAAAATCATATAAAACCATTTTTGTACCTTAAGAGTATAATTCTAAAATAAAATTTGATATTTCAATTCAGTACGTTCCAAGTTTTGAGAAAATTTCCTGAAATTTCCCATTTATCTGAAATGGCTGTAATTTTTTTTATTGAAAATCAAAGTTTAAAAAGTTTGCATAACAAAACATATCTTGAATTTTCTTGAAATAGCCCGAGAACTTCATTCGATTCATACAGTAGGTGTGAAAAAGACGAATCCCCTTCATATATAATACACTTACGCGAGCACTTTTTCCAATTTTGGAAGTACTTTTGGTACTGCCTTCTCCTTATTCTGTTCATCTTCATCAACGGTTGCAAAACAATGTCCTTTCATGGTGTTCTTCAGTCTTGTGAATATAAAGAGGTCACAGGGGACCATGTTCGGCGAATACGGTAACTGTGACATTATAAACGTTCTCTTCCTTTAAAAAAATCATAATCAAGCATTATCGTGATGTAATTTCTACGAATTATTTTGCCACAATTCTAATCTTACATTTCTGATACTAAATCTATGATTTTACAAATGTATTTTCTTTACTTCCTTCACATTGTTATCAGTAATTGGTGTGGGAGGGCATCCAGAGGGTAAACGTCTTCATCACTTCTCACCTTCTTTTAATTTGTTGTATCACGCGTAAACTCTTGTCATACTCATAAAATATTGGCCGAAGGACGCATTTAACATTTGAAATTACGTGCTGCACTTTACTTTCCAGCAAACTTTATTGCAAAGAAAGTGAAATTTGACCGAGCACTCGAAAGCAGGTATGAACTTTTTGACTGTTAACAATTAACTAAATATTAAAACAAATGAAAATGTAAACATAAATGAAGAATGTATTTCTCAACAAGGTAAAACAAAGTTATTTTAATATTGCATACCTAAATCCCGCACAAAATTCAGGAGATGTTCTATTTAACTCACCTCGTGTGTGTCTGTTCGTGCGTTTACAACCCATGTTTCACCTATAGGTATATCACGGGATACTTACATTTGTTGTACAATTTACATAATATATATAGCCCACCCCGATAGCGTAGATGGTAGCGTGTCTACCTCACGTTCAAGTTCGAATCTCGGTTAGGGTGAGTTACCTGGATAAGGTTTTTTCCAGGGTTTGCCCTTATCCTTCAAGACAAATGTCGGGTAACTCAGCTCCATGGACTCCGGACTCATTTGAGCATCATTTCACCCATTTAATTATATATATCACCAAAGTGTTTAAAGTGAGACATCAGTTTCGGAACTTATGAGTAGAAGACATGCTTTAATGTACTTAAGCTTACTCTCTCAGAATTTGATGTTTAAACCCCCGGACATGTGTTCGCCCAAGTTTTGCGCATCTTCAGCGAGTCATGCTGCAACTACTGTGTATATATACTATATACTGTTTATATATTTTTATTCGGGTGTGCAGGAAGTGCTCTTCAGGAATTCTGCAAACTGCACTGTGCTGAAACGAGTCTTCAAGACCACTGGCTGTTATTAATACAGCCGGTCGATCTATTGAGTACAGGATGCATTCTGTCATATATCAGGCCATCTGTGGTGGCTTTTCAGGGCAGCTGCATAATGGCGAGACTCTCATGTTCATTTTGTGGGGATAGGATTGAAAACGGGCATGATTTGTAAGAAATTGGGTGGTTATGTGATTGAGCCAGAGAGATAAGGACTGTCTGTGAAATATATTGAAGATGAATAGTTTGGTGTAGTGGTCATCATTAGATTTGATATAGATGGAAGTCCAAATCGTAGTTTAGTATTCCTTTAATATCTAATTGCTCAGGGTTAAGGAATTGTAATCAAGTGTTGTCCTGTATCTGGCAATAATCTTGGCCTAATAGTCGGCTATTTCATTCCTTGTAGTCCTGCATGAAACTTGACCCACTGGAGGGTTATTCTATTTTCCCTATTGAGGGCGATGATCTTTTCCCTAAGTGGAACAGCCAGGGGATGGGTTACTCTTCTATTAGCTGTAGCGAGGAATGCTGTCTTCGAATCTATATTTATGGCATAGTTTGAAGCACCGGATGTCTGTTGTTCTATTCAGTGCACAGCCATGGTAATACCCAACAATTCAGCCTGGAAGACTAAGCCTTCCAGTGCTAGTCGTCTTACATCAATGAAAATCTCTTCCGAGTTTTACACGGCCACCATTCCTACTTCAACATGATTTTCTGTTTTGGCCCCGTCTATGAAGATGAGAATTTCTGCTTTACCTAACGCTCATGTGGAGTCTATATCTATGTGGTTATCTTGGGGTGAACACATTTAGATCTTGTTGGGTCTTCTGTTCTTTTCTGTATAGGAATTACTGCATTTGTGGTCTGATTTCTGGTGACGACATGATGACTTTATGTAAGTGAACAGCAGTACCATGGGCATTGTGCTGGCATTTACTAGCAGAGCGTTGTTGGAAACTGTTCTGTACGTTTTTGTTGCGAAAATCAAGACAGATATCTGAATTTGGCTCAATTTGAGTTAAGCCCTTTTGGATATAGCAGCAGACATTATGGCGGAAATAATAGCATATTTGTATATCGTCATTAGACGAGCATAGGTGTCCAAAGTATTTTTGGATAAGATTGTTACGGATGTACATTAATTTATACAGGTATTGCATGTGAGGATACCAGTCCAGTTTATTGTCCAGCATTGTTCCCAAGTATTTTATTTTTATTATTACATTGAGGTCCCATGCTATAACAGTTGGATGTCTGATGTATTCTTACTTCTTTCTCATATACATTGGCATCAGTGCAGATTTATCTTTAGCAAATTCCAGCTTCTGTTTGCTACAGCATTCCCGCGTGATTTGAAACGCTATTTGGAGTGCATTTCTTTAAAGCCATTCAGTTGATTCTCCTGACGTGTAAAGAATGTGGAGTTTCAAGATCTTCATATATTGACTACATTTAAACATCCGATTATTCAGTACGTCAAAAGAGTTATGAAATTATTTCTGTGAATGTTTATCTCGATTAACGTAGCAAATAAAGGGCAAGTTTTCGTAAAATAAACAACTATTGAGAGAAGAGGACAATTACATGAAAAAGATACACGAGGTTTGTTGTTGCGCTTTGGCTTAGTACCGAGCCGCAGGCATACTTCCGTTGTACTTGATTCTGTAAACGATGCAACACACAAGATTCCAGGAAATCGCTTTCGGCTTGATTGGTTTACATTTAATTAGCAGATGTTATCCTTAACCTCGACTTGGTTTACATTTCCTTAATCAATCCCTCAGATGCTTACGTCGTAGAAGGGTTTATACATATAAATTGTGGAATTTTAAGAAGTAATGAAGGGTCAATTGTTAATGAAAGACTTTATATTCCATGTTTTAATTGTCATTGCCTCTTTAACAAGGGACATCGCTGGTTATCTCCCCAATACAGCTGTGATCTGAAACAGCCAATGCTGATTATTACTTCTCAACGCTAGCCACGAGTGCAAGAGAAGTAATGTCAAAATTAGACTAAACTATGTTTATGAAGCGACATTGAGGATTTAAGGAGATTATATTAGTGAAGTTATGTACAGTTAGGATTGAACTAAGTTGTATTAGTTCATTATTGTAGTTCATTATTAGTATTGGTGTAGAGGAGAGGCACACACGCCTAAGACGCTCCAGGAGGAACGGAAGAAATGAGGGTACCGCCGTAGGTCACAAGGGCACAGGCAGCATGCCACATTAGATGTCCGGGAGTCCCTAAGATGTGCTGGCAGCTCTTCGTTCTGATGGTAAGGACCATTTGGCAACCTCAAATTTTCCGTGCCCGGTGTCGAAAATTGATGTGAGTACAACGCCAATCAGCGCCGAGTACAGCATTTACAGTGTGCTAGCTTCCGCGCAAACTGTCCGGCACGTACATCATGAGCCTGAAAGCATACACCTGAAAAGATAAGGAAATGGAATAAAGGGAAATTAGGGAAAAGAAGTCGTGGCCTGAAAGTAAATACCCCCACATTCATCTTAGTGACAAGGGTCATCCATGAAAACATGGGACTTCAGGGTTGACAGGAAATAGAACTCGTGACTTTCCGAATACTAGTCACACACATTACTACGGAGCCAACTAACTCGGTTAGAACTGTACTAATTTACTTGGCGAAAACTGAACAGTCACATTATTTATACTCGGCATGCTAGTCGTGTATAGGGCAAGGTTGGGGAAGGTGTAATCACTTTGAAAAATTCAGTCCCACAGCCGGGAATTGAACCATGGATCTCCAGTCTCCATCCGGTCAATTGAAGAATTAAATACCGTAATGGCATGTTACCATCGCAGCTGAATGATTAAAGCAACCGGACAGAGATCGGCAGATCTGCGGTTCAAATCCCGGATGTAGCATTGAATTTTTCAGTTTGGTTCCACCTTTCCAAACAATGACGTGGTTTTCACCCGATTTATTATTCTTTCTATTGCTTCACTACGCTAATTATAAATAAGGAGCTGTACGTAGACTAAGTATCCTGTGCCGTGGCGTAGTGGGCATCATGCCTTTGTTCCCTGGCGCGGAATGCCACCCGGGTTCGTCCCCATCCTTGGGAGTGCAGATTTTAAGTTCCGGGTATAGGACCGAGCATCTTGAGGAAATTGAGGAGCTTACGATAGGTAAGCGAACCTGATCATGAAAGCCAACTTTCTGACTGGGGGTATCCAGATGTTGACCGCATCTCCTCTCCGTATCGGTTAGATGATCGCCCACCTCTGCCTTGCGTATGTGGGCTAGAGGCCGGCCTTCGGGTTGGCAGGCCCTGGTCCAGTACGGACTGAAAAACCCGGGACACTAAACATAGGCTAAATATATGTTCTGTATGACATGCACTAACAAGGGCCGTTATCACGATGTCGCAGATTGAGCTTTAATTTTTTGAAGGGTGGGGAAAAAAGCGGCTCCTCTTACGCTCTCATAGAGTCCCTCTATAGCTAGCTTGATATTACAGGGTGATCCGTTTGAGATGTCAGAAAAGTGAAACGTTATATTTATTACGTTAAAGCACATATCTATGAGAAATTTTCAGTAATGTGAGCGTAAATTTTGGGAGATAAGAAATAGGTGATATTTCCATTGGTATACAAAGAAAACAAAACAAAATGATTGTAGCGTCACAACAGCATGCTAATTGTTCGTATGGTATGCGAAAAGACTGAAATCGCGATTCAGAAAGCTTTCAAAAGTCAGTACAACCGTCGGTACGACCCATCACATTGAGCCATTGTTAAATGTCAGCACTTGCCTTTGGAAAATGGTTTGAAATGCCATGAACCCATCCCATAGCCTCGAAATATCTCAGGTTTAACGCCTCCAAATTTTATGTATGTGAGGTATATGAAATCAGCTGTGTGTGCAAATAGACCAGCGATTCTAACCGACTTAACGAAGGGCTTTCAGCAAATCGCCCCAGAAATGCTACAAGCCACGTGGCGTAACATGGGTGCAAAGCATGAACTGTGGCGCATTCATAATTGGCGGTCACGTTAAGTACTAATATGGCGGACACAAAACTCCTGACTTTCCTAAGCAAATGTATATCCTTAGCAACCAATAACTTGAATAGTTTCCATTGTATATGGTCTTACTTTTCTGACATCTCAAATGCATCACTCTGTATAATACTACAAGTTTTATAGGAGAGATTAACCACTTCGCCTAATAGAATATAGGGTAGTTAAATTATAATCGAACCCACTTACGGCACTCTCTACTGCGCGAGATGGCTGGCAGTTGCCGGAGAACTTAAACTGGCAGAGGCGGACTGGAATCTTTAACTTATAATTGATATTGGAAATTTTCAACTTCTGCATATCTCGTATAAACATACTCGCTCACTCTCCGAAGCTTAACAGAAGGTATTCCTGTGGTATCTTAAACAATCTTTTAAAAAGTTTCTGTAGTGTATGAGGATTGATGCGATACACTTTGTCTTTTAAAGAACCCCATAAATAGAAGCCACAACTCTTTAAGTCAAGAGAACGAGGGACCACAAATCGATACTAATTATTCTGTCATCAAACACCACTCTTACTGCATTTAATGACTCGGCAGCCGTTTGTGCTGTTGCAAAATCTTGCTGAAACCAGAGAACGAGTAAG
This sequence comes from Mantis religiosa, assembly GCA_030765055.1. Lineage (NCBI taxonomy): Eukaryota > Metazoa > Arthropoda > Insecta > Mantodea > Mantidae > Mantis > Mantis religiosa. Next base: position 100,050,491 of record CM060952.1, read on the forward strand.
CCCCAAATCGACACAAATTATTCTGTCATCAAACACCATACTTACTGCTTTTAAGGATTCAGAAGCCGTATGTGTTATTGCAGAACACACTGCACTCCTTTACCCCGAGATTACAGGTAGCTCCGAGCACTGAAGAATGTGTGCACCGAAGAGGATATTGGCCACAATTTCAAGGTTATTTCCCCAGTGATAAAAGACATAAAACTGTATATTTAATAAGTTTTAAAGAAATATGTGGTGGTATGTATGTGTGTGTATTTTTTTATGGAACTTGGGTATGGATAAGTATTTTCATTTCGATGTACTATCGCAAACAATGCTCGTATCTTTAATATTCAAGCTACAAAGGCCCCTTTGCACCTTAGCCGTAGGTAGGTACTTTTAAAACATTTTAGACTCTCAACACTCGGGCCCTGTTATGGCCACTGGCAATTGGTCATGTTCGCATTTGTGTTGTGTAACGTCCAACTTTATCGATCCCTGGTTCCATGAAAAACATATTAGAACCGCAGAGAAAGCTGAGGAATTCGTTGGGATGCTGTGATCCTGTGGAATATTGTATGAGACATGGGCTACGTGCTTCGTGAACCAGAGAAGCTTTATAAAATTCTAAACAAGAGAAAAGCAGCACTAATGTAAACAAAAATAGGATCAGATTGCTGCTTCTGGCAGCGGAAAACCATTTGCGGTGCAAAATATAAACCCAAGAAAATGCTTATAGAATAAGAACGAAGTGCGCGACAATTTACCTATGTTTGCTTGAGGAAAGGAAGTATTTACAGAGCGGGATGACTTTAGCCGTTTTATCTGCGGTCCGCTTTAGGGAGGTCCGAGTTGGATTCCATGGTCGGTCTGCAAGACCCATGGGTTTTCTTTTCGGGAGCTTTTCCGTCTCGCCAGGTGACTGCTGGCTAGGATAATTACATATTCCGAATTTCCTGTCCCTCCATTATCATTTCATATCATCTGTCATCTGGTGGACTCTTTCAGAGTGAACGTGTTGGCGGGTGTTTCGCTCTGCATGACATGTAAACATTTCCTCCTTCAGGAAGATGGCTAGCAGTCTCCCGGCCGACCTGGTGGACCATTTCTGGTCCATGGTGGTGGCATGGTGATATTACTGGCCTACCGGGGCAGTATCCAACTGTACCCTGGCCTCAGAACTGTCGTGACTTCTTTGGGGCGGCCACCCACTGTCTCCACTCGTCTTATACTTCCTCCTGGAGATACCCTAATTGGAGCATACGTACTTAGTCATAGCATAGGTCGTAGCCTTGGATCAAGACTGGTGAAGCGCCGATTTCCCTCCGTATCTTAATGCAATCCAATCCAATTCAATCTAAAGAAAGTATTTTATTCTATATAAAGTGCCGTGTGAGTTTCGCTGGAAATAGGAGTTTTGATGTCTCTTTTGCGCGCGAACTCGAGTAATATAAATAAAAACGGGAGAAACTTCTTTTTGAAAGCGAGTATGATTGACGTTTGCCGAAGTAGAATACTTTCGGTCTTGACATTTTAAAACTGACAAACGGTTTCATAAAGAGTCATATGTTTTCTGCTATCATTTATGAAGCGTTTAAAGTGCACGACGGGTCAAAAGTCGCGATCGGTTATTGGTTATATTGAAATAACTCACTTTCTGAAACCAAAAGCAAATTAAAAGCTATTCATAGGTTGAGAGGGATATTTTCCCTTTTCATATGCTTTTTGTTGCATTAGTTTGTCAATTTTCCGACTGATTGAAGGCATTGTTATGCCATAGCTGCAAGTGAGATCTTTTACTGATTATTAGTTGATGTTTTCAGTATGAAACGCTGTCTGTCTTGCAAACAATGGATGATATAAACAAATGTACGATTGAGGAATCTCTTATCGTCATTACGGGTTCATGAAAAAGAACAAACTGAAGAAATGTACGAAGAACTGAAAGAAAACTTCTTTCTTAGTTTCAATAAAGCAGCTCCCCGTGAAGCCAATCTCTTATTCATTATGATTCAACTAGACGTCAGCTTCGAATTCACCGGTTACCCTGCACGACTTGCGGGCACCGGAGATAGCCACGGAGCAAATCCACCAGCAGCAAAATCTTGCCTCTTACAATAACCAAGAGCTGTTTGGTCTCAAATTATCTAAATAATTAAATTTAACCTACTTCATCGCCAGGGTGCATTAGTTATAGCATCCTATCTTCTTTCAGAGGAGTAAAATTACTACCTCACAAATTCTTCCAACCTAAAACCCAACATCTCGCTCTTAACACATCATTAGTGAAAAGAAAATCCTTGCTGCGGTAAAACCCAATCCTGAGTGCGCACGCAGCAAAAATCTTTGGGCTGAATACAGACTTAGTACCCCAACGTCGTCGTCAATCTCCGAAAACTGGGGAAGAACATTTTCTCAACAGGCTCTATATTGCCTGCAAAACGCATCGGAAGTGCTAAAATATTGCGGTGATTATGCTAGTAATCTTCTATCTGAATCACTAGAGCGTTGACCGAAGATACCAACAAGGAAACGATCGGTGGAAGTCAAGTATGCAACAACATTATGGCCTATCTTTATAAGCAAAATCCTTAACTGAAGAGAGAGACAGAAAGGAAGAGAGAAAGATCACCAATATCTTCAGAACGAGCCGTCCCGAAATGCACAAGCGGGCAAGTAGACGGACCTCCCGGTGTATACAACTGTGCGCTAAAAATGATAGTGAACATATCGAAATATTAGATCTTTGATAGTGACGCCGACTGATTAGTTATGTTTATCTTTTCATATTTCCATTCCTTATGGGTGCAGCAATCAACACATAAGGCTTTTACGTCACTGCTGAAGTATCATTAAAGCTAAAGAACTTAGAAAATATCCGATCAAGTAGTTAACGTTTTAAGTACTGCAATCAGCTGTAGGGTTTTCTTTCGTATAAATAAAATGTTTTGTTCCACCACTCTCAGTTTAATTGGATTATTCAAATATTCCCGGCTTTTTGTGTGTCACTTTGTATAGTATAAGGACAAAATTAAAATTAAAATGTGATAATGAAATTCACATTAACCGTTTTCTAAATATAAACGTTAAGCTTGAACTGACCTGGAGTGAAAGAAAAACGTGATGCGTGGCAGTCATGGTTATTCTCTACTTTTGTACAAACATAGACAAATGGATGGATTAGATGGATGGGATGGGATAAGATAGGATGGGATAGGATAGGATGGGATGGGATGGACTGGGATGGGATAGATAAGTAAATAAGTAAATGAATAGATAAATAAATAGATAAATAGATGAGAAGCACATAAAAACAAACAAATTAATTAATTAGATTGATTAGATTGGATGGATTGGATTGGAATGGATGGATGGATTGGATTGGACGGGATAAGATGGGATGGGAGTGATAAATGGATAGATAAATGAATAGATAAGAAACAAATAAATAAACAAACAAATTAATCAATTAATAAGTAAATACTACATATTAATTTTGGTAGACATTTATATAAATAGGTTTGATTACATATTTATTACAGATACAATGGAAAGAAAAGAATATAGAACGCTCAATATATCTTCAAACCATTTAATACCTAGACACCATGTGACGCCTTTAAAATTTCATTCTGTTTTCATGGCCAAAGAAAAAGAAATATTTATAAAAAATTTCTATTTCAGAATGTTAAAGTAATCGAAAATTTAAACAGACAAGGAATGTCTGGGGAGTCGCTTAGTGTACGAGAAAATGTATGTAGTATAAAATGTTTTAACAAGATCTGCCTTTTTTGTGTAGTAAGAATTTGGGTATTACGGACTACCAGTTATGAAAAGCTATTCAGAATGAAGTGGATCCGTGAGCAAAATCACAGAAAATCAGATACATTATTCATTTAACACAAGATAGCTTAAAGATATTAAAGTTTAATTAAAATCATTACAGAAATATTTGAGTAAATTAAATTTGTGTGTAAGTCAGGTGGGCGTGGGGGCCTCGGAATTGATCCACCTCTTCGTATCCATCTGTCAGAAAACCCATTCAGAGATCGACGAAAGGAAAGCTTGAAATGAGAAGTATCTCCATCGTGCATGAACTGAGTACCGGCGCCTAAAGGTACTGTAGCACAATAACAACAAAGCTTAAATGCTTCGTCCCTACCCAATTTAACCAGATATAAAAGCAGATGTTTACTATTGTGCAATTTAACCACTATTCTGTTGTGGGGTTATAGCCACAGGACAGCTACGTACGAGGGCTGTTCAATAAAAAATGATCACTCTTTTTTTGGCAACGTACCTTTACTCATCCTCATAATTTTAGATGATTCTTCTCAAAATAGTCTCCCCTGAATGCGATGCACTTGTCCCAGCGTTTCTGCCAGTCTTCAAAGACATGCTGGAAACCATCTTTTCAGAGATCCTTCAAAATCGCCTCCGCAGTCTTCACCACTGTTTCTGATGATGGACAATGCCTCCCACGAAGGCGTTTCTTCAAGTTAGGAAATAGGAAAACGCCACATGGGGCTAAATCGGGAATATAGGGAGGGTGAGGGATGTATTTCACGTTGATTTTTACAAGATATTCAGCAACAACATTGGTAATATGCGGCCGCGCATTATCGTGGTGCAGCATCCAGCCTGCTTCACGGAAATCTGATCTTTTGCAATGTTTTCAGGACATCCCTGTAGTACTGTCCACATACTGATGTGTGTGCAGATACAATATGCTGATAAACCATTCCATGAATATCAAAGAATGAGATGACCATAACTTTCCCAGCAGAAGCAACCACTTTTGCTATTTGGGGGGTTGGTGCTGAAGGAGCTTTCCACACTGAGCTTTGCTGTTTGCTCTCTGGATCAAAATGATGTAGCCAAGTTTCATCAGCAGTGATTACGTTTGAAAGAAACTCCGGATCTTCCTCTAATATCAACTTTAACTAGGTGTTACCTCCATTTTAGCGATAGGCGATACTGAACATGTGTGAACTTGCCTGGTTCTCACAGGCGGAAACCAGGAGTACCAACAATGAAACTACTACGGCGTGTTTGTTTCACATTAAGCTAACAGAATATAATAAGGTTAAATTTTAGTGCGAAAAATTATGACTGTAAAAAAATTATGATCATTCTTTATTGAACAGCCCTCGTATTATACAGCTCACTGTGTAAGCAGTTTTAGAAATATAGCACAGTGATGTAAATAAACAATTTCCCGGAGAATGTTCATGTAAAATTTTCTTATTCTCTATGCGCAAGAGAAGTTTCCTGAAGTTTTGATATACCGTTTTGGTACATACAGTATAAAGGAATCCTGTTATGAGTTTCTTCAATTAATGAATTCTGAAGTATAGCAAGTAATAACAACAGTGTAACATTATTTCGTATAATACATTATTTTTAATTCTAACCTACCATGGATTCATACCATAAGAGATTAAAAGAGGTAGCAATATAGTAGCCCTTTTTTCCAACATTCCATGAAAAAAGTAAATGCAGCATTCCTCAGTCCTGTGTCATTAAATACAGCGGCGTTTTTCAGATTCCAGTGTCGTAAAAAGAAAACAAAGGAGTAACGCTTGTCTGTATTTTTGTAAGGCAGTCAACCGCTAAAATGCCAGCAACTTTTGTTCACTACAGAACTCCCAAGTAAATTTCTTCTAACTTTGCGGAATTCAATTTATTTCCAGAAGAGATGGGGAAAGAGGAGCAAAAGTCCCTCACGTTTCCTTCATCTAGGTACTTTTTATTTGCTTCTCTTTCGCATTTCTTGAGAACGTAAGTAGCTTCTCCTTTGTGAGTGTTAATATCATAGCAGTCGGGCTGACAGTAATGAGACACACGCCCTTCAAGGGAAGCGTCTGTCGTTTCTCCAGTTACCTTCTAGATAGACATCGGTGGTTGTTAAGGGAAGCAAGACACAACTATCTTCCATACCTCCACCGTCATTTCTAAGTCTTTCACTATGCCGTTTTTCCCCTCTGGCACTCATTTCCTTGCCTTCCCGATTCGAAGCGCTGTTTACTTGTGCGATCGCTTCGAATTTCCGCCGCTGCTCTCTTTGAGCACTGCGATTTCCGAAAGTCTTCCTAGGTGTTCTGCTTAGAATCGGGAGGGCAGTTTGTGCTTGATGTCGAAGTGGTTAAGTCAGGGGTAGGCGCTCCGAGTTTTGGGTTTTTGGTAAAGTTTCTTTGAGTTTTCATGATCCCTTTTGTTGAGCCGTGATTTGTTTATTGGTCTATTTCCTTCAGTTCCGGGACCAGAAGCTTTATTATTTTCCCTTTTTATGTTTTGAGGTTTAAAAGAAGGTGACTTCTAGCTAGCTTGACTTTTATACATCCTTAAATGGGGGGCGGAATTTAACTGTTGGCTTACCCTAAAGTTATACAGGTTTTCAAAGGTTTTGAGGTGTTATCCATGTAATTTTTCCATTCATTTGTTTTGCTTTGGTAAATTTTTATTTTGTAGTTCCTGGCTAGCATCACTGTTAATTTAAATGTTTTCTGGGACTTTTGTAATTGTTCTTTATTATTGTTCTTTCAGGAAAGTTGCCCCTCTTAGAGTAATTTTGGCTAAAGATTGTGATGATTTTTGTTTCCTTGTGCTATTTTAAAGGGAGGACGTATTGTTATAATGAATACATTATATTTGTTATACTTAAGGATTGTAGTAATGAATTAAAGCATTTGAATTGTTTATTGGGGCAAATATGAGTCAGTCTTTTGTATATTAAAATCCTACATAGAAGGGAGATATTACAAAGTTAAATATGGAAATGAATGCTCAAGACTAAGGAATATAGCTGCTGGAGTACCCCAAGGAAGTGTTTTGGCGCCAATATTATATCTATTATTCACTAAGGATATACCATATCAAGATGATGTAACTATGGCCACCTTTGCGGACGATACAGGACTTTTAGCAGTAGGATATAAGTAGAGGAATCTACACAGAAGCTACAGCAATCTGTCAGTAAAGTCAGTGAGTGGACAAAGAAATGGCGTGTAAAATTAAATTAATCTAAATCTGTACATATTAATTTTACGAATAAGAGAATAAAGTCACTACCAATAAAAATAAACAATGAAACTATTCCCCAAATGCAAAACGTGAAGTACTTAGGAATGACCCTAGACTGCTAGTTAAATTGGAAAATGCATATAGAAACTAAAACAAAAGAGTTAAATAATAAATACAAGAAACTTTACTGGCTCATTGGCAGGAATTCTGAAGTTGACATTCATAATAAGCTATTAATATATAAGCAGCTATGGGATACAGCTATCGGGCTGTTCCAAATTGACTAAAATAAAGCATATACAGATATTCCAAAATAAGGTTTTAAGATCAATAGTCAATTAAACGTGTGACCGCAAGACTTAGGTGCAATCTCGGAGGGTCTTCAGTGGAAGACTCACCTACACAAAGTTAAACACTTAAGAAAGAAATATTACTAGATAGGTTGGAGAAAAGCTTAGTTGTAATTTGAGTTGAAATAAAAAAGTTATTTGTATGCTGTGTACCCTAACCTGGACCTCTTGGCTATAGGGTTTGTAGGGCCAAAATTCCTCACTTTAGTTTAGGCTGTTTAGGAAGTGTTTAGGTGTGAGGTGCGCGTCCAGGGCCAGCTGGCACAACACAACCGAGATACATGGCTCAGTCGGTAGCCTCCGTGGTCTACAATCCACAGATTGTAGATTCGAATCCTGTCCTCCCTGACACATGGGTTTATAGGGATGGTTCCCGGCTCACTAAGTGAATGTTGGGAATGATAATCACGTACTCCGAATTTCCTGACCACTTCACCTTTCTTCCTGATTGACGGATTAAATGTTCTAACTGTCGGTGGAAGTTTGGGCGTTGTAAATTTTCCTTCTATAAATCCTTCTCATCCTGTAATCGTTAGGGAACCCAATTTTTGTTGTCTCTTCCCAATCCGTCCTCTCTACACAACCCTCCCTCCTGGGGAGCACCTCACTGGTTGCACAAGATTTCATTTTCGATGCTAAAACGTCCCACTGGGCATTTCCCTAAGTTCTTTCATTTTTTGGTGGGCGGGGGGGGGGGAGATGGCGTAACACAAAATGACCTCGTATTTTATTTTCTCTACTGCTAAAAGGCAAGAAATCTACATTCCGAATGACCTTTGGTAAACCGTAGGAGATCTGCAAGATTTTGCTACACAAAAGAACTGTATCTTGTTAAAACACAAAGCTTGTTGTTTGTTTTAAACTTATTTTTTGCATAGTTAACTATTTCCGAGATATTCCTTGTTATTGGCTTGAGCTTTCCAAATACTCTTACTTTACTCAAATGCGAAGTCGTTATTTCGTTCTTTGTTCTCTTGGTCATGCAAACAGAATGAAATAACAAAGGTAACAAACAACGACGATCTCTTTAAAGATTTGATCTTTGTATTCCCTGTTTCCCGTTTCCCTGCAGGGAAACATAAAATAAAACCATTCCTGGAAATGGTTATCTCATTTAACGTGAAGTAGATAGAAAAACAAGCATGAAAGAAGAATATTTACTGCTTAAATATTAAAGGACCTTTTATCTTCCTTAAAATGACAGTTGGATCAAGTAATCAAGAGAAGTGGCTCCAGGGTAACGGGTGATTCTGAAGACCTGGGTTCCATAACTGCTCACTTTGATTTTGGGCATTTCATGGTTTCTCAGTGATAGGTGAGGTGAATGCTGGAATGGTTTCTCTTCTATCAAATCGTGATTCCAGAGTTGTTAGTCAATGTGGAGGCTTGGCGCTGGATTTACCGTGGCTGAGTGGTTAGACCACACCAAGGCACCCCGGATTCGATCCCAGGCGACCGCAAAGTGAGATTTGTGGTGAATAATACGGTTTCGGGTTTTCTCCACGATCTCTGGTTTCCCACACCATTTCATTCCACCGGTGCTTCATTTCTATCTCATGTATCATCAGTGTCACGACTTGCTGTGCTGCGTGCAGTAAAAGCGGGCGTTAAACATCACGCATTTCATTTTGGTGCTGGAATTTGTGGCTCCACTAGAGGGTGGCCTCTGAGCCTACACTACCGAGTCAAACCTTCTCTGGGTTCTGCTGGAGGGGAGCATTTGTGACATCTTTGAACACCGGTTGCCACGAATGCCTCTCAGCTGGGTGTCAAGTCGGTAACTGTTAGGAACTCTTGCGTCTGTACTGCTTACCTCGTCCATACGATATATCTCCTCATCCGTTCCTCCCGGTATTTGTGTAGGTACGAAGGGTGCAGTTGTGGGAGAGTTGCTAGGTGAACCCTCCGTTACCAAATCTACCTCTATCACTACATCTGATGGATAAATGAATTCGGAAAACATGAATTTGGAATTAGGATTACTATGAAGGGGATTTGGCACTGCGACCAGTCTTTACCTATTGTACCTGTGCCCCCAAGTGGAGCATCTCCGGTAGGAAGGATGAGTTGAGAAGAGACAGAGGGCGGGGATTCAAGGTGCCACGACAGTACAGATGGCAGGGTCCCTACAGTTTACTTAGATAGAAACCTCCCCAAGTAGGTCAGGAGAACGGACATTCCCCCGTAGTGTGGTTTGGAAGCAGTCCCAGTAGTCGTTTCGGAGATCGGCAACCGACCTACCGGAGGAGGAAGTGGTTCATTAGGAGTATGTCATCCTACCTTGCATCACCGACACTCTCGCCGACACTCCTATCCTGCAAGAGACCATAAGGTGAGAGATGCTGTGAAATGATAACAGAGTTGAAATGGAGGGATGTAACTAACCTACCCAGCATTCGCCTGGTGGCCTGAGAAACCCCCTGAAAAGATCCACGGGTTAGAAATGTCTGACACGGGAATCGAGCCCGGGCCTCACGAATGCGAGCCACAGATGAAACCGCCTGAGCCATCCCACTTGGTAACATGAATCTCTATATGCTTAACTTTTTCAACTTGATATTTTAAATGTTTTCAACGAATATTTACCTCATATGACGTCATTCTAATTTTACCGTGTAAAGTCGACCAATCAGCTTAATAAAATCACACACAACAGCGATAACGATAACAGCACATCGTGCATGTTTACGAACAGGCAAAGCATTACATCTCACAGATCGTCGACTGTTAGTGCGACTTTCAAATGTCAAAATGGCTGAAAGGTTTAAATGGCTTTGTGAGGTTAAGTTTTATTCATGTGCTAATGTAGATCTATATAGAGAAACAAATAACTTATTTTATTGCTTTCAATTGTTTTTTCATGGAACAGTCTCTACAAATGTAGCTCGTGGTTTTGAGCTTCCCTAGATAAATTCCCTGGCGACTTCGTCGCTTTTGAAGTAATTGCAAAACCACTCGTGACATTACCTATATGATGATTTCTGATTTAACACTAATGAGATTATTTGTGGTTTATTATCCTTAAAACAGTTAAGACAAGTAGTAACGCAAGTAGCCTTTACTTGGCAATGTTATACACTTTCACATTAGCTGGATAATGCAACTGGTGTGTACAGAAGCGTCATTTCCCTTCTACGTTCATAAAAGCTTTTCCTGGAAATAATTTATTTATGCGCAATGAAAAGCCAAAGGGTTTTAAAATATTGAACGTGAGGAATTTTATGGTGGTTTCATTTTGTTGGATTAAACAGAACGAATTAAGCAGGCATTGGTATTACTGAAATTGGCTTTCATTTTCGCTCTCCAATGCAATGCACATTTCGTTCGTGTCATATTTCAGGTAACCCGACAGATAATTAATTACATATTACTTCGGCATTATTGATTACTTTGAAGTTAACAGTGAAAAAGTGAACTGTGGCAAATATTTCATCAGAAACATGTTTCATATCGCTTGAATACAAAATAATATTGCAGAATAAGATGTGTGAGAAGGTACACAGAATAACTAGATATGAAAGTTTGGATAAATAGCTCACCAAAACCTGAGCTACAATTAACTCATGATTTTATTTTTAATTTTCTCAAAATCCTTAATAATTTTAAGCAATCATCTTATATTTTAACGTGATTATTATAACCTTATTATTAGCCGAATAATCTGTGAAATGTTCATCATGAATGAGCTTTGTACAAGTGTTAAACTGTAAAAATGTAGGTATAAATAACAACTTTATACTTCGGAAACATTAATTTATACAGCATCATAGCATTAACTATTTCTAATAGATTAGTCGATGTTATCGCATACGTTTTTCACTTGTCTTTAGAAGTGTAAAATCAGCTTTATTTTGTTTCTCCTGACACATGTAAAAGCATAGAAGATAAAAGCCAGCCTGTGTCGCTATATCGCTATATGCCTTATGGTTTTACCCTTTTGCATCAATAAAGGAATGTTACGAAACAATCTATGCCAAGGTATACGTCGATTAATACGAAGTAGTGTGAAAATGCGGGACAGAGAAAATTGTGAATGTGTTGTAGAATATTGGCACTCCCTCATATGTGAAACGTATGTTTCTCTACTCCGTTGGATTTACTCGTATTTTTACATTTTTCCGATTCGCCACCAGAAGACGGTTATGTTACCCTTGACTGCCGCTACTTCTTGGGTTAGGGGTAAGGCCACCCTCACTTTCTGGGGTCTAAAATAAGATCGAGTAGTGTGACGATAGATTGACCCACCAGTATGCATTCTTGGTAAGTTTCCACATAATCTTTGATACTTATTTGCTTAGGACTTCACATTTGTTCTTTGGTTCCTTCCTTTCTTAAGTAAATTTTTTCATGATTTCATAAGAGATAGCCAAGGCATTAATGTAATTACGTTAATTACAAAATTTTCAGGAAATTATGTATAGGCCAATTAAATGCTCTAACAACAGCAATAGCTATAGCTATAATTATTATAATTATTATCCATGGCGTAACATCCGCAAGCGAATCAGGACCTGCCAACCTGACAGCCATCCTCACGCCCGCATACACAAGGCAGAGGAGGGCGATCATCCAACCGACAGGAGATACACGGCACCCCCGGCTTTTTCACCGGTTTTCGCCACCTGTCGTAGTCCTTCAAATCCCCACGATGCTGAGTTTTCACCCGTCCTATACTCATGGCTTAAAACCCCCACCCCTCAGTGATTGGATCGAACCCGGGTGTATTCTGTGGCAACGAACCAAAGCACAGCGTACTAGCTTCTACCCCACGACGCCGGTCAATTAAGTGCTTTAGTATTGTAAATACTGTAGATGTTTTTACTGTATTATTTATTTAATAATTATGTTTATTCTTGCATCACAAATAATCTATCTCTGAAGTATTCAGATGGATGCTTCGAGTGCAATCTGTAAATCCTATCATAAACATTTGTTTAATATGCATTGACCTTAATGCGGAGATATATTTACTAAATTAAACTTCTGTTATTGTTTTGATTCCCTCTGGGTGATATATTCCCCTTGTTAATTCTGACACAAGAGACTGTGGAAGTGGCCACACATCAGGTGTTTTCTGTATTAGTGGCCTGCGCAATACCCTTGCTCCCTTTTCTATCTTATCCGAACTGCTCTGGTAGTTGGAATTACCAAAATTTGTACCCATAAAGTAATAGACACATCGTGTTAAATATTTCTGTTTCTAACTTGATTGTAAAACATGCTTAACAGGAAGAGATATGGCAGAAAGGCAATTAATACTTCGACATTATCTTTAATTTCTCACAAATCTAGTATAACTGAACGGATATGCAAGTGTCTCAAAATCATGTGTTCCTTTGAAACACAATTTCTCAACAGTCCGCCTCAGTAGCGTAGATGGTAGCGTTCCTGCCTCACGTTCAAGAGGTCCCGTTTTCAAATCTCAATCAGTGTGAGTTACTGAGTTTCCTGGATAAGGTTTTTTCCGTAGTTTTCCCTTACCCTGAAAGACGAATGTCGGGTAACTCTAAGCTCCGTGTATCCTGGCCTCATTTGAGCATCTTCATCGTCCGATATGACTTAATGTTGGAGGACGTGAATTGCAAAAAATAAAATGAAAATTAATAAAAAAAAGCCTCAAATGCCGGTGCGCAGCAATATCATGTGTGACTCGCGTTCGTGAGGTCGCTGGTTCAATCTCAGTCGATGATCACTCTAATTTGGGAGGTTTCCCTTGTTACTAGACGAAAACTGCGGTGAATCCACTAATTCACAGACTACTTTCTCTTAGTTTCTAAGTTGACTCTCTTGTAGTTCTTCAAGTACAAGTTTAGTTGTCAGTACAGTTGTTCTAGCGGATACGGCAAATGGTGCAGATGATGCGTTGTGTAAACTTCTCCTGGCCTCAATGAAGTAGCTACCCAAACCGGTAGGGTCGCTTTATCATTTTTTCCCTGGGTGGTTGACAAAAGCTTTGGTGATGCACCAGGTGATAATCTATTCAACTGTTAAGCACTTCTGCACGTGTCATCGGCCCCGCTGACCTACCCTCTGCCGGCTTGTGATCTCTATTCACCAGCGCTTCCCCTGGGGGCGCTAGCCCACATCCCTATTGGGTGGCGATGACTGAAGTGTTCTCCATTCATTAAACCACATAACATTAATGAAGTGTGACGTAAATAAAAGTTTTATTGTGTTAAACTTGCTCATTAAATCTGTAGCTAAGGAATTCTTTATGCAAAAATCTGTGAACTTGACTAGGGTTCTTGCAACTGTTAATTTTGTTGGTTGTGTTGTACCAAACTGACCGAGCGGGATGGTTCAGGCGGTTTCGTCTTTGGGCGGTCCGGGTTCTTTTACCATTGCCGAACTGCCTGACCTATGGCTTTTTCAGGGGGGTTCCCGGGTCTCCAGGTGAATGCTTGGTAGGTTAATTACCTCCGCCGAATTTCCTCTCATCTCTATTACTATTTCACCTTATCTCTCACCTGGTGTTCTCCTTCAGAATAGAAGTATCGGCGGTGCCCCACCGCTGCGTGGCAGAATGATATGAACCTGGTAAACACTTCCTTCTCCGGTGGTACGGCTTCCGATCTCCGGATCGGACTGACCGACCGTTTCAGGACCATGGTGGGTGGGATGCGGAATGTACTGGCCTGCCGGGGAGTTTCCAACTGGCCAATTGTAGGAAATCTGCCCTATGCACTATTACGACGTCTTAGGACGGCAAAGTCTCTGCTTTCACCTCATCCTTCCTTTTGGCTCTGCACCACTTGAGAAAACAGGTACAATAGACCAAGTTTGCACCTCGATGCCGAATCCCCTCAGCTGCATAGTCCAGTCCATTACCAAATTTATCACCCCGAGTTCGTTGAAAGTCAAATATATAATACACGTTCCAATAACATTTCTGTACCTACTTTGGTTCATTAAACATTAATTATACCGTCATTTATGCATATACAACTAAGAACTAAGGTTGGAATGAAAATGAATGTTGAACCTTAATGTTATTGTACCAATTAATAATTTCAATTCTTCACGAAGTTTGTTAATAATTAGGCTTCATAGAATTGTACCTGGGGAAGGGACTTTCTTTCCACATTTTCGGAATTCTGAACAACGAAGAGTATTCTTTTGTGTCAGTCAGTACAACTTTAAGCCTATTTAATGAAAATTAAACCACTAATATATTACAATATAAACTCTTGATGTACTTCATCATCCCCTTTAAATTTAACATTCATTAAAAATAAGAGAACTTCTCTGCAATACACAAACAAATTAACTATTTGCAAGCATTAGCTGAATTCTGAAAACAGTTTCACTATTGATCCAATTAGCATGGAATCTACTCCCCCCCCCCCTTTTACGAAGAATGCGTCAGTGAAGTGAGCCCATAAATATTTCACCCTCAATTAGATTCTGGAACAACGAAATGCAGTCAATAGGCATTCAAATAAAACACGATTTCTGGACCCTAAAGATAACCGTAAACGATAATTTAAAATGTTTTTATAAGTAGTAGTCCACTGATATTTCGACGAAGTGCTTAGCACTAAAGTGCGTGGCGTCCTGTATGGTCGTTTAATATTTTGTTTTCGAAGTATTCGGATTTTCATTAATCAAGTTTATCTCTCATATTCCAGATAACGAGATTTTTGTGTAGTTGGAGAGAGAGAGAGAGAGAGAGAGAGAGAGAGAGAGAGAGAGAGAGAGAGAGAGAGAGAGAGAGAGAGAGAGAGAGAGAGGACTCTAGATGATGTAAATTATGGAAAACCATTTGAGACACAAACAGATAATTGAGGATGTTTCCTTCCCTTCCTCGCACAATTACTTGAAGCTCCTGCAGCTTTATATTGTTAATGTAACATATCATTGCGAGAGAGTGTTCAAGAGAGAGAGAGAGAGAGAGAGAGAGAGAGAGAGAGAGAGAGAGAGAGAGAGAGAGAGAGAGAGAGAGAGAGAGAGAGAGAGAGAGAGAGAGAGAGAGAGAGAGAGAGAGAGAGAGAGAGAGAGAGAGAGAGAGAGAGAGAGAGAGAGAGAGAGAGAGAGAGAGAGAGAGAGAGAGAGAGAGAGAGAGAGAGAGAAAGTCCAGATTTTCAGAGTTGAAAGTGACAGTTGAGAGAAGAAAAGTCCAGTGGTCGACGCTCCAATAATGATTACGAGGGAGAGATAAACATGTTGCTTCGCAAATGATTCATTGCATCATCATGTCCAAAAGAAAACGAAGTTCCAGTGAAAACTGAATTATTATGTGTTTCAAATGGGAAGGTATTAGTCCTTGAGTGCTATTAGATAAGCAACCAATCGGAGTACTGCGGTGTGTATTGTATTCCGGCTAAGTGTTTTGTGAGGAGCGCCAACCTAATCAATCTGTATGAAATACTATTCCCCCAAATAAAAAATTCAGATTTTGCCGAAACTGATCCATGTGGAAGGTAGAGAGAAATGTATCTAATCTAACCCTGAAAACTCCATATTTTAAGTTCAAATTGTTTTTTTTTCTAATAGAAATAAACAAACCACTATTACCTGTATTATAACAATAAATCGCGACGTAAGTACTGTATGATTATCATTATTGGCTGGCATGTATGCGTGTACGTATATTTATAATTACTTAGAACAGAAACGTAAATGTTTGACATGACGTGATAAAAGAATTACTTTGAATAATTCAATTCGAGTGAGAGAAAACAATAAATTTCCGGCTGCCCTGGCAGAATGTGTCTGGTCACATTTTATCTTTGTTTATGAATGGTTCGTAATCTCTGTTTACTCTAGAGAGTTCAAAGTGGTTGGTGTGTATGTATATACATATACATTTAAATACTCGGAACTGAAATTTAAACTACTGACATGATGCGATAAAACAATGACTGTGAATAACTCAATGTGTTAAATTCAAAAAAGAGCAAACACTTCATCTCATGTTAGTCTGTGGAATGCTGCATGCTCATGTTTATTAATGAATGCTGGATAAGAAGTGTTTATTTACTCTGGAGAGTTCAGATCAATATCATTCAGTTGTTCTTTACACAACAGTACAGTAAGAGTTAAATAGTGCAATTGCTTCTTGCTGTGAATTTAGTGGCGAGTCAAAAGGCAGGCATTGTGAAGTCAGGCTCGAAGAATCATTTTAAGGTGTTAACGTTCTTCAATTTTTTTCGGAAAGAAAAATGATTATTGCAAAGAGTACTTCCGTTAAAAACACGGGAAAAGTGTATCAGCTGGATCAACTTGCAATTGAAACGGGACAGGAGGTAATACGCCTCCCACCTTACCACTGCCAATATAATTCAACTGAGTTGGTGTTGGCTCAAATAAAACGGGGGATTGCAAACAGAAATAACAGTTTTAAACTGACGGACGTTAAACGACTTGCTCACGAAGAAATTGACAAGGTAACACAATAGGACTGGGCAAACTGGTGAGACATGCAGAAAACCTTCAAGAAGACGATTTTAAGAAAGGAATAGCACGTGATTAGATTTTCTAACCTATAATCATAAATTTGCAAGACTCAGACGATGAAGACAGTGACAATGACGAATTGTCTCTTAACGGAAGTGACATTGATAGCGATATGGATGAGCCAATGACAGTTCCATTGGATTAGAAAAACAGCTAATCCATAAACTATAATTATCGTTATAGTATTTTAAAATATAAATAATTTGTGAAAATGGTTTTTCCAATTTTGATTTTTGGAACTGCACCATTGTAAAACTTTGTAAAATATTTTTTGCTTACTCTTACGTCTGCGCCAAGCAGACCTGCATGTTGTATGAGTGTGCCAGAGAGAAGGAAATATAAAAGGAGTGGGGTAACAAGCTGGCAACGCTCAGTGTGATACGGCATCTGATTAGCTGGACTCCAGAACCATTCCCATTTGAAACACATAATAAATCACACTAGACAGTAATTTAGGAACTGTATATATATATACATTATTCAATGTTCATCTTACCTTCTCCAATGCTTACCTATTGTAAACAGGGTAAGTACTATATTCCAGTAAATTCTCGATACTGAGATTTTGCTACTGAAGATCGTTAAATAGAAACCTTTTCAAAAATTCAGTGCACAAATCTATGAAAGATAACTCAAAAAAGTATTCTCACATGAATACGAATTTTGGTATCGAAGTTCACATCTTCCAAGAATAAAACAAATATTTCGTAAGTAATTCCTGCACCTCAAACCATCACTTTTGTGAAAAAAAATGCTCGTTATATTTTTGTTTTAAAAATAGCCTACACCAATTCAGATTAAAATATTATAGGTGCAATATATTGATTGAAAAGCATAACCTATCTAACAGAAAAACCAAAGATAACTATTGAGCTGTTTATTTTTGATTGAATGTTCCATAAGCTTAAGGAAAATTAACACATAACCAATAATATATTACATAAAAGATGTACGACACTTAAGATAGATACTTGGAGACAACTTCTTTTTAGTGTTCACGATTTTCACAAATTACATGCACAAGTTCAGCTAAGTTTCATATAACAGACAGACTAGAAAGTTTGCCATTTTTGCTTTTCTTCTCTCTTATGTTTACCGTACACGTTCTTACTACCACGAGGAAACATTTGAAAATAAACACATGAAGTCCGCCTTTGTAGTGTAGGTGGTAGCGTGTCTACCTCACATTCAAGAGGTCACAAATTTGAATCTCGGTCAAGGTAAGTTATGGGGATAACGATTTTTTTCGGGTTTCTTCCTTATCCTGAAAGATGAATATTGGACAACTCTGAGCTTTATGGAACCTGAGTTAATTTGAGCATCTTCTTACCCATTTCATTTATGATATATATATATATATATATATATATATATATATATATATATATATATATATATATATATATGAATTAACATTTGGAGGACGTATATTAAAAGAACAGTGTGATTACTGACTTAAAATTGCTTTTTCCGTTTCTTCTTCCTGGTATGCCTTATGGTTACTCAACAAGCGATACAGTACACTAAATATATTTTCTAAAAGCCTGAGTGTGCTCGACGGTCACACGATGTGACGGAGGAAATGTGTAAATACCTGATGTGCAATGTGGCACTTTGTTGCTGTCAAGTAGATGTCTCTTTTATCCAGGATTGCACATAATTTGGAGTATCCTTGACTTTTATGTAGAACTGCAAAGGACCCACAACACTAAGATACTCTATAACATAGTTAAGCTGAAGTGATTCTCATTGTGCAAGTTTTGCTGCCTGGTGCTGACAATCTGTCATTACGTAGTGTGCGGAGCGCATGATTAGCCACATCTAACCAAAGTTAGTTGAGAATTAGATCTAAACAAATCGCGAGTTGCGTAGTACAAGTAATACCTAATTATACGTTATATGAACTAAAGAATTTGAGATGAAATCTTAAATTTTTTTATGCAAGCACCATTACAAAAGGAAGTTATATTGCTATATACTCGTACAGTGGACGGACACACGTGATATTCGGAAGAAAATAATACAGTGCAAACCACTGCAGAAGACGGAGATGCAACATAAAAGTCGCAGATATCACTAACAATTTCCGGCTTGAATGCACCCATTAATGGAGTAGTTCAGAGAGCTCAACCAAGAAGGTCCCCTATGTCCTCTAGTAATTGGGATTGGGATATCATACGGAGGGCATTCGGTACGGAGGCTATCATGCTGAGCCCATTATTCCTAGTTCCCCAAGTGGGGGCAACCCCGAGAGGAAGGATAAGGCGAAGGAGAAAAAGGGCGGCCAACTCAAAGAGACACGACAGTACAGAGGGCAGAGTCCCTACAGTTTACTTGGATAGAGACTTCTCCCGACAGGCCAGAACAACGAACTCGCTCCCCCACAGCCGGACGGCAACGAGCCCAGCAGCCGAGCCCTAGGCAGGCGATCCGAGCCCCAAAGGTCCCTGACTGGCGGTCCCGAAATGGTCCTAGCAGAGTAGCAACTGGCAACCGATTTACCGGAGGAGGAAGTAGTTTTCCTCAGAGCATATCATCCTGCCATGCACCGCCGAGACACCCGCCGACACTGCTACCCTGAAAGAGACCACCAGATGAGAGATGATATAAAATGATAATGAAGATGAAATGGAGCGAGAGGAAACTCGAGGGATATAATTAACCTACCCAGCATTGCCTAGCGACCCAAAAAAACCTACAAAAAACACATGGTTCAGGTAGGTCATCCACAGGAATCAAACGCGGGCCTCCCGAATGCGGACCACAGACGAAACTGCTTTAACCATCCCGTTCAGTGACCTCTGGTAATACTGTTTCCTTTGAGCTACATTCATGTCATAATGCAGTACTGACACATGAAAAGTAAATGAAAGGAATGGGAAATGAGAGAAAGAAAAGCCAATAAAAACCTAGGCATTCATTTACCGACCAGGGGTACCGTACATGAAACCTGAACTTCTACTTATGAGTCCTAATTTTATTAGAATTTATTATGGTCCTGTTGACGCCTTTTTCGGAAATTAAAATATAATAGATATTAAACTAACTAAAAAAATAAAATTACCTACACAAATTTACCTACAAAAAACACAATAGAACAATCGATTCAATAACCAATTAAATATAGTATTGTGCTATGTACGATACTCAACGTGATTATATACGCAAAAGCATAATTTTATTGGACTCATGAGATCTGAAAATGCGTTCGGTGAAATCTCTGTTTTAAACATCTGTTCGTCGAACACAGTAATTCCTCTAATTGTGTGTCTAAATACATGTGGAAGTAAAAACATCCCTCTGTCCCATAAGTGACGAGTTCCAGGAAGTAATTTGTGATTTACTTTGTACGCTATGCAGTAATTCCGAGTTACATAAATGGGTCCCCTAAATAAAACACGATTTCCATTAATCATAATTATTTTACGCTCCAGATACCCGTTTACTGCAGTTTCCAAACAAAGAGAACAGGCTTCGGAACAAAATGTTAATTAAAACAATAAACAATGCTATAAAACATTCATTAGCATATCGATGTGGTAGATGGAATTACGTTTCAGTGGTTATGCATTAAAGTGAATCGAATTCATAATTAAAAATAAAATAATGTCCGGTATTTGTAAAACGGGTTGTATTTAATTAAATTGTTTTCGTAACAGAGCTTATGGTAATTGAACTGCATTATCTTGTTCGCTCTTATTTGTCTCCGAAGAATTTTAATTATACATGTTTCCCATCTTTCCCTACTGTGTTGAAGATATTGTGATCTGTCCGCGCTAGATAAATGTTGGACGGTCTGACGGACGGCGATAGAAACTTCCTTCAACTTTTGTCGGTCGCACAGTGCGATCCAGAAACAAGGTGCTTAAAGATACTTTCTAAGTAGAAAATCGACTCAACAAAGTAATTTAAATTGATTGTCGTTCATCTGACACTACCTACCGAAACAGACTGTCAGCTTTGCGCTCACATGAGCATGATGATACAGGCAGACACGGAGAAAGCCGTCAGCATCATACATCCCCCAGCCGGAATGCCGGAATGTTGGTTTCCAGGAACTACAGACCACTACCTGTCATAGATCCTTAAATTTTTTGAATACTGATGGGGCCAACTGCTCTCCTCATGAGCCCAATAATTGCCAGTAATGCAAATAAAGTGACATGTTGAGTTCTCACATCGGCCATCGCGAAGTCTGGCGTGAGAAAGAACTACACGCTAAAGGACACCAACCGGCTCAGAAGCACGTTGCTATGAGAAATAAACACGTGCTCAAAGACACCATAGGTCAAGAAGCAAGTCGTATTATTATAATACAAACAAGCTTCCGTGAAAGTAATTCCAGAAACATTTAATTCCAGAAGGACTTGCAGCATTCCGAAGGTAAGTAAAAGAGATGCAACATGACAGGAGTCAGTGATGAGTTGGTCAGTCAGTAGTAAGTAAGTACAGTGAGTAATGGGAGAGCAGTATGGCACTTCGAGCTGATCGGTACGATTCAAGCTCCGTGATAAGGAGTCGGCAGGCCGTGGAACGTGCAGGAAACAGTTCATAGGCCAGTAAGTGCGGTTGCGTGTGAGGGAGCGCCGAGCTGTGGATCTGGCAGTAAAGCAGTTTATTTGTGAGTATCGGAGTTGTGTAACTCCATGTTGGAGGGGGAACTTTGTGCAGGTCAAAAATATTATAGCAACACAGAGAGCACGTGCTACAGAGACTTAAAGGAACACTGTATAGATGTTTCGAGCTGTTGCAGTTCTGTAAAAGAAAGGTTTGTTGTAAAATAGCAATGAGCTAATGATTTTAGTGAAAAATAAAGTTGTTTTAAGGTGAAAGTTCTCGTCTATTGTTGCAGTATAGCAGGCAGCCATTACCAAGAAAATATCCAACAAGACAAACTGTCCATGACAAGTGCTTCTTTGTTTTATTGTATTATCAAAATGTATTCAGTTGATTTTTATGAACCAGCACGAAATTGAAATCCATCTTTTAAATTTTCAGCTCTTGGCTTATAAACTTATATTAATTTTTTGACATTATATAATTAATACTGAGAAAACATAATCCACAGCACTGTTTTAAAGGCATCTACTCGTTTGAACGTTCGAGTGTTTTACGCGATATATTTTTGAGAACTATTCTATTTTCTTCTCATGCTTCTTACAGTAGGGTGTGCTAAATAATTTCTCAACTATACAGGAAGTAAATACAAATAAAGTTATGTTGCATTCATGTGAACTTCTCTACCCAGTAATAAGTAGAGAAAGTATTATGTTCTACACAAAAATACAAGATTTAATAGATAATGCATGGAATCTTCTAAATAAACACACGCGCATGACGAGCATAACTTAAA
The DNA here is from genome assembly GCA_030765055.1 of Mantis religiosa. Lineage (NCBI taxonomy): Eukaryota > Metazoa > Arthropoda > Insecta > Mantodea > Mantidae > Mantis > Mantis religiosa. Next base: position 100,072,655 of record CM060952.1, read on the forward strand.
AATAAAAATCGGTTAAACCATACACAGTACTAGTTCACATGCTCCTTGATCCAACAAGGGAATTGCCATCTAACTATTCCTTACATAGTATATGTTGTTTTCTGAAAAATGACTCTAACAACTTTGATTAAAATGCCACAATTTCAAGATATTTCCATAAGGAATGAAATGCTTATCCTTGACTTTTCTAGAAGTAGCATCGGAAGCTTTAGACATTGTGAATAGTTTCATACTGAAAATATGTTCTCTTAACTATTAATAATTTATAATATAAAATAGTCATTATTCCAGGTTCTCTCGGGATTCGAGCCAGTTGTAGATGTGGTGATGAACCAGCAGCAGCAGACCAGCAGAAGATGCGACTCGCCCGTTTACCTGGACGGGGGTGTTGGTTTTTGTTGTTGTTGTAATTTACGTACTCCAACACTGTCATATTGGACGGTGAATGAAATGGGTGAAACGATGCTCAAATGAGTCCAGAGCCCATTGAGCTTAGTTACCCGACATTCGTCTTTAAGGATAAGGGAAACCCCCGGAAGAAACCTTATCCAGATAACTCACCGTGACCGAGATTCAAACTTGGGACCTCTTGAAAGTGAAGCAGGCACGCCATCTACGCTACCGAGGCGGGCGGGGTGTTTGCTGCTCAGCACCTAGCCGCTTAATGCGGCCTTATCTGGGCAATATAAAAGAATCGTTTATGTATCAGACGGTTGTCTTGGGCAGTAGTATATCTAGCCATATGTAGGCGCAAGTGCCCCGGAAGGTGTGTGCGCCCAGTGCTGACTGCGTTCTTCCGTCTGCCTGTGAGGCATCTGAGCACAGACCGCTTGACAGGCTAGAGGGAAAGGAACAATGGTAAGGTATTGTTTATACCAAGCCCATTTCTGTGTTTGGGGGAGCAGTGTCAGGGTAAAGTAGCCCTGCTCAGTTTCGGTTTTCCAAAGCGTCTTTGGGCAGCCGATATCCTGGTCGAGGGCGAGAAATGAAATGTGTAGTGTTTAACGCCCGCTTTTACTACATACGGCACTGCAGGCAATGACACTGATGATACATGAGATGAAGATGGAGCACCGGTGGAATGAGTTGGCGGGGAAACCGGAGATCCCGGAGAAAACCCGCCCCAGCGCCATGTTGTCCACTACAAATCTCACTTTGCGGTCGCCTGGGATTGAGAGTCAAGCGGTCTAACCACTGAGCCACGGCGCGGCCTGTCGACGGCGAGGAATCCTATGGTCGTAGCGGTCAAGGGTATTCACCAGGTTATTGGGATGGAATTCTAGCTTATTGTAGATGGTACGGGATCTCTCCCGCACCACGTCTGCAATATATGGGACTCCCTGGTGATGTACCAAATGGTGTGCCTATATTTATGGGACAGTCCGTGTGTTCTGCGCGGGCCAATGAGAGGCGCCGAATCGTGGCCGCTTGAGCTGGATCGGAGCACGGACTTAACAGAAAATGGCCTGCGTCAGGTGACCGTTAGGTCCGTGTTCCTGTAACGTTGGTACATCACCACCTTTACACCTGGCTTGAAACATATGCATATAGGCACATATCTTGCCTATAATTATAGGCACATACCGTATGAGTTTATCTTTGTTTCTCTTAGTTACGTCGTGTATATCCCGCCCTGGTGACATATTTCCATTATTACCAGATTTCACTGCCAATATAAAGTACTGTTTGTAAATAGCCATGCGTTGGAGCTCTGTAGCTGACTGAGGGAGACTAGGCAGTTGCGGATAGCAGTGGCAAATATTTTATTCACCCCTCACTTGTCACGAGGAGGGGTAGCACTATGTAGGTCAGGTTGCAAGTTAAACTAGACGAAACTTAGGCAGCAATCGCTTCCTAAACAAATAATCCGTACGTTCATTCTCCAATACATCACAAACTGTTTACCCTTTGTTTCACAATGCAGTTTGTGCAAAACATGGGCTCTGACAAAGCTTTGACAAAGTATTATGACAAAGTATCGCCCTTTGTGATAATAACTTCGTCAGTGTCTTGCAATAGTCTCCCTTTGTACAAACTCAGCGCCGTACTTTCAGAAGCAGCTTGGAGTTTAAAGCCATTTTGACCAGAAAGAAAACAGTAAGTCTTTCTATAGGTCAAGAAAGCCTTTGTTTCACGACTAGAGCGGACACTGTCTAGACGGGATGTTTTCTTTAAGGTTACAAGATGAGATATAAAGCCTTCAGTAGCTCGAGTGTTTTAACACATGCACCTTCCGTAACAAGGAACTTGGGCGTGTCTCAGTTATTATTACTGTTAATTACCAACAGCACGCAGTTACATACCATACATTCCAGATATTGTCTCCACCCAGTACATCACATACGAAGTTCGGTGTATGAACCAAATAAACTGCGCACTAACTTCTACCTATTAATATTCCTATCTATAGACAATATTAATATAAGCGATAATGTGGTATAAACTTAACTTGAGTCCTAGGAGGAAATTTAACAGTCACATACGTTCTCTATCCTCTATCGACTATAACTATTTGACTTCTATGGTTGAGTGATTAGAGGAAAAAACTATATACTATGAGGTACGTCCAGAAATTAAGTTCTGTTTGGTAATAAAATTAAACTGTTTACACATACAGAAAAATTATTTATCGCACAAAATTCTACAACTCCTAAACTACTTTTCCACATAACTGCCGAAATTTTGCAGGCTTTTGTCATTGCGAGGCACAAGTTTTTGTATACCTTCTTCATAGAAGTTTGCCGCCTGTGTCTTCAACCAGTTGGAAACATCTTCTTTCAGCTCTTCGTCATTGTTGAAGAGTTGACCGCCAAGGTAAGATGCAAAAACAGATGAAAGTCGCTAGGAGCGAGGTCAGGGCTGTACGGGGGTGGTCAAACACGTCCCAGCCAAATCCCTGTAGGATGTTTTCCGTAGCATTTGCAGTGTGTGGTCGTGCGTTGTTGTGAAGAAACACAAAACCTTTTGACAGCATTCCTCGGCGCTTATTCTATGTTGTGCGGCGCAATTTCCTAAGTGTCTCGCAATAAACATCAGCTTTCATTGTTTGACCACGCGGTAAGAAATCAATGACTAAGATACCTTTTCTGTCCCAGAACACTGTGCACATCATTTTTCGAAGTGTCAAGATTTGTTTCGGTTTAATCTTTGCTGGGGAAGAGGTGTACCTCCATTCAATTGATTGACGCTTACTTTCAGGGGAGTCGTAATAAACCCAAGTTTCATCTCCTGTGACTATGTGTGTCAGAAATTATTCGCCGCCTTCATCATAACAGGTTAAAAACTGAAGTGCACTATCCATCCGTTTTGTTTTGAGTTGCTCTGTAAGAATATTTGGCACCCAACGTGAGCAAAGTTTACGAAATTTCAGTTTTTCGGTACCAATTTCATGAACTAGTGATCGTGAGATTTGGGAAAATTCCATAGCGAGAGCACTAATTGAAAACTTTCGGGTTTCCTGGATCTTGTCATCAATCGCGTGAACCAGTTCTTCTGTAACCAAAGATGGACGCCCACTTCGTTATTTATCGTGCATTTCACTACGTCCTTCATTGAACTGTCGGACCCATCTTCTTACCATTGTATCACTAATCGCATTTTGTCCATAAACATAGCAAATTTGCCGATAAATTTCAATTAGTTTCACTTTCCTGGCATTCAGAAAACGAATCACAGATCTGATTTCACAAGCGGCGGGATTGTCAATCAACACCGACAGTGTAAACAAGCACAACAAAGCGTACGTGGCTGACAGATGTTGCTTGACTTGATGAGAAATAAAAGCACAGAATTAATAGTTTAAACTCCAACAACGGGGAAGTATTTTAATTGAAACTGAGTTTTTATTTACGGGAGCTCGTTAGCTATAGTAATTCTCTGTGTCTCATTCTATATTGAGTGTGGAAGACTACTTAATTTTGCTCATAAGTCTCTATTGAGCTTGAGGTACATAAATCTGGGGCAGGGGACCATAGACTTTTCTTCCACGCCTAAGAAATCCATCCATTGCCTTCTACCGGGTTTTGAACCCATGAACTCGAAAACACAGGTTAGCATGTTACCAATAGAGCACGGAGGGTGATATAAAATATCCCTTAAACTCTAAAAGTACAGAATCAAGATTTAAGGCGTCTTTTTATCTTCAACAGCTTTCAAGTCGGTGTGTGCTTATCTTCTCCAGTTTCATAATTTATATAAGGTGCGTTGTAAAATGATACAACCACCTGTGTAGTAATAGAAAGGATAGGTAAATATGTAAATAAAAGCTTATACACATGATTAAGGTATTTATTGGATATATTCTATCATTATGTAACGCATATGTGAGTCACAAACTGCACAGTGTCCAGAAATCGGATATAAATCAATGCTTACCATATTTCAGATGTTGCAAAATGATACAACCACCTCATCTCAAGTTCGAATATCGATTAGGGTGAGTTACCTGGATAAGGTTTTATCCAGGGTTTTCCCTTATCCTGAAAGACGAATGTCGGGTAGACCTAAGCTCCATAGACCCCGGACTCATTTGAGCATCATTTCACCCATTTCATTCATCGCCCGATATAACAACGTTGGAGGACGTAAATTAAGAAAATAAAAAGAAACTCATCTCATTAGCCAGTGTAGGAGCCTTGTTTGAGTACAACCTTGTAAACATGATTACACATTCTGTCTATAAGTTTCTGGAGTGTGGACACCTCCATATTTTCCCAAGCAAATATGAGGGCAGCTTACAACTCTGCGATATTTGAATACTCTTTGCCATCAGCATACACTGAGCGACATAATATGCCCCATAGATTCTCCATGCGGTTCAGATCTGACGAATTTGCAGGCCAGTCCATTACATGCACACCATTCTGTAGAAACCATTCCCAGGTGGAGTTTGCAGTGTGAATACTAGCATTGTCCTGTTGGAAAATCCAACATGGACCACCGATTGCTTCCCCAAAAGGGAAAAGATGAACATCCAGCAGGTCTTGGTAGTTCGTTGCTTACATTCGACCCGATGGAAAAGTAAGGTTTGTTATGCCACAGTAACCAAACGCAGCCAACACCATTAATGAACCTCCTCCTTGCTGCCGTTTGGAAAATATCTGTTCTTCTTTCCGCAAATCATGCCAATAGCTGCTCCATCTGGTCCATCTAAATTTAATTTTTTTCATCACTGAACACTACTTGTTTTCCTTGGGCTTTCCAGGTCACATGTTCCTTTGCCCAGGATATCCGTCTCATCTTAAGCATATCAGTAAGCCGAGGCTACCCTTTCTTTTTCATCTACAACATGAGGTTCTTTCTGGCTACCATTCGGGATAGCGTAGACTTGTGCACGTTTCGATCTTGAGCCAGTCGTCCCAGGGATGTTCTACCTGAACTTCATTGTTTTGTCACACTTTTCTCCTGCTTGGGTGTAAATTTCCATGGTCTTCCAGATTCGTCCCAAGACGAAAATAATTGTACACAATGGAAGGAGTTCTGTGAATTCTTCTGTTTCCCTAGACGACAAACCTTCCTTGTTATAAGCAATAATTTTCCCTTTCTCCTGATAACGCTGGTTGACGTGTCATTTTCCTGAACGCTTCCTGCACCACTACTCACATCGAATATTAGTGTGTAGCTATGTAAACGGTGCACTCAATATCCTAAATCTACTATCATAAGTGGATGAAACGGGGATACGTGGGTACGACGCATGGTTGTATCGTTTTGCAACAGTCGATTGGCCTCTTGGTCAGTTTACTGTAAGGAAAAGGGGTGAAATATTTCCGGTGATTGTCATAAGTATAGGCACATCATCTGTGTTGCATTAGATATATCTATGCAAATTCAGTAGGTACTTGTGTCGCCCTACAGATGGAAAAACGGGATGACTATCATTTTGCAACGCACCTTAGTTTCCACAGACAATTAAACATCAGGAACCTTTTCATGTAAGAATTACAAACACGTTATATTTTCACTTAAATCATTGAGAGCACATGAAAAATAAGGATCTGATTTCCAAGTAAACTAAAATTTCGTTTGAACCTTAAAAATGTTCGTAAATGTTGGCACAAAGTTTGATATTTCTGCAACATTTCGCTATTTATATTATGACTTCATTCAGTTTTCATTGGGACCTTAGCGGCGTAATAAACACATTTACTGTATCACTCCCAAGAAGAGTTTTTGGAATTTTCGTGGAAGTGGAGAAAGATTCTTCCAGAACTATCTAGTTGCGTTGTGAACGATTCTGGAGTTTACTTCGGGGGAGCGCTTCTTCTTATCTCTCCTACCGGCCAATTGATCGGTGCTTAAGGATATTGCTGTGTACGAGATAATTTAGGCGCATAATATATTTTAATTGCACATAAACCTTTATCTAAAAATGCGTTCTTTATCAATTTCAGGTAACTGTGTTGCTGTTTAATCTCAAGTGATACAGTGAATCCTATGTAGTTGGTACAGAAAATAATAACGAAAAGCTGTATTTATTACAAAATTAAATACACTGCTAGAGGAATCAGTTTGGAGCTTGGAATCTTTAAAGTAAAATGGTTTCAGGACCTCCAGTCTTTAGGTAAGGTCATTACAAACAACACATTCTCTATGATCAGGGCGTACTTTCGGAACCGGTTATAGAAGCACAATTGAAGGTCTATCATTCTGGAACCGTAGTATACTGTATAGATTTTTGTTGCGCCATTCTGTTCTTCTAAACATTGCAAATTAACCTTGATTAACTTTCTACTCTGCTGCATCAATGTAGAAAAGATGGATACAAATGCTTCAACTCCGCGTGTCATTTTATCTATAAACTTAAAAATATGTGCATATGGAGTTTTTGTTGTTGTAATTTACGTCCTCCAACTTGTCATATCGGGCGGTGAATGAATTGGGTGAAAGGATGCTCAAATGAGTCCAGGGTGCATGGAGGTTAGCTACCCGACATTCGTCTTAGGCCGAGCTGTGGCTCAGTGGTTAGACCGCTTGGCTCTCACCAAGGCGGCCCGGGTTTGATCCCAGGCGAGCGCAAAGTGAGATTTGTGGTGGATAACACGGCACTGGGGCGGGTTTTCTCCGACACCTCCGGTTTACCCCGCCATCTCATTCCACCGGTGCTCCGTCTTCATCTCGTGTATCATCAGTGTCACCGACTGCGATGCCGTATGTAGTAAAAGCGGGCGTTAAACACTACACATGCACATTCACCTCATTCGTCTTGAAGGATAAAAAAAAAGTAAAGCTCAATGTAATATATAGTTAAATATGATAATAGAGGAATCTGTTTCGAGCTTGGAAGCTCTAAAAAAAGTGATTGCAGTACCTCAAGGCTTTAATGCCATTACAAACAACACATTTTCTATGATCAGTGCGTACTTTCGGGACCGGTTATGGAAGCAGAATTGAAGGTCTGTTATTCTGGAACAGTACCATTATATACATTTTTCTTCAGCCATTCTATTGTTGTTAACATTCCAAATAAACATTAACTTTCCAGTCTGCTTCGTCAATGTAGAGAAGATGAAGGTAAACGCTTCAGCTCCTTGTCATTTTATCTTTAAACTGAAAAAAAATGTGCATATGGATTTTTTTTGTAATTTACGTCCTCCAACGTTGTCATATCGGACGGTGAATGAATTGGGCGAAAGGATGTTCCAGGATGCATGGATCTTAGTTATCCGACATTCGTCTTGAAGGAAAATGGAAAACCTCGGAAAAACCTTATCCAGATAACTCACCCTGATCGAGATTCGAACTTGGGACCTCTTGAACGTGAGGCATATATGCTACCATCTACGCTACTGAGGCGGGCATGCGTATGTATCCCCTCCTGAAAAATTGGGAATTTACCTTCACATGACTTTCCTTACAATCTACTACTCCAAAAACTGCTTTTTATGTATTTCATGGTTGTCAAAGTACGTTTTTATAGATATCCTAATTACAGGTTTATTATTTTATTTACGTATAACCTGTATCGTCTGAGGTCACAAAGAACCAAGTGATGCTGCAAATGTCTAAAGCTGCAGTCTTTTTATGACGTTTGATCGTAAAACAGGTCAAATTCTCTCCCGCATACCTGCAGATGGTAGCGAATGATTCTGGTTAGACGAAAATTACTTTGTCCCAGCCAGGAATTTCATTTGTGGGCTTTTAATAAGAGCCAGAAAGCTGGCCACTTAAGCATCGAAGCAGCAGTTATAAGAACAATATATGATATGATATTTCTTGAATTCCATGACAGTACAAGAAACAAAGGAATGTCAGCTTATTGCTTTTTATAGGTACAAAGCACTCCAAGCTATACCAACGAAACTTTCGGAAGTGGTGAATGATAAATATTTGGCAAAAAGTTTGCGTTTTCGCAGTTATACATTTTTGTGGTCAGCTTTGTCTATCTGTAATAATTTACCGTTGATAAAAAATTACACAAAATTCCCTCCGTACGATGGGGACTTAACATACTATTTTCAGAAGAGTCAAAGTACTGGTTTATTTTATAAGTAAGTGACTTATAAAAGATATATGCAGTAAATTCATTGACATGCATACAACCCTTTTTAACCCTTTCAGTCCCGGCGTCTGTTGTAAGGTGCATTAGCTTTTTCTCCTATTTGTAGTGATTTCAGCAGTTTCTTCTGCTATATTCTTGTTATTCTGTCCTTAGCCAATTAAATATATACATTTCAGATGTACTGAACTGTAAAATATTACATTTTTAACAATTTACATTTAACTGCTTTTTGTTCGTAATTAAGAAAAGAAGCAAAGTCCATACAAACTGCGGTGGCGGAGTCTCCAGCCCGTGACCTCCGACTTTGAGTGCATGGCCAGTGTACTATATGTTGCCGTAACGGTAATGGCTATTCAAGTCAGTTGCTTGAAACTGCCCCGTACAGCCTCAAGAAAACCAGTTTCGAATTAGAGCAATATGTAGGAAAATAATTCAGGTCTGAAATGGTTAAAAAAAATAAAACCTAGGAAATATGCTCCTATAAATAAATACATATTAAGGCATTTTATTAAAATATTTTTGACGCATCTTTGGAGGATACTGAATTTAAATACTTTTTTATATATATCTGAGACCACCATTTAATATAAGCTGGTCTCTCTCTCTCTCTCTCTCTCTCTCTCTCTCTCTCTCTCTCTCTCTCTCTCTCTCTCTCTCTCTCTCTCTCTCTCTCTCTCTCTCTCTCACACACACACACAGTGATTTATTTTCACATTTTTTGGGCTATTTAAACATAAAATTGCCCATTTCGGAATCTAAATTTAATTATCTCTCAGAGAAATTAAGTGGCACAGTATACGAGGGCTGTTCAATAAAGAATGATTACTTTTTTTTTGACAACGTACCTTTAGTCATCCTCATAATTTTGATGGTCTTTCTCAAAATAGTCTCCCCTGAATGTGATGCACTTGTCCCAGCGTTTTTGCCAGTTTTCAAAGACATGCTGGAAAACATTTTTGAGAGATTCTTCAAAATACTGATGTGTGTGCAGGTACAACATGCTGATAAACCATTCCGTGAATATAAAAGAATGAGATGACCATAACTTTCCCAGCAGAAGCAACCATTTTGCTTTTTGGGGGTTGGTGATGAAGGAGATTTCCACACTAAGCTTTGCTGTTGCTCTCAGGATCAAAATGATGTAGCCATGTTTAATCAGCATTGATTACGTTTGATATAAACTCCGAATCTTCCTCTAACATCAACTTTAGCTCCATGCAGACCTGCATGCGAATGATCTTTTGTTCGGGAATCAACAGTCTTGGAACCCATCGCGCACAAACAAGTCTCATGTGTAATGTTTCTGTCACCAACGCGTGGGTGGCACCCAATGAAATGTTCAGTATTTCAGAAAGTGATCTTAAGGTAATTCGTCGATCCTCTCTCACAATTGCAGCAGTGTTGATGTTTTCTACTTGAAATTGATTGTCTTCCCGCTTTAAACATTTTAAACCACCTTAGAGCTGTGCTGTAGGGAAGAAAAGGCTTTCCATAGGCCTCCTGTAACATTGTATACGCCTCATCTGAAGATTTGTTGAGACGAAAGCAGAATTTCAAAGCCGCATATTTTTCCTCGCGTGTTACCTCCATTGCAGCGGTAGGCGATACTGAACATGTCTGAATATGCCTTGTTCTCACAGGCGGGAACCAGGAGTACCAACAATGAAACTACTATGGCGTGTTTGTTTCACATTAAGCTAATAGAATATAATAAGATTGAATTTTAGTGCGAAAAATTATGACCGTAAAAAAATTATGATCATTCTTTATTGAACAGCCCTCATATGTATGTATATATGTATATTTATATATGTATGTATGTATATATGTATGTACATATATGTAATTCTGGGGCCTCTGCACATATATGTAGTTCTTTTTTTCTGGAATGAAATATTTCTTCTTGCCCACCAAAGGTGGCAGAAAGTCAAATCCGTTATTATTTAAAAAATTCAAAGCAATAACAAATAATATCTCGGAAATGATTAATGATACAGCTAATTCTACTAAACAAAATGTCAAATATCAAATACTTGATGTGACTTTAAGGAAATATTTTATGCGTAGCAGGAGTTTGTTCCCATTTTCAATTTAACAGTTATGCAAAGTGATACAAAATAATGAGTACTTCACAGGTTATTCCCCCCAAAATGCTATTTATACCAAGTAATAATTTGTATTCATGTGTCCTTATTATGCCTTGATAATAAATAAGCAATTTTTGAGAAAATGGAGGAAACATTTTCCATACAGGGAGTAATTGGGAATGATTTTCTTGAAATATTTTGTATCCTATCACTGTAAGGTAATTAATGGAAGAACAATTTTTGGTTGCTTTTCGTCCTGCAAAAAGACCCTTTGCACTTTTTATTATTTTTCATCTTTGGAAGTACCACTAATACTAGTATCATACAGTGTTTTATGAATGTTATCTTCTTAATAAATATGCTTTTAGAAAATTTAATATGAGTGGTTTGGACCGTCCCATTTATCTGACGGGGGGGGGGGGGGAGTTTGTTTCTGCTGGCGACGCAATATATCACTGAGATGAGTTTAAGCTGATGAGATTACTAAATGACTGGATCATCCGACACATTCCTCTATCATTTGCTAATATAAACCACGTAACACCCACGCCCATAGCAAACTTAATTTCTCTCGGAATTGCTACTTAGCTTAATGACTCGGTGTAAAATTTAATTTCAGCTGATGGTAGTTTCTGTTAGATCAAATGGCAGTACTCAAATTTATATATCCACACTTATTATAAAATTCTGGTTTTGATTCTAATATTAGTAAATAAGGTGTGGTGTTTAAGTCTCTCTACAGTGTGATAAAAGTTATAAGAAAGTGATCATATTTAAGTATGTGAACTATTTAATGGCTTAAATAATATATTTTATGTTATTAATTTTAAAATGAATTATCCTTTTTAAAATATAAGTAAAGTTAAATTATGGCACAAATAAAGCCAATAATTCAATAGAACATATAAAACATAAAAATGTTAAAACAAATAAAACATATAAACTTAAAAAATAATATATAAGGTAATAAAATATTACTTTATTCATATATATAGGTTGTTTCAAAACGATATCAACGAATACAACCGTTTCGTAGTTTATAACTTATCTAGTCCGAAATGTGTGTAGTGTATAACGCCCGCTTTTAATACATATGGCACAACAGGCGATGACACTGATGATACATGAGATGAAGATGGAGCCCCGGTGGAATGAAATGGCGGGGGAAACCGCAGATCCTGGAGAATACCCGCTGCAGCGCCGTGTTTTCCATCACAAATCTCACTTTGCGGTCGCCTGGGATCGAACCCGGGCCGCCTTGGTGAGAGCCAAGCGGTCTAACCACTGAGCCACGGCGCGACCCTTAACTAGTCCGAAATTTGGTATCGCAGCTTGGAAATTCTGTTAGGTATAATTTTATGCAGCATTAAGTATTGCATGATTTTGTGATTAGGCAGTGCAGGAACCAATGGTGTTTGAGACTCAAATGTTGTTATTGGGTTGCAGCAGCCACGAAAACAAAAGCATTGCTGTTTATCAGTGACCATAGCCTCGCTTTCAGGTAATGGGGCAAAGGGCAGTTACTTGTGAAAATGTCGATAATGACTGGCACAGTTCCAAGGTTGCTCATTTTTCTATGATCTTAATTGTACAGTGCTTTCAACCAGTTACTATAAAATTAGCAGCTTCCTTTTAAGCTAGAATTAATGCACATTGAAATAAAATGCTTTTCTCATGCATAAGGCACTTACTTTTTGGTTAACTTTATGTACAAGTCTTTATATTGTTCTCCGTTCTTTTTATCATTTAATGCTTCCATCCTCAATTTCATTAGCATTAACTTCCCTCTAAAAGTTTTAAGTTGCATATGTCCACCAGCCTATTTGCTATTATGGACTGCTATAATAATTTTGCACCACGTTAAACACTCATAAGCAATAATTATGCAACAGCTTCTTTATTGCAGTTTCATAAGCCAAAGAACTTCTTAATAGCAGCAAGCTACTGTGGAGTATGTCGGTATGCTTATAAACAGCTACAGCACGCGGCACAGCGAGTGACCTATACCTGCGAACTCCGACAGCGTAAGGCACGCGTCGTTGTTTCTGTCACTGTCTAATCGACACTCATTCTGCAGCATTTTATGTGGTTCTATTGGCAGTAAAATCTATCTATATGTGTCACATAGACGCTGAGCAAGTACTTCTACGTGTTCGTTCGCTGTCATTATCAGACACCCCTGTAGATGTTGAAAATATTGTTCATTCTATCGAAATGCAGGCTTAAGTGTTTGTTTTCTTGCTAAAAGCTGAGATTAAAGCTTATTTCTCCACTTAAATTAGTGTTATTCATTGTTCCAAATTTAGTTAGAAGAAATAACTGGCCTGTATAAATACTTGCACCAACATAAACAAAAAAAGGCTCCGAAAATGATTTATAAACCATAAAGAGTAACCCAAAACAACAATTATAAGATAAAACTTACCATACGTTTTGTAGCATAAACCAATTTTATTTCAAAGTACCCCTTGTTGTATCCTGTAGGTAGTGGAAATTAGACTGAGAACTAACAAATAAAAAAGGCACTATAGAATCCAACGTCATACTATTGCAAAATGTTTATTATATATAAATAGATCTTATGAATAACTATAAAAAGAACAACCGCAATCAAATATCTACAAGACGCAAAATATTAACAACCTACATTACTCAAAGTACACAAAACAATTTTAATTTATGATATAATATATTAGATGTAAGAAATATCTAAGGAATATTCATAAAATTGGTCGTTTTATTGTCAGATTCGTATTAATGATTTAAAATGGCGTATGATTGTGAAATAACATAGAATAATGAGTATCTCCCGTTACTATGGAAATTGTAATGTTTCTGTAATTGTACGTAATATGTTAACCCATTGACACTGAACTTTTTTTAGTTTTTATAAAATAAAGAAAAAAGATGTGTAATTATTAGTTCAGCATAAATTATGTCAGCAATGTATTTGTTTACCTTTTTATACGCCCAGTATCCCAAAATGACCCAGTCCAAAACAGATCGTTATATTTTTAGTTCATTTTCTTAGCATTAGAATTGCTTACAGCTGCAGATTCTTTGTGTGACGCAATAATATGAACCTTTATTTACATTTTACAGAAATCTAGGAGGTAAACGTAACATGGAAAATGCAATAATGTCCTCTCACATATACTGCGGTCCTTAGCACCTAACTGTTGTAAACTATGTGAATACATTATCGTCTTTTAAAAGTTAACACATTCTGTTTATTAAACAGATAGTGATGACATACATGTAAGTGCGAGGTCTACCCGAGAGTCCGAAGACTCCGATCTCTATCACCCGGGAGACGATGGAGGACTCCGAGGTTCTTTCCATAGGACAATACATGGAGTCTAAAAATACTACCCCCCGCCATCGACAACAACGTCAAGACGGGATGGAAGTGCATACGCCACTTACGCGCGTCAATCTCGCAGGGAAGAGTACCGAAAACGTCGGTGGTAGCACACCTACTAGCTCTGCAGCCTAGTACCTGGGACACCTTAGGCAACCCCTCTGTCCACTCCGGGCGGCCGAGCCCTGGCCGGAGGTATCCCATCTCCTGCGGGTGTCGGGAACACACTGCCCACTCGGGTCCAACCCAATCCGAACAACTCCCATTAAGGAGGAGCTCGGCTGTTCGGACCGAGGTTCCTCTGGCAACGTCAGAGGTGTCACGAGTGCTAAGGTTCCGCAGCGCTCACACCACAGCAACTCAAGGGGACGGATCCCCTCCCCTACGGGAAGTGATGACATACATGGTGAAAATGACTTTTGAGAATGTATATAAAATTAGTAAATAAATAATATGTAGCATCTGTAATGGGTTAACCAAAAAGGCCGCCATAATTACAATTATCAAGAAGAAACACATTTTTAAATTGGATACTAATGGGAACCTTCAATAAAGTATTGGATAATACTTTATCATACATGATCATTTTAAAACGTCAAACAGATTGAAAAAACCTATATTAGACTGGACATACTTCCAGAAAAATAAAGCAAACTGGATTTTATATGATTTTATGACTATTTTATATAACTTTTTCGTAAAGAGTTAAAATGTGTGTGTGTGTGTGTGTGTGTGTGTGTGTGTGTGTGTGTGTGTGTGTGTGTGTGTGTGTGTGTGTGTGTGTGTGTGTGTGTGTGTGTGTGTGTGTGTGTGACAGTATTTCAGTATGACACAAAATAAAAAATTGCTGAAATGATACCAAACTCAGTATTTAACATTAGAGACTGAAGATATTTTCTTAAAAAATGAAAAACTCCGCATCCCAAACTACTCTTCGCTTGAAAATGTTTTAGGGAATTTACGAGGGCTGTTCAATAAAGAATGTTCACAATTTTGTTTTTGGCAACGTACCTTTACTCATCCTAATATTTTTGATAGTCCTTCTCAAAATAGTCTCCCCTGAATGCGGTGCACCTTTCCCAGCGTATCTGCCAGTCTTCAAAGATATGCTGTAAACCATTTTTTGGAGATATTCTTCAAAATCGCCTCCGAAGCCCTCACCACGGCTTCTGATGACGGATAATGTCTCCCACGAAGGCGTTTCTTCAAGTTAGGGAATAGAAAATGTCACATGGGGCTAAATCCGGCGGTGGCGGCAGTGGTGGCGGTGGCGGTGGCAGTTTGGATGACGAAATGCTCGCTATACTGGGCGTTTTTATGGAATTGACCCCTGTAACTTCCAAGGTGACCACGCTAGGTACTATGTTTCGGGAGCCATTGTGTCACGGTATGCAGTGTTCAATGGTTGATTAGGCCTAAACAGAGTCCTGACCTCAATCCCAATGAGTAACTTTGGGAGATGAGCCAACTGACATGTATGAGGAATGGCGACGCATCCCAGTAGAAGTCAATAGAACGCAAACAAGTGATCATGCCTGATAGGGTGGCTCCTGTTATAGCAGTAAAACGTAGTTCCAAGAGGTTCTGATGAGAAAAAATAGCCTCACAAACATTTAAGATCAATGCCAAATAACTTTTTCGTAAATACTGTACAAAACATGTTTACGTCACTTATCATGGAAGAAAACATTTTATAAGAAGAATTTAAGAAATTATGAGTAAAGAAAGTTATATTAATGCAACACATCTGATTCTTCTCCCTCCTATGCATGATAAAGACTCAGAGAAAAGAATGCAGCCCTAGAAAAGAATGTGCAAAAATCACATATTTAGAATTGAATAAATGGGTAACGTATTCGTTGCCAATTACAGTAAATTCGTTTAGAAGCTTCGGACTAAGGAGACAAAGTAAATCTTGTGGAATTTGTTAAAATGTGAAAGTTGAGTGTTCATTTTCTCAGGTTAGTGTACCCTAGCTATCCCTAGAGGGAGATAGATGTGTTTAAACGAACTTTAAATGGGCTACAAGTGGGGCCGATTCATTTAACGTGCACTTTATAGCCAAGAACTCCTTCAAAACACCGTACATGGAAACTTTTTTCTCTAATGGCTTAACTTTCACTTTGTGCTCTCACTGAGACAGGATTGTCCTAAACAAATCTGCAGTAATAGACATGTTCTAATTAAGTGAACCTGTTTGCACCGCGACTTGCATTCCGAAGGTTCTGACTTCGATTCCTGCAACAAATCAATTACTCACCATCGTATGCTAGGATGGTTTCTACTCCATGATTTTCTGTCATTCAGCTTCCTTTCCATACATTCTATAATTGATATGGTTCTCACTATTGCATTCTATACTGGACGTGAAAGACGTTTTAATTTTGCTCAGAGGCCTCTCTACCAAGCCTGAGGATCTTTAACGTGTCGTAGGACACATGATCATCAGCATTATCTCCTTGCATGCTGAATGTTACAACCTAAAAGGTCCACCGTTCTCCATCACCTCGGGAACTAAAGGCTAGCGTGTTACCGTAGTCTAGTAGTCGGCGAACTACGACCTATGAGCCAAATCTTGCTCGCCGGAACTTATGGCTCAAGAGCGAAAAATGGACTTTTAATTTAAAAATTCTTAGAGAATCTAAAGCGTAATAATATTGAATAAAACGCAAAAATTATATGAAAAAATGTTACAGTTGCAACGGGTTCTTGTATGGAATGCTGCTGTTCCCCTGCTGCGTCCTGTCTTTTGGGATGCAACTGATGTTGTAGGTCGTGAAGTCGTTCTCAATCTGAGCTTTTGTTCAGATCTAGTGTTTCAGATTGAGCAATTCCCCTTGATGTTAACCAAAGTTTCTGGATTCAAAGCATGAAAACCCCTTACCTAGGACGTAGTCTCGGACGGAAGTTTGTAGGAATTAAATTGGTGGTCGAAGAGGAAATGAATTTATTTCTTGAGTATCAAAATTCTTGATGCTATTTTATTGTGTTGCGACGTATTTACATTGCCTGCCTAAACGTATAATTACAATCGTTGAATTAATTCAGTTGAATACTCGAAATTTCTCTGGAAGATTTTCTACAATTTATCCTAATCAATACAGTTTACAGGACTTAACGTCCTTAAAACTTAATGTTTTGTTAAAAAGAGTTTACGTTCGACACCAAGTATTTTGCTTCTGTCTTCCACGACCTTCCGACACTAAGTGACGCAACTTCTAGCTAATCTAAGTTTTCTATGGCAATTATATAATTTTTCATTTGTTCACATCATTTTCAGTGATCAACGAATCCATAACTTATTAGGTAATTTACATGATATCTTCATTAATCTCACATTTAAACAACGTAACTAACAAATAACCTTTCTTCATAATTTTATATTTCTATTATTCGTTGTTAAATACGTGAACATTACTCATTTTTCTACTTTTACTATCCACTCAATCACACGATTATCTTCAAATGTTTCTTAATTTCGTTCACTTTCTACTAAGGCTGTTAGAAGTTTCCTATGAATTCTTTCCTTAATAAATTTAAAATAAACAGGATTGAAATATTAACAAGTTTTAGGAGTTGTGACTTAAAATAACGGTGTCAGTGTCTGTGAAGCTGTATTAGAATAATACTATATCTGTCGATACGTATTGCCGTTGGCTGGTAACGCGCTGTAAGAATCAACTTGCTGGTTGAGAAGCTGTGTGTAGGACTTTCAAAAAATATTTTTTACTCAGCATTTTTATTTTATTAATTTATGTGAGTATATTTGTGAGAAAGTCTTTCCGTTTTTAGTAAATCTACCTTAAGGAAATTCTCCAGTGTAAAATACTTGATGTTTGGACCTTAAAAGGAATGTTCACCGATTCCTGCCATAAACCACGGGGACTGAAATCTTCCAGATGTGTTTCTAAGTTTCGCAACGTATGACGGTGTCCCAAACATGGCATGGATGCTTGCTCGGGGGAAAAATATTCCTCATGGATACTAGACGTCTACTTCTCGCAGAGACATTCCTGCACCGGGAGGGGTCGTTTTTGAAAGACGTCCGCTCGTGTGTGTGATCTGTATACCTGCAGGACTCCTGTTGTTCCTTCCTGCTATAGTTGTTAGCCACAGTAAATTTATGCAGATAATTATACCCTCCTGGTATAATCTTACTATGTATGTGCCTAATTCAGGGGTATCATTAACTGAATAATCTGTGATACATAGTAAAATTGCTCACTTAGAAAGGCCCAAAACAGTTCCTGTGCTGAATATATTGTACATTTGCAATGGTAAGCAGTAAAACATATAAGAAAGTGTTACTTTCTCATAAATACATGTTTGGGAGTTCCTTGAATTAAATTAATGAGCAGCAGAACTTAAAAACGAAAATTGGAATAAACACGAACTCGGTATATAAGTTTATATTTTCCAAGCTTACGACACGTCTAGGGATAAAAATCCCACCCAAAATGTGAATTGTATTCACATTTCTACTTCTTATTCTTATTTTATTAAGAAATGCCTCTTAATTTTCCTTAAACCGCTAAGAATATGTAATAAAAGTGTTATTATGAATTTTCTATGAATACACTTCTTCATTTTGCTTACTTTTCCTGGAAAACTATAGAGAGAGAGAGAGAGAGAGAGAGAGGGGGGGAGGGAGGGAGGGAGAGAGACCAGAAAAAGTAGCACTCTTTAAAAAGAATGAAGTTACGTCGTTCTTTCTATAATAATTTACAGGATAGGCTTTGTCACTTACTTATTTCCTAAACTTTTGCATTTCTGAAGTGCTGGATTTAATATGTTTATAGCGAATCACTTTAGAAAGGATGAGCACATCTTTTCTGTGCTCATATCGAAATCTGTAATGTAAACTATTTTGTCTGGATTAGCTTGAAAGAGGTAGGAAAGTAAGTTATTCCAGGAACAGTTTGTAGGAGGAAGATACAATAAGTTGGAGACAGTTATAGGAGTTTAATAACACTTGATATTTTCCTCTTGCATCCTGTTTAATATTCAGCAAACAGTAACAAACTTACGCTTTCATGAAAGCTTCTATATACAGAATCATTTATTTTCTTGTCTATTCTGGGAATCATTCATTTACGTGCTTTTATTTGCGATCTTATTTCCTCCTTACCTCGATAAAGTTTGGAGGAGATGATTACAATAAACCTTCTGTAGCTGATTCAACAAATCATACAGGATGCTGACAGAAAAGCCAACTATTCTGTACGTGTCGTCTTAAACTTCGATACTCTTTATGTGAAGAAGGAGAGAAGAAAATTAAAAAAATAAAATTAATTCTTGAAAATGCTGCTTAAAGTTGCTGGAAAATTAAAACGAATAGCTGCAAATATTTCAGCAATTTTATTACGAAAATGTTATTTCATTCTAGTAAGCTATGAATTCTTAGGCTGCCTGATAAAATTAATAAAAGTTAAAAAAAAAATGGAGAAAACTTCTCAATAAATTCCACGAAATGCATTTTATTCTTGAAATAGATATATCAAAATAATTGTTACGAGTATCAAGTATTTACAGCAAGGCATTCTGAGAATTTTCTATTCTAAAAACTGTTAACTTGCTATAATTATGCGTATATAAATTTTCTGTTTATCAGTTTCAGTTTGTGAGTTATGCTGTTCAACTTTTTGCTACCTCTTAGTATAGTTTCAATATGAATACCGATACGTTATTTTTACACTTTTCGAGTGATAAATGGTAAACAAATGAAGTAGAAGGACCAGCTGGATTAAGTAGATAATATGTATAGCCACTGTGAAATAATAACTTAGTTCATATAATTATCAAAGACATTGCAAAGTAAAAAAATATCCAATGCTTATGCACTCTACAATAACTGTACAATAACAGTGATGCAATACGTAAACAAAATCTGTATCATTAAAATGTTATAAATGTATAAAATGTTATCCCCCTTCTATGTTCATAATCCAATATGCTAGCAATTTCTGTAAGTAACCAAGCAACGTACAGTTTTAGACACACACACACACACACACACACACACACACACACACACGCGCGCGCGCGCGCGCACACACGCACACACGCACACACGCACACAGAGACGCACACACACAGAGACACACACACACAGAGACACACACACACAGAGAAACACACACAGAGACACACACACACAGAGACACACACACACAGAGACACACACACACAGAGACACACACACACACAGAGACACACACAGAGACACACACACACAGAGACACACACACACAGAGACACACACACAGAGACACACACACACAGAGACACACACACAGAGACACACACACACACACAGAGACACACACACACAGAGAGACACACACACACAGAGACACACACACACACAGAGACACACAGAGAGACACAGACACACACACAGACACGCAGAGAGACACACACACACACAGACACACAGAGAGACACAGACACACACACACACACACACACACACACACACACACACACACACACACACACACACAGACACTATTCAAGTTGTTCTCGATGAAAGTTTTCATAGTCATAAGTGCATCTACCGTGCTTTTCTGGGTCCTAAATCCAAACTGTCTATCATTCATAAGATTTCTGGTGTTGATGTGATGCTGAATCCTATTCATCATAATTTTTTCTAAAATTTTCCCATTTATATTTATCAAGCTGATAGGTCTGTATTTCGTCACGCTTGGGCTGTCTTCTTTACCCGGCTTGATTACCGGAACTATTACTGCACGCTTCCATCTTTCTGGAAATTGACCGCTATTGAGGCACTTGTTGTATAAGGCTGTGAAGAAAGTTGGGAATCTCTTGAAAACCTGAAGCAGGATATCACTAGTTATTCCATCCTCTCCTGGTGATTTTCTTGGGTCGAAGTTTCTCAATACGGACAATATTTCTATAGTTGTGAATTCCATATCGTTTGGTGTATCAATTGGTTCCGTTGCCCATCGTCTTAGTTCACTTTGTCGCTGAGTATCATCCTGTTCACTGTCATCAGGGATAAACTTGTCTAGCATGTACTGAATTGTTCTTAGAGTGTCTTCGGTGTAAGTTCCATCTTCTTTCTCAGACACACACAGACACACACAGATACACACACAGACACACACAGACACACACAGACACACACAGACACACACAGACACACACAGACACACACAGACACACACAGACACACACAGACACACACAGACACACACAGACACACACAGACACACACAGACACACACAGACACACACAGACACACACAGACACACACACAGACACACACAGACAGACACACACAGACACAGACACACACAGACAGACACACAGACACAGACACACACAGACAGACACACAGACACAGACACACACAGACACACACAGACACACACAGACACACACAGACACACACAGACACACACAGACACACACAGACACACACAGATACACACACAGACACACACACAGACACACACAGACTCACACACACAGACACACACACAGACACACACACAGACACACACACACACAGACACAAACACAGACACACACAGACACACACAGACACAAACACAGACACACACAGACACACACACAGACACACACACAGACACACACAGACACACACACAGACACACACAGACACACACAGACACACACAGACACACACACAGACACACACACAGACACACACAGACACACACAGACACACAGACACACACAGACACAGACACAGACACACACAGACACACACAGACACAGACACAGACACACACAGACACACACACAGACACACAGACACACAGACACAGACACACAGCCACGGACACAGACACAGACACACACACAGACACACAGACACACAGACACAGACACACAGCCACAGACACAGACACAGACACACACAGACACACACACACAGACACACACAGACACACAGACACACACACACAGACACACACACAGACACACACACAGACACACACACAGACACACACAGACACACACACAGACACACACAGACACACACAGACACACACACAGTTATCACAAAATTCGATTCAGAAAATATCGGAAGCATTCTGTGAAGTTGCGTTCACAATATATACTTTGGAAAGCAGTTGGATGGAAAACTTCAATGCTCTACCAGGGATTTGAATCCCGGCTATGACATTGAAGTATTCATTCGGACTGTGCCTTTCCATACTTTAGCCTACACACGGCTAGTGTGAAAGGACAATTAATTTTTCCAATATACGCTTTGATTCAACTCTGGCTTCATTTGAAAGCAATGCGATAGAAAGGGAGATACTTTGCGGCTTGGCCGTATGTATGGTAGCCGAGTGGTCAAACCTCCAACATGAGTTCGAATCTTTCATATGCATGCTTCTTTTTATTATTGTGACTTCAATAGTAATGCCTTAATTTTTCTTGCAGAAGATTAATAATAATATTTTAAACACAACCATCTTTAAAACGCAAAAATCAAATTGTTTTTCAAAATAAATGCAATTTTATTAGGAAATTGCCTTAATATTGGTTGTACAAACACTCGGGTTCATTCATCTGTTATTAGTTGTAATGGTGTATAATGCGAAGTATTCCCTTGTGAAAATCTCATTAGGCAGAAATAGAAGCAGGAGGGCGCCCTTACAAAAACTAATTATGGCAATATTCAGATACAAATTACTCAAAAAAGAAAAAAAAGAATCAAAATAAAATGACAATAAAATAAATACATCCAAATAAAAAAGCGATAAAAACTATAATTAACCATAAAATACCAAAAGACATAAATAAACCGTGTTTAATATTAACATGTTATTAAAACAAACTACGTGCCCAGTGATGGTCGAATCAATTTGTTCCTTTTCTTAGGGGCCGGGCTAGTATTTTTAGCAGGTTTATCCTGCCTTTTTCTCACTGTCGTTTTGGCAGAGAGGACAAGATTTTCCTGCTCCACATCCTCAATGGAGGAGGACCGCTTTCCTACTGGTAATTTTGTTTCGGGTCGCTCGAAACAATCGGAAACTGCGATGGGCGAAGATGAAAGCCGCCGATCTGAGTCCTCTCCAGATGATTCCTCAGATCTTCTCGGAGGAAATAGCCGTGGACTTTTGCGCTCCTTTTGCTTGGTACTAGTCTTATTTTCCCTGAGAAAGCCAGTTCTTTCATATGAGGTTTTGAACTTTCTGGGCGATGCATTATACATTACTGGTACACATATTTTCGAGGTAGAGGCTTTCTGCGGTGACTTGGTTGCAATGTTCTCCATGGGACTAGACTTAGTAGGTTTGGTCACTGTTGTTCGTGCTGGTGTCTGCTGTTTTGACTGAGGTCTGGGTTTAATTGTTCTATCGCACATGAATGCCCCATTTATGTCGCTAGTTTATGTTGCGATTTCACGTCTAGGTACCGGCTTAGTTACAACTGCACTGTAAGTAACGGTCCTAGGTACAGAACACTAACGAATACGCAAGAGTTTCCGGGCTTCCAAGAAGGGTACTTTCTCTCTCTCTCGCCCTCTCTCTCTCTCTCTCTCTCTCTCTCTCTCTCTCTCTCTCTCTCTCTCTCTCTCTCTCTCTCTCTCTCTCTCTCTCTCTCTCTCTCTCTCTCTCTCTCTCTCTTACCCGGATCTCTTGGATCGCCTTTTCCTCCATAAAAGACGGGCATTCTCTGGAGTTCGATGAATGATTAGCACTGCAGTTAACACATGTTGCAGGTGAAGTACAAGCATTATCATGTTTGTCTTCCCCGCAGTCAACGCAAGTAGCAACTCCATTACAAGAATCACTAGTGTGGCCAAAGCGCTGGCATTTATAACACTCAGTGGATTGGGTATATACTGCCTCACTTCAATAGCTTCATACCCTGCCTTAATCCTTTGTGGGATATCTACCCGATCAAAGGTAAGAAACAGTGTACGAGAGGGTACTAGTTCACCTCGTTCTTTGCGGTGAACTCGATATACATTAGTCACACTTTGTTCCGCCAAATTTTGCAGAATCTCCTCATTGGACATATCATTCAGTGTGCTGGTGTTTACAATACCACGCGAGGAGTTCAGAGTCCTATGCAATTCAACTCGCACCGGATAGCTAGCAAGTATATTGGCTTTCAACACTTTTGCAGCCTCTCTCGGAGAAACTGCTTCGACCAGGAACGCGCCGTTGTGAGATCGAGTACATGACCAGCAATATTATCTAAACCCTTCGGAATAATGAACGGGTTCACGGTAGAAAATTTTCGAGCTTCCTCAATTCTACAAATAACTAAACAGCGAGGACCACAAGACTCAGATATTTCCTTTCCACGTTTTTTGTTAAGGTGTGCCATAAGATTTGGAATGAGCTTCATTCCCCAGTGCTCCCCACCCACCACGGAGCCCAACAAGGGGACACCCCACTACACAGTGGATATAGCGGGCTCGCCGTCCCACTCACCCTAGATTTCGGTACAATACCTAGTCCTGGCCGATTGATTAGGGGCGAGTTGGTCCCTAACCTCCCGTTTAGGCGAAGCAGAAACCAAAGTAGTGTATTGGAAATTGCGCACCCTCCCCTAATTCAGAAGAAGACTGGAACGAGCTCAGGTGAAATGATACTTAAATGAGCCTAGGGTCCATGGAGCTTAGAGTTACCTGACATTCGTCTTTCAGGATATGGGAAAACCCCGGAAAAACCTTATCCACGTAATTCACTCTGACCGAGATTCGAACTCGGGACCTCTTGAACGTGAGACCAGACATGCTACATCTACGCTACCGAGCCGGGCAAAAAAACAACAACAACAACAAAAAACCACCAAGTGTTTCAGTTTTCATGTGCGAGCATAAATGTCATAACATCAAATAAACTTCAGCAATTGGAAGTTATGTTACAAAGTGCGTAATACCACATTTCCTAATTCTGTGATAAAGAGATCAAAATAATGTTTGGGATTTGAACCTTTGTAGATCTAGCTCCTACATGCCTATAAGCGCTCGGCTATCAATGCACGTTTAGTAACTGAGACTCAATTAAGAGTCAATTATGAGACTTAATTTTTCGCACACATTACAGTGTATAAAAAGAGGAAGTATTCCCTATGTGAATATGTACGAAGTATGTGAAATAATAGACAATATGTCAACATTCTCGTTATTATTATATTTGAGACGATTCAGTAGTGTGCAACGGTATTTGCATATGTATTGATGCTGATGCAATGATGTGCCACGTTGATTATCTCGAAGCTGGATTCTGGACCCGACGTTCTCTGTTGAGATAGATTCTGAAACTTAGCACAGCTACTCTTGTGGTAGCCTGAGATCCAATTTTCAGAGTGCGGTCACGGATGAGAAGCGATGATGGAATTGTAGGAAGATTAAATAATTTTTAGAACTTTATTTTTATAAATTATAGTTTAATTTAATTAAACCATTTGAAACAACTCTTAACAAATAACTTTTATGAACGTGGATATTATATAGTTTTAAACAAACCAATTATGTTGCTTTCGCAATATTTTATGCAGACCTATGGACACTAACACACACGTCCGTTCTCTCCGAAGGCTAAACAGAATGGTAGCTTCAGCCAATTTCGTGTTAATGGTCCTGCTCTTACCATTCTAACTCAACACCTTTCTATTGGAAATTAATTGTTCTTTCACACTGGCCGTGTGTAGCCTAAAGTATGGAAAGATAGAGTGAGACTGAAGAATTCAATGCCATTTTTACTTAATGGCATTGAATTCTTCAGTCTGACTCTATCTTTCCATACTTTAGGCTACACACGGCCACTGTGAAAGAACAATTAATTTCCAATAGAAAGGTGTCTTACACGTTGTAAGACGCCGTTAAGGTAGCTGTCTCATGTGTTTATGAGAAATCATAGTGGTTTACCGGGAAAAACCGAAGTCAGTTGGAGAATTTAATGTCATATCGGCACGTTGGCCATAGTAGCTCAATGGTTAGAGCGGCTGGACGGCAACCGGAATATCCGTGGTTCCAATTCCAGATATGACATTGAATTTTTCAGTCTGACTCTATCTTTCCATCTTTCTATTGGTCCACGTCACATCCAATTACAATGATGGTTGTTGTAATATTTAATATTATTTTTACAATTTCCCATTTAAATCATTTTTCACACTGTTTACACTAAAATACTATTTCTTTAAAATTTAGATTAATAGGTATTGTTATTGAAACCATGATTAATATTCAATTTTTTCTTCTATTTATCTTATCACTTTCACACTATCAATTGTTATCTTTAGCCTCTTTTCCTATCCATTACAATCACAAATAATTTTAAATAAAATTAAACCTAAATTAACTGTTTCAGAACATTCTTATTATTATTTTAATTATGAGTTGATTCAATAGGACAAAGCTAATGAGACGCATTCCGTGACATTATTGTAAACCCACCGTCGAAACGGCGAGGGCTTAGAAAAATATACGCTTCTAGATTCTGCTCTACGAATGAAAATGATATTTTACACTCCCTCTGATCAATAGTAATTGAGAGCAGCTGCCCATTCCAGAGGAATCGTTTTGGTCATTTCTATTAGGTTCCTTTTAATCGGGTCCGATATGAAGAGCTGAATGCATATAGTTCAGTAGACATTTGAATTGATTAATGTAGTTAACAGTGCCAGTGTAGTTCAGTAGTGAGTTGTAACTTAGCAACAGTGCTGTTTCGTTGGGAGACCGTGAGCATTATTATGTGTTTCAAATGGGAAGAGTTCTCGCCTGTATCGAATCAGATGCGTTGCCATCTCGTAATCGGCACTCTTTTTATATTTCCCTCTCTCTCGCACACTTGCGAGTGTTCGTGGCGCTAGACGTTGTTGAAATCTCAATTGCAATACGAATATTCGTATATTACAGAAGTGTTTTAAATAAATGTTTTAGTTTAAAGTATTAACTTTAGTTTATATTTTTCTAATCCAACGAAAATGACAGGAGTGCATCCGTATAGCTGTGAAAGTTACTTACGTTAAGAGATAATTCGTCATTGTCATTGTCTTCAACGTGTGAGTACTGCAAATCTATGATGATAGCTTCCAAAGTAACGTTAGGTGCTATTTCTTTCCAAAAGTCGTCTTTTTGTAATTTTTCTGATGTCTCATGCAGTTTTCCCAGTCCTGTTGTGTTCCTTGTCAATTTCTTCGTGAATAAGTCGTTCAACGTCAGTCACTTTAAAAATATTATTTCTGTTTGCAATATAGCTTGAACCCACATTAACTCTTTTGGATTGTTCTATATTAGTAATGGGGAAGGTGGATCGTGTCTCATTGTTCAGCTGATATAATTTTTCATGGAAGAGTAACTGAATAATACTGCTTTGAACTCTCTAGAGTAAATAGAGATTACGAACCATTCATAAACAAAGATATATTGTGACCAGACACGTTCTGCCAGACTAGCAGGAAGTGTTTTGTTTCCTCTCATAGAATTTAACAAACACCTTGGCTTGTTCAAAGTACATATTTCTTTTACCATGTCATGCCAAGTGTTTAAGTTTCAGCTCTAAGTAATTTCAAATATACGTACACGCATACATGCTAAACAATAATGATATTCATTACAGTGCTTACGTCGCAATGCATTGTTATAATATAATGCTATCTAATTTATTTAGTTGTATTAAGAAATCTATTTGAGCTAAAAATATGTGGTTTTACGGTTATGTTAAACACATTACTCTCTCCTTCCTCATGGATCAGTTTTTGCAAAATCTGAATTTTTGTCTTAGCGCGAATAGTATTTATTAGAGATTGGTTAGTTTGACGCTTGTCACACACTACATAGGGGGGATGCAATACAACACCGGAGGACTCCGATTGGTTGCTCAGCTAGCAGCGCTCAAGGACAAACACCTCCCCATTTGTAGCACATAATAAGTGCCTAATTGATAAATAAGGTATGTCTAACAGTAATCTGAGTTTTCATTTGTTATATCACTGAGATAAATGATTATGTTAAATAAGGAACCACTTTGTTTTACACAATAACCTATTCAACGGTAGCAGCCAATGAAAGACTATATATAACTGGAACAGGATTTAGAAACAAAGATTTTACTGATGAGGTGATCTCTTTTTGGGCTTACAATGTAGAGTTATCCATCACTAAAATTCCTAGTAACATTACAGCAGTAACATCACATCAGTATTCTGCAGTATAATTTACATTCGCTGCTTATCAAAGAGGCGGTGGACCACAGAATTACGCTCTTATTGCCTACAGCAGAGATATAATCTCAAATTTACAATTGTATGTGCAGAAAGTTTGTGCAATATACAGTTTCCTGAACTTTCCACCTATAAATGTAAATGCTCCATATCTGTTTTCGAAAACTTTTCACATTAACTTTTATTCCATTTCTGTTTTTACAAACCTTAGTAATCATTGAGATAGTAATTCAAAGTATTTGGAGCACGAAATGAAATTTATAATCTAAAAGGAAATTGCATCTTGACAGCTGGATTGAAAATCGTTAAGCAGCGTCTTGCTTAATTGTATTTGTTTGTCGTTTTCTTAGGGTAGAGGTAGCACTGCATTTCTATATACACGTTTTAATTTGTCTTTAAGAGTACCCTTAAGTAAAATTTCTTAATGTTGCAGTTATCTAACAAAGCTATAAGCAGAAACATCTGAGATATTTTTGAGAAAGAAATTATATTTCACTTTTATTCAGGTTATTCACACAATGTGGAATTCGTATCCGTGAAGAAATAAAACTACTACAGTGTTATATAAATGCTCATATGCAAAACAACAAACAGAAATTTTTTCATTCCACTGTTCCAGAAAACAAGTTTTCAACCTTTTAATAGAATTGTTATTTATTCTCGGAATCGAATTAATCATTTCAAAATACAGAAAAACCAACGTGTCACTTTAAGTTCACTCTTTTCAGCTTACTGCTGAAAATTTGAAGAGCGTGATTACTCTTCTTACGAAGTATTCCTGACCATAAAAGTGTTTGAAAAACCGAAGTGGATACGCAGATAATTTATTGTTAATCACATTAGTTTTACAGGATAGGGCTCAGCAAATACAAAAATAATGCGATTTTCTCTCCAATGTATTCATAAACTGCATTACAACACGGCAGAACAACTCAAAGTAACCAAGCGAGAAGTGTTTAAAGCTCGATGCACGCATACATGCATCTACATCCACACTAAAGCGTACACGAATAGATGAAATATATCATTATTATTGTTATACAAAAGGTATATTTAATTAAATTATTCACTCTGTGTAATTATAGTCCACTTCTAAACTGATAAATTCAAATGTATATAAAGTGCAATAAACCAGCTATGTTATCAAACCACTTTCCTAATTTTGCCACCCAAATCACGCTGACAGCAATTCTTACGAAGTTTACCATCTCATCAGAGAGCCCTGTTTTGGGTCACTTGGAGATTATCGCCGAAGAGAACATCACCTAAAGCAATACTGGCTACCCCAAATGGCTTATGGGCATTGTCGGTAACCATAAGGCACATATTTGAGGCTAAATTAAATAACTGCCAATATTTTGCCAGGATTAGCAATCTTTTTTTTCCCTTCCATCAATTCCTGTTTACTTAGTTTCCTAGCGGTGCAAACGAATTTTCAGCAACTGCCACCTTCCTTATTCCCCAACCTAATTTTTAGCCACCATCCTGCAACTCCCACATCCTGTCAGTATATATCCGATCCCTACCTACTCGGACTGTTCCTCAGTCGGCCAACACCGCTGCTACTGAGGTACAGTCTGAGGTGTGTCATGCTCCAGGTTGGATTTCTCCATGAAGTGATGACATGTGGGTTTACAGCAGCGGAAGTCATCTAGTCGCGCTGTGACGTCAACTCTGTCAGCTCTCACGGCCAAATTTGCCCCCGAACGCATAAATGTGTAGTGTTTAACGCCCGCTTTCACTACATACGGCACCGCAGGCTGTGACACTGATGATACATGAGATGAAGATGGAGCACCGGTGGAATGAGATGGCGGGGGAAACTGGAGGTCCCGGAGAAAACCCGCCCCAGCGCCGTGTTGTCCACTACAAATCTCTGCGGTCACCTGGGATCGAACCCGGGCCGCCTTGGTGAGAGCCAAGCGGTCTAACCACTTAGCCACAGCCCGGCCCCCGAACGCATAGTAGGTTAACGTGTGACGTCACGGCGCTGATTTCTGCTGCCCAAGAGGAAGTAAGTAGTTTCATGTGTTGCGGTTCCAACAGCGTAGGAAAGACAGGAAACGTATCGGGTGTTAATAACTTTTACAGCTTACATTTTGGGTATTGCAATATTAATGCTGACTGCTTTAATTACACAATTGGTCACAGTTTTTAAACAATTACATTTTGGCTCTGCGTCATGAAAAAATATACAAAACTTCAACACTTAGTTAATCTGAAGGCCAGGATGATATAAAGTAAATCAAATAAAACATAAAGTAATCTTCCCTGCAAATAACAGGAGACCCATTCAGAACAAAATTACATGGATATTTTCCGACACTTTCTGTTTCCTTTTTATTTAACTAATTTGTCAATGTCGGAACGTAATATCTGGGAAATTTGTAATCAAAGGTTGCATGTTAGATTGTGATCCAACAAGGTACTTCGGGGTTTGGACTTAGCTTATTTCATAACAGAAAAAAAAAAGTTATTCGCACACAATGTCCGTGTGGCAAGTGAATACAATCTCGTAAATCTTGTTTGGTAACAGTCTTGTAAAAATCCGCCAAGTCTGTCTTGTGTGTATATTTGTCCTTCAATAAATCGTCACATTGTAAATTTAACACTTCCATTTGTTACGTGGCAGCTACATTGTTGTCATTGCGCTACACCTGACTGATACCTCAGATTCTGTACTTACAGTGTCCTTTATATAGGCAACTTGGTACTATACGGCTCTTGTCTGACGTCGCACGCACTGCAGGCCTTGCTCCCAGCTGAAATACGTCACAACTCTCGAAGCTGTCTTCCTCTGGTTTACAGAGTTGTGGGTGGAAAACGATAAAGGGAATGAAAGGAGGTAGCGTTTTAGCTCCTCAACGGGTGCAGTCTCGATTGCAACGTCCGTTGTGCACCGCTAAGAGATAATGTTTCAAATAAATTATTTAATTTTGAAAGGCAGATAAATTCTTGGAGGGATTGCAATTCTGTTTCAGAAGGTATTATAAGTGCTCTATATTTACCGGTTATACCTGCAAGCCTTGTGGGGGATTGGGCATGACTTTATACGGCATTCTCTGGGCACATAATAACCAAGAGACCGAATCAGGACGTTCTAACGTTGTGGTATTTGGTCGCAAAATTTTGCGGCCCGGCGCTTAATTTCATCTTCCATCACAGGGAAGCTTCGGTATACAGAATAGATGTTCCGAAGGCAGTTATTTCGCACCCATTAAAGTGCAGCAACTTATAACCTGTGGCTATGCCCCAGATTTCAGAGGCATAAAGTAGTAAAGGGATCACAAGAGCTCGAAAAGGGCATATCTTCATGGAAACCGATATTTCGGACCACAACTCTGGTCCAGCGAGGCCAAAGCTCTGCATTCCCTAAGCGACAGATCCCGTGTTGCTCGCTGTGAATAAACAAAGGTATCATATCGCTTAGTTCGAGCAAGGTAAACATTAAACATTAAACAAATTCTAGGCTCGGAGCTTGGCAGCCGGTTACAATTCTAGAAATTTTACGCGCAGTGCACGTAACGTGAGTGCGTCTGGAATTTCTCGGAAAAGAATTGAGGAGTGGCTGGTTGAACCTTGCTCCCTCTTCAGCCAACATCTAGCAAGAACGGTCCTCTTGAATCTGGAGGACAGTTCACTAAACATCTACGCGAAATTCGATATCGCTAAACCTCGTCACTATTTCAATCTGCGCACTATTTCATCTAGTGGTCCAACTACATGACCTCGTCCAACATGTTCCTATGAGAATGGAACACGCCATCTGAAGTTACATATAAACGAGTAATGGACAGTTATTTTCATTTCGTAATGTGACATAAAACAAAGTAGTTAGATTTAATATTAAATGAATATCATAAAAAATATAGCGGATCTTGCACTTTTAATACCACCCATACTGATTTTATATGCCAAGTAGAATTCCCTGCCATGTTAGTATTTAAAACGCCACATTGAATTTTGCTTATCTTCATAGAATTGTAAATTGCTCAAATTATTATATTTTATAGAACTATTTTAAAATTCCCTCTTGAAGTAAATGAAATTTATTCTTCAGGTGCTGTGTGTGGCCTGTGAATGAACTTAGTTACTTACAAATTATATGAATGTTCATTGGGTATATCTTAAGCGCACCTGCTTACCATGTGACGTACCTGGGCTCGATTCCCGGTACCGGCGTGGGGAGGTAAGATCCAGGGTGCGCTCAGTCTCGTTAGGTTCCTTCAGAACCTGCATAACTTAATGGTAAAGTTGCAAATCAAAGTTGAGAAAACCGTTTGCACAGGAAGGGAGGAACTGACTCTGGAGGTACGAACCATGTCCCATGGTCCAGTACTGCACCCCACTCATGGCGCCGAATGTGGGTAGAGATGGGAGACGCAGTGATCGGTTTGTAGTCCCATGAAGTTAAATTTGTTTTCGGCACCTCACAGGCATAGTATGACAATTATACTTGCTCATTTCAGTAGTTCTCGTGCGAGAACATGTAACACTACTTGATTTTAGTATTATAATATTTATAATATTTATTTATAAGGAATGTCGTGTAAATGCATCACATTTTCAGAGTATTGTATCACTTTGTGTTAAAACTATTTCACTAGAATTGATTAAACACGAACAAAGTTTATTTTTATGATTAGTTGAGATATTGCTTTTTTCTCTTCCTAGAAGGTAGAAGAATTATTGTAATCGAAACAGAAATGCAATATTGACTTTTCCCTGAAGTACACGTTTTGAGGCCCCATGAAACCAAAATAGAAGACCGGCCTCTGTGTGTATATTTCTTTCTTTATGTTCTGAACAACCTAACTTAAATATGAAATTTTCAATAAATGCCAGACTTGATATTCAAACACAATATCTTCCAAATATTGTACAAGAGTACTTTACGGAAAAATCCCTGCCGTAAGCCACCATTTACAAGGAAACAAATTACATACCTATTTCAATAAAGTCGCTAGATATTTTGGTTTGAAGCATAACAGAAAAGTATCTTGTATTTTCTGGGAATAACCTGCGAACTTTTGTACTTTGCAAGTAGTTTTTTTAGTGTTTTGTATGACGGGTTAATTATAATGGAGAGACAACTAACTTTACAAAGGATGTAAAGCTCTGTGGTTTGCTTCGAAGAACATTTTTACTTTTTGTTTTACAGCATCAGCCAGTTCCATTTTTAAATTTTTAATAGTACCATCTAGTACCTACAGTGTTCAGTTTTTCTCACTGGTATGTGAAGTGTGGAACTTTAAGGAAATTACACACCCATAAGGTTTCAAACACTTAATAGTGTTGTTTTCCTTGTGTCCATAACAAATTCATAATAAATTTAATTCTTCAAACTTTTAAACTAATTCAGTATGTGAAAGAGCAACATTTTGCACAAATATTTTTTTCAGTTGGAAAATTACCCAAAGGAATTCAAGTCTTACTGCATCTACCAAGAGGTAATAAAAATGAGGGTTCCCAATTGATCATGGCAATGTGTTTTTGAATTCCATTCCTTTGTTATTGTTTTTCACTGTTCTGTACATTGTTTGTACGGCCTTCATACTTTGCTGGCATCTGCTTCAAGGAAGGTTACCATAGCACCGAAAGTGATAGCCATGACAAGAGCTATCAAGCACCCTGCTCGCTGAACCCGATATGCGGCAGCATCCACCCCATTGTCGAAGCTTTTAGCAACACAAACAACGTCAATATTACTTATGTTGGCTCGACAACTTATCTTGAGTAGGAATGTGCTTTAAGCGGGAGAAGACTGGGCTCCAGAAATGACAAAAGTTACGGCGTGGGTCACACTTTTACTTCATTTAGCAACATTTTTGCAGCTGGAAACCTCCTGCAATGCTAATTGTTTCCAGAAAATAACTGTGGGATAGTTCCTTTTCCCTTACTAAATGGGATGGCTCATGGGCTTTCGTCTCTGTCCCGCATTCAGGAGGACCGGGTTCGATTCCCATGTCCGACCTACCTGACTCATTGGCTTTTTTCGGCAGTTTTCCGGGTATCTAGGTGGTTAATGACATCCATAGAATTTCCTGTCCCTCCATTTCATATGCATTATCATTCCACATTATCTCTGATCTGGTGGCCTCTTTCACGATAAAAAGTGTGGGTGAGTGTCTCGGCGCTGTATGGCAGAATAATATGTTCCTCATCATTTCCTCCTCCGATAACAGGTTTCCAGTTTCCGGGTCGGCCTAGTGAACCGTTTCAGAAGCATGTTGGTTATGGTGCTAGTTGTTCTGGTCTACCGGGGAGTTTCCAACGATCAATTGTAGGGACCCTGCCCTTTGAACTTCTGGATGAGCCATTATGTCTCCTCTCACCTCATCCTTCCTCCCAAGGTTGTGTCTCTTGGAGCATAGGCATAATAGATCAAGACTGGTAGCAGGACCGAGTCCCCTCCACAGCATAATCCCATCCATTCACCCAATCCGTTTTAGTTAATGGTATGCGACTGCCGGTCTCACGCCCACATACGCAAGTTGGGTGATCATCCAACCGATACGGGCAGCACATGTGGTCAGCATCTCACCAGAATGTTGGCTTTTTTTTATCGAGATTCAATTTCCTCACCATCCCAAATGTGGAATCGAGCCTGGGCACGTTGCATGGAACCAAAACACAACGCCCAAGCACACTGCGCCACGGACGTCCTGCAAGATAGTCTTTATTAAAACTCCGGCTGGAAAAATTGTTCAAAGAATTTCCAAATATTTTCTGTTTATAATATGTCGATCCTGTAAACCATTGTCGCCTTATAGATAGGGATGGGATGGTCTAGTCATTCCGTACTCTTTGTAGGATTAAAACAACACATTGTATGTGTAAAAAATATGTAGCTTGAAATTTTTGGGAGTAGCTCGCCAGGTCCTCTTTATTTGAAAGGATGCCATCCCCCCTCCAGATTTCATATACTGCTTTTAACATGACGGTTCCTTTTGTATTAATAATGGAAATGTATAGAGTAGGTAGGTATTTCTACAAATGTTTATTCAATTAAAATGAAGAAATACAAAAATAACTTGACAAGAGTAATTTATATACCAACTGTTACATGTAAACATATGACTGTCTACCTATAAACAGACTATGGGAGGCTTTAAAACTTTGGAATACCTAAATACCTTATATACTTAATTAAAAGAATGTATGAATGTAAGGCAAGTGTTAAGATGCCGGCCCTCGTAGCCATGGTCGTTAGAACGTATGTATAGCGTTCCACCGCGTAGTGGGTCGCGGGTTCGAGTCCCACCCTGGGCATGGGTGTTTATGTGTGTAGTGTATGTGTGTGAAACTACAGAAAGATAGGTAATTAAACGGAAACAATAATAAACAGTTAAATAAGGAAAAGAAAAATATATATCTATATACATAGATATATATTTTTAGATAAAAAATAATAATGAAAAAAAGATGGGAAACAGAGTATCAGGATAATTCCCCACAACAAAAGGACAAAGACAAGGTTGTAGCATGCCACCTACACTGTTTAAAATTTTTATAGAACAGGTGTTCAGGAAGTGGAATGGGACTAAACAACAATGGCCGCTTATTGCACAGTTTACTACTTGCAGATGGCCAGATCATAATAGGACAGGATAAATATGATATAGAAAATATGATTAGAAAATTAATAAATGCATTTGAAATAGGCGGATTAAAAATAAATGACACTAAAACAGAATATATGTTAATAGGAGGAAATTCGGAAGATCTGTAAGTAAATGATGTGTATCGAACAATTTAAGCACCTAGGATCTATAATAGGTAAGAATGACACTTGTGAAAAGATATTACCGATAGGTTAAATCTACATCAGAGATGAAATGTGAACTGTTGTAGACAGAATGTCCAGTAGAGCTCTACAGTGTTATGGGCATGTCCAAGGAATGCCAGAAGAACGGTGGTCAAAACAAGTTCTAAAGGGGGAAGTAACAGGCAGATGAAAGTGGGAAATATCCAGAAGAACGTGGCACGAGGAAATATATGGTCATATGAAGAAGAGGGGACTGGAAGGACAATGGAATCTCTGGAAAGCAGGAACAAAGGGTGAACTGCTGTAAAGTGGAAAATCTATAAATAAAATATAAGCATGTGAACGTAATGCCAAGCGTGTTTCTAGAGCAATTATATTAAACATGAAAATCGCTATGGTTATGATGAATGATCGTTAAACAACGGTGTACACAAGTAACGGAAACATTAACGGTATTTTAACACGTTATTCTGTTTAGCATTACAGAACAATTCGTCCAGTGAAGAGACTCCCACACACAACCAGCTCCATTTCCTGAACGCCTCTCCCATTAGCTTTGTTTCCGTTTTGTAATACAATTTTCGACTCCCTAACTTCTCAACGACCGACTGTAAAATGGAATAGCACAGCATTTGAATTGCAAAAACGCTCCCTTTTTTAAACTCTAAATGCGTGGCTAGCAAGTCACGTACAATTTTTATTTCCGAGAAGCACTTATGGGAGTAACATAGCAGTTTCATTGTTGCCACCTATATGTACTGTTTCCCGCTGGGGAAATATTTGACCGTTTCCTGGCTTTGTTAGTTTAATTAATATTTGTAACGTTGGAATAAATGTATATTTGGTAAAATATGTTTTGTTCACTGTTACAACGCAAGGGAGAAGGTATGTTCCCTCTTAAGCAGTTAAGTGCTAACGTAAATCAAATATTTATGTATGAGATACACGTATCATTATAATACGATGCATTTACACACTTATATTCATTACATATTACATTACTCACATACAAATCTGACGAGTTACACTTACATATCTTTCTTAATTAATCCCTTTAAAACCATTCTAAGCAAAGTTATTTACTCAAGTATTCTTTACACCTTATTCTTAAATAGACACTTAAAATTCTACTTTAGTTTATAAGCCTTATTATTTGTATAAAGTAATACAGTCGACTAAAGCGGTAGTCGCTGTGTCTTTGAAATGCTATGCTCATTGCCAGATTAGACAACAAGAATAATGAATTTTAAAATTCATATACAAATTATCTGGGTGATTAAAAAATTAATGGAAACATTGCCTACATTTGGCACTATTACCGGTAAATAATGTAAGCTGATAGCAATGAAAAATAAGAGCGCCTAATGTTTGTTAGCTGTTAGCTTTATTTAATAAGGCATTTTATTAAGTCTAAATGTAGACTGTTATCTTTAGCACCTAAATGTGTTTAATAAAGACGAACAAACGTGCTTCATTAAAATTCAGTTTGCAAGAGGTATCAATGCTCGACAATGGTATACAGAATTATTGGAAGCTTGTGGTACACAGACTTTACCATATCGTACCGTGGCTAGATGGGCGAATGCATTACGTAAAGGAAGGGAAGACGTTCATCAAATACATGGAGCTGGCAGACAGCAATCAGCAAGTGATGATGTGCATGTGAATGCTGTTAGAACACTGCTGGAAGAACATCGTAATTGGACTTGTATTGAGCTAGCAAGGGAAGTTGGAGTTGCTCCTGTTACGATTCTCCTCATATCTAAGAATACAGGCAAATGCCTGTAGAATAGTGTGTTCTAATATTAGGAAAGCAGCACGCTTTGGATTAGGATAAGGATTTCATTACGGAGGGGATTTGGTACGTAGCCCACCATGCTGGTCCCATTGTTCCTATGCCCCCAAGTGGGGGCTCCCCCGGGAGGAAGGACGAGGTGAGAGGAGAGAGAGGGTAGCTGACCCAGAGGGCAGAGTCCTGGGTCAGGGCTGTACGGGGGGTGGTCTAACATGTCCCAGCCAAATCCCTGTAGGATGTTTTTCGTCGCATTTGCAGTGTGTGGTCGTGCGTTATCGTGAAGAAACACAACAGCTTTTGAC
Source organism: Mantis religiosa (assembly GCA_030765055.1). Classification (NCBI taxonomy): domain Eukaryota; kingdom Metazoa; phylum Arthropoda; class Insecta; order Mantodea; family Mantidae; genus Mantis; species Mantis religiosa. The sequence continues at coordinate 100,110,656 of CM060952.1, forward strand.
ATCGCAACTTTGCCGATAAATTTCAATTGGTTTCACCTTCCTAGCATTCAGAAAACGAATCACAGATCTGATTTCACAAGCGGCGGGATTTTCAACATCGACATTGTAAACATGCACATCAAAGCGTACGTGGCTGACAGCGATCTCACCTTGACCATGTTTCTTCTCCTTGATACAGAGCGTCTACCAAGCATGTGCGGAACTGCGATCGCAGCGTTGCAGCGGAGATAAATTGAAACAGAACTTACTTTCTGGACGCCCCTTATATGTAATATCTATATATAAATATTCTGAACAATCTAAAAATAGTGTATGATGTACGGGTTAGAATGATTTTAGTTCGTTTGTAAGTTACCTAAACTCACCTGCAACCTCGTTTCGGATTCCCATCTACTCACAAAATATTTTTTTTCTTTTAAACCTTTAATTATAAATATTTATTTAGAGGTATTTTAAAGAAAATAATTGAAGTACTTTCTTTGAAGCTGTTGTTTAGGAAGGGAATTTTTTTTTTTTTTAAATCTTTGTGTTGCATCTTTAGAGAATGTTGGACTTGAAATACCAAGTTTGGTATGTAACCACCTCTTTGTTTTAAATTATGCTCTTCACAAACGGCTTGAAAGACAGGCACATCTTTTTCTAAAATTGCTTTATTGAAGGTAAAGCGTAGTATACAACTGTTTATTTCCGGTAACAAACTCTTGCAGTAAAACAAATTAGAAGCATGTTCGATAAATGATGTTTAGGAAAGCTTTAAAAATAATACGGAGAATTTTGAAAAAACAAAAGAAATCCCAAAGCTGTGCAAAATTGTGTGTTTTAGCTGGCTCTGCATGTGGCCTACGGTTAGAGACGGAGAAAACAAACGAAAAGTATAATTCCACTGTGCATCAACAGGTTGAAAAAAAGACTATTTAATAGCTGATTCTATTTTCAAACCAATAATAAAGAATATCGCTGATCATATCAAAAACCAGAAATACAGTTTTATTTAACGTAAATTATGCTTTATCTGATCTACATTTTGTTTGTAATAAGCTATGCTATTTTGTATAATCTACCAGAGTTACAGAAGCACACAAAAATTAGTTCCCAGCCTCTAATAGAATATTTTGGATATTCATGCTGCGAAATTACAAAACTACGGTAGTTTAAACAAAATTGACACCGCGCTTTTTGATAAAGAGAAAATAACAACACTTTTCGGATTAAAGGAAGCCCCCTAACCTACCAACGGTATTTAAAGAAAAGTTGAGTGTTTTATGGGGCACTGAATTAAAAATCCTCATCTTCTTCAAGGATAGGGCTCTGTGACCCGTTCCGTTCTCTTCAAGAGCCTACTGATCCTCCTAGCGTAGAGCTGGTCGTCCCACATGTCTTTCCCTTCGGCATATAATCTAAAACTCTTCTTGGAAGTCGTTCCGCGTCCATTCTTAATATATGAATTTTCCATTCATTTTTGTTAATTATCATTTTACTGTTTAGATTAAAGGTCCCAGGTTCTTCTCTTACTTTTTCGTTTCTTACGTGGTCTGTTCTTTTATAACCTGCCACGCATCCCAAAAATCTCATCTCTGCCGATTCTAGCTCTTTGCGTTGGTTCTTTGCCAGAGTCCATATTTCGGAACCGAATGCTAGCGTTGGGACTGCCATTATCTTATACAATTTCATCTGTGTTTCCTTTCGTGTTTTCCTGTTCAGCGTTCTTATTATAGTCCCACACATTTGATTGAATCTGTTAAATTTCACATCCATATCCTAGTTGTTATTTGCTACTACTACTGTGTAGCCTAGATAGTTAAAACTATTAACTTGTTCTATTATTTTATTGTTTATAACTATTTTTGCTCTTATGTTGTTCTTTCCTCTAAAAGCCATTCATGCTTTAGTTTTGTGTTCTGAGCTTGAAAAGTTATGTTTCCGCTATGTTGTTTAAACTATATACTGCTCTTTGCATGTCATCTTCTGAGTAAGATATTATCACTTGATCATCAACAAATAATACTGTGTTTAAAATTATATTTCCAATCAGTAAATTTTGTTTTATACTTTGCTGCCATTCATGTACAATATTTCAATATAGAGATTAAAGAGTGTAGGCGATAGAGGGCTTCCTTGTCGTACTCCTTTATGTCCACTGCTTCTTTTTCCTTCCATTCTTTATTATTGCTATTGTAGTGTTTTTATACATACCTTGTGCAGTGCCTATTAAATGTGCTGGTATTCCACAATTTTCTCTCGGTATCCAAAGTTTATCCCTTAAAACCGAATCGAAGGCTTTAACATAGTAAACAGAAAGCGTAAGTGTGTCAACATTAAATTCTTTGTATTTTTCAATTAGTCGTTGAATTATAAATATACTATCCATGCATGATCTTCCTTTTCTAAATCCGTTTTGGACCTCACAAAGCCGTGCTTCCGCTATTGTTCTTATTCTTCTTGCAGATATTTTAGCATATAGTTTATACACTGAGCACAGCAGACTAATTTCTCTGTAGTTGTCACATTTTTCTATAGCCTTTCTTAAAAATTGGTATCACCAATTCTGTATTCCACTCTTCAGCTATATGCCCACACCTCTAACAAAGATTAAAAAGATCAAGCAATTTGCTATGTAAACACACAGGTGCATATTTTATGAGTTCCAAATTAAAAATAAAGCGATAAATGGAATGAGTAAGAAAGAAGCTCAATGAATGCCTAACGAACATTTTTGTGAAATCCCTTGCCCCAAATTTCCCTTTACAAGTAAACTTATTAACCTTTTTGATAACGAGCTCAGGTGATTTCGTTTGTAGCCCGCATTCGGAGAGTTTGGTTTCGCTTCCCGTGGACAGGCCACCCCATCCATGTGTGTTTCTTTTTTCGGAGGTTTCCCCGGGTCGCTAGGCGAATGCTGGGTAGATTAAGTACATCCTTCCAATTTTATTTTCATTATCATTTCACACTATCCCTCATCTGGCTGTATCTTTCTTGGCAGCAGTGTTGGTGGCAGTCACGGTGTTGCACGGCAGGACTGGTAAACATTTTAATCCTCCGAAAGGGCGGTCTCCGGTCTCCGAGCGGGCTTAGTGGGCTGCTCCAGGACCACGAAAGGTGGGAGCCGGTTGTACTACATTCCCGGGGAGTTTCAATCTAATCAAAGTTAGGGACTCAGCCCTCTGCTCTACCATGACTCCTTGTGGTCGGCCTCCACTGTCTCCTCTCGAGGTTTCCCCACTTGGGGCATAGGTACAGAAGATCAGTTTGGTCGATGTGCCGAATCCCCTCAGTAAATTCCATCCAATCACATCCTATCATTTTATACACTCAGAAATGCTAACAAGTTTGGATTAACTTTGTAAGAGTTTTTTTTTTTTTTTTAATTTTTCCCCAAATTACACTGGGCAACAAAAATAACTTTTGGATGTTTCTAGCACTTCATGAGGCAATGCCTACTAATTTTGGGTTGATAAAAACAAATGTGACAATGAAATATTTGTATTAGCTCAAGTTTCTATGATATACACAAGGTGAAAGTATTACACATTAACGGATTGAGAGAAAACGATACATTTTAATTACATCCATGCTAACAACAATGAAAGTGCATTTGATTTTTTAACTGGTAATTACATGCTAAGAGTTCTAAATTGCTGGAAAAATACTTCGCAGTGTCTCTTCGTGTCTGAAGAGAATCATGTGGTGGCCTATCAACTTCGTGGTCTTTTAGCTTGCCTCTTGTGATGGAGTTCCGCAGAATACCTATATAAAGATCAATAGTTATCCGCAAGCATTACTTCATTCCAATGGCCCTGATATCTTTGTTCCATAACAGACATGTCCTGATGGATTCTCTCCCCTGTTCATCACTAACAGCTCCACAACTAGGAGGGAAAAATTGTAGGTGGGAGTGAAGAAAATGGTTCTTAAGGGACATGTTGCACCCAAGGTTACGATATTTTTGCCGGAGAACTGTCATCAAATGCTTGTAGCTGTCATATCTTTTGTTGCCTAAAAATTCATGAACAAACAACCTTGAAGGCTTCCCAAGCTTCCTTTTCTTTCCCCTCCAAAATTTGGTCAAATGCAGGTTCCTTTACAAGTTCTCTTATTTGTGGACCAACAAAAATGCCTTCTTAACTTTTTCATCACTTAATTTCCAAGATTTCTCTCTGATTATGTTTCGTTATTTGACAGGTATGCCAACTCCCAAAAAGTTCTCCCAAATTTAAAATATTCACTCTAAAAATGAAATGTCACATATCCTCAAAACAAGAGCTAATCTATCATTTTTATAGTGATTTTTTAATTCAGCAGATGGAAGTACATTTGAATTCACTATTTTTAAGCCTGAAACGTGTTCATTGCTGTCCAGTGAAATCAATACTATTTTATGTTATTTAGAGTTTAAAATATTTAAAGAATGTTTTAAAATGTTATGTTTATAAAAATTATGAGAAAGTGAAATTGCAAAAAATTGTACAAAATGGGTATATGGGAGGCTATGAATCATTAATAAGCATGTCTAAATATTTGGCTGTTAGGGCAACAGTGAGAAAAATGAATAGTCCCTAGAGGAGATGAGATTAGACTCTTGAACAACAATGGAAATAGATGTCTGGATGGAGGACAAAATCGCGTGTGAAAAGACGAGAGTAAATTGAGGATGTGGATGTATTAAGAGGCTTATGATATAACCTGTGTTGCTCCATTGTGTATTTAACGATGGAAAAGAGAAACATCATTCTGGTACTTGGAAATCTATTTCAATATAAATTTATTATATTTATTTTAATGTTCACATCCAAACAACACGCACCATATTTAAATTAATATTTTTCCAACACGAAATATAATATTATAAATATCCCCATCAGACGCCCCTATGGGGTTTAGGAGGAAATTCAACATTAAAGCTTCTCTCAACTCTGCTAAAATACCATAATTTAATATTTTGCATACTGAATGCCACGATGTCTTGAACGTTCAGGGATTAGCCTGTATAAATCTCTTCATTGAGACTGAGATTTATATGGTAAATCTGAGAAAATGTACTTACTACTCATTAAAGAAATCAATTTACGTTAACCATACGTAATTAAGGTCGTCACCTGTCCAGGCCAATGGTTTTAACCCTAAATTAGGCGCGTGGATGATAGGTGTCATCCAGTGCTTTTCTCCTAACGTTTTACATATATTGGCACTAAGCATGCGTGGCTCTGTGTACCTCTCATACGAATGTTTAACAATATTTCAGTACACTTAGAGCAGCTGCTCTCGAATGTCGTGTTTGTGGTGAACTAATTCCGTGGTGTGGATGACCACTGTCATCCAAGCGCCCAATCGCGCTCTATTGTAAGTACTTATTTGTTTGTTAGAATGTTTCAGTTTCGAAGTATTGTTAAAATTTTGTTTAACAGGATAAACATCATGTATAATTCATTTATAGTGATAGTTGCTAAGCTGGTGTTACGTGAAAGATGGTGAAATGGCCCTCAGTCTTGTTATTTGACAATGAAAGATAAACGATTTCTGTTTCTAGATGTATTACATTTGACTTTATGAGATAGAACTACGTGCAGACTCCAGACGAGATACAGTAAGATAGTTTTTTGAACTCATGGTAAGCAGTTTTAAGCAACAATTTCTTCCCAGTGAATATATTTCCATTGATGAGTAGCTACTGATCATACTGTTTACTTCGACAGTATATGGTAGTAGCGAAGTACAGCGTGAAAATGTTTGCCCTTTTGGATGAAAAAACAGCATACAGCATAAATCTTGAACGATATATGCGTGTACAATCTGAAGATCCCTATCGACAAAGCGAAAGTTCTCAAAAGTGGTTTTGCGATTAGTTGAACCTATCAGTGGGACAAATATTAACATCACTGGTTCAATTGGTTTTAGATTGCACCTCTTGACAAAAATTTGCTCCATGAAAAGAAACTCTGCTACCTCGGAACCATGAGGAAGAATAATAGATAAATCCCAGCAAACATTTTTCCAAATAAACAAAGAGAGTAAAACTCATCCCTATTTGGGTGTCAAAAAGACATGATCCTTGTCCATACTGCCCAAAAAGCAACAAAACCCTTATAATTTTATCTACCGTGCACCATGATAGAGCAATAGATAAAGAAGATACGTGCGGCAAAATGAAGCCATAATTGGGGAATTAATATTTAATTTAAATTTTAAAATGCAGTGTAAGACATTACTGTCAACACTTAACTGTAAATGTAAAAAGTTTTTATAAATATAATTTATTATTTACTGTTACTAAAACCTCTCAAAATGGATTACAATATCTGGATGACACACATCCTCCACACGCCTAAACACTAAGTGTAACGATCGCGCCTACCGTGTTGTTGGTTTCTTGTCAAGATCTTGGATATCATGTAACTTGCACTTACAATGAGAAAATCTACAAATATCATCCAGGTATTTCAGGAACGCTAAAGCAAATAATAGATACTAGCTTCTTTAACCATGTTTTCTGAAGAATTGACTTGGAGCTCTTTCATAATTCATTCCCTGATTCTAAATATTCCCTTGGTGGCTTATCGCTAATCGAGAGGCTGGGAATATTTTCAGCCCCACCTCTCCAAGCCTTCCAGCCCCTCTTATCTTCTTATGCCAGAGGTTTCTGTAGTTATCCATTAGAACGTATTCTAAGTTTAACCTCACTTCCTGGCTTAACACTGAAGCTTAAAAGTTATGAGAGATAACTATTTTCCACCTTGCATAGAAAGGTAGGTAGGTAGGTAGGTAGGTAGGTAGGTAGGTAGGTAGGTAGGTAGGTAGGTAGGTAGGTAGGTAGGTAGGTAAGTAGGTAGGTAGGTAGGTAGGTAGGTAGGTAGGTAGGTGGGTAGGTAGGTAAGTAGGTAGGTAGGTAGGTGGGTAGGTAGGTAGGTGGGTAGGTAGGTAGGTGGGTAGGTAGGTAGGTGGGTAGGTAGGTAGGTGGGTAGGTGGGTAGGTAGGTAGGTGGGTAGGTAGGTGGGTAGGTGGGTAGGTGGGTGGGTAGGTGGGTGGGTAGGTGGGTAGGTAGCCAGCCTTTATTGCCGTAAACTTTACAGTATAACGTCATAAATTAAAACTTACCAAGCCACACTACAAAAGCCATTTATGGATTTGCCACCAATGTATGGCGTATAGTCCTTTTAAAACTTAAAATAGGCAGCTCTCTTAGTCTTTGTGGTAAAAAATTGTATAATTTAATTGAAACGACTATAAAATTATTCTGAATTTTAGTGTGTCTAAATTTATTTATATATAAATTCAAACAGTTTCGTGTTAAGTAATTATGTATATTAGAGCTAAGTATAAGACCATTAAAATTTTCTTTAACATATTAAAGACAATTCAACACATACATCGATGGCAACATTAAAATACCTAAATGAATTAAAAGTGGTTTTCAATGTTCTTTTGAATGAGCTCCACAAATTAATCTATGAGCCTATTTTTGCAACATAAATATCTTATCTGCTAAACAGTGATTTCCCCAAAAATGTATATCACAATTAACATGCGAATAAATATGAGCATAGTAAACATTCATCAGAACGTCCTTGTTAATACTGTTCCTTAGAATTTTCAACATGAAAATTCCTGTTGTGATCTCTTTTTATGCATAATTGATATGTGTTGACCAGCCAAAGTCTGAATCGCTATAAATACCTAAAAGTTTATAGAGGAACCAGAACCACCAGTGTTAAATTTATACTTAATATCAGTAGTATTACCTGTGTTTACACTTAGACTGCGTTACACCAATCATTAACCAACGAAGTTGCAATAGGTAATTTAAGTTTTAATGTGTTTTCAGTTTTATCATAAAAATTAATAGCTAAATCATCAGTATAAAGATATGGAGTAAGGCTTTTGTCACAAATTGAAACGGGGAGGTCATTAATATATATGATAAAATGTGCAGGTCCCTTAAAACTGATCCGTGTGGAACACCATAATTTTCAGGTGTGAACTCCGATGGTAAGTATAAACATGTCGAGAAAGCAATGTATATGAAAAGTCTGGTATGTTTTCCACCACAGCTAAATGGAAATAATTTTCGAAGTACTGGCGGACACCTAATAATGTTTTAAATGACACTTTTTATCCGAAGCTATTTTAGCATAGTTTTTATTGACCCTTGACCTCGTTGGAAGAAGTTTTAAATAGTACTCTATATTTTTCCCTTCTTCAATGTGTAGAGTAAATAGGTGAAGTATTCCGTACAGAAACTTAGTGTGAAGATTTCACTAGAAATATGTGCCTTAAAGACACTTGAATAACCTCAAAAATTTAAAAAAGCGCCTGTTTATGTGATTCTTGTCTGTTTTACTACGAAAACAGTATATTTCAAAAAGGAAAAGTAGATTAGAAACCAAACTTGGTATTTAAGGGTAAAAATCTTGAAGTTAACCTTCTTGTTTTAAAGTAATTTGTGCTATTTCAGCTTTAAGATATCCAATTCATGTGGCTTACTTAATTTTAAACCTATTTAACACATAGGTAGAGTCAAACTGAAACATTCAATGCCACGGTCTTGATTTGAACCACGAACTCCTGGTTTCCTTCCAGTCGCTCGTACTCACTTAGCTACCATGGCACGACATTAAATTCTGAAATTGACTCATATATTTTCCCAGTAAACCACTAGGGGTTCTCGTACACCGTTTGTGACGACTTACTATTGTCCCAGGCTTCATCGTTAAACTCTTATTAAACTAATTGATGAAAATCAATCGTTAGTTCGTACGTTCTTTCACGCCGTGTATAGGCGAAGCATTTGGATAGAGTCAAACTGAAAAATTCAATGCCACGGCCGGGCTTAGAACCACGGATCTCCTGGTTTCCGTCCAGTCCCTTTCACCTATTACGTAGCTAGTAGCCGGCACTGCCCTTGTATCGTTTAGGTAGTCTCCCTCCTAATTACGTTACGCCTCTTAAGACACAGAAATAAAGAAGTTCTGTCCTGGAACTAACAACTGTGAGTTTTCTCTCTTGGTGTCCTGTTTTAAGGCACGAAACTTTTATTTTACTCACAAGTCGCTTGTTTTGCAGTAAAAAATCCTATACGTACATTTAATTCTGTAACACTTTCTTTTTATCATAACAAAACATCATAAAACGATCACATTGATAAATATTAAAGTCTTTGACTCCTAAGCATTGCAAATATAAGTTCAGATTGCACTGAAATTTGATCTTTCTTACATTTTTCGAACATTGCAAGATGATGTAAAGAGTCCCAAGGAAACAATTAAAGGCAACTGGTTAACAAGGTCAGTGTTATGCTAAATAGTAATTTTATACTAAGTATTTATTTATTTATTTGTATAGTGCGATTCTAATTAACCGCAACCATTTCAATAGCTCATAGCTTTTAAACAGTAATAGGATACATGTGCAACTTTGTGAGAATATAATACACAACTGGGAGATTACATTACACTATTTACATTTCAGAGAAAATGATGGAAGTGTCCTCCACCGGCACCTATACATGTTTGCACTCGTCTCACTATATTATCTGAAGTTTTACGGAGAGTATCCTCATCAATGTTACTTATTTCGGTTCCAATGGATTCCTTGAGAAGATTAATTGTCCGTGGCCTATTGTAAACTCTAGTTTTTAGATACCCCTACAAGAAAAAATCCGGTGAGGTTAGGTCAGGGGATCTGGGGGGGGGGGCAAAGGCAGACCTTTGAGATTATTCGATTACCAAATAAATTAATTACAAGTTCCATGGTGTCATTAGATGTATGGTACGTTGCTCCGTCTTGGTGGAAATAACTTTCTCTCAATTCGATATCATCTCCGTAAAACTTTCGCGAATATGGTAAGATGAGTGCAAACATTTACAGATGTTGGTGGAGTTCAGCTCCAACATTTTCTCTGAGATGTAGTGCAATGTAATCTCAATTGTGTATTATGAGGGCCGTTCAATAAAGAATGATCATAATTTTGTTTTTTAACAACGTACCTTTACTCATCCTCATAATTTTGATGGATTTTCTCAAAATAGTCTCCCCTGAATGCGATGCACTTGTCCCAGCGTTTCTGCCAGTCTTCAAAGACATGCTGGAAACCATTTTGAGAGATCCTTCAAAATCGCCTCCGCAGCCTTCACCACTGCTTCTGATGATGGATAATACCTCCCACGAAGGCGTTTATTCAAGTTAGGGAATAGACAAAAAGTCACATGGGGCTAAAGCCGGACTATAGGAAGGGTGGGGGATGCACTTCACTTTAATTTTTGCAAGATATTCAGCAACAACATTGGCAATATGTGGCGCATTATCGTGGTGCAGCATCCAGCCTGCTTCATGGAAATGTGGTCTTTTGCGTCCGATAACGACTTGGAATGTTTTCAGGACATCCCGGTAGTATTGTTGAGTTACTGATATGTGTGAAGGTACAACATGCTGATAAACCATTCCATGAATACCAAAGAATGAGATGACCATAACTTTCCCAGCAGAAGCAACCACTTTGCTATTTGGGGGGTTGGTGATGAAGGAGATTTCCACACCGAGCTTTCCTGTTTGCTCTCAGGATCAAAATGATGTAGCCAAGTTTCATCAGCAGTGATTACGTTGAAAAGTAACTCCGGATCTTCCTCTAACATCAACTTTAATGCACACGTGCATGCGAATGTCCTTTTGTTCGGGAATCAACAGTCATGGAACCCATCGCACACAATCATGTGTAATGTTTCTGTCACGTGTGGGTGGCACCCAATGAAATGTTCAGTATTTCATAAAGTGATCTTGAGGTAATTCGTCAATCCTCTGTCACAATGGCAGCAGCAGTGTTAATGTTTTCTTCCGTAAGAGCAGTAACTGGAGCACCGGGCCACCTTCCTTTGAAATTGATTGTCTCCCGTCTTTAAACATTTTAAAGCACCTTCGAACTGTGCTGTAGGGAAGAACAGACTCTCTATAGGCCTCCTGTAACATTGTATAAGCCTCAGCTGAAGATTTGTTGAGACGAAAGCATAATTTCAAATCCGCATAATGTTCCTCGCGTGTTATCTGCATTGCAGCTGTAGACGATACTGAACATATCTGAACTCACCTGTTTCTCACAGGCGGGAACCAGGAGTAGCAACAATGAAACTACTACGGCGCGTTTGTTTCACATTAAAATAACAGAATATAATTAGATTAAATTTTAGTGCGAACAATTATGATCATTCTATATTGAACAGCCCTCGTAAATTCCCCAAAAGTCGCACGTGTGTCCTATTATTCGTTCAAAAGTTATGGCCTATTGAAATGATTCAGGTTTATATGGATCACACTATACTAAGCTGCTTACAAATAAAAAAAATACAAAATCATTGTTAACTCTTTATCCCAGACTATTAACTTACCATATTCATTATATAACTTCCACTAACTACACATTAATTTCCTTCAAAATTATTATCTTGTTTACTTCATCTTTTAATGAAGCAATTCCATTTAATTTAAACTTTATATAAATACTCTTTAACTTTCATTCAGTATTTACTAAAAAGTTTAATTAATGCGAACTTTCTGTGATTTCTTTTCTTCATAACGCTGTCCCTTCACACTCAAATGTTATGTGCTCTATACGTTCTTTCTTGCTGCATATTGGGTAGTGTATTTGGGAACAACGTTTTCCCATTCGTTTCTGTCTCCACACAGCCTTTATTATCTACGATATACCCTCCCTTTTTTCTTTATTTATTTTGTCGATAAATTTTTTTCTTTTCCATATATTTTATTGTAATGTACCATTCCAACGATCTATTAAAAACTATATCAACTAACAGTGTTTGTATTTTCATATCTTCTTCTATCTCCTTTCCAGAAACCCTTTAAATTGTTTCCCCTCATTCTCCCAATTTCCCTCATACTTTTGCTTTCAGGTTATGTTTTATGTATACCACAGTCCATTGACTTTTAGACCTTTCATTGATATTTTAAGAATTGCCTTAGCAGATGTTTTCATCGAAATTTAAAATGTTAAACCAAAACTTAAGTGCCCTCTTCATGATCTCCATCTTTCTACTCTACCCATTTCCAGTTGGACAAATTCCTTTGTTGTAACACTTGGTAATCCAAAAACTGCTCTACAGAACATCCTGTGTCCTGCATCCACAAATTCTTATCCAATCTGCAGGCCCCAAACTTCACTCCCATATAACAGTTGCTTCTACTATCATGTATATTTTTGCTAACCATCTTATATTAATATCCATTATTCTATGTTTACTCCCTCTAACCTCTATTAACCGTATTAAGATGCATATATCACTAAAGCATGCATTAAATAAAAGTAAGTACAATACATATTGCAGTTCCCTTTCGCTTTACAAAATAGTTTTTAATATTCTTATGGTCTTTGGCTTTCATCATACTAGAATTGAAATTATATGCAATGCACAGAATAAATGCTGTAACAGAACGACGTATGTAAATACATCTCATTTCTTTCAAAATGTACAAGTATGACAAGTAACCAAACTGCTCTATTCAATATCAAATGCCAATAATGTCCTTGCATGAACATTAAACACAATAAAACAACAAGTTACAGAAAGCTAAAGCTTGATCCAAAATTATAATACAGGTTAATGAAGTAATTAAAAAGCCTAAAATGTATATTAAAATTCATACAAAGTAACATTAAAAGGTTACGTTCCCTGCTTGTGTGCCTTTCTGGGAAGGAAAAAAAATACACCAAATAAGAGAACAGGCCAGAAAATTATTTTATTAGTGGATATTTACCCCTACATAATCGCAATATACTGCTATGTATTCTTGGATGATACGAAATTTATTAAACCATTCTGTTGACACTTGTTTAACTTGCCTGCAGCACGACAGGGACGTCCTCTAAACAAAATAATGTCAAGGGATGAACATGGGACCTCCACCCAGCGCGAAATAAGTTTAAACATTCTGGACCCACTACATGTAATGCGTGACGGCATTCCAGTCTCTTCTTCTTCCTTTCTTTTTGCAACTCACGCAAAACTCACGCAACTCACGTGACTGTTGCGTGAATGTACCCTAGTGACTATGATGTACAGAAGGCCTTAGTTGCGTTAAGCCTTTCCTGCACTGTCTAATGCTGCTGTTTTCTATTTAATTTTCTCTTAAGGTGTAACTTTGAGTGACACAATCCGATATTTGTTTAGCCACTACGGTAAACGAGGAAGAACACTAAATGAAATTGGTCGGTACAAAGATCCGAATCCGTTACCGCCTTAGACGTCACAATCAATAATGGCTTTTTATATGGACATATAAGAGGTGTGGTTAGCTATTACACTAGTAGGGAAAGACATGTTCCACGAAATGTTATCACAATATTGTTAAAATTTACCTCGATAGGCTGAAGCTCTTGAGCACTCTGCGGTAATGTGTGGTGTAAAAGAGGAAAAAGACATTGTAAGCTGGAACACGTAGCTTTTAAAAGAGGCACATGGTTGACAAAAACTTACTTTGAAGTACATATCCTATTATGGGGTCCTTGTGTTAGTCTCTAGAACGTTAATAAAATAAAGCTTGCTGGGAATGAAAATGAAAGTAACGCTAATGTATTCAGAAGGTGAAGTTACCGCTTCATCTGCGTTTGTGAGGTTGTTTATCTCTCCGAGAAATTATGCAACAACCTTTACGAGAAGCTGTGTGGAGTTGCATAATGTATGTGGTTTCCTGCAGACGTTATCTCCGCATGTGTTGTTGATTTTAAAAATCTAGGTTGGTCCAACCCATCCTAGGTACTCGCTAGATATATCTTGGCTTCATAACCCGAAAGTAAAAGTAATTTTAATTATAAATAATAATGTATTTTTTCTTAAAAGTGGATTAATCTCCAACTGGAAACTTCAAAGTTAAGATTGCAATTTCTGACTAGGAGAATAGAGTAATAAACATTATTAGATATCTAAATTTCAATTAATTACTGAAATTTTATGTACTAATTACTATAAATGAGAGTAAAGTCAAGGTTGAGTCTTTTTCATTCTAATAAAACTATAGCTGAATGTTACATACACGCCGCTTTTTATCTCCTCAGTAACAAAGTTTAGCATTGCAAAAAAAAATTTAATTGAGATTGTTAGTTTATGTTAAAAAAATCACTCTTAAAGTTCTGTTTCTCGCAAGTGAAACATTCCATGTGTGCCATCTGTTGAAAACCAAAAGTTTAATCCAGAGTTCTCCCGTTCTTGAGTGAATGTTTCAAAACCAAACACGCATTCAGTATCATAGTCATATAGTGTGGAATCATTAATTACGGTAAAACAAATCTGCATATTCTGAAGCCATACACATTTCTGGATTATCTCATTCCAAAGAAGGTCTCTTTTCGCTTTTGATATTTTGCTTCTCCCCCTCTTCTTTCTCCCCTTGTATCTGACGAATCTTGGCTTTACTTGTGGTTGGTAGGATGTATGTTGCGATTCAGCTTGTGGTTGGTTGGGATGATTGTTGTTGTTTTTCTTCTTCATCACCATCTTCTGCTTGGAACTGTTTCGGGTAGAAGAATGCCCCAATTTTGAGACGCTCCTCATAGCTTCTGTCTTTTGGGAAACCTCAAGTGTAGCTTTAGGTGGATAGCTTGTAATTAATGTTGATGTCTTTCGTCCTCTGCTGCTTATTAGTTGATATGGGTATCCTATTCAGAATAACGCCGGCTTTCTCTTACGCAAGTGCAGTCCTCTGAGGCAGCTGTTCATTGTTATCATCCGAATCAGGGATTTCTATTCATCGTGCATTGGTAGGCTTGAGAAAATTAGCTTCTCCAAATACATTTCTATTCGGAGGAATAATGCCAGTCACTTTGAATGAAGTGACAGCTATTTCTCCTGTTTTTGTCTTTAAGAGGTGCGCCTGAACAGTTGAGCGACATCATAAAACTTTTATCATGCTCTTTTCAGTCCAATATTTTCTTAATCTGCTGACATTTTCTAACATGTTTGCAACTACGTAAACCTAGTAAAGCAATATGATATTAATATATGATACAGCAGTCCCGTAATACAACTACTAGCCTTATTATACTTAGACTTAACATTAAGGTTATATCACTTCAGTGTTCTGAATCAAAATATACTTAAAGTAAAGTAGCACCCATATATTAAATTAGAGGATAAAATAGTTGTTGTTCCTTACCTATTATTTAAAAATAAGAGCTGAAATTTCCCACTACGAAAATTTTACGAGGCACAAAAGCAACACTCCTCTCACCATTATTCCCTCAGAATACTAAGAGATAGCCTGTTTCTTCTTCTTCTTCTTCTTCTTCTTCTTCTTCTTTTTCTTTTTTAATGAAAAAATATATATCTATGTATATAGATATATATTTTTTCTTTTCCTTATTTAACCGTTTTTTTATTGTTTCTGTTTAATTACCTATCTGTTTTCTGTAGTTTCACACAGATACACTATACACATAAACACCCATGCCCAGGGCGGGACTCGAACCCGCGACCCTCTACGCGGTGGAACGCTAGAGACTCTCCTTAATCTGATCTATCATATTTTACAATCTGATCTATCTATTCTACAACACGTCTTATAATCCAATCTTTCCTCCTCCATTTTTTATCATTTTCACCCAGATCTTGAAGATCTGACAGCAACCGGAGATTCTAGGATTCGATTTTAAAGATTACTTCTTCGATGAGATTTTTTAAAAAAGTAGCATGACAGATTTCTAGCCAGGAAGGTAAGAGCTGACAAGGGAAGGCTGTTGCTATGGAAACTGTAACCACAGTATCAGGCTGCGATTAGGAGGCGGCGAATTAATCGAAATCAGATAATTAGAAAAAAAAGATAAATTAATAAAAATGCTTCGTTAAACTAATATAAAAATCTTATTATATTAATATGAAATTAGAATGAATAGAGTAATGATAAAATGGTGGTTGACTTAAGGAATAAGAAGGAAAGAATATAATTTAATATAACATATATACTAGCATCCAGGCAAGGAAGAGAAAATATTCTTGTAAAAATCTGTACACGTCAGAGAGGCAGGAAAAGTTAGAGAGGGGGGTCAGAATACGGTTCGAAGTGAATCGTTAAGTAAGAAAAACTTACTTAAAAGGTAATACTGCGACAGGAAGGACGTGTTCATGCGCGTTAAGAAGAGAAGCGAAGATTTATAAGTCTGAAATGCAGTGAAGTTAAGAATAGCTCAACCAGCGTAAGTGGAAGCAGCATTAGAAGTTTATTAGAGCAAAGTAGTCGTCGTATAAAGAAGAAATAGAAACCGCGCGGAAGTAACTTTAAACAAGTAATCCAGGGTTTCAAGTAAATTGAATTTATACTAGGAATATTACTAACAGGTGGTCACCGATACAAGTCCATAGGCAAACTTAGTAAGAATTAAACTTTGCAACGAACCAAGTGTTATTAATACAACTGAGTAGCCAACAACCACCAAAATCCATTTCCTACAACAAATCACCTGAGGATAAGAGAACTCATAGCTCCAATTAGAACCCAATCAATTTAACACTGATATGCAGGTTTGCCGCAAAACGTAACTAAAGGTTGCACCTTGGTGAATCATGTGCAGTTATCCCCACGGCATGAAACCGGCCTTGCTTGGACCTTCAGTTGCATTGTATGATTTTAGCATATTTTGTATCCAAATACGTAGCTGTGGAAGTAAGACTTGGTTGAGGTAGATGTAGACGAGGATTAATGGCCTAAGACATACATCAACTTTTGGTCGGGGTGTTAAATTGCTTAACCAAGCTAAAGCTTTTCTGTACTCTTAGCAAATTCTGCGAAGAGTAAGAGGAGAATATGCTCCTTCGTAATGAAGCTGTTGCTTTATATAACCAGGTGAAGGAAAGGCTACCGTGTGCTCTTAAACTAAGTGAGAAGATAGTTTCTAAAATATCTTAAAGAGAAGCAGCAAAGTCCATTGCGAAAGACCAGGAGCATCTCCAGTGGCACAACCAGATTGTGTTCAATTAGATACTATAAGAAGATCTAGCTATAACTTTTAAATCCAAAATGAGCATCTTACCATTTGTTTCTTCTCTTAAAGAAGTACAGTTATTTGAGGGTAGACTTAGTCTTTGAACAAGGCACCCCTTGATCTGTAATTTGCGTTCAAAAAATACGTAACGGAAAACTGATACCAGGCAGATTAGATATTGTAGCGTTAAATGTTTTTCAAAACATAAATTCATAACAAAAACCTGAAGGAAACAGTGTTATATGATCGGTTATGGGTACTCACACATGTGTTTATTATGACATTTACTTTTAATGAATAATTGAGACAAGTAGAGAGGAAAATCCTCAGAATAACATTTGTGAAAACTCAATAGTGTAATGAATTGTATTAAGAATAACTTACTTTTGGTATTAAAGTAGGCTAATACAGTTCGCATCTGCATTTTTTTGCCAACGTGAGATAAAATTGAAGGTTTGTTTATATATTCCAAGTATTGAGATGGTAAAGACGGGGGTGTGCATAACTTGCTGCCCGCTTTTTTGCAACATGAAGTCCTACAAGTAGAGAAGTTGATGGCCGTCATGCATCTTCTTTTAAAAATAGGACAGTAATGAGAAACATTCTCTTAAGAGAGTACGATTATAAGCAGACATCGGATGGCATACACCTTAACAATCAATGTACGTACACAGGCCAAGCATGACATCAACAAACGTCCGATGTCAAGAAGTACACCGATGCGCTGTGTGTGTACACTCTGGTATGAATACAAAATGTAACCTACGTTATGTCACTCTCCTCATTGCTTTTGATGCGGGAGTTACAGTGAACAACCATGTACTTTCGTAAATCTTCGAATCTGCGCCTCTCGATGAAACAATATAAAAATATTGGGAGAAAGTTCGTTCGACGTCACATGACGTTAATGGTACATATGAGTAGTACAAATCATTTTCGTCTGTTTGTCCGTGATATATTTTATTTCTTATATTACGCAGCACTCAAAATCCAGTTTTTTTAGCATACCGGACAATTTATTTTTTGCTTTTTTGGTGGGTGGTGCATTCGGTATATATTGTTCATTTTTGCAGACACTCCCTTGACTGTTTTAGACAGTTCGAAATTACAGTCTTCAAGCTGTTTAATGACTTTGATAATACCCAAAAATTTTGATTTATAAAATGGAGATTGTCCAATAATTGTTGTGAAAGTAATGCTATTTACATAATATGTCAAACAGCTTGTACTCCCTGAAAGGCAGATCTGAGGAACAGTAGTTGTAATGAAACTAAAGCTACGCGTTGCGAACCTCACTATACCCGCTTGTTGTCGCCGCGACTGACATCAGCAGTTGTATATTGTGAGACTCCTAAACTTCATATCCCCTTAAAGGTTTATTGGATCCGATGTATGATTATAAGGAATATGTTTTCAACTCTATAGAGTTATCTAAGAAAGAACATGGCTAGGATTTCTACGTATAAATATGGGGTTGGGTCTTCAGAGAACGTAAGCTCTTCGCTCTTGTGCTGGTAATGTTGGAGTATAATTTGGTGCGATTTCCCATTATCAGCCACTGGAAGATAATATTTTGCTTCAACTTAAGCCGTAACTATGACAACAATTAAGAGAAAATCGTACAATAACGAATGAAGTGAAACCTTCCTTAACTAATAGATACAGCATTTGTCTAATTTTATGGCTTTTTGTAAGACAGAAAAGAATTATATTTTAAATTTAATGATGTGATCCTTTATGTCTTAGATATACCACCATATCTTTCTATTCACATAATCAGGAAATATTACACCAAGTATACCTTAGTCCCTCCCCAATGTAACCTGACACAAGTGAAGTGGTGAGGCCCACAATTACTCGGGAGGTTCATTACCATTTGTTGGGGCTCAGATGGATCAATTACCACGCGAATTTTACGCGCTAGTGTTCCCCATAATGAAACACTGCAATACGACCTAATACAGCTTTACAAGGTTAACTCTAAAATCTCTAAAACCTGACTGAGGTCTTTCGTGAATTGTAACATTACTCTGTACATTATTTAGTCGTTTTAAATCCATCAAACTATCTTATTTGCAATGAATAATTTGATGTTTTACATTTACACGATTTCCCCTGCATTCTATAATTTATTAATCTTACGAAAGCTTATTTTTCTGAATATTCCATTTTATTTTTTGATGAATCTCTACAGAGATATCTAGTTATGTATTTCGTTATAAGATTCGAAGGCAATAGCGTTACTCAGATCTTTAGAAAATTGGGTACTATGTCTGATAGTAAAATTTCACACACTTTGAAACAAACTTGAGGAACAATTAACAATCGGCAATTTTAAAAGGAGAACAAAGTTTCGAAAAAAGGAATTAACGAATATCCAGGAAACAGTTGATTGTACTAAATTTTATTTGAAGTTAACCGATCTTTAAAGATATTTAAAACTTTTACTATACTGGTCTTCGTTTGGTCATATGAAATTCCCTAAAAAAAAAGTGGAAGAAGAGATTAATAAATACATTTTGTTTATTGTGTGAACATAAACATACACACAGACCCACACTATGTTGTATCTACCATTAAACTTCATGTCAGTTAGTACAACTTTAACTAGAAATACAGAGAAGGATAAGATTTTCTAGGCTGTTTCTTAACGAATTGGTAAATATCGTCATGTGCGTGCACTAGTCTTCATCATATACTGGAAGAACTTCGTGTAAATGGGGATTTCCCAGTTCATGAGTGAAGCGGGTTCCACTGAAATAAACCGATCAATTGATTATTCACTAAACCGTTGTGAAATTGGTTGGAGGGTTACATATCACGTTAAACAACTATCATCACATTGATAGCACGTGCAACATAATTATTGGTTTCCCTTAACGCTTCACCACACTCATTCATGTACAAAGCTGCAGATCATTATCGCTGTTATTCACAAAGGGTAATGGTACATAGCAACATCATCTTGCTGCTGAAACACGTGTTAAACATTGTAATACAAAGTGAAAACCAGCATGTGTTGTTGAATGACTAATAATCCTCGCAAAAGTTAAAGGTATATGGGGGTGGGCCGTGTTGCAGACTCCAGCCAATCCTGAGCTTGGTTCTCCTACCAGCGCTGCCGAATGTGGTACACGCATCTCTCACGCCCAAGCTGAGAACATGAAGGCTGTTCAATAAAGAATGATCACAACGTACCTCTACTCATCCTCATAATTTTGATGGGCCTTCTCAAAATAGTCTCCCCTCAATGTGATGCACTTGTCCCAGCGTTTCTGCCAGTCTTCAAAGACATGCTGGAAACCATTTTTGAGAGATCCTTCAAAATAGCCTCCGCAGCCTTCACCACTGCTTCTGATGATGCAAAATGCCTCCACGAAAGCGTTTCTTCAAGTTAGGGAATAGAAAAAATTCAGATGAGGCTAAATCCGGAAGGTGAGGGATGCACTTCACTTTTTGCAACATATTCAGCAATAACATTGGCAATATGTGGACGCACATTATCGTGGTGCAGCATCCAGCTTGCTTCATGGAAATGTGTTTTTTTGCGCGTGATATGGTTGCAATGATTGCAGGACATCCCTGTAGTATTGTCCAGTTACTGATGTGCGCGCAGGTACTACATGCTGATAAACCATTCCATGAATATCAAAGAATGAGATGACCATAACTTTCCCAGCAGAAGCACCCACTTTTGCTTTTTGGGGGTTGCTGATGAAGGAGTTTTCCACACTGAGCTTTGCCGTTTGCTCTCAGGATCAAAATGATATAGCCAAGTTTCATCAGCAGTGATTACGTTTGAAAGAAACTCCGGATCTTCCTCTAACATCAACTTTAACTGCATGTTACCTCCATTGCAGCGGTAGGCGATACTGAACATGTCTGAATTTACCTGGTTCTCACAGGCGGGAACCAGGAGTATCAACAATGAAACTACTGCGGTGTGTTTGTATCACATTAAGCTAACAGAATATAATAAGATTGAATTTTAGTACATTAATTAATTACGCACGAATAAATGTTTAAAACTGACAAATGCCAATCTTATAATAAGAAACAATTTTACTTTCTCATCATGACCGTACAAAGGTCCTGTCTCTATGATATTTATAACGCGAGCGATGCACGTTTTATCTTCACATGGTTATGGTTACCTAACATCCATCCATTCAACACACATAAGCCTGAAAAAACAACAACACCATTCTTTTCTCACAATATTTCAAGCATAAATAAATAATGCACCTACTATGATAACAGAAGTCACGCAATTTGTAACAGAGTTAACTTTCAGTTCGTTTTCAGAGTAAAGGTGTTTTGTTAAAGTTGAAGTCGAGCTGAAATATAATTAATATTACATTAAATTATTTTATACACATATCTTTTTACCAAAGTTTGAGATCCGAGTACGTCAGCATGTCTCTTGAAGCTAACACAGGTTACTTTTCGATCAACGAACGTGAAGTGATTTATTCTCAGGGAAGAAAAATTATATTCAATGTGAACAAGCTTTTACGAAAGCTCTCCAATCCGGGATATAGGGCAATTGTATATTTTTCAAAATCCCAGAAATTAAGTGTAGACGCTTGTGGTATAGGTAGTGTGCACAGTGTTACGAATTTGTAGTAAGGCAGCTTTATCTTTAGAAAAAGGGAGCAGGCCTGTGATTCCATCTCCGGTAAATACACATGAAGTCGGAAAGTGAGTTACTGCTTTGACATGTGTCTAGATAAGATTATAATGGTTTAGGAATATTTAATGTGTTGTTTAATTACGGGAAGAATATCCAACACTTTGCTGGTAGGTAAAACCGTTCTTATGTACAGAACTTCTGCGGTACTCTTGGCAACAGCGCTCCACTTGAACATTGGCCAGCGTTCATATGCCTTCAACTTGTTGCGAGCGGTGTATACCTACTGCTCCCGAAGTAAGAAACACACTTGAGGTAAACAAAGGTGAGAGGCAGCCACGACCATGTGACGGCATTGATCAGTGTCATTGTCCTCTAACCCCAACACTCTTCTAATGGTTAATTTCATCAGTTAATATAAACTGCCAGTGCTTTGTGGAATTCTACATTTTTTGTGGTAAGATTTTGTCTGTTCCTAACAGTTTACGAGCTGTAAAGAAAGTTACTCAAGAAAAATACGACTTCAAGGACAATTCCTAGAAAATTGAAGATGTACAATTGAAGATAAGTGCGATGTTTCAATCCAAACCGTTAACAATTTTTGAAAAGATAACAGATATCAAACTTTTCCATCTAAGGAGTAAGTTAGGACGAATTCTTAAAACGTACATTTTTTGTTGGAAGTTGAAGTCCTTTATGACAAAGTTATCAGTACGTTTTACTACCTCTTATGGCGTATTTAAAAAATTAACTCCTAGGCTTGCGGTTCCGAAGTCTTGTTATAAGAAAGTTCGTAATTACATAAGAAATGCAGGAAATGAAAAACAATAAATGTGTTGCACTCACAATAATGAAGAGATAATAAAACACCGTGCAATTCCATGATATAACTTCGTTCAGAACGACAGCCCTTGTTGCATAATGTATTTTGGTTGTCGGTCCATAGACGCCCACCTTCTTGGCCTTGTCCTTACAATCTAATATTATACACCCCATAACAAAAAAAAAAAAAAAAAAAAAAAAAAAAAAATACAAAAATGAGGGGACTCTGGGAGCGTGTATTTTTCTAAGTGCAAATCGTGTCCAGGGCTGGTTTACAATGGTGTCACGTACCGCGTCTGTCTCTCCCTCTCCTCCCCCTCTCTCTTTGTAATTTACATGCTTCATCGTTAACTCATATCGGACGATGAATAAAATAGATAAAACGATGCTCAAATGAGTCCAGGGTACATAGAGCTTAGAGTTGTCAGACATTCGTCTTTCAGCATAAGGGAAAACCCTGGAAAACACCCTACCCAGGTAACTCATTCGGACCGAGATTCGAACACGGGACCTCAAAACGTGAGGCAGGCACGCTACCACCACGCTACCGAGGTGGGCAAATGAATCCTCTCATAATTCTAATAATAATGAGAAAGTTCACACACTGTGTATTGTTTCACATGTTTCATGCGTATTCAAATAGAGAACCTTTTCTTTTTTCGCACAATGTAATGTGCTACCTAGGTGGGCAAATGAATCCTCTCATAATTCTAATAATAATGAGAATGTTCACATACTGTGTATTGTTTCATATGTTTCATACATATTCAAATAGGGAATCCTTCCTTTTTCGTACAATGTAATAACTGAGTCTCTGTTACTAAACGTGAACTGATGGGTGAGCAGTTATAGATAAGTATATAGGAGATAGACCTATAAAGGTTCAAACCCTAGACATTATTTTGATTTTTGTATTGTAGAAATAATAAATTGTGTATTTCGCACATTGTAATATTACTTATAATTGCTAAGGTTTACTTGAATTTAGGACATGCTCACACATTAAAGCTGAAATGCTCTACGCTGTTTTAAACTAACTGAAATAAATGTGTTGCTCCTCTATGTAAAATAAAAAATAGAAATTAACTTAGTACCAGGTGTGTAAACCCTCTGTTTCTATTACTGCCTTCATTCTGCAGAACCGAGACCGAATGCTTAGTGAAATTTTTACGAGAGGAAAGTTCGGATTATTTGCCAGCGCCATTCATAACAGATGAATGAGCCCGTGTGTTTACACTACCATTATTAAAGCAATTTTATAAAAAACAACTTACATTTATTTTGAGAACAAGAATGTCATTTACTCTTTTATAAATGAAAGTGTTTAAAATATTATTTATCTTCTAAAAGAAAACCATAGGTTATTGCTATTAAAGTAGTAGTAATAAAAGGAAACCTGCGCAAGGATTCGAACTTATGTTGGTCTACTTTACGAGACATGCGTTTTACCGCGCGGCTATCATGCACACGGCTTAGCGGCAAACCATTTCCCTAGCTATCGCGTACCTTCGGAATGAAGCCAGAGTGGTATCAAAACGTATGTTGGAAAAAAAATAATTGTTATATTACACTAACCGTGTGCAGGCCAAATTATGGAAGGTAGAGTCAGACTGAATACTTCAATGCACTTGCTGGGATGCAAATCATTGAACTTTTCAGCCTGACTCTACCTTTCTAGAGTGTACACTGTGAATGCAGCGTCAGCGAATGTTTCCGATATTTCCCGAATCGCACTTCCTTTCTGGTAGCTGCTCAATCTGTATGAAAAGCTTCTGTTCAATAACAAATTAAGACTGCTGAAAGCTTGCAGTGCTTTCATTTAAGTAAACTTTTCGTAGATAAATTAGAAAATAAATTGTTCAGTTTAAATAATAGGTTCTGTCACATAGCAATGCAGATGCACCTCCCTGAATCATGTAGATATTGTTGGATAAACAAGTTCAACATCTAATTTTAATTAATTAGAGCCAATTGAAAAATTGAATACCACGGACCTTCTGCTTTCCGTCCAGTCCCTCTAACCCCTTGAGCTACAATGACCAATTTGCCGACGCGACATTCAATCCTCCAGTTAACACATACTTTCCCGGTAGACCACTAGGGGCTCTCATATTCGACATTCACATTTGTGGCGGCTTACTATTGTGTGTACTTAAATACCAGGATTTTTATCACTCAACTTTTAATGCTAAATTTATGTTGAGGAATTAATCCTTTCAGAATTAATCCTTTTAAATGCATTACTACTGTATAAGGATGTTTTTAGTTATGTAGAGCCAAATGAAAAATTCAATGCGACGGCCGGGATTTGAACCACGGATCTTCTGGTTTCCGTCCAGTTGCTCTAACCCCTTGAACTATCATGCCCATCTTGCCGACGCGAATTTAAACCCTCCAATTGACCGGTAATAACATCTAATTGCATTTCAATCTAGGTGTTGAATAAATCAAATTCTATGTTCTTCATTTCCTTCATTCAAAAACTTGTAAATATTCATCACAATAACTAATTAAATGACCAGCACATGGTATAGCTCCGTTGTAATATTGTTTAAAACAAGTTTCTTGTTGGGTTCACATGATTTTATCTACCCACCCTTCTAAATATTATTCTTTACAACTTACCTAAGGTTACTAAAGGAAGTATTGCATCAACTAAAAATGTTGATATCGATATTTCGTAGAAAATCCATGTTTTGAGCCTCTTGAACTACACAAAATATTTTTTTTTTTTTTTTTTTTTTTAGAAAAAGGTACCATGTGTCTGTGCATGTCCACATCTGTATTATTTTATCAACGACTGAAAAACGAAAAATCGATTAAAATATATTTAACTTGGTTTCAATATCAACATCTTCCAAGAATGCAGCATGAGGAATTTCAATATCATCAGCAACAAGTTATCCTTTATATGTACAACGTTTTTTAAAGTTTGTTTTTCTTAAAATGCCTTTTAATAATTTTGTTCGTCATGCCATATGTTTAAAATGTATTCAGGATAAATAATTTCTATATCTTGAATTATCTGTAAATAACTTCTGAAGTGTCCTTCATTTTGCATGATCTTCATAACTACAAATCTTAAGAGATGTAATGCTACTACGAATAAAAATGTCGATCTCGTTAAAGTACCAATTTATGTCAGATGCATATATTTGTGTCATTAGCCATTCTTCAGATACACTTATTCATTATTATTGTAGTTATTGTTTTATTCTTATTGTTGTTAGTACTGTTATTAGTATTTGTAGTTTTTGTATTAGTAATATTAGTATAATTAGTATCAGTGTTAGAGCTGTTGTACTGCGCCGTGACGTAGCGGGTTAAGGTAGCATAATTTGGTCCCTGGCGACGGAAAGCGGCCCGGGTTTGATCCCACCCATGAGGTGCAGATTTTAAGTCCCGGGTATATGTCGGATCGGTGCCCACTCAGCATGGTGAGGAAATGGAGGAGCTTACGTTAGGTAAGCGGCCCTGGTCACGAAAACCAACGGCTGGGGGATGCCGATATGATGACCAGATCTACTCCCCATATCGGTTGGAAGATCGCCCACCTCTGCCGTACTTAAGTGGGCGTGAGGCCGGCAGTCGGGTTGGTTAGCCCTCTTAGGGCTATCGCGCCAGGGTTTTTATTAGCTTCAATTGCGAGTGAACCCATGTAGGACTGCACAAAGTACTTGGAAAAATGCCTTAGCTCTTCTATGAATCCAAAGTTCTCTCATTTTTTGACCTTCTTTCCCTCGTCTGACCACGTTGTTTCAGTCTTTTCTTTGGTTTGTCCTTTTGGTCAACTTGCCACTTCTGCACCTTCATTCTGAAGACGTCCCTATCTAGGATATCGTCTTGAGTGATTCCTGCCAATTTTAAATAATTTTTTACTTCACCAATCCATTTCACAGTGTTTACTTGTGCTTTACTTCTATTTTCGTAAAATTCCACAATTTGTTTTTGTGAGCCTATTTGAAATTAATGGATTAATATGTCCACAAAATGTTAACCTTCGTTTTATATTTTTATTAGTATTAATAATAATAATAATGATAATGAAAATAATATTGATGATAATAATGATAATGATAATAGCGATGATAATGATGATAATGTTAATGATAATAACGATGATAATGATGATAACGATGATGATAATGATGGTAATAACGATAATAACGATGATAATGATAATAATGTTATTGTTATTATTGTTTGTTATTATTTTCTTGTTCTTCCTCTTCCCTCTTCATTTTTTCTTCTCCTTCTTCTCCTCCTTCTTTTTCTTCTCCTCGTTCTTCTTGATGTTGATGATTGTGTTTTATAATAGTTACAGCTTTCTCAAGAGAAAAATTACTATCGTGTTTATTCTCTTTCTCTATCTCTCTCTCTCTCTCTCTCTCTCTCTCTCTCTCTCTCTCTCTCTCTCTCTCTCTCTCTCTCTCTCTCTCTCTCTCTCTCTCTGCAAAGAGAAAATTTTCAAACGCATCACTTAACCAATTTGATTTAAAATGGTTGACTAGCGTTTAAAAGGGCTAATCTCTCAAACTTCATTGAAAATATGCATTAAGACAATTTATATTAAGGTTTCACAGTTGTAACCAGAGAAAGCCTTGTGGGTGCGGCATTTTAGATATTTTTTGTAATGAGGGAGTTTTAAAGCAATACGTTAGTGATACTCACCTTAAAAGTTTAACTACCTCTATCGCTTTATCTACCTTATGTGTAACGAAAAATATAAATAAGACTTTAAATTTTATTTGGATTAATAAAGTATAGCTTGATCAATAAGTAAGAAGAGTTGTAGAAGACTAAATAGAGAGTCATGTGAAGGTAACAGAGGTTTGTTTCCAACTTCTGTGTAACAAAATAAAAGTTCGCAGGAATGGTTTTGTTGCAGACACAAGCAAAATGCAGACAAAAGAGAGCACATGCCAACCAGAACAAACATTGGTTGTTTATACAGTCAACAAAATCACAGTTGACTTAATTGTGACGACAAATGTGTGCGAATAATAAAAGTAAGTTCATGTAGTTTTATTCTGGTTGTTAAAACATAGTGTGCTTGCGGTATAAGTGGAGTTTTGAGTTCTATACAAAACCGACACACTGCATAAGCCATCGGCAGAGCGTAAATAATGCAATGAATAGTAAAAGTAAGACATTTCCTTTGTGCGTAATTATGTCAACTAATTTATAAGCTACTCTGACACATCTAAAATAAGTTCAATAACCTATTATGAAGTAATCGCTACAGGTGTGCAGCATGAGGTGCTTAGAGGTTAATATTATTAAGTCATTCAACTCCCAATAAATCGTAGTAGCCCTATGGCTGTAAAGATTGAATGTCGAAAACAAAGTATGCTAAGGAATACTTACAACATGCTTAAAATGGAAGGAAAACTTAAACTAAACTTCATAAAGTATATTGAAATTTAACACATTGATATGTACAAAAATTGAAGGACTTATAACTGAAGACAGTGGGATAGAAGACTTTGATATGTCAGGTGTAGAGGAATTAAAATACTGTAGCGAGGCATTGCTTTGCGGCCGGCGCGTGCGTAAGAGACAGATAGAGTGGCACGGAGCTAAACGCTTGCCGAAAGAGACAGATAGATGTCTGGAAGTTTCGTCTTTTCTGATACCGTCTCGATTGTTACCGAGCGTTGCACTAATTTCTGGAAACAGTGACTGGAGATATAAAAGCGCCGCGGCAATAAAGCGATCTTTTAATTCCACGAACCAACAAAGTCGTAATATGTTTAAAGGCAAAATTGTTTAATGCAGTGTAAATTGTTGTGTGTAAGTGAACAACTTTTTCTGGAACTATTTCATTTGTTAGAGACTGTACGACTTCACTGAATAACGACACATGAAAAAAGCAATCCATTAATACTTGCGAGTGTGAAGTCATTGCAATCAGATATCAGTGCCATTGAAGGCCAGGGAAATTGGGTAAGACTCGCATCAAAGCTTTTTATAAATATTTCAGTGTTCAAGAACCATTGTGCCAGTCGCGGCTCTGGGCGAACTGATTAGGTGACTCGGAAAGTTGGATAACCTAAATTCTCAAAATAAGCATCGCAAAAACGGATTTTATACTTGAATAATGCTTTTGAATTTCCATGGGGCTTCCCTCTGTAAATTAATCCAAAAGTTCCTTAAAATAACCTTTATTTAAAGAGTGCCCGCTTTCATTATGTCTACGAAATGCCATTTCCTGTCTACTACCCTAATGGTATATTACATGAAAGGCCTGTTAAGCTTAACGTTCTCATTGCATTTTACCATATATAGACGTGTGCTTTCCCGAAGAACGTCTGCAATTTTGTTAGTGCTTTTTTCCAGCTCCTTCAGTCCAGCAAAATCATATTTTTCATACCAACGAGTTTTAAATGTCCTGTTGTATTTTGAAGATGCTCCGCCACAAAGTTTTTCTAAACATAGCGACATTTACCAAGTCGCGTTTGTAATCATTTTTCCATAAAGAAAAGAGTGTTTGGAGAACGGAACACATCAAGTCATGTGTTGGATTCATTGTAAATCCCTTAAATATGAAAAATTAAACACTTCACATATCAGACAATAATCACTGAGCACACAAAAAATTACATTTTTACTCAGGATACAAACAGATAATAAACAGTAGCACGTGACACGCGGGGCTCGCTTCAAGCGGGTTACCACTTTTACCAACAAATTTCTTTTCAAATAAACGAAAAAGTAGGAAGAAAGTCCTGTATTGTGTTGGCAACACGATTTGGTGCGGAATATAGGGCTTCTATGAATCGACTCCATAGCTATGGTAACCAGCAGTGCATTCTGCCCCACCATCCGCTCTTCACTCATCGCATGTTACGGTCACCTTGCCTTTTAATAACGGACCACTAGGCGGTAAGTACGCTAACTGCATTATCAACGCGCGGGCGCCAAGAGATGCGCTCCATTACAAAATATCATTTGGAGTACATTTATAAACCACAATTAAATCCTAGAACATAAAACATAACCATGTAAGTTATTAAAACAAGAAAAGTAGGTGATTCGATGATTCAAACGTATCAAGAAAGAACCGCCCCTGTATTGTGCGGCCTAAAAGCGGGAAAATCCGCTCATAAAAAGGCACTATTTGGTCACGCCTTTTATTAACCACTATTTGAACTTAAGAGTAAATTCCTTTATACCTTTCTCTCAATAAAAATCGAAATTATGTAATAACGCCATGGGATGTACACCAGTTGACTGGCCGTGAAGCAAAATTCCGCTTTCATTAAAAACAAATAAACGGATAAATGAAATCACGACTTCAGATGACCTTGTATTTTTTCGAGACTATTGGCATCGTCACTGGCAGATTCATTTAAAGTGTTTCTTCTTGAAAGATTGCCCAGTATTCAATCATCTTCATGAGCTGCATCGCCTCCACACAGACCGCTGGTAGTACGTATTATTATACTAAAACACAGTAGAGCATAAGTTGAGTAATGCTAAATGATTTTTTCAAGGTGCTACTTCATGACTTGGTGGTCCCACTTAAGCACCTTGTTTAGTCCACATTATTAAAGTTGTTGACACGCATTGCATGCAGGTGTGTTATAATGTTAATTCCTGAGTGATAATCTCTTAGTTATCATCCTGAATATTACCTGTAAATTTAAGGATGTACTTAAGAATAGACAAATACGAATGATTCATATATAATGTGGGAACCATAATGCTCTATGATTAACCAAGTGCAGTTGTTTTTTTTTTTTTTTTTTTTTTTTTTTTTTTTGTAATTTACGTCCTCCAACGTTGTCATATCGGACGATGAATGGAATGGGTGAAATTATGCTCAAATAAGCCCAGGGTCCATAGAGCTTAGTGACCCGACATTCGTCTTTCAGGATAAGGGAAAACCCAGGAAAAGCCTTATCCAGGTAACTCACACTGGCCGAGATTCGAACTCGGGACCTCTTGAACGTGAGGCAGACTCGCTACCACCACGCTACCGAGGCGAGCCAAGTGTAGTTTAATGCCATCAATTAAGAAAAGATAGTGAACCTTTATTTATCAGTTTTAGGTGCTGGTACACCTGGAAACATTTCATCAAGTTCTGTTTTTCAAGAAAAGGCCAAGAACGTGGATGTTTACGAACCGTTTTATATTCAAAACAGATTATGCAACGAGCGCGGTCGCTCTGAATGAAGTTGCCACTGAACTACAATGTCATTCTCTTCATTATTGTGAGTGCAGCATCTTCTTCAGTTCTTTATGTTCCTGGTATAATTCCATACCTCTTATGACAATACTTCGAAGTTGTAGGTCGAAAAGCAATGTTAATGCACTAGAAAATTACATCTTACAACAAATATACGTCTTCAAAACTCATTACAATTTACTCTTTGCATTGAATTTTAGTTGTTTTTCATCTTGTGAAAGTTATTAATGTTGTTAACTAAAACACCGTATTTTTGCTCTCTCTTCTACGTAATTCCATCTCACTTTTGACACCGAGACTTCATAGAAATACTTTTGAGACGCCCTAGATCTCAAAAACTTATGTATAAACTCATCACATGGCAGTACACTGGTTTACCAAGGAAGAACATTCCCGGATCAAAACTTTTAGTTGTCCCAGAGTTTCTACTTGTCTAATCGTAGTCCATGTTCGTGCTGGTCAATGTGTGACCAACCAGATAAGCAGCCAACCCACGTTCAGTCCCAGCTGCTCCAGTGCGTCACATGAAAAGGCCGCCCGCCACCCTGGATATTCTTGACTGTGTAGTACAAGGTATACCAAGTGTTCTGTTGATCCTGTTCTTTGTGGCATCGTTTAAAACCAGAGCTCTATTTTTGGGATAAAACCAAATTTGTAAGGAATATAAACCTCCATTTTTTAAAAGGACTGTTATTAATTTTACTACCCTACTAGCAAGGAACACAAAAATCTGGAGGTTCAGAAATTATATATTTTAATGTTTAATGGATTAAAAATTGTGGGTAGTGATTTATATATGGTTTCAAACATAATATTTTCAAGTTTTTACAAGTAAATTAGTCCATTTGAATATGCGTCTCATTTGCAATTTCATTAATATGTTTAACTTTAATACCCATGGATGTCCTTGTTACAGCTTTATCATACGTGATGCACTCCAAGGAAACAAAGATTATCATTTATTACTAAATTAGATACATCAGTAACAATATTAACAAACTAAATTTCAGGACAGAATAGTCATTGCAATACTGTGCATGACATTCACATGGCTTATATTTTAATGAAAAATAACTTCATTAGGTTTTCTTTACAGAAAGAAAATATAATGTAAATTAAAATTCTCTTGGAATTGATTTCACGTAAAAGCAGAATGAAAAATTCTGAGTATAAGTTATACCAGAACTGCGACGCTTTTATTAAAAACTGTAATAATTCTCAAGATGAGGGGAAAGGCAGGACAGTTACTTTGTCAACAGGTTTTTATGTTTCTCCATTGTCATTCTTGTGTACAAGATTCCACTTTACTGAAACAAGCTATTGGATTGTTGCCAAAGAGAGAATGTGTTCCCGATTTGTTATATATTCGCACGTGGATACACTGACGGCTGATAATTGGAACTTTGTCGTTTACATGTAGGCACATTTACCGGGTGTTTGTCAATCCTCGTAGCTTTATGTTCTGCGAAGGCACTATTATTCCATTGTCATTTCCCAGCCATTGTCTTCAAGATAAA
The DNA here is from genome assembly GCA_030765055.1 of Mantis religiosa. Taxonomy (NCBI): domain Eukaryota; kingdom Metazoa; phylum Arthropoda; class Insecta; order Mantodea; family Mantidae; genus Mantis; species Mantis religiosa. The sequence continues at coordinate 100,142,785 of CM060952.1, forward strand.
GACAATACGCCTGATCGTTATACAAAAGGGGAGTTGATGCTGTTTAGAAGGTTGCCTGTATTATAATAGTTTTACTGCAGTTCTATACAACGTGTTTAGATATTATACAGGTTGTTTCAAAACGAAACCGAACGATTATAGCCGTTGCGTAATTTATGACTTAATTAGTCCAAATTTTGGTGTCGCAGCTTCGAAGTTCTGTTAGGTATAACTGTATGCAGCATTAAATATTACATGATTCTGTGATTAGGCAGCGCAGAAGCTACTGGTGTGCGAACTCCAAAAGTTGTTATTGGGACGTACCGGCCATGAAAACAAAATCATTACCTCTTGCTCTTTATCAGTGACCTTAGCCTAGCTTTCAGATAATGATGCAAAAAGCAGTTATTTGTAAAAAATGGTCAATTAATAACTCGGACAGTTGCAAGGTTGCTCTTCAGTGTAAAACTACTACACATTCCGTCCTAACAGGAGGATTTTGCGCGTATTTAGACAGCAAATCCAAGCAATATGGAGCGCTATACGAAGGCCGAAATGACAGATATGGTTTTGATGAATGTAAGAGCTGAATGGAATTTAACGAACGCACCATCAATTTAACATCATTAAAAATATGAATTATAAAATCAGTTACATCAATGATAATATTTATTTATTTAACTTCAGAGCATTTTGTTGTGATTGTAATTGTACAATACTTTCAACTACTTACTGTAAATATCAACAGCTACCTTTACAGTTACAAATGATTTTGTATTATCAAACACGTGAAATAAAATGATCGTCTCATTGTATAAGCCATTTAGTTTTGGTTAATTTATCTACAATTCTCTGATATTTTCTGTTCTGTATATATGGCCCAAATGACCTTGTTGTCGATGGGCCCTAAAACACCACACACTCACTCACTGTTCTATATATAATGTAATTCTTCCTTCCTCAACTTCATTAACATTAACTTCTCTCTAAAAGGTATAAGTTGCATATATCCACCAGCTTACTTGCCAACATGGACTGCTATAACGGAATTTTGGAACACGTTAAACACTCATGAGCAATAATTAAGCAATAGCTTCTTTATTGTTGTTTCATAAGTCAAAGAAATTCTTAATAGCAGCAAGCTACTGCGGAGTACTCCCCTATGCTTACAAACAGCTACAGCACACGGCATGGCATGTGACCTAAACCTGCGAATTACGACAGCGTGGGGCACACATCGTTGTTCCTGTCACTGTCTAATCCACACTCATTCTGGAGCCTTTTTATATGGCTATATTGGCGGTAAAAACTTTCTATATGTGTCAAATAGAAGCCGAGCAACTACTTCTATATTTTTCGTTCTGTGTCGTTTTGAAACAACCAGTATATTATTTCTACAACTTTAACTATGTATATTACTTAAGCTTCTTTCTTTTGGCCCGGATTTGAACCCACGACGAGTAGGCCGAAATCTAATCTACTAGCCACCCAGACTGACAGTGCTGTTTAAGACATCTCAAAATATGTGTTTATGCTGACATTTCCCTATAAAATTTTGGAATAAAATGCAAAAATTTTTCGGTCTACTAGTATGAGTTATAAAAAAGTGAACATATTTATGAATTTTTTCCCCAGATATCTGTTAAATGTTCAGTGTCTTCAGTTTAATTATATAAGACACTGGTATTATACTAGGAAGTTTAAGATAAAGTTAGTTATATTTTAACCTTTAAGATGTTTTACGAATAAGAATACCCACCATTCCATTGAACTCGTGACTAATGACTGTGCTGTCTTTCCTTCACAGATCTGAAACTTATGAATCTTAGCTTTGAAAACTTATTAAAAGCTTTGTAAGTAGAACTGATGAACGATCTGACAGGCTGTTATTGAAAACGAGACTTGAAATCTTTCTTGATGTGATTCCTCCAAACCCGCTTTAAAATTCTAATAAAAGCTAACTTGTCAGTGGTTCTAGCAGATAATGTCTAGATTATAGATCAAATTAAAGAAGTGTCTGTAACTGTTAAGTAGAACGCTTAAGCATTTTCTGATACATTAAAGGCGATGTGCAGAAACCTAAAGTAACATGTGCTGCCGTACTACAAATAAGTGTACAGGCTGGCCCCGTAGCTCAGTCGGTAGAGGACCTGCCTGCCGTGCCAGGGGTCCCGGGTTCGATTCCCCATCTTCCCCAGAGTCTGGAAGTATGAATGAGAGTGTGAATGTGTGTGTGATCTAATGATAAAAAAAAACCTAACGAATACGAGTTAACACCTTCGGTATGTTCCAAAGGAGAACGGCCGCCGATATGACCATTGTAGTCAAAAGCTACAATGTAGTCAAAGGCATAAATGGAACAAGTAAAAAAAAAGTGTACACTCGACGACTAACTTGCGAGAGTAAACTATTTCCCAAGAAATAGTGTTTCAAAGAAAATTACCATAGAAGTGAATGTGGAAACCGTGTGAGATGTTTCTACAGAAGTAAACTGAGCACAAAATATTAGTTACAATTTGCTCTCGTAACTTTGTTGGAGGCGGCTCAGGTTCAATACAGTATATGGGATTTGTGATGGACAGTTGCCATCTGGGAGATTTTCTCGACATTTTCCCTACCAGCTGTTTCATAATTCCTAGGGGATATGAATAAACAGGTTAGTGGGACAAAACGGAAAAGAATGCTTGGGTGCAATAAATCACCTTCGATTGAACTAGAAAAGTAGAAGAAAACTGATTTCGAGCCAAGGCTTTTATCAGCCCCATTGGTATGCCAGAATTTTGTTAAGGAGTTAATTTACAAACAAGTAAATCTACTGAATACGGCTATCGTTTTTAACACACTTGATCTGTGTCAAGTTTGAACTCGTGTCCTTGGGATCAGTAGGCTAGCATCCAAGAAACTGAGTCACTCAAACCGACCACGGGAAAAGTGACTTCGGTGCGTGTGCGTGCGCGTGCGCTATTTTTTATTTATGTCCTCTAACGTCATATCGGACGATGGATGAAATGGGTGAAAATGCTGAAATGAGCCGAGCGTGCATAGAGCTCAGAGAGACCTGATCTCGTATTTCAGGATAATGAGAAACCCGAGGAAGAAATTCATCCGGATAACTCACGCTGACCGAGATTCGAACTCGGGACTACTTGAACGTGAGGCAGACACGTACCATCTGCGCTACCGAGGTGGGCATGTGTTGTACGTGTTCAAGCTTGTGTGCCTGCGTGTTCAAAAAGGCATGTTTTATATTAGGCGAGAATGCATCATATTAATTTTGAATCTAGTTTTTTCAAGTGTACTTAAAATCCATTTATGGGCTTCTACTGTGTTGGCGGGTGCAGTAAGGAATGTGATCATCACCAATAGAAAACGTCCACCGAAATACAAGGGAGACCTGTGCTGCGGTACCGCCTAAAGCAAGTGATTCTCGATGCAAATATGTAGAATAGGAACATTATTTCCAATGAATTTTAAGGTTCTCTGTAGTGCATTTCTCGTCGCTCGAAGGATTAATCTCATTCTTCACGTCTTTCCAAGTATTTATTTTTATGTTCAGCATATTTACGGCGTATTGTGTGCTCTCGATATTGTTGATGCAAATTTACATTATTTCGACCAACAAAGATTTCTCTTTCGCTGACGCTTTTTCCCTTTTCCAAGCGCACATAACTTTGTCCATATCGCTTTAAGTAATCTGCAGTAATCTATTTCTGTAATACGGATTCTTTTAGTAATGCTTACTTTCGGAATTTGCCCTAAGTTTTGCGATTTTAATGTCAAATACTTTTAATATAAGCATCATATATTATTTTAACATGTTTTATGCGATTTCTTTATCCACTTTCCATTTGTGTTGTTACTAGCAATGAACACAGAAATCTTGAATTACTCTTGTGCATTTTACATGTTCTACTCTATGTATACGCCTCAGCCATATTAAGTAAACAAATTTTGATGTGTTATTGCAGAGAGTTACATTTAGGGATTTTACCATTTTAACTGTACTCGTATCTTTACTTCCTTTTTATTTGTTAATATTTGCTTATTTAATTACTGCAGTAACTAGCTATGACTTGCACGTTACTGATAATGTGAGAGTTCAGTGTTCACTGCCACTTCATCAATATGATTCAGTTCAGTTTTCAGTGTCACTTCACTTTTCTTGCTTGTTAGCAGTGCAGACATATTTCCACTTCACTCGTAAGGCGAAGAACACAAGGGCTCTTTAATTTATCATACGTTACTGGAAAGCCAAAGCATCCTGTTTGAAGTTCAGTTACTTTCAATTTAGGATCTCGATTTCCCTTGTTCTATTTACATAAAATTTGCATCCTAAGTAAAAGATGTTTGGTGTAATTAGGCACACTTAAATATGAATATATCAACTTCCCGTTTTGATTTACGTGATGTTCGCATTCGATCCCGAATCTATCCCTGACATTGCTAGTTTCCGTGGTTTTTCGTAGTCGATAAGGCAAGTACTGCAGTTGTCTAATACCACGGTTCACCTTTTCCCCATTCCATCTCCCTCTCTCATGTCAAAGGACGACTCCAGGGTTGTGTCGGTCCACTGCGGGCAATTGGCGCAGATGCTTCTGATTGGAACTTTATGACTCCACCAGATGGTGGCCATATAAGCCTTCACTAACGGGTCGAGCTTCGCTGGTTACCACGGAGCCAACTTCCAGCGGTTTGGGCAGGTAGTCCTGAGCATCTTCCAATCAGGCGGTCACTCCAGCGGTTCCTTCATTGCATCGTTTCTTCCCGGATGTACGGATAAAAGATACAAGTGCAGGTTGAGGTGCTCTGTGTCCTTTCCATAGCTTATCTAGCTCCAACTACTTTGTTAAATAGCACAGACCTTTCCATAAAATAATTTGCTATCATTAACTTCTTATCCTTATGCATATAGTTCATACCACACTAAAGAACCAGATATATAATTTTCTATGTTCACATAAACTGGAAGATAAACATGGACATACAGCATTTAACACAGTGAGTTTAGTGCAAAGGTTATACTCCCATTAGTCCTGGACCCGGGCCTCCTTCTACCCGGGAGCGATGGATACTCCGGGGCTCTTTCCATAGGGCAATACCTGGAGTCTAAAAAGCAACCCCGCTGAGCACAACGTCAAGACGGGTGGAAGTGGATACACCACTTACGCGCGTCAACCCCGCAGGGAAGGCTACCGAAAACCTCGGTGGGGCCGCCTGGTGATCTAGCGCACCTTCTACTAGCTCTGCAGGCTAGTACCCGGGACTTATAAGGCAACCTTCTATCCCCTCCGGGCGGCTGTAGCCTGGCCGGAGGTACCCAATTCCCCGTGGGTGTCGGGAACACACTGCCCCCTCGAGTCCAACCCAATCCGAACAACTCCCACACGGGAGGGGCCGGCAGTTCGGCCCGATGTTCCTCTAGTAACGTCAAAGATACCACGAGTGCTAAGGGTCCGCAGCGCCCGCACCACGGCAGCTGAAGGGGACGGATCCCCTCCCCTACGGGAACACACGCACACACACATAAAGAACAAAATTAAGCGGTCTCTTAAAACCCATATTTTTCTAAGTCAACATCGTTTCCACGACCGGTTTACAATGATGTCACGGAACGCGTCTTTTTAATTTCGTCCACTGAATCCTGTGACGACGACGACGACGACGACGACGAGGACGACGACGGCGACGACGTTCAAACATTGTGTCTTGATTAATACGTTCTGTGCATATCACTTACGGAAGCCTTCTTTATATTCCACACTGTAGTGTGTGCGAAAAATTGAGTCTCATAAATGAGTCCTAATTGAGTCTCAGTTAATAAACGTGCACTGATAGCCGAGCGGTTATGCACAGGTACTCTTCACCAACGCAAAGTAAGTCCCTGAAAGGAATGTGACATCTAGTGCCAACCTTACACATTGGGAGAAGGAAAGCGAATATGTGTGAGAGAGAACGCATGCTACACAAGGTGTAGAACAGTTAAAAACATGCACCCTCTTCACTCTGTACACGAAAACCGAGAATATTTATTCACAGATATAGAATACGTCAGAATGTTTTTGAATGGTCTGTAACTGAACTGACATGAAGTGTCATCTATCTATCTAGAAACCTTCTCCAACCCCCCTGCGTCTCAGGCCCCGGATACTTTCTTTGTTGTGGTATACTGTAATGTAGGTGTTAGACCTACGAAGGTTCGAATCCTATATATCATTTTGATTTTTTATTGTGGAAATACGAAATATGCATTACGCACATTGTAATAAAACATCCAAATTCTAAGGTTTAGTTGATTTTATGACGTTCACAACAGATGAATGAACGCCCGTGTGTTTACAGAACCAACATTAAGGCAATTTTCTAATAACATGGCATTTATTTTGAAGAAAAAAAAAAAAAAAACATTATAGTTTACATTTTTCTAAATGAAAGTGCTTAAAATATTATTTATCTTATCAAAGAAAAACATAAGGTATTGCTATTAAAGTAACAATAATAAAAAGAATCATACAAATCAATGATTGGAACTCACGTTGGTCTACTTACGAGACACGTGCATTTTCCCATGCCATAGCAGGGATTCAAATCACTCAACTTTTCAGTCCGACACTACCTCTCCAAAGCGTATATTGTAAACGCAGCGTCACCGAATGTTTCCGAGCCCGCCTTGGTAGCGTAGATAATATAGCATGTCTGCCACACGTTCACGAGGTCCCGAGTTCGAATCTCGGTCAGGGTGAGTTACCTGTATACGGTTTATCCGGGGTTTTCCCTTATCCTTACAGACGAATGTCGGATAGCTCTAAGATCCATGGATCCTGGACACATTTGAGCATTATTTCACCCATTCCATCCACCGTCCGATATGACTTAACGTTGGAGGACGTAAAATAAAAATAAAAAATAAAAAAAGTGTCCGATGTTTTCCTAATCGAACCTTGTTTCTGGTAGCTGCTCATTTCTTTTTGTCTAAGACTCTTTAGTATGTTGGAACCGGACTTCCTGTGTTTTACTCCCTCATGCCCTTGCTGTTAACTCATTAATTAATGAATTCACGCAATGTCTTGTAAATAATTGCTCGTCCCAAGAGCCAGGTGAATATACAGGACACCGCAACGTTGAAGATTTCCCTTGATGCTCCTTCTGTATCTACTGGAGGCAAACTGAACTCTCTTTGAGTCCTGTTTCATGTTACTTTTGACAACTTAAAAATCTAATACTGTGACTCTAGTATGACTCTAATGTAATGCTCAGTCCAAGTAAATAAACTTGCTATATTAGGAGTGTCGATGAAACCTAATGGTCGCTGTCACTGCATCTATGATAGAATGGGAAGTACTGAATATCTTAATGCTGCCACCGGAGAACATTATTGTGCCATTATATAGTTGTTATTCTATGTTCATTGTAGACTTGTTAAATAAACTGTAGGGTTCAAAATAACAGGAGTTTTCTTCTTCATACTAAACGTTCCAACTCCTCGCTTACTCCACACGAGTAGTATGCAGAAAATATTTGTATTTGAATCTAAAACACGGTACTGAAATTTCATTTGTTTTTCAAATAGATGTGCGCAAGCGTGTGCATAAGGCCGTAGGAAGCTTAACTCAAAAACGGAGTGTCAGTAATATACCAAACTAGGAAAATGTTGATATTTTAAAATTTTTCTATTATTTTGATTAAAATATCATATGTTTAGGATATTTTAATAGCACATTAAATTAATATGTTCAATTTTCTGGGATTACCTTCCAGAAATATTCTGCATTCCGAATGACAACTAAATGTTAAATCGTAAGCGATAAACAAGCTCTTACTACGCAGAAGTTGTTCTGGTAGCACAGTTGATTAGACGTTGGCCTACCTATCTCAAAGGCGCGGGTTCAAACCTGGCCCAGACTGATGGTTTCTAAGTGGGCTCAAAAGGACAGCTCCAAAATCAAATTTACTGGCATGAAAAGGAACTCTTGCGGGTCGAAATTCTCACATTCCTATGGTGCTCTTTGTAGTTCTGGCAATTGAGAGGGGGTTAAAAGCAAAATATTTATTATCTCCTTCGTATTTTCCGACGTTTCGCCCAAATTGCGTCCGGCATCTTCAAAGCGACCAATGCCACGAACGGAGCTTCAGAGTGAGCAGAAAGAAGGAATACTTAAATGTTTCTCAAACGGGAAGTTATTATTTGTCTCCTGCTCTTTAAAAATTTGACTGTCCCTTAAAATCCACTGTATCACAATATTTACCCTGTACCTACAAGGAAAAATATCGAATAATTTCTGCAAATGGTTGTCCTGATTAATATGAAATATAAAGATAAAGGTTTCTTGGAAGAATTTGTACAAGAGCAAAGAAAGCCTTGTGAATGCAATAATCACACATTTTTTTAATATTTCAATCATTCAAGAAATGATTACTGTTTCATAACGTACGTCCATCTGAAAGACCGGAGCCTGGTACCAGGAGGGGATCTCATTCGTCAACAAAAAGAATTAACATTTGTTGAAAACAATATGGCTGCATTTTGAGGTGGAAGCCACCGTAAGTTTGACAATCCATAATGTCATCAGCGCTAGCGATCAGAGAGGAGTAAGGGACATAAAACGCTAGGAATGTATATTTACACAACAAAAACAATCCTATATTTGTATAAACTCACCAGTAAATGCAACTGCGAAAGTTTTCTTTTCCCGACTGCACTTTCGATGCCCTCCTATTCCGTAAGTTTCATTCCTCTTCCATGAACACATTCATATCGTAACCGAGTAATGATAATCACATGAAAATTATAGAACAAATTTTGCATAATTGTACGCATAGCTAAAATGCATCAAACTTTTTAAAACCAATTCAAAAGTTTCTTTTATATCCGAAAATGCTTTAAAGCACACAATCATTATACTTTTAATAATTTTTGCTTTCATTTTAAAGTTCAGCACGTAACATTTTAAATTCCCAAGAGAATCTGTAACAGCCTATAATTTATATCAATTTCATTCAATGGATATTTATTTATTTCACATTTGCCAACCTGTTCCAGATGAAATGTCATCTATTGTCTGCTGACCGCGACACTTCAGTCACCAGTTTTATAACCCCTCAGCATCCACGTAATATAGCCACGTTTTGATGAACACGGTCCTGAAGGGTGTTGCAATTTGTTTCTGCCAGTGCATTTAGATACAAAATAAAACCTTTAGAAATGTTACCCAAGATAAAATCTTAATTGAAGACTTACTAATGCATAATAACGTTTAGCAATAAGAGCCGGAAGGAACATAGATGCCTTTATTCACAATTTTATACTTCGTCAGAGGTGAAACAGTGGCCCTGCTGTATGTGATTATGGATAGTCACGTATGAAATAATTTTGAAACTGAATAGCACAACCTTCTGGTATACAAGCTCTCGACATAGATAAATAAACATTGTATAGTTGGTAAAGCTGTTTACAAGAGTTAAGGTGATCATAGCACACTATCTATATCGTAACTTTATAATTCTGCTACTCAAAAGGCTACCCTGGCTTTATCTTTGCTAATAGAAACCTCTCATATAACGCACTAATTACTCCATGGGAAGATAAGATCTGTCATTTGAGATTCCTGCTCATTGGCCTAAGTGATGCGTTCATAGGTGCTTAGCACACGTCCGAGAAGCCCGCCAGTACCGCTCTCACTTTTCCGAGAGCAATTAGTGCGTTATTTGGGATGTTTGTATTAACAAACATAAAGCCATGACAACTTTTTGAGCATCACGATAATGTATTTTATATTATATACATTTTAAGGCGGTTAGTATTTCAGTGAGTCAATATTTTCTTTTAGACACTAATTTCTAATGTACATGTATTTTATTTACTGATCGTTAAATACTCAGTTAAATCCGACCCGAATTTATATATTACATAGATAAATTTAAACTTACAGTACGATAACTTAGGAAAATATTATGAACTGGATTCATATGACACTCTCCGCTCACTTTTTTACAGAGTAATTTAAGATAAACCTCATTATTCTGTTTTGATCTCTTATAGCTTTGGTGGTAGTTAAGTTTGAATGAGTAGAGCCAGACTGAAAAATTCAATGCCATAGCCGGGATTTAAACCACGGATCTCCCGCTCTCCATGCGGTTGCTCTAACCAACTGAGCTACTATGGCCAACGTGCTGACATGGCATTAAATTCCCCAACTGACTCGTATGTTTCCCGGTAGACCACTAGGATTTCTCATATTCTATGAGATACGTACCTTTTTTCGGCGACTTATTATGCTGTAAGTACTTAAGTCCCAGGCTTCATAGTTAAACCACTATGTTATTCAGGTAAATTGATGGAAATAATCATCTCTTCTGCACTAGCCGTGTGTTGGCTAATGTTTGAATGAGTAGAGTCAGACTGAAAAATTCAATGCCATAGCCGGGATTTGAACCACGGATCTCCCGCTATCCGTGTGGTTGCTGTAAACAACTGAGCTATTATGGCCAACATGCCGATATGACCTTAAATTCTTCAACTGACTCATCAATTTCCATCAATTTACCTAGAATAAAATATAAAAAAACGTAGTGGTTTAACTATGAAGCCTGGGACTCAAGTACTTACAATGATAATAAGTCGCCACAAAAAGGTACGTATCTCATAGCATATGAGAACCCCTAGTGGTGTACCGGGAAACATACGAGTCAGTTGGACAATTTAATGTCATGTCGGCATGTTGCCCATAGTAGCTCAGTTCGTTAGAACAACCGCAGGGAGAGCGGAAGATCCGTGGTTCAAATACCAGCTATGGCATTGAATTTTTCAGTCTGGCTCTACTCATTCAAACCTTAGCCTACACATGGCTAGTGTGGAAGAAATTATTGACGGTAGTTAAGTTCTAAATATGACGCCACATAACGTTTGAAATGTCACTTCCTTTGTATGAATAGCAAAATGGGTTTGAAAAACAAAAATGGAAAACAGAATCTACTGTCGAGAAATGTATGCAGTATCTAAATCCACAAAGAATATCTAGGAATGCCAACTCTCCAAAACAGTATAAATTTTGTCTAAGCTGCAACTACCTTTTTCTTACTAAGTCTTCGTCTATCTTTTAATGTTTACCAATTATTCAAAAGTATTCAAAAACTATTCCTAGAAAATTCAGGATGTACATTTTCTTAGTCTGAAAAGTAGCTTAAATAAGTGGTATTTAATTAAAATCGTTAGCTATTAAAAATCGAAAAATGTTTTTAATGCAAATGATAATTTATAACGGGGATTTTCTTCAGATCTTCATATCGCGTTTTTGTTTTGTATGTAAATGCAAGAATATAAAAGTAATCATAAAAATACAAAATACACTCATAAAACATTGTAGTCCTTGGTGATGTATAAAATTATCGGTTCATTTAAATATTTATATTTTAACATCCTTGCCGAAGTCATAGCTTAAATCGAAGTCGGACAAAACGTGTTTGCAGTACTCGCGTGTATTAGATTTCAGAGGAAAATGACCCGATGTGTATGTATGCACTTAACCAGAGCCAAACTTGTGCAAACTGATTAAGGGGGTGGCTATGTCTGCAGTTGACAGCGTGTCCACTTGCCACTTTTCAAAAGGAATTAACAAACTCACGGGTCATTTGCATGTACGCCTCGACGTAAACAGCTTCCCCTTAGTTGTGCGTCGCTACAGAAGTACATTGATTTAATAAAGTAAGAAGTTTAGTGTATCCGGTCAACGTACATTTTGCAGATCCCAAATAGGAGATCCACATCTCGGCCACATTGATATTGTGAAATATTTAATTATAGAACGCTAGTCATCTCTTCATATACGGTAGAGCGCAGCTATTCCGCTCATTTCAAGTTTATGATGTTATAAAACAAATAATAACATTTTTGTGTTAAATATAGAGCAGAACAGTCTTTATAAATCCCTTAAAGCGTGCAGATATTATAAACACACATATTTTACTTGCTATAGCTGTGATGTTGCACAGAAAGGAAACATCAGAATTCACAGGGATATTCCATCCGACCCTTGGGCTATTACCACTCCCAGTACTTTTGAATTTAAATTAAATTTGCCACAATTGCACCAACGCACACTTCGTGAAAACTATAGTCCACATTTCTGGCATTTGATCCAGTCTCCGTTGGTTGCTGATATCGGAGAATAAAACTTTAACTTACAAAATCCACACGGTGCATCTTCCTAATCACCGCATTCTATTTGGACTGGAACCAAGCCATCACTTGACACACTATTCCCACAACTTAGTTTTACAATAGGTCTATGCGATTCTTTCTTTTTGCTCCCGTGTACATCCAAAGCTTCTCCCTGCCAAGTACGAGGTACGTCCAGAAAGTAAGTTCTGTTTGGTAATAAAATTAAATTGTGTACAGATACAGAAAAATAATTTATTGCACAAAATTCTAAAACTCTTAAATTACTTTTCCACATAACTGCCGAAATTTTGCAGGCAATTTTCATAGAGGCACAAGTTTTTGTATGCCTTCTTCATAGAAGTTTGCCGCCTGTGTCTTCAACCAGTTTGAAACATTTTCCTTCAGCTCTTCGTCATTGTTGAAGTCTTGACCGCCAAGGAAAGATTTGAGATGCAAAAACAGATGAAAGTCGCTAGCAGCGAGCTCAGGGCTGTACGGGGGTTGGTCAAACATATCCCAGCCAAAACCCTATAGGATGGTTTTCGTCGCATTTGCAGTGTGTGGTCGTGCGTTGTCGTGAAGAAGCATAACACCTTTTGACAGCATTCCTCGGCGCTTACTCTCCATTGCGCGGCGCAATCCTAGCACTCAGAAAACGAATCACAGATCTGATTTCACAAGCGGCGGGATTTGCAATCAACACTGACATTGTAAACAATCACAACAAAGCGTATGTAGCCCGCCTCAGTAGCGTGGTGGTAGTATATCTGCCTCACGTTCAAGAGGCCCCGAGTTCGAATCTCGGTCAGGGTGAGTTACCTGGATAAGGCTTTTCCGGGGTTTTCCCTTATCCTGCGAGACGAATGTCGGGTAATTCTAAGCTCTATGGACCCTGGGCTCATTTGAGCATCATTTCACCCATTTCATTCATCGTCCGATATGACTTAACGTTGGAGGAAGTAAATTACAATACCAAAAAAGGCGTACGTGGCTGACAGCGATCTCACAAATGCGCGCGTTTCTTCTACTTGATACAGAGGGTCTACTACGCACGTGCGGAACTGCGATCGCAGCGTTGAAGAGGAGATAAATTGAAACGGAACTTACTTTCTGGACGCCCCTGGTATTCTAACCTGGAAAGAAAATCTTTCTCCTCCTCCAAACTGTAGGATGACCAACTTATCTCTACACTCCTCCTCCTCCTCCTCCTCCTCCTCCTCCTCCTCCTCCTCCTCCTAATGCTTTTTGACGTTGGTGTGCATGAACACGATCCTTGAGCGTGGAGTAAGACACTCTGAAAAGGCCCGCTGTTCCTCTCATACATACATCGCCGTTTTATACGCTCGTAACAGCACAACCAAAGTCGTCCTCGTCCAGTTTCGTCCCAGTTCCCTTTGTTTATATGTGTGTACCATCTGAAACGATCAAATGAAATTCAGTAATAGTTGTATAATAAATAATTAGGTTAAATTACTATATTGTAACTGGGCGAGAAGAACCCCTCTTTGCTTGGGCGGAATAGCCCCAAATGTTGAACTTTTGAAATTGCGCGCCATGTGAGAGCTGTGATAAAAGAAACGCGCCATCTGCTATACATGGACGTAATCCAAAATATAACCTACACTGACACTGATTTCCAATAAAAAATCGCTTTATCTACCGATACGGGAAAACGACATTTCTTATTAAAGGCAAAAAACGCCGCATAAGTTACTTAACTTGTAATCTTCTTCTGTTATTACTATTAAAAAGCAGTCTACAGCCTAAAGTAAATTCAAACAAAGGTAGCACGAACACCAAGCTTGACAATGAACTGTCAGAGAAGTCATCGCTGCCCATGATAGTTGAGCATTATACCAATTTGCTTATTTCGGGCGGAAAAGCCCCGTGAGTGCAATATCCCCGCCCTACCCTATATACTATTTCATAGCTGAATACATTAAGCAAAGACAAAAAATAAAACTTCCACTGGCCAACCATTCGTAAAAAATGCTGTTTTAGACCCCAATTTCCAAGCCGTCATAAACCGACCAAAACTTTAAAATATTTTACTATCACTTAAAATGTCCTGTATTAGCATATTCTTCTTGCTCCTACAAGAAGATGAGCAACAAATAATTGCTGAAGATGTTTATTTCCAATAGTAGATATATGAATAAGCATTTGTAACAAGAATAGAAAAAGTCATGTCAATGCAACACAGTTTCATTTGTTACAAATTTTGACAATATAGCACGGATTTATCTTACTAACTTTTACAAGAACCTATTAATCCTTGTTTCACATAAGCTTTCCCCGTATCTCTTAACGGTCACGTGACCTTATCACCTCTCATTGGCTGCTGTTGTTGTATAGACTGTTGTGCGGTAAAAATTAGCTCGTTATTTATATGTTGGAAGAGAATTGTCAAATTTATATTTTCTTAACTGTTTGAATTAAATATATTACGCAACAGTTGATTTATCTGAAATGCATGTTAATTCTTAAACGAAGTAAAGAGGAGGTTCCTTTGCTCTCACGCCCGTCTTTCACATGGCACGATAGCACGTGCTTCAGTGGTAGTGATGACATATTTGTTTATATGACTTTTATCACTGACCTTGTTTTGAACTGGATTAGTCATATATCGCCTTTCGAAGGTGTGCTGTGCCGAGTACGTTAGCTAAATTATTTTATTGATCGTTTATTGCGCGTGTACTTATTATATGTATAATGGCAGAGTCTACCGCCAGTTGTTCGCTGAAGCATCGCAAGGGAAAACCTTTACAAAGCGGTGAAAAACGAAATGTGGTGCATGTGTTTAATGCGCTCACAGAGAAGAATCCGTCTTTGTCAGTGAGAGAAGTCGAACAGCTGTGCGCTGAACTTACAGGTGTGTTAGATGCGTAGGAACATTGCGACATGAAATTGAGACAACATGAAAACTTACCACTCCAGGGGCGATATTGCTGCGATATTGACGTTGTTTAAGGACAATCAGATTGTACCGGGATACAAGTCGCAAAATATACTACCTTGACGAAACTTAGGTGAGTGAAGGACACACGACAGGTATGGCGTGACACGACTTTTAAGACTGAAAGACAAGCATTCTTGTAAGGTATGTATGCTGGTTTTAAAAAATACCAGAGGAAAAGACCGAAGGCCTTTCATTATAAACTTGTTTCAGTTTCATTGCTCATTCATTCAGTTTCAACTTGCTCAGTTTCATTATAAACTTGTATTCCTGCATGCCTTCCTATCCTTATTTGTATGATTTTATCTATATTCCTGGAAATTATTATGACGTTTACTGCAGGTTTAAATGTGACGGGAAGGCACCGCCTATGGCCTATGGCGCGAAACCATTAGCTAATTAGGATGAGGGGGAAGGTAGTTGCACATGGAGTGGTACATGTCAACGGGGCAAGGCTATATGAAACAGATTAGTAGTGAATGTTTATATATATATATATATATATATATATATATATATATATATATATATATATATATATAAACATTCACTGCTAATAGGTTGTACATATAAACGGTGACATCGGAAACTTATGTAAATATTAGGCACTTCAAATACGATTCCATTCAAGTAGAAGTTTAGTGAATATACTTTTATTTTGTAGTGTGCGCCATAATCTTCGCGTCATATAAAGTTCTTGTTGCCATATTGTATGATAAATCACATTACGTGGGGCAATTTTAACGTGTCTCCAATGTTTCCATATTTGATGAATTTGCAGCCAGTTGCTGGGGTTGTGAAATTTGGGCCCTTTATCTCAGGGTATAGTGCCAGTTGAATTGCTTAATACGTTTAATAAGGGCTAATGAAATTACTTAATTTACTTACTTTGATTTTCGTGAACATTTAACGACTAAACCCCCTGACAAAATTGCAAATCTTATATTATGCGTTGATTTGAACATATAGGAATTATTATTTACCATTTTATAATTTCGGCTCTTCTTTCTAATATGCGACGCGGTGAATTATTTCTGATTCCTTCACACCTTTTGATGGTTTTATATACAACCATTATTTATAATATAATTTATTTACTTTTAGTGCAATTTAGTGTTGAAGGGCATTCTTTTAACGTTATTGTTTTTTATTTACTTACTGCGTAATGTAGCCATATTGAAGAATTCAGTGCAGCCAAACTATGCCTGTTTCTCCAATGAAAGCAATGCTGCCAACAGTCTTACTTGTCCCGAAATTACACTATCTAGCAGGCTAAATGTATGAGTTCCCGGACTGTATCGGACTGGTTTGACTACTGCCGCGAAGTGTGCATGATGTCAAATGACACCAAGTATACTGCAGGGGGGAAAGTTGGCGGCCCCGGTCACGTCGTTCAAATCGACGAATGCGAAATAGGACGACGCAAGTTTCATCGTGGGTGCTGAAATTAGACTGTAGAGCGTATTTGTATCCCTTCTGTTGTTGGACCATATCGTCATTCGCATCTCATTCGTTTACACGTTACCCAAAATCCAGTTGCCCTCAGTGCAGCCAAACTATGCTTGTTTCTGTTGCTTGCGGCACTAAATCGTGGAGAAAAAGATCAACGTGATATGATCCAAACTCCCCCATGAGCTACAAAATTCCTATGATATCCTATTTCCACCTTAGAATCAGGATAAGTTTACGGTTATATAACCTACACGAGGGAACTTTGGAAATGCTCAGGACTACGACGAGAGAAACAAAGCAAGCGTGCGTGACTTTTGAGTTGAGGAAAAGCCTTAATCAAGGAGGATTAAGTCTAACAAAATCCTTTGCTTTCCCGCTGTGGTTATAACAGCTGCGTACAATTCCGTTCTAAGGTAGACCGTGGACCTTTTTGTGAATGCCTCTCCACGCGGAACACAAAGTTAACAGAACTAGTAAACACATACATTGTGACTAAACACTTTAGGGCGTTGCCAGTGGACACGAAAGTCGAAATAACCGTAAATGTGAACACACACTGCGGTTAGCAACCGTCTTTTTTTTTTTTTTTTTTCTCCCCGAACACTTTGTTTATTCTTTCCTCTACTTTTACTTTCTCTCCCAGTTTCCTTATAGTAGGTAAGAAAAATATGCTATCGTATTCCACCAACAAATGCAATACGAAAAATACACCCAAGATATACGTTTTGAAGTCCCATCAATAAAACAAAAAAGTATTTTTAGAAAAATATTCCACCTGGTATTTAGTATACTATATTTCAAAGAAACTAAATGAACTTTTTCAAGAAAATTCTCCTTCCAAATCATCATTTATGTTGACACTGAAAGTTGAAAGATTAATTTTAATATTCTCAAAGAAAGCTCTTAGCGGTTTCAATTGAAATACCGTATATTATATCTCGAATTTGATGAGAGTTGACTATGACACTGTCTTACAGAGCGGGATGGTTCAAGCAGTTTCATCTATGACCCGCGTTCGGGAGGATCCCCCTTGGGGTTTTTCGAGGGTTTTCCCCGATTGGTAGGCGAATGCTGGCTAGATTACTTGCATTCCCCGACTTTCCTGTCGCTCCATTTCACCTCCATTATCATTTCATATCTGCTCTCATCTAGTGGTTTCTTTCAGGGTAGAAGTGTCGGCGGGAGTCTCGGTGGTGCATATCGGGAAGATATGCTCTGTGAGTACACTTTTCTCTGGCGGGACGGAATCCGGTCTCAAAGCCGGCCTAATTGGACCGATTCAGCTACGCGACCGGCGGGATGCAAGCTTTCCTGAAGTCTTCCTTGCTCTGAGAGGCCGTCTCCCGTCTCGTGACCTTTCGGGGCCACGGTAGGTAGGATGAGGATTGTAGGAGGTGTAAGGACCCTGCCTCTGCCTCCTCCTCCTCTATTTCCTCTCAAGTCGACCTCTCTCCAGAGAGTGCCCCACTTGAGGCCTAGGTACAAAAGACCAATCTGATCGAGGTGCCCAATCCCGTCCGAACAATGCAATCCAATGATACCTTGTTCATTTGGAAGGAATTGATACATGTGATCCTAAAGAGATATACAAATTTCACCGCATAAAGCAATGAGCTATTTAAACACAATTCATTTTAAGGATGTTTTGATACTGTCAGCCATTTTTAACTTTATCGGATGTGATTGTTCTGAATTTTTCAACACGTTTGTAAGCCTTTTGAAGTGCTGTCGCTTCTCGGTTGTTTGTTACGATGTTATGAAATACAATTAGCAACTAGCTTTTAAACATATTACCTATTGATTATGCTTCATTTCAAAGGCTTCTCTCATTAAAATTAAATAAAATTCACAATAGGTTTCCATACAACAGTTTATAGAAGCTATATAAAGTAATAGCACAAGTAAGTAACAAAGTAAAGTCATGTGAGTGTAACACTAATTTTTCTCCTTCCTCTTTGTTTAATGAACCTTTTTACCATAAAAATTCTGTTTTCCCTTTCTTCACTACTTTACCTTCCTTTCTTCCACTGACACTTTGCTATTTCCTGACTACCGCCTACGTTTTACTGCTTTCTTTGTACCAGATGTTAAATAAAGAACTGAATTCTGACAATACAATATAGATTTCGAGATTGTGTGATGAGTTATATTTACATTAATCTTAGTAATCGCTGTCGTTTATATATTTCCTATTCATTAATTTTTGTGAAATAGTTTCTGTTATCTTCTAATAATGGAGATAAATGTCCCCAAAAATAAAGTGTGATGCTTTATTAAAATATTCACAATATTTCACGACATTGAATAATATTTAGTTCCAACGTCCATTTAGAGATGGCAGTGCAGAATGAAGTAATAGCTAAATTTTATAAAAGCGGTTCCTAAATGCTGGCTGTGAAATTCCATACTGTTTCACAAATTCAGAAACAAGGAATGCTTACCCGGCGCTTCAGATATATACGGTATGCAAATAAATATCGAGGAATATCTTAGAAATACCGACATATATAAACTCTTGTTGTCAGCATTTTTCTAGCGTAACATTTTGCCTACATGTTATGGTTTACAAGTTTTGGAAAATTACACAAACTTCATTTCATATTAGGGGTTTCAGATTTCTCGTAAAAAATTTAAGCTGTACATGAGTGTAAATATCTGAAGTCAGTTGTATTGATCAACATTTTTATCCGAATATGTTACATATAATTGGGTGAGGGCTGTCAAGTCGAACCCTCGTAAGATATAAAACCTGAAGATTTATTTAACTATTTATTTAACCTAGCGGAATGACACAGGTGGTTTCGTCTGCGACCCGCATTCGGGAGTCCAGGTTTGATTTTCGTGGCCGACCTACCTGACCCAGGTTAATCTTTTTTTTTTCTTTTTCTTTCTTTCTTTTTTTCCCGAAGGTTGTCAGGCGAGTTCTAGGTACAGATGTATTTTTATATCTTGACAGATAGAGAGCGATGCGCAGTGGTATATGGACGACTCCATTTCCGAATGGTTACAAATGGAGGGGAGGGCAGGTCAGTTGCGTATCAGTTGCGAGCAAGAAAACACGTGCAGAGCTACTTGGTAACACTGCAGCTTGTTTCAAAATGTGCGTGTCTCCTGGTACCAAGAAAGAATTTAGAAGTTACGCCTCCTAGCAGCACATTAGGAAATAAAGTGCTACATTTAAAAATATGAGAAGTAATAACCAATGTCTATATATTTATAAAAAAAGGAACAATGGTCTGGGTCAGCTACAAATATCTGGGAAAGGGCATTTGAGGTAACAATTGTGTCTGAAAGCAGTTTAGGTGAGTTATTAAGGAAATAAAAGCCATTGGTGCTAGTGCAACAACGTCCTTCTCTATGCCCAGTAAACAAATATTAAGAACATGCACAAAATCTAATTTGGATGTTTTAATTCAGAAGTAGTTAGGCAAAGAGCAAATAATTTTTAAAACACAGAAAAACAAAGACCAATTCAGAAAAAAAGTGCTTATGTAGCTTCAAAATTCTACTGACTTTCAAGGCAGCTTTTGAAAATTAAGAAAGAGTTCTTTTGAAGCTAGAATTTATATGGGGAAAAAAACTAAGCCTGACAGACAAATTTTAATCGAACATCGTACCATACGCGCAAAATGGCTTAAGTATTTAGGAAATATTCAGAGATATCCCAGTGAGGTTTATATAGTTTATATGGATGAAACTTAAATCAATTCAGCTCTTCCTATACCTGGAGTGAAATTCGTTACAGGGACTCTGCAGCGATGTTGAAAGGCCGACAGTTGGTTATCATGCCTGCTGGGGAAGAACAGGGTTTTGTTCCAAACGCCTATGTACCATTTAAGATCCAACAAAAGCGTGGAGATATGTTTTGAGACAGCGTGTGTACCGCACTCCCCTCTGGTAATCTTACGCGTGTGACGCATTGTGACGATAAGTGCACTATCCCCACCACAGTTGCTACTCATCACTACCGCGCAGGATTCCTGTCAAGATAAAATAATACATCTGTAGGTCAACTACATCTCCCGAATTTCCTGTCCTGCCACCTCATCTCCATTATCACTTGACATCATCTCTCATCTGGTAGTCTCTTTCAGGGTAGAAGTGTCGTCGGGTGTATTGGCGTTGTATGGCAGGATGATATGCTTCTGGAAAACACTTCCTTCTTTGGTAGAATGATAATCTGGTCTCCGGGTACACCTGGCGTGCCGTTTCCGGACCATGGCGGTTGCGATAACGGTTGTACCGGAAGAGTTTCCAACTGGTAAACAGTAGGGACCCTGCTCTCTACACTGTCATGACTCCTTGGGATGATCGCCCTCTCTCTTCTCGCCCATCCTTACTCCCGGGGAGGCCCCACTGGGGCATAATTACAATAGATCAATTCTGGTTTCTGTGCCGAATCCTCTCCGTACCGTATTCCATTCCAATTTGCGCATTTAAAAGTTATCTTCTAGCTATGGTGTTCATACATTATTTCGAAACTAAAAACGAAATGTGGAATGAAGGATTTTTGTGGTTCTGGAATCAATTAAAGGGATATATACATTTTATTCTGTGATTTGATGTGAATTATTAATGACCACAACATCAGGAATATTCAATCAAGATTTGAATATTTAATATTTTATTTAATTTAGTATTTGAATATTCAATCAAGATTTGATTTTGAAATGTGCCTATATTTAAATAGTTGTGGGATTTTTAATTCAACCATCAATGTACAGCAGATAATATTTAAAAAATCTACTGTGTTTTACTTACATGATTTTCTCTACTCCTCATTCGTCTATCTACTTCATGTTAATTGAGATGAATGTATGATATTGTTACCTATTTTGTAATAAGATATATCGGTAGTTTTAAGCGTTAATAAAATCTTTTATGACCTGGCCGTTATTTAATGGCTTTGAGGTTTTGTTCTCTTTGCTCGAAGAAGAGAGAAAACACCCGATGTGTTAAACTCTCACATATTTCTCTACCCAATATTCAAAAACTATTCATGAACGAAGTTAGTCTTTTAAGGACACTGGATAGTTGTCGGGCAGTTTCTGCTATTTTACTGCTTAATTTGATTTTCCGTTCCTCAACAAATATTTAACATAAAAAAAATGAAACTTTGACATTGGATACAGTAATCTTTTTTGCATATAATCCACGTAAAATGAACTTTGTATGTTAATAGGAAATGTTACAAGCTTTTCATAAACAAAATTAACAATTTAAAAATTGTCAGTATTACAGGAGTATTCAGATACTTTTCTATAAGAGTCAATTATTTTTATTGAATTCTTTATATGATTTAATACTTGTATTACTTGAAAATTTCCACCTCAACTGGCTTGCCACATTTGAAAGTATCTGCCCCCCCCCAATGTATACATTATGAATATATAGTTCATGCAAAATATATTATGGTTAGCAATTTGAGGAATTATCCTGGGTGCAATCACTAGTTCTTTTAGTGGGAAATGACCAGTATAACTTCAATACATGTAGCTTAATTGGTTGCAGTGAAAATTGTACCTAAAGTATGAAAAATGCGAGTTAAGTAAACTGTAATTAAAAAGAACTGTGTATATACGAGGGTCGCCTGATAAGTCTCAAGTCTCATATAGAGATAGCGCCACTTTGACGGATAGCATCATATAGTTTAACTCTAGTATAGCTTGAATCCATAGTTAAAAGTCAATAGTTTTTTTAGTCATTTAATGATAGCATTGTAAACAAGACAAGTGTAGAGAGGTCACGAAAATGGAGGATTTGGAAAAACGAGCAGTGATTACATACTTACATTTGAAAGGTTTAACGAATAAAGAAATCAAGCATGAAATAGAAAGTACATTGAAAGGCTCTGCCCCTTCAAATACAATGTTTAAAAGGTGGGGCGCAGAGTTTAAAATGGGATGTATGAGCACTAATTTTAGGCCTCGCTTTGGACGCCCTGTGGAAGTCACAACTCCAGATATCATTGAAAAAATTCATCGTTTAGTACTGAAAGACCGCAGATTAAATCTGTTTGAGATACCACGTAAACATATCAAAAGAACATGCATTTAATATTTTAAGTAATGTTTTGGGCTTTCACAAGGTTTGTGCAAGTTGGGTGACGCGTTTGTTGACACTTGATCGAAAGTTACAAAGAAAAACTGTGTCTGTTAAGAATTTGGAGCTCTACCGTGAAAGTCCCAGTGAATTTTTGAGATGGCTCATTACCATGGATGAAACGTGGATACGTCACTACACTTCAGAAAGTAAATCACAGTCAAAACAGTGGATTACACCAGGTGAAACAACTCCAAAAAATACAAAGTCAATTTTGTCAACTAAGAAGTTCAGGGCGAGTGCTTTCTAGGAAGTACAGCGAATTATTTTTATTGATTACGTGGAAAAGTATCACTGGTGACCACTACGCAAGCCCATTGTAATGTTTGAATGATGTGGTGAAAAAAGAAAGGCCTCATTTGGCGAACGAAAAATCTTATTTTTTTCACGACAATGCTCGGGCCCAACTTTCAGTCATTGCAATGGGAAAAATGTACGAATTACAGTTACAATTTCTTGAACATCCACCCTATTTGCCAGATCTAGCACCCAGTGACTACCACCTGTTCGTGAACCTCAAAAAAGGCAACGTGGTCATTAATCCAGTAAAAAATATTTTATGAACCATGATAAATCGGACTACAGAGAATGTTTAATTAAATTATAACACCGATATGACAAATATAAGATCGGGGTATCTACCAGGGCAATCCAACACAGACCAGGGTGTTAACGATCTGTCCCAAAAGGGCGCCCGGCACCTCCGCGGGGCTTTCCATAGGGCAAGGCCTACAGACTAACAAGCACCCTCCGCCCGCCTCGATAGCGTAGATAGTAGCGTGTCTGCCTCACGTTCAAGAGGTCCCGAGTTCGAATCTCGGTCAGGGTGAGTTACCTGGATAAGGGTTTTCCGGGGTTTTCCCTTATCCTGAAAGACGAATATCAGGTAACTCTAAGCTCCATGGACCCCGGGAGCATTGAGCATCACTTCACCCAATTCATTCACCGTCCCATATGATTTGACGTTGGAGGACGTAAATTACAAAAAAGCCACCCCCATCTGGTCCTGTGAACTCAAGATGGACTTAAAGTGGATACGCCACATACGCGCGCCAACCCCAAAGGGCAAGGCTACCAATTAACCTCAGTAGGGTGTGATCTACCACACCTTCTACTAGCTATGCAGGCTAGTACGCGGGAATATATGGCTTCCCTCAACCCCGTCCGGAGACGTACCCAATCTCCCACAGGTATCGGGAGCACTGCCCCTTCGAGTCCAACCCAATCCGAACAACTCCCATTCAGGAAGGGGCTCGAATTTTCGGCCCGAGTTTCCTCTAGTAAGGTCATAGGTACCACGAGTGCTAAGGGTCCTTAGCGCCCGCACCACGGTAGCTGAAGGTGACGGATCAGCTCCCCTACGAATGACAAATACTGCATTAGCTTTTCTGGAGATTATGTTCAGAAATGAAGGATATAAAGTTTCTTAAATGTGTTTTTTATTGTGAGGCCTGGGAACTATCAGCCAACCCTCCGAATAGCAGTGGCTCACCAAGTTAGAACATCCAAATTAAAACTTCTTAACTGAAAACCCCCAAAATGCAATATATATTTTTTAAAAAACTCAGGATTTCTAGGTTTTTTAAGCATGAAGACTAAAATCAATTTTTGGATACGAACAACCACCCACTGTTCTTAAATTAATTAAAGTTTTCTAAACATCTTTTTTTTTTTTTTTTTTTTTTTTTTTTTTTTTTGTGTAATTTGGGAGACCTAAAGTATGAATTTCCGACAAATTCTTGGTCATGAATTTTTGGATGGAATATAATACTTCCTTTATTTACTGTAGGTGTGCAGTCGAGAAGGTGAAAATACGAGCATGCAGTACAGGATATATAAAAGATAATAACAAGGACCGTTACAAGTTTTGTAGAGCGGGGTAAATAGTAAAAATTACAAAGCTGCGTAATGCCAGTAAGTGGACATAAAACGAGTTAAAATATGCGGAAAAGGTACTTCGAGTGCTGTATGTATTTCTTCGTTTTATTTACTTTCTTGCTAGCTGCTTCTACTTTTCTTGAACTTTCACTTTTTCAGTCCGTTTTGCTTCCTTTTTCTTTTCTCTTACAAGTTTGACAAGGTTTTGCTATTTCTATGTTGTGTACCTTTGCCCATCACTCTTCTAGCTGACTGAAACTCGATTGTCAACTGAGCGTGACATGTAAGAATGAGTATGGGTATCGATAGCAAAATCGATTAATCGAAGCGGTAAGTTGATACCTGGTGACAGAGATTTATACTGTAGGCATCGATGTGTGAAGAATCTGTATACACAAAGCTTGGCTGAACCCTATACCCTTTTCGCTAGCATGGATGTTTGCTTTTGTGTGACACGCCTCTCTTTCTGTGCAGGTGATAGCATTTCGGCTTTACTTTCTGTTGTATACAGAGCACCCTCTCCGTGAAAAACTGCACTAAATCCAGTGGTAACCTGAATACAATAGTCGCTTCGTTTACATAAATTAATCGGTTTCAACCGACTGAGTGATAGAGGTGGATATAGGACATCTAGCACTTCCGTCCATTCGGGCTGCTGCTTGCCCACCTTTAACCACACATAGAATTTTTGTTTGGAATAGGTTCTTTAGGATGTATTCTTGTTACTTTTGAAAGTGTAGAAAAACTTGAGAGAGTGAGAGAGTTTATAGTGTTTGACGCCCGCTTTTAATACATGTGGCATCGTAGGAGGTGGCACTGATGATACATGAGATGAAAATGGAGCACTGGTGAAATGAGTTGGCAGGGGAAACCAGAGATCACGGAGAAAACACGCCATGCATGTCCCACTACAAATCTCACTTTGCGATCGCCTGGGAACGAATCCGGGATGCCTTGGCAAGAATCGAGTGGTATACCATTCAGCCACGGCGCAGCCTTGAACTTAAAGGATCACGCATTATTTCTCTGTACCTGCATTGGGATGCAGCACCCTGGAACCTAATGGAAATGGCTTGTAATTCTGTTATAATTGATAGCTATTTTAATTTAGAAGTCGATCAGCTCCAGTAGAATAGTACATGGAACTCAACTGTATCTGCTACTAGGAAGTGCTGCGGTATTATCTCTGGTGCCCGCAAGCGATGTGGGACTCCGATGTCCCTTAAAGCGGCGCTTCTGTATCGCGATTCCCTAGAGATCTAATCGGAGCACATTGATGTGCTGGTAAACTAGAATAAAATTTGCAGCCCGGCGCCTAATTTCATCCTCCGCGTATGAAAAATATGCGGGGCTTTGTGGAGTAGTCCCTCGAGGAAGAAGACCAACTGAAAATAAGGTCAGAAGGTCTCTGCTCTGTCTGTTGTAGCCATGGCAGTGGCCAAACACATACCTGCAGGCGTACAACATGAGGGGGATTGTGTCCGGATATGGTACAACTTAAAGCGAAGAGAGACCCGACACTCGGCATGGGGTACAGTTTGGCAGTAATTCCGAACGGTCTTAAAAACATCCCACGCCATAACTACCACTTCCGTCTTTGTGACGTAAACTAAATGGAATGCGGTGACTCATACTCAATCCTTTTGCTGTAGGTGTTCGTTGTCATAGTAACAATGCCGTAATAAAATACGCAACGTCAACCTACATGGCAATAACTCAGGTGGGATATGCAGTATTACCATGGTAACCATGACGAAACATTAACGTCATAGGTACAGTATTAAAATGAAGGGGTGAGATTAGTGCAGCTTCAGTTAAAATTTAACTCAGTGATCAAACAGAGTGTTACATGGAATTTTATTGCACGCACACGCACTTTGCGTTTCAATACCGTCGGACGTCGTTGTTTTTGTAAATTAACTCCTGTTCATCGAGGTTGCCCTTTTTATATATTGGCACATTAAAGAGTGTGTGTTACTTTGAAGAAAAAATATAGTAGCTGTGATGTGATGTTTGCCCTACTGTTTAGAGTGGAAACTAAACAATAAATAAACTGATTGTGCCCTTGTATCTCCAGACAACAAGCTCCCAAGCCATTAACACGCAGGCAACAGGCGTGGCTTGTTAATATCCTTTATTGAAATGAAAATTGTATTATGGATAATATTAAATGATAGGTAAGTGGATGAAATACGTGCTGTTAGCCTTATACCCTCAACTACTAGGTACAGTAATTGCAGGAAGTATTGCACTCAATCCCAAAAGCTCTATACCGAAACTTCATAGGGAATGCATGTTTTGATGCACCCTAAATAAAATAGAGGTTAAACCTCTTGCTGCCAAGGTCGATGGTGCCCGTTCCATGTTTAAATGCCAACCTGAAATATGTCCGCAGCGGTGAAAAGTGCCAGCTAGCCACGTATGATAAAAAAAATCACAACAAATGCCATTTTAAAGAAAAATTAAAAATATAAAAAGTTACTTTTTCCAATTAATTTCTGTTGAATACTCTAAATATAATGATAATGATAATAATAATAATATTTATTGAGGTACTAAGCTTTTACAATTTTTGAACTGCCCTCTGTTTTGGCCCAGTCCACTGCTGCACAGGACAGTCCATTACGTATATTTGCAGACGTGTTACAATATGTGTTATTACGGAATAGTCGCTTATTATCCCTTACCTCTTTTTACAGTCCACATCCACTGGTGCCCGCCTCGGTAGCGTAGATGGTAGCATGTCTGCCTCACGTTCAAGAGGTCCCGGGTTCGAATCTCGGTCAGGGTGAGTTACATGGATAAGGTTTTTTCCGGGGTTTTCCCTTATCCTAAAAGACGAATGTCATGTAACTCTAAGCTCTATGGACCCTGGGCTCATTTGAGCATCATTTCACCCATTCCATTCACCGTCCGATATGACTTAACGTTGGAGGACGTAAATAACAAAAAAAAAAAAAAAAAAAAAAAAAAAATCCACTGGTGTTTTACCTTACTTAAAAACTTCCTTATGTTTTTATAATTTTTGTATAAAACCTTTATTAAGTTGATTCTCCTATTCATGATTGGTATTTGACATTCTTTCCTCCACATCTCCGTTCCCTTACAATGAAACACTATACGTTCTATATCCTCTTTGTCCCCACACAATGGGCACTCGTCTTGCGAGTATCCATTTCTTTGACCTGTTAATCTCCATATCCCTGCTCTTAACCATGCTAACACCTTTATTTCATTACCCCTCGTGCTATCTATACACCTCTCCCTCTCCCAGATATCTTTCAGTGGAATATAGAAAACAAGTGATCTCTTCTCTAATTGACTAAACAGTTTCTGTATCTCCATGTCTTCAAATATTATTCTAGCCCCTTTCCAAAAACCTTTATAATTAGTTTCTCTCTTTCTCCAAATATCACCCATACCATTATCTTCCAAATTATTTCGTAAATTACTTACCCATCCTTTATTTGGTAAACTTAGTTCTTGATACTTCAGGCATTGCTTCAATGTATTCCCCTTCTCTAAATTCAATACTCTATAGCAATATTTTAGTGCCCTTTCTATAACTAACCCTTTTCTTGGAACTCTCCCCATTTTAACTAGAGCTACTTCATTTGCAGTTTAACTTCCTTACAAAACCCCTGTGTACATAACCTGAAACTTTCCATCCTTTTTCCAGGCCCAATATCTCAGTACCATATAGCATTCATGCCTCAACTACCGAATTATATACCCTTTCTAACCATTTAATTTCCATTTCAGGTGTTTCACACAAATATCCTCTTTCAGCTGCCATTGCTGCCTTCTCTTTTGCCAGTGCACATTTCTTTTGCTTCTCCTATTTCCCTCCTGCACCAATTTTCATTCCTAAGTAATTACATTCACGAACCATTTTATATTCTATTCCCTCTTTCTGCCACTTCTCATGTTTACTCAGTTTGGTACCTTTTTTAAAAACTACAATTTGGGTTTTACTTCTATTCACATTTAGGCCCCAATCCGCACATTATTTATCTATTTCTTGTAAAGATATTTTTAACCCGTTTATAATTATAGCACTAATCACCATGTCATCTGCAAACAATAAACCAGGGATTTCTCTAATTAACAAAATCATCAGATAGCAATCATATATCCAGTGCATGTTTAATTACAACAACAAGGAGTAGTAATTTTGCTATTATAATTTGAAGTGAAACTTTGCATACTTCTTTGGAAATAACGCGAATGATATTTAGCACAGCAAAAATGTATTCAGCTACAAATAAAATAATTATAAACACATTATTAACTGTGTTGTGTTACATAAAATATACGCCACATTTTACTCATCAGTATTGATGATTTTAGGATGGTTTACTTCAGGAATATGTAAAATATGCCTATGGTCGCTGTTTTCCAACTCTAGTTGTAACATTATACCGCGTATCTAAGAATTCTGTTTGCATACGTAAACATAAAACAGCTATAATAGTCAGGTGTCCGTTTATAGTATGAAACATTAATTAAAAAGGATAAGCCATACTATGCAAAGGTAAGTATTTCTAACCAGATTCCTCACTATCAGAGTATTTGTATTAATGTTGCACTCGTCCTAACATGAAATAACTTAGTCATTAACTCTCCGTGGCACAAAAATACCGCAAGAATAGCTTGTCATGTTCATTTTTACAAGTTATAAACAGAACTGAACAGTATATGATCAGACTATATTGATGAGGGTTCGAAAACCGTCCTTCAGATAACAAAAGTCCTCTTTAGTGATCAAGAAATATAACGTTAGAAATAAGGTTTTCTCATTGCATTGGTATAAAAACCATCCCTATAGGATGTTTCAAAAATAACTTTACAGCCTCAAAAGCATTCACTCGGTAGAGCATAGTCGCTTATGTCGACAGGCAGTCTATCAGGACCGAATTTCTCTTAAGAGGCACGGAAGCAAGAGAGCTAAGTATTAGGCTTAAGAAAGATTTCCTTATCTTTTATTTTTTCAAACATCACCATAACAATTTTATTACAATGCCATATTTTAAGCCATTTGCTTAGAAAAATAAAATGTGTACAAATTGTGATAAAAATGATGGTAAATTTTCTTTTGTGTTAAAGAACCTATTTATTAATCATCAATTTTCACCTCTTCAACTTAACCTCTCTTAAATATAATACACATGTGCAGCGCTTTTTCCAATTTTGCAAGAACTTCTGAGTCACTTTTCCTTATGTGTTCAACTCCTTTAGCGATTCTGATTTTATCTCATCAATGATGGCAAACGACGTATTTTCATTGTTCTCTTCAGTCTCGTGAATATAAGTCGCAGGGGGCCATATCCGGCGAATACGGTAGCTGTGGAAACGTAACGTTTTTGCTTTTTAACAAAAAAATCATCAACAAACATTGAAGTGTGAGCGGAACATTCACACCGTAAAATTTCCAGGAGTGGTTTTGCCACAATACTGATCATTCTAATAGTGATTCGACGGTTTTTCGAAACCACTTCCTTTGCATTATCGTCAGCAATGGATGTGCGAGTGAGTCCACAGCGGTCGTCGTTTTTGACGTCTTTTCTATCCTTTCTGAAACGTTTCTACCGTTTATAAACTCTTTACTTTATACCAAGTTCTTCTCGGGAAGCCTCCAGGTGAAAAGACGATTAGGAATCGACGTTTCGGGAGTGTACATCGCTCCCATCATCAGGATATTCATTAAATGTTATAACCACAAATGAATCACTGCATATAACACAAATATAAACAAAGACAAAACACTATTCACATTACTGAACAAAAGACTGTTTTCAGTAAATAAAATGCCAGTTCAGCAGATGGCATGAGTATAGAAAATTAATTGGCTCAAGGAAACGTAACTACTTAGCTTGATTATGAAGCAGTATTGACCTTATCTGGAAAAGTTTTTTTCCATGATTTTCCCTTATCCTGAAAGATGAATGTCGGGTAACTCTAAGCTCCATGAACCCTGAGATTATATGAGCATCATCGTCCGATATGACTTAACGTTGGAGGGCATAATATGTGTGTGTGTGTGTGTGTGTGTGTGTGTGTGTGCATGGGCAGGAAAGAGACAGATAGTGACGCTCAAGAGCTGGACACTTGCCGAGAGAGAGAGAAAGAAACAGAGATAAGGAGACAGAGATGTCTGGAGAGTTCCGTGTTTCTCTCGCCGCCGCGATTTTTCTCGGGGGGTCTATTGCATTCTAGAAGAATGAGTGGGAGGTACAAATAAGCGGCAAATTGTGAGAAGAATCAGTTGACGGGAGTAGCAGTTGTGGAGTTGCAATGGTGTTGTAATTGTGAGTCGTGCCGCAGTATTATTTTGTTTGTTTACCTGAGATGGGGTACGAGACGACCTTGAAGACTGCTATTCATGTATGTCACGTTATTTTACTGCTGCAAGGGTTGTACAAAGTTACTATTTACTATAATAAACAGTGTTTTTCAATTTCTGCAAACAAGACTTAAGTTTACGCAGTCCACGAAGTAATGTTGTTCAGGACAACATATAGTGATCTCTCGCTTAGTTTTTGTATTACTTTATAATTTCTATAAAATATGCATTGAAATTATAATCTTGAACTCTCTTTTAGGTTAAATATAAAATAAATGGAAAAACAGAATTTTCTTTATAGTGGATATATAAAAATAAACCATTTTGAATAGAGAAAGTCATTTGGATTAAACCCAAGCGAATTGTTTTTCTTTCCCTGCCACGTATCTACATCAAGTAGAGGACCCGCCTTGGTAGCGTATATGGTAGCATGCCTGCCTCACGTTCAAGAGGTCCCGAGTTCGAATCTCGGTCAGGGTGAGTTATCTGGATAAAGTTTTTTTCCGGGGTTTTCCCTTATCCGTAAAGACGAATGTCGTGTAACTCTAAGCTCCATGGACCCTGAATACATTTGAGCATCTTTTCACCCATTTCATTCACCGTCCGATATGACTTAACGTTGGAGGACGTAATATTACCACAAACAAAAAAAGCAAGTAGAGGAAGTATTCTAGGAATATCACCGTGGATCACCCAACATACGCTTTATGTCTCTCTGAATCTGGAAGGAGAGAATTTAAAAAAAAACCACCTGCAAGTGTTTGGAACGGTATACCTCAAAGACGAATAGTCGCAATTCATGAAGATACTAAAGAAAATCCCATCCATCCCAAACTACTCTTAACATGATATACTTTTCGTTGTTTTGTCTTCTCAAATTCTTGTTCACGAATATTCAAATACCATGTGCTTAAGATATTTCCTTAACAAATAAATATTTCTTGAAATTTCTTTAAATAGCCTGTTAAGCTTTCTTCAGTTTAAATGATTTTATATAGTTTGCCAATCGTAAGGTATATCTAGTAGTCATTGTACGAGCATGGAGGTCATTACAGAGACTAGCTGTTTAGACATCTAACATTATTTTACTGCACCCTTCTTTTACCTAAAAGATATGTGTAAATATCTACTAAAAATGTATGTGTAGTAACATAAGGGGACACAAGTATATAATATTTAAGAGTAATTTTTAGAAAATTGAGTAATAGGTGACATAAATAGAACACATCGGATTCTTATATAAGGACTCGACACTCGCCGTTTGTAGCTTGGATTGGAATAACTTTGTCCAAAATATCATTAAAACATTAGAAGTTGTAGAGAGTAGCTAACAACTTTGACAACTATCAAATTTATTCTGGCTGCAGGAGACACAGAAATAATTGGCGGAGCACAGCATTTCTTCCAGGTAAAATAGGTAAGAAAAAAAGTAATTAAGTTTTATATTATATGTATAATATATATGTACAAATTAGCTCGAATAAAGAAAGTACTGTGAGTTATATACAAGTGCAGTGAGTATATAACTGGAAAACAGAAGAATTAGAAAATATCAAATAAGAATGTTACCAAGTTTCTGCACGTTTAATATTCACTACCTCAAAAATAGAAATACAGTTCGAACAGTTTTAAAACTATCAGCGTTCTAGCTTAGAACTTACTGATTTGAATTTTCTATTGTTGTGATACTTTGCATTCGGAATGACGGACATCCTTTTCAAAATATATTTTAATGAAAAGTAGGATCTACGTTGGGTTTTCAAATTACCTCCAAAAGTAATTATTTCAATGGTGCAGTGAACTTTAATTCACCCACTCACTGCACAAGTTTTAGTGTACGAGAGCGCTCTTGTAATCCAGGGCCAGGACCATAGTAAATAAAATAACTGATAATGGTTGAACATTGTGGTTTCAGTAGCAGGGTCACCAGTGGTATTATTAGTGGTGAACTGGCGGTCTGTTATCCACGTCTGTTGGCGAAATTAACAAATAAGTAACTTGCAGCTAATAGATAGTGCTGAATAATTTAAATCGGAAGCATGTGGTGCAATTTAACTATTTAAGTAAAATGTAAAAGCTTTTAATAGTAAACACGAATTTAAAACCGAGTAATTTTCAGCTCATCATAAAATTAGTTTAAACCCTTTTTTATGTAAAGTTTGTGGTCGAGCGGTTAGACCTCTCGACTCTCACCAAGATTCGATTCCCAGCGACCGCTAAGTGAGATGTAGTGGAAAACACGGTGCTGGAGTGGGTTTTCTCCGGGATTTGCAGTTTTTCCCGCCATCATTGATCCATCATCATCTTTCATATCATTCATCTCACCCTCATATTATCATCCACTTCTCTTGCCCTCACACCAGGCATCGGACTGATCACCCACCCTGGTTCACTATCAGATCCAAAGCTTCGGTTCCTCAGACCGGACCTTAAGGGATCGAGGAACAGGAATCCTCTAACACCAAGATAAGTGGTATACTAGGGGTAAGGTAAACAAGAAGAAGCATGTAAAGGTTAGTTTGAGCTACGGCAATTCCGCTGAAGCGAGTTATTACATCATACATTTCCTAGCTACATCCTAACTTATGGATTGGAAAATCGATTACAAAATAGGTACCGAAGAAAGAGTTAATAAAACCTTTAAAAATGGGTGGAAGTAATAAGAGTAGGATTAATAGATAGTCAACATAAAATATTCAAAGCCATGGCCGGGATTTGAACCACGGATCTCTTGGTTTCCGTCCAGTCACTCAAACCCATTAAGCTACCATGGCCAACTTGCCGTCCTGATATTAAATTTTCCATTTGACTTGTATATTTCCTCATGGCATTGAATTTTTCGTGTTGACTATCAAAAACCTTATCCTATATGCGGCTAGTGTGAAGAAATGATTACTTTCCATCAATTAACTAAAATAATAAGAGTTAAATGATGAAGCCTGGGACTCAAGTACTTACGATAGCAAGTCGCCGCAAACGGTGTATCTCGGATGCGAAGGTCCCTGGTGGTTTAATGGGGAAATATGGAGAATTTAATGTCATGACCGCAAGTTGGACATGGTAGCTCAATGAGTTAGAGCGACCTTACGGAAACCAGGAGATCCGTGTTTTAAATCCTGGCCATGGCATTGAATTTTTCATGTTGACTCTATCTATCAAAAACCTTAGCCTATATACGGCTAGTATGAAGAAATGATTTATTTCCCTCAATTAACTAAAAATTAGAGTAAGATTAAGTTGATAATCTTTAAGAATTAAGTCGCAAACTTCAGCTGAAAAGTATCACATTCCATGTATGCAGTAATAAATACAGGAATCGCGAAGATGATTTAAGTTCATGCACATGACTAATAAAATAGTTAAAACAGTCAACTGGTTACATTACCGGCGCTGAGTGCAGCTTACCACCATGAATGCACAAATGGACCATCATTTCCACCACACGTTCAAGTGGACCCGAATTGGAAACCTGGTTAGGACGAGTTATGAGTTTAAGGAGAGAGAAATGTCGGATAACGTAAGCTAAATGGACCCCTGCCACATTACGAAACTATTTCACTAAGTTCCTTTATTACCCGACGTGCTTGCTCGTCAAGCGAACGTGAGGCTCGCATTTGGATGTAGGGGGTTCGACTTCCGGCGATTGGGATTTGTGGTTTTCTCGGGTCGGTAGGGAAATGTTCTGGTAGCTTCTCTTCTACCAGACTTTCCTGTTCAATTGTATCCGCGCATGATCATTCATGATCATTTGTTTCAGGATTGAAGAACCAGATGACAAGGTTCGGTACTGTGATAAAAATTAAGAGAAGAAGTTGCCCCAAACTCTTTCTCTCTATCACGTGAATATTAGTTCAGTGCTAACATACTGTCACTTTCATTTGTATACAAATATAAGAGTAAGCACGTCAATCATATTTCTTGACCCTCTATTGCTCCCACCATCTTGCGCTGCTACAACTTTTCTCGACGCACACAGAAAGCTCCCCTTTACACTGCTCTTCTTGTCGACTCTTGACACAAATACTCCGATATTCACTGATCAACTGCTCTACTATACTGCAAACTACCTACAGATTCATCACTACTGAACTGGCCCGTACTACACTCCTTAAAATGATTCTCGACTGCTCTGCTCTCAGCACTAATTTGAGCTGAATTGTTACGCTTAGCCACTGCATTTTATACCTACTTCATTATCGGGGCTATAATGCTCTGTAAGTCGAATATTCTAGAGTTGTGGAAATCGAACGCTCTGGAAACATTGGCGCGCTTCAGCGGCTATTTCCGGCGCCGTTACGTCAGTTACTGGCTGTCCTTTTATGATACACTTTCTTGTTTTATTATTCACTTTTTTCTTTCTCTCCCAGGAAAACTAAAGTGCTGGTACAATGTGTTGGCACACACTTAATCCCTCCACGGAGGAAATAGCCGTCGCAGTGACAGTATGTTTCGGAGGGGCGATGGAGGTGCATTTTGTGAAATTTTCTCTCTGAATCAATTGGGATACACACAGATTCATACTGCGGATGTCCACTGAGGGTAACCGCCGGAGCTTCAAAGCTTGAGCAAGGGTTCCAGTGTGGTAAGCATGCATTCAATCTGGAGAAGTTAACGACCTCAACCATGACTGTGCAAGTTACCTGCTGGTTCTATTCCCCTTCTGGAACATCAGATAACACGTTCAAAGCACTGACCTACCCGCGAAAACAAATAGACGCGCTATCAATGAATGCCCTTTGCCACACCTTATTGGATTACTAGGATATGTTAAATTCATTCCGCAGGAACCTCAATAAAAATTATCTTCTGAGGACATATTCAAAAGCAATATAATTATTATTCCCTTCTTTCCCCTTATGACTGGAACCTTTATCACTGAGAGAGGGTTAATGTATAACCGCCTTCACAGACACCTCAGCACTTTTACATTAGCAGGGAGAGGTGAATCCAATCTCGCTAAAGGGCACTTGCTACGAAAGAGGAAGTTTGGTGAGAAATGAATAGCACATCCATTCCAGTCACGCTCCAGCCGGCATCTGCTACCCATTATCATTCATTTTTAATACCGTCCTGAACTTTCCGAGGGAAACCGCAACGCCTGTATTTTCTAGCCTTAGGTAAAGGAAGCGTTACATTCGATAAAATGTGCATGTGGACACATGCATGACTTTCTGTATTTGCTCTTGCACACTCGCTTCCATTTATGCCATCATCGCAGTTTCGGGAGGTATTCTACGTGTTCTTTTTTATTTACATTTCCTCCAAAGTTATGTTATATCGGACGATGAATGAAATGAATAACTGGTTCTCAAATGGATCCAGGATCCATAGAGCTTAGAGTTAGCATTCATCTTTTATGAAAAGGGAAAACCCGGAAAAATCATATCCAGATAATTCGAGATTCGAACTCGGGACCTCTTAAACGTGAGATACGCTACCACCTACGCTACAGAGGCGGGCATATCAAGGAGGTGGTGTGTGTATCTGTTCACATTTTTGCGCATCCAGTGGCGTCGTGTTTTGTCTTCCTTGAAAGATCAGTTTCGCATATTTCCACAATTTTTTTCTACCCCTAAGGTTCATCTGATTTAACTTGCAACGTGACCTACTTAGCACTGCCCCTCCCTGTGACAATGGAGGGGTGAAAAGTTTTGTAAATACTCTGCCACTGCTCTCCGCGACTGCCTAGTCTGCGTCAGACAGCGACAGGTGCTGCAACCAGTGTAGCGATTGCTTAATTACAAACAGTGCTTTTTATTGTCAGTGAAATATGGTATTAATGAAAATATGGCATCAAAACCGGTGTTGTACCAGATAATTAAGAGAAACAAAGATAAGTTCAAACTGTATACAATCGACCCCATAGCAGAATTAAATGAACATACCTTACCTACGTGTCAGTGTGATACGAATGCTATTGAGCTAATATGGGCACAAATCAATGAGGGAGGAGGTAGAAAAGATATGTTCGACAATTTCGTCATAAATTTAGAAATAAGAGGCTCTCCAAATAATCCCTAATTGACGGTATATCTATACTACTGACATCTACCAGTAGTCTTTAAAGCGCTGTGCTTGAAAGTATTAAAGCGGTAGCTACCATATCATCAAGCGGAATCAATAGGATCATTATATGGAAAAATGCGATGTGGGATTAAGCAGTCATTGGTTATCTACGTAGGAATAATGCGTTCTCTCCCGCAACCTCTCTCTCTCTAATTCCCATATTTCAAGGTAAATCAGACAAAATATATATAGTAGTGATGCGATGTGGGGTTAGGCAGTAATGGGTTACCTACACCGATATGGGCTATAGTGCGCTCTCTCTAATTCTCGTGTTTCAAGATAAAGCAGATGAACTCTGCAATTTGTATACATCGCATCAGCTTAAGTTATAGGTCACTGAGAATGAATTATTTATCTTTATTTTTTAATTTCAAGCTATTTACTTGAAAATTGGGACACATAAAATGAGTAAATAAAGAATGGGCAAGAGAAAGCTAAAATGTTTAACTTAAATATTTTCTCAGAAATTAAATATTTTTATTTAGAGAAAAAAAGAAATATATATTTTTGTAAAGCTGCATTGTACATTTATATTTTTTAGAGAAGTATGAAAATTACATTCTGCGATACTAGTAAAGTGAAAATAATTTGAAGTGTTTCATTGAATTTGATATTATTATCGCCTGTGAAATGTTTAGGTTTTATTAAGTTATTGGTGTTAAAGTTCCGTTTTTTAGTATAAACTATCTTTTTTATTTTGTAGAGCAATGAATTAAGTAATTATAAAATCCACATCTGAAACTTTGATACTGCGTTTGAGATTGGATATGCAAACTGACATAGAAACAGGAGTAAAACTGAAATGTAAGGAATAAGTGTCGGACACAGTCATATAAAACCGAGGGAAGAAAACCACACATAGAATGGGGAAGTGTCAGATTCAGTGTACTAAAGAGGAGCACTCGGATAACAAAAATGTCGTTGGGCTTTTAGAAGTGGCAGATCAAGGAAAACATGTGGCAGTTTTCTATGGGATATTTATATGATATAATTCAAAAACAAAAAGTGCCAATTGCACCTAAAATCCCAGTCCTTGGATCCCTAACATATGGTCGTAAAATAAAATCGGAACGCTCCACACACATCTCTCCCTGCTATGTAAGCCTTGCTGAGAAAGCTTGTAAAGTGACGCGTGAACTTAGGACAGCATATATAGTGTACAAACTATATTTTATAAACACACGTGTCTCCATTTCTTTAAATTGTTCGAAATAAGCAGTTGCAGACTTTTTTTAATTTTTCGTCCTCTAACTTTGTCACATTGGACGATGAGTGGAATGGGTGAAATGATCCTCAAATGAGCCCAGGGTCCATAGAGCTTACAGTTACCCGACATTCGTCTTTCAGTACAAGGGTAAACCCCAGAAAAACCTTATCCAGGCAACTAACCCTGACCAATATTCAAACTCGGGACCTCTTTAACGTGAGGTAGACACGCTATCACCACGCTACCGAGGTGGGCATTTGCAGAACTGGTTTTATTACATATTTACTTGTATTTAACAGTGAAATATGGGAATAAGTAGGCTAAATGGTAGCCAAATATTTTAAGAGGTGGTCATTTTGTGATGGTTTGACATTTCACTCTCTTTGCATGACCAGGAGAAAAATAAATAAAAGAGCAAATTACTTCCCACAAGGGGTATTAGAGAAATGATTAACTCAAAAAGCAACAAAATTAGTTCTTTAGAGTGATGTAAAGGTGTTTGTGCAGTAAGGTGTTGCCTATCTCTTCCGAATTACAGATATGCAAAACTAATTCATAACAAATAGGCGTTCAGAAGCTATTTTCAGGAAATTCAACATATACCTACATTTAACTTATCAAAACGTCTTAAAAATATGGTAATATAATCAAAATAAATACTGGCATTTTTCAAAAAGCTAAATTTATTGAACATTTGTCCATATAAAGAGTAGTTTGTGGTTCGACCGTTCTGAGAAACGGTGAAGTCAAAGTATAAAAATTTTGCCATTGACGGATTCTTCGTGTTTTGAGTTCCAAACTTCATATAAACAGACGCATGCATACCTAAGTATATATACACTTTTATAAAGAAAAAAGAAAGTTTTTTTCGTTCAAGCTATTTTTCCCAGATATAAATTATAATTGGTCTGAAGTACACGATTGAAAGATAGTAAACTTATACCATATTTTCATTTTGTAAATATCTACTTAAGTCACAGAGTATTTAAGAATATCACCCAACTCAAGCAAACCTCTAAGGAGAAACAAAACGCATAGACAGACAGTACACATCCATACACATGTTTTTAAAACTTTTTGAATTCAGTTTTTACTGTCACCACATTAAAAATTCGTCCAAGGGGCAGCACCAGAAATCCATTCATTAACTCACTAACTTCGTCAATTACTTGCGAATACTTATTAAATATCCTCTGACATTTTACGCATAATATTCTAGAATGTTCTGGAGGCAGGGAGAAGGATAACCTCCAACGATTGTTGGTACCACTCCAGGCCAGACGAACAGGCACTTTTAAAGAATGTTATGTAAGTGGCTGCTTTGTTATTCTACACTATGGTACAAGTTGTAAGTTAAGTCTTACAGGACATATATCGCCCTCATCTTTCTCCAGAGGGTCGTTGGAGCACCACTTCTGTTGCTTAGTTTTGCTTGTACTTTTTTCATTGATTTCAGAAGAGGAAAGAAAATAGACCTCTTAAAAGAGGTCTGTTACCCTGCCTTAGTATTATGGATGTAGTATACTTAACTTAAACTTCGGAAGTAAAAAGCGAGAGCAATTTTGTTGATGAAGCGTTCCAATTTCCTGTAGACGCATTCACTGATCGCCAAGTAAATCTCCCATAGGCAGGTAGGCAACAGTAATTTACTTTCTGAATAATGATTGCCCTAAAGAAGAGAAGGCGCTGAAAGAAACTTAAGGAAATGAAAATTGTGAACAGATAATGACAAAAACGTCCTTTCGAGGAAGTTTCCAATACATGCCTGCTAAAATCGCATTACAATAAAAATCGAATGTGTTATTTAAGACGCATTTCTCCAACGAATCATTAATTAAATCCTCTTATTAAAATCTGCTTCAATTAATCAAGATGAACGTTTGCAGAAATATTTTCATTACGTATTATTCTTTTAAGTACATATAAACGGGATGTAGGAGTCCCAGCAGAAGTTCATATCGTTAAAGTTTGAGTTTTAAATTCTTTTAAGTTACATTATTTGCACATTATAAAAAACAAAAAATGAAAAATAAAATAAAATCTGAGTATCAAATAGCCCGTTCTACTGCTCTTTAATTACTATAACAAACTACAAAAGACTCTTACCTACAATCTTAAATTTTCTCTTCTGCAACTGGTATCCAAAGCTTCCTCCTACTGGTATCCATCTGCTAAAGGGACTGGAATCAGTAGATGGAGTTGGTTCGTCAGTTCCAGATATCCGAGTTGTCATCTCTCCTCTTCTGCATAATCATTTGTGTCTGTCAGCTCTGATAATGTCCATCATATCTCCTCTGGCTCTCTTGGGATTCTCCTTCTTTGGGTGGTTTCTGTTCTTCTTTCCGATATCCATAACTGGCGTCTTCTATTCATCGATCGTTGGTCCTAAATTACGTCTCCTCAAGTCTGATAATATGACTCTTTAGTTTCTCTGGTCTTATTTCACTCCGATGAACAGAGTGGGAAGGCTCAGGCGGTGTCGTCTGGGGCCCGCATTCGGGAGGCCCGAGTTCGATTTCCGTGGCCGACCTACCTGACCCATGGGTCTTTTTGGGGTTTTCCATGGTCGTTAGGCGAATGCTGGGTAGGTTAATTACATCCCTCAAATTTCGTGTCCCTCCATTTCATCTCCATTCTCATTCCATGTCATCTGTCATCTGATGGTCTCTTTCAGGGTAGAAGTGTCGGCGGGTGTCTCGGTGGTGCATGGCAGGATGATATGCTCTCAAGAAAACTACTTCCTCCTCCGGTAGGTCGGTTGCTGGCCTCCACTCCTCTGCTAGGATCATTTCGGGACCGCCAGCCAGTGAACTTCAGGGCTCGGATTGCCAGCCTGGGACAATTAGGCTCGTTTCCGTCCCGCTGTGGGGTGCGAATTCGCTGTCCTGGCCAGTCGGGGGAAGTCTCTATCCGAGTAAACTGTAGGGAACTTGCCCTCTTTACTGTCGTGACTCCTTGGGTCAGCCACCCTCTGTCTCTTTCGCCTCATTCTTCCTCCCGTGGATGCCACACTTGGGAGCATAGGCACAATGGGCCCAGCATAATTGTCTAAGTACGGAATTCCCTCCGCACTGAAACCCTAATCCCTCAGACTATCCCTTAAATAATATTATTTTCTCGTAGGTTGAAATGTTACTACATTTGAACTCTTTTGTCGCGGGTCATATTTTCCTCTAACGCTTTAGTGGATATTATCTAAGACATATTATCTGACTGAGCATAATCTTCTGCTTCTCTTACGATGTTCCATAAGCATTTTCTATGGAGTTTCCTCCGACCGTCGTCTACTAGTTCACTATTCCTTTTAAATATACATTGTATGGACCATGTCCTGTAATAAAGTGGAAAAGGCCTTTTCTTATTTTTATATATTCCAATTTTAGCCTCTCTTTAATGACCGGAAATAAATCGTGTACTCTTCTTCTTGCGCCTTATAAGAAACAACATAAAGAAGACAGCTATTCAAAAATACCAAAAATTTAAATATTCAAGCCAATATAAATGAATATCTTGGAAAATGTTGATGCACAAAAAAGATAGAAATAAAGTGTGGGGTTTAAAGAAGATATGAAACCACAATATTTTTGTGGAGTCATATTTATCCACTTTTTATGGTGTCAGCGTAAAAATGCATTCAGATATAAGACATTTCAGAATCTATTCACAAAGAAATGTCAAGGTAAAATATATTCCATTAGTCATATAAATGTTTTAAATGTCTGGTATTTTATTTAAAATCTATAGTCCTGTTTTAATCAAATTATTAAGATGAGTAGATATTTTATCCACATACGGGGTAATTTGTTTTGGAAACCGTCATGTCTTTGGAAGTGCTGAACCTCGTATTTATCCACTTTGTTTTTTATCTCTAAAACATGTTTTTACAAAGGATTTGAGAACGCTTGCTGCACGTCATGTGGCTGTTGCACATCAGAAAGTTCTTGAATACTAAAGCCTGGCTTCCTATTTATTCGTTATCACACCACCCCTAGGTATTATAACTCTCTCGAAATAACATTTTACTCCATTATATGCAACACATATATCTTTCTCCTGCGCATTTATATTTTAATTCAGGTAAATGGTAGAGAAATATTTAAAATTATGAGAACGAGCAGGTGGGTGCTGTGACGCGAGCACAAAAGGGAAAAAGCAATCTTGATAAACTTGGAAAAGCGAAATATATATATATCCTGTTCATAACAGAGACCAATGTGTGGGGTAGATAAAACAGCTCGATGTGGACCAAATGCTACACACTGACGTAAGTGCTGTCCATCAAGTCAAACCTGATAAAATCGTATAGTACCGAAATCCACCTATAACGACAGAGCGTTGAGGCGTATCGACCTTCGGGTGAGCAGCGCTGTGATTGCTGCTTATCGGGTCTTATCTGGTCAATTACAAGAGTGAAATATTAGTAAGTTGGTGTACAGTAAGCTACGAAGCACAAATAGAGTGATTGGAAGCTGCGTGTGTCTATATGATATGTTTCCTCGCGCCTGTCGATGTATGACACATTGCTGTCCAGAAGACATGATTATATCTGAACAGAATATACAAACACTGGACTCGCAGTGTTTGTGTGATAAGCTGAGGTAAACATCTCTGTGTTGGAAATGTTTCCCGATACGCTTTCTCGCTTTGCCATGTACAACCACTTTATAATTTGATCATACTTTGTTAATGAGCCCGTTGTTTACCTGCTAGAGTCTCAGAGGAGAATTTACTTACTAAGGACCATAAACGACAGGAAAAGAGATGTTGTGCTCACGTGACTTTACCTATTCATTCTTCTGCGGACTACTCTTATGGATATATATGAATCACAAGTTTGTTCGACAGAGGTTTGCGTAGATATTGCAAGAAACGACATGGAGTTAAAATGTTTAATCAAGTTTTATTGCTTTAAAGCTTGAGATTAAATGTTCAAAGTATACCGAGCACATATATAAGACTAATTCACTTGTTATGAAATAAATATATTCATGAATAATACGTTTGTGAAGAGGTTTAACAAATGGAACCTTACATAGGTTCGTTCTCCTTGCCAGCCAGACGTGAAGTGAAGTAAAGTGACGCGGCCAACGGTTCAGTGCTTTAGTTCAAAAACTGTTCCTTAGCCGACCACCTCTTTCAAATCAATACACATTTATTTATTATCCTTTACTGGTTCTATCTTATTTTGACTGTTACTTGCTATTTATATTCTCATCATTATTTATATCTCTTATGCCCTTATTAATTATAATATATAAATGTCTCTTAATCTGCCTCTAATACTTTATTTCTGTAGCATTATACTGATGACGTCAAATAAAATTTGTTACCGCTAATACCCAATTAGTTTCGGTATCAGCTTTTTGTATAGTAAGACTTACTCATGTACACGTAATTCAGAATGAAGAATATTTCAGAGGACATTCCCTGAAAATTCCTGATATGCATTTCAAAACAATATCGTAACTACAGTAAAAACTCTCTAAAACGGTACGAAACGTTTTGTTCCCCGTTTACACAGATTTCTGCCTCACCAGAGCGCTGTGTTTGAATAAAAAGAAATTACGGAAGTCGTCATCATCGTTGTCGTCGTTGTTATTCTTGTTATTGTTGTTATTGTTGTTATTATTACTACTGCTATTATTACTATTACTATTATTAATACTATTATTGTTGGTATTGTTATTATTATTAATTTATAATTGTTTATTATTTATCATTATTTATCATTATTCTTTACGTCCTCCAACGTTAAGTCATATTGGACGGTGAATGAAATAAGTGAATTGATGCTCATATTAGCTCAGGGTCCCTCGAGCTTAGAGTTACCTGATATTCGTCTTACAGGATAAGGGAAAACCTGGGAAAAACCTTATCCTGGTAACTCTTTTTGACCGAAATTCGAACTCCGGACCTCTTGAGTGTGAGGTGAACAGGCTACCTCCCATGCTACAGAGGTGGGCGCATAGACGCGCAGATTTAGATTAAAGAAATAATAGATAATGAAATGTAAATAATAATAGGCTCATATGTATGTATACTATATTCTCAGCTAAAGTTTAATAATTGTAGTTGATCGCGTAGTTTCTCTGTCTGATTTATTTTTCCCCTTCCAATCTGCAACTGTCTGCATATCAACAGCATCTGCTTCACCACGCACAGCATTCAAAATGGTGGCGTTTGAAACCTTAAGGTATCCATTGGAAGCTCTGAAATGGCCTTTGGCTAATTTTCTTGCTGTCTCTAAAGCAAT
Organism: Mantis religiosa; assembly: GCA_030765055.1. Lineage (NCBI taxonomy): Eukaryota > Metazoa > Arthropoda > Insecta > Mantodea > Mantidae > Mantis > Mantis religiosa. The sequence continues at coordinate 100,187,175 of CM060952.1, forward strand.
TATTCAGAAATAGGTATTCCTTTAACGCGCACTAACAAACCACCCGAACATATCACGATTTAGTTCTATATTCTCTGTAGATTTTGTGAGGCGTTTCACATGCCCTGCTGCTCCCTTTAGTCACTCGCTTTTAATTTTTATTTTGTTTTTCAGTCTCGTAAGTATGAGTTCTCCCCCATTTTGAACAACACAGTTAATTCATTTGTTAGATGTTTGTTCCTTTCTTGTTCTTCATTTATCTTTAATGTCTTCGTCCAATGATAATATCTTATGTTTAGATCTCATTTTACAGAATTTGTGTACACACAAACAATGCTTTTAAATATCACTTAAGTTCACAGTTTTCTTCCACTCGTGCTAGATCACTTTTAAGAACAAACCTGGGAATAAATACATTTCAAAACAGTTGTAACCTTGTCATGTGTGTTGGAGGACAGTTATGAGAGCTAAATGTTAGTTTTAACTTTTCCTCGAAGGATTACTTACACACACAAATGTTAGTAAAAATGTCCTTTCTATCCATAATGTTTCAAAGCGTGTATTTTTGTGAACACTGAATGGAATCTTTTGATAGAATGCAGTACTTCGTAAATACTACAAATGCGTAGGTAATACACAAAATAAAAATAATCTAAAGCCGAATTTTAAATGTTTTCTCTGTTAAATGTTGTCCTAGATTCACAAAACTCTTCAATATTCCCCTGCCTTTCTCTTTAGTCTGCAAACATTAAAAAGTACATCTTGTCAGTTTTTAGCTAACAAATGCTGGTTCAATGATTTTTAATATTAGCAAGTTCTCTCTCTCTCTTCAATTATTTAGCATTTCCTATTAATAAAGTTGATTATAGTATAAAGAAATACTGAAAAATGTTAATACAATGATTGTTACTTTCAAAACGTTTTGGTATCGCGTTCATATCGTAGCGCTATAAACAGATTGCAATCTCTTTTGTTTTCCTGTTCTGAGCTGCTAAACAGCAAGGATCTGCACATATTTCTTGGAATGGAAATGTCAAAAGCCTTGTTTTACTTTATATATATATACATATATACATATATATACATATATATTCTGTGAAGTACAACTATATTGTTTTACACCATGCCATTCTCACCTTTTCCTCTTTATAATATTAATATAGATACGTAAGTGAAGGCAGCTAATCCTGTAAAATGTTTTTATAACATTTAAGATCCCCAAGGGCGTAGGTATGTTCCATTATTTCAATTTCATTATATACTTTCATGCTGACAAAAGTTTCGGCGAGAATAAAAATAAGAGTAATTTAAATTGGAAGAATATTAATTAGAACAATGTTAACTATTAATTATAATAAAAGCAACTGTCTTATTGCTTTCACCTGTTTCCCATACCAACTACTATGAATTTTATATAATTTATATATTTTATTCTTACAAAACTTATTTCCCCCTCTACTTCAATTTAGATGAGCTTTAGCAGGAATAAATTTTCTATCACTTTTCGCTGTAGATAAAAATGTCAGAGAAAGAAACAAATATTTTGAATATTTAAATTTCCAACTAGGACAACGATTAAGCAATAATAAATAATTTCAAAATGATTTAGGTGTGTCTAAAAAAAGGTATTTAAAATATAGTGACTTCATTTTTATGTATATGATTGTCGATTTCTTTTGGATGAATGAGACGTCAAAGTATATTCCAAGAAAAATAAAAGTAAAGTTTTATTTTTATACAGTGTTTGTTTAAATACACGCATTTTAATTAAAAGAGTTACATAATTTTTTTTAGAAAAATGATACTTCAAGGTCAGCTGTTTGAGTTTGAGGTTCTTTCTCGAACCTTCTTGTTATGTTCTTGGAAGTTAGAGAAATCAAATGCTACATTTAGTATTTAACCAGGTTTCCGGTGCTTTCCAGTACGTATAGGTATAGTAGCCGTATTCCCATAAAAGTCCTGGGTGTTCAGCTGGCGAGCCTGTTTTCAATATCCGCTTGGTGCCTCATGTATGCCCAGGGCCTGTTAACTTAGATAGGAAACCAGGAGACACATTAAGGTTCGCGAAACACCCTGGGTCTAAAGATACATTTTGAGCGCTGCATGCGCCGGATTCAATGCCGCCAATATAATTATTTTGGCTGCCGTGTTGCATACTAACTAATGTATAAAATAACTTCTGCTTAGTTCCAAATAGCTATTGTATTATTTTACTAATTATGAAGTAATTTTCGTAATATTATTGGCCTATTATCGACCTTATTTGAGCTCAATGTACGATATGAATAAGACACTACATTGGCTAAACTGTAAATATTTGAATTAAAGCTTTAACGGCAAGGAGGCCAAGCCAAATTAAGTTCTGAATACAATTTTCATCGATTTGCGAAATTGTAAAAATTTGAAAGAACTACGAGGACGTATGGGCAGCAGGAAGAACTAGAATAGATTTTCACAAAGACCTATTGGTAAGTACGATTTAGCATGTAGCTAAATACCGACAATTAATATGACATAACCTGAAATGTGCCTTAATACATATTCATGCATAGTTAAATTCTCTAGATTAATGTAGCACCTTATAATGGAAAAAGTGTGCTGTTTTACATACAAAAGCATTAGTTTCATTAACCTTGTTACTTTATTACTGCAATAATGGGTTTTCTGTTTTTTGTCTTTCAGGGGTCATCCATCATCTCAGGCTACCAGGAATACGATGGCAGAAATCAGAGTGCAGGATTACTGGATATTGTGAATGTTTCTTGTTTTGGTGATGTGCAGTGATCTTCAGGAACTTTAGTAATGTAGCACAAAGCATTCTTTCCCGCGTATACAGCAATTTAATGTGGCATATCAAATATTTCTGAAAGTTTGAGTTTCATTTCATATCAGTGGAAAATTTAACAAAAACTTTGAGGAATACTGTGGCCAACAAGGAAAAGTGAAAAGTGAAGTTATTTTAGACAGTTGATTGGGTGTATTAGTTTTTGTGTTTGTACTTGTAGTTTTAAATTTAAAATATATGTCATATATAAGTCCATGTAAGGTAAGTAATATCCAGTTTAAATTACTGAAAAAATAGCTGTGAATTTTCAGATATACCAAAATTAGCATCATCTGTGTTTATGTATAATCTAGGTGGCTTAAATTAAAATATTTGGGCGAGATGCTTGATATGAATTTTATAAACTTTTTCTTTAAATTGCAATGATAAGTATTTTGAAGAATTAAGTTCTCTTAACCTTACTCATCAGTGTATATCTACATCATTGATCAAGAATGTCACAGCTTTTAACAGCAATTAAAAGTATGATCTGAGATTCCATAAACCTAATTTGTTCTATATTGTTTAATGCAGTAGTCACTATGCAATATTGTTGTATACACTATACTTAATTATGTACCTGAATAACCATCTTTGAAGAGATCTGATGGTATTAGAATTTATTTGAAAAAGCTTTACAAGTTTTTAGGTGTAATTGTGTATTGCAAGAAATGATTAAAATGCCATTGTGTCATCATCATTATATGCCACTTTTAATTTTATTTCTATTATTCCAATTATTCTTAAAACATGCACAATGTCAGCTAGCTAGGACCTAAACACAGTGTGGCTTGATCTCAAATTAGTAAAGCTTCACAATAAATAATAGGTTATAAATCCTCTTCCTTGTTAACACACAAACACACACAAATGGGTTCAGAAAAATAACAAGTTCAAGTGATATTTGCACAGCATTTATGTATTCTGTGGTACATCTGTTCTCAACATGTACTTGCCACCATTTATGAGTAATATTGGTACACAATTTCTGTAATGCTAACCATTTTAACAGTGATATAACGTTTCTAGCGTGACCCACAGAAATGTTACACGTGACATGAAACTACACTGTAAAACATCCTCTTATTGTTCTAAGTTGGAATTAAAATCTCAATCTTTGGCATGGGAAAAAGATGTTTAACCTAATATATGAGCCATTTGTTACATGCAGTGATGCGAAACCACATAATAATTTTGAAAAGTAGATAAAACTGCATATTATTTTGCTATATAATGCACTTCTTGTTTCTTTGTGGTGAACACATAAGGGAATTATGGACTGTCAAAAGAAATAATGGTTAGATGTGTGAGCAAATAAATTACATTACTAAATTATTTTCTATTAACTACTCAAACACACAGTTCCATCACTTTCACTTCTTAACTAAAACTACAAACAGCATTAATAGTTCATAGTGTAATCTTTCATTGAGTTATTTATTTGACACACATTCAGTTGTATGTCATGGACTGAGAGGTTTACACTATGCAGAGGGCTCCATTTGCCATCTTAGTGATAAAGTACATTGCTTAAAGTCTTATCAAGTTAAAGCAAGCCATTTATCCAAACAATTGCTCTGCACATTAAGCAAATTATACTTCACAGTCAGATAACTACATGAAATAATCTCCTATTGGAAGATACACTGTGCATTAAATTTTATTTTTAAAACTGCACATTTTCTTCTTCAGCATTCATTACTGTGCATATGCATGCCATTGAAGCATTCAAAAATCCAACGCTATAATATTCTTGTGTTGTGAAGACAGAGTTAACCTTAGGACAATTTTAAATGAATGATACAGCTTTACTGTAATTATTATTTTTCATAATTTATTCTGCACTTGTGAATGTTAATTCAACCAAAGTGATTAGAAGTACATAAAATAGTGCCATTTACGAAATTTATGTCACCAGTTGCCAATACTGACTTCTGTACTAATTTGACATTATTAATCTTATATGAATCGATCACAAATTTCAGGTTTTTCTCTGAATATACTTTAGTATACTTGTGCTGAAAATATTGTATGTACTATTGAGCTTTTAAAATTCTTATTAAATATAACCATTAAGCAGAGCTGCTTTGTTGTCATTTTAAAGAAATAGTGCTATTTTTTGTACATAGTTGTTGTTATCATTTCAAATTTATATACATATTTCTTTAGGTTTTTTTTTCTCACTGTTATTACAGGGAATTTTTCAACATTCTGTGTACAAAGAAATTGCACTACATATAACATTATGGTAACCTTATCTGTTTTCCTGTATCTACAGAATCATTATTTTAGTGTTAAGTTATCTTTAATTTAAGTATTACACTAAGAAGCTTGAGGGAAAGGGGATACAAATGTCTTGTATAATCTCAACAGCATCTTAAGTGATCTCACTCTCTCGTTTTTAAAATTTTAATTGTTTTTAAAGACAAAATTATCAATTTGCAACAGGAATAAGATATAATGCTTTGTGGAAGTCAATTATTCATATTTAAGAGGAAAAGTTCAAGTGGATTCTTGACATTTTTTTCACAAATTGGACAACTTCTTTCGAAGTCACATCTCGCACACTGATGAATAGTTTACCGCATATTTCCTCAGCGTATTTGACGCGTATTATGCTAATATGCGATAGTTGAAATGCGCGTAAACTATTCATGTGTGGCGAGATGTGATTTCGAAAAAAGTTTGATTCTATCAGTCAGTGAATACGGGAGCCGAAGGAAAGGGGAAGCGAATGCACCATAGCTCGGTCGGAATATAAGCTTACTACATTACCGGTCTTACCAGCCGTAGTTGCCAAGGTCGCCGGGGTCTAAAGATTCAGGAATGAGCGCCCTATGCGTCTTCAGTTTTTAACACGGAGTTGAGAATCTGGTATTAATCTGTGGTGGTGAGAGTCGCTCCTAAGGTAAGCAATGCATTATGCCAGGGTTTTTACGGAAGTAATCTAACTCTACTAAGTAAAGAAGAATTGCATTCCAAAAATAATTTGCATTCGGATAAATCATGTTTTGATACGCCTTAGATTAAAAAAACGCAATGTTAGGAAAACATGCATTTGTACCCGTGAACAGCATAAATGAAAACACAGAACTGGAGATCCCCTTAGTATTATGGCATAAACCTTTTTTAAGATAGTCGTATTACTGGACTGAATTTTGCAGCACGCATTTCATGCTTTCATACTATTATTATTTTAATCCCTTGGCCTTGCAAAGAGAATACAACCCCAAAGCTATCACATAGTGGCCAGAACTTAAAAGGTTTGATTTTCACTTAATTTACTGTATTTTCATATATTGTACCTTTTAATTTTTTTCTGTTTTCCTCGATTCACATGCAATAGTTCGAAGAATAAACCTTTGTAAGATTAATTTGTACATGAGTAGAGAAAATCATGTGACTGTACATAACTTATATTTTAGTTGTACTGTTCACAGACGCACGTAGGATATGCGCACGGATCTTTTAATTATTTTTTCTTTTCTTTTCCTTTCTTTTTTATTTAATGGAAACTAGAAATGCATGTAAAATATGGATAGGGGAGAGTAAAGTAATGACGCTTATTTAAGAAAAATTGTTCAGCAACCTCAAATATAATTAGAGAAATAATTTTTAAAACAATAAGTTGAAAGTTACATGAATAGGCTCTAGAAATTAATACAATCAAGACATTTACTTAAACAGGAAGCCATGAAAATAAACAAATATAAAAGTTTGGGTCGAGCAGTATTGCCCGCCATGTGCGGTTAATAGCGTTTAAAAATAATTAAACCATTTTAATATTTGTATGGAATAATCGTTTTTATAATTATCAGGTGTGTCAGCTGCGCTGTATTCTTCATGTGCCCATTCAGGGCAGGAGACACAACGGAACCATAGTTAGCTATTTTGTACAAGTTCTCTAAAATAAAACATATATCTTTTGACACAGGTTCTAAATCAAGATCGTCATCGTCACACACATTTAATTAGTTAATAGAATCTTCATCGCTGGAGTTATCAGGCAAATTGATTTTTCTTCCTGCTTTTCGTTTCTTGTGATTCTTCTTTTCGGCATTTTTGGTGCTATTCCTTTTGGTTACAATGTTTTTGTGCTACCTTTCAGGGATCGCCGTCTCTCTACTTCCTGCAATTTTTCCTTCACTGGAGAGACTGTTGGTATCTGAGACCTCACTTTATTTAGCTTTCGTCTAGTGGTCATCTTGGAAACATTTGAGGGACTTGCAATGGGGGAAATATCTGCGACAGAAATTTTGGTAGAGCTTTTGGACTTTTCTGGGTCTCTGGAGATAGAAGTGATTGGTGAGGAAGGGACAGGCCTAATTCTGCTAACTGGAACAATGAATTGGTAGAGCACTCTGATAGTGTTGTTCAGTGGCAATAGAACTGGTTGTTGCTGAGGTCATGTCCAATACAGGCGTTTCTTGATGAGTAGATCCGCTAGAGATATTTCATGATCTTCGTCCGCAACAGAAAGTGTCTGTTATTCTCTGGTTGTTGGACTACCGATAAGTTTTCTACGGCCATAAAATCTTCATCACTGAGCTGATCTGGGTTGAGAGGCCAAATACCAGTGTACTAAACCCATGAGCTGCTATTTATTTCTATTTTTGTATAAGATTAATGAAAAGTAGAAAATTCCATATCACTTTAAGTGATCCGTTGGATAAAATAATTCTAACATTCAAATATGTGTTGGACAATGGCAGTCGCCTGGTGGTTAATAGTTCTCAAGAAAGAGCGCCATTACCCACCGAAGACATGTTGGATTTATCATTAGAAAGACACTTCAAACACTGCACCACAAGATCGACTAAAATATAAATTTGTAGCCATAAATAGGGACTCTCAACTTATGTAATTTATAAAACATGTTTAAAAATCTATTCAGTGTTACCTTGTAATGATCTTGGTGTATCTGCAATAAGAAATCTACTCAAAACACGCTTCTTCTCAACAAAACCGCATACACTGCTCCATGGCAACGATACTCCTGTGTGTTACCCTGACTGTCCGCTATATGTCAGTGGTATACAGTATCTGCTAGAATCATTGTGTCTCAAGAATATTATTACAGGAGCGCCATTGTCCGCTAAGCGCCATTGTACTACTTTCCCCTATAGAGCTCTTGGGTGGATTTCAATATAAACGAAGAAGTAATTTTTAATTTATTGTACAATTTTTAATGGATTTGTACGTCACCTGCCTTGAAACTCGGAGAAAACCTTTACTTCCCCATTCCCTGTTCACCTCCGTGCTTGAAACATCAATTGAGACCTCAACGCACCTGTATTCTATGTAACCTAGCAATTGAAGGATAAACCTAATTTACATCGAGTCGCCACTACTCACAAATGTTTCTCTGTCATCTATAGTTAATGGTGAATGCTGCTTTATATCAACAAAGAACATTTTTCTGTGTATCACGCACGCTTTTGTTCTCGTTTGTTTTGTTCTGGGTTTTTAACGAAGTCAGACAAGCTTGTTTTCTTTGCTGACAGACATTCAGCACAAGTCAACATTTTTAAAACAGAAGGAAATTCCAGCATATTTTGCAACAAGGAAACACCAGGATTCCCGCATGTTTCTATGAAACACACTGAAAGAATTAGTGAAATAAACAGTGGCTTTAGGACATTTTGCAAACAGAATGACTTTTGCTTTAGGAAAAACGGAATATCTAAATAACATAACTCAGTTATATTATTTAATGTGATGCACCATTTCCCTGGTCGCTTCTTAATTTTGCGGCAACTTTAGGGAATTTTCAAATCTTATCGATTGTTTTTGTGGTTATTGACGTTTGATAGGTTGATTTGTTACTGCTGGAATTCTTCTCCGGTCATGTCCAAGGCTACTCAACTGCTATTATTTAGGTAAAGTATGTTGGATATGGAGATCTCAGGCAATGTGATGAGACAATATGAATAAATTGTAGACTAATTACAGTTTATTCGAATATTTACACAATTCATAATAGGGTCCCCGATGAAAATGTTTCCACTACTCACGGACCATGAATTTCGTTGCTTGACTCCGTGCTCACACGTTCTCATACCTTGGATTTCGCACTTAGACTGCCCTTAACGCTTTGTTTCCCTGATCTTTTTACCTGCGTATATCTCTTTTTTAAGGGGTGAGTGCACTGAACCCCTCTAAGCCTTCCTCCCGTTATGTTCCGTTAGGTTTATATTTTGAAAAGTCTAAGGGGCATTCTTTTCAAGTAGTGAAAGCATTTGTTCGGTGGAACATTTATCAACTCATATGCTACAATATTTTACATTCACACATTAAAGATACACACACAAACACACACACACACACACACACACACACACACACACACACACACACACACACACACACACACGTACACACACACGTACACACACATACCCACCCATATATATGCGAGGGCTGTTCAATAAAGAATGATCACAATTTTCTTTTGACAACGTACCTCTTCTCATCCTCATAATTTTAATGGTCCTTCTCAAAATAGTCTCCCCTGAATGCGATGCACTTGTCCCAGCGTTTCTGCCAGTCTTCAAAGACATGCTGGATACCATTTTTGAGCGATCCTTCAAAATCGCCTCTGCAGCCTTCAGCACTGCTTCTGATGATGAATAATGCCTCCCACGAAGGCGTTTCTTCAAGTTAGGGAATAGAAAAAAGTTTTTGAACCTGAATCAAAGAGGCAGTCAACGGAATGGCATCACACAATATCACCGAAGAAAAAAATTCAAAACTCAGTGGTCGGCAGGGAAAGTTATGGCGACAGTGTTTTGGGATGCAGTTGGTGTGCGTATGATTGATTTTTTGGAGCAGGGATGCACAACAAATTCCGTCCAATACGTCAGAACTCTCAAAAAGCTGAAAGCACGTCTTCGCCCAGTTCGCCCAACAAAATCTATGGTGGATGTTCTTCTTTTGCATGACAATGCAAGACCACACACCAGCCGTTGCACCACTGCATAAATTGAGAAATTGGGATGCCAAGTATAACCTCACTCCCCCCCCCCCCCATAGAGCCCTGACCTGGCACCATCAGACTTCCATCTGTTCGGTGCACTAAAGGAAGCTCATCGTGGGATTCATTTTGAAGATGAGGAGGCTGTGAAAACGTCCGTGCGGCAATGGCTTAGGAAGCAACATCGTGCGTTTTACCACACTGGAATACATGCTCTAGTTTAAAGGTGGACCAAAACTGTGGAAAAGGACGGAGATTATATTGAATAGTGACAAATTAATCGCTAATGTTGTAGTTTTCAAACAATGTAAATTGGATTCAATTTTCTTGGCAGTTAAGAGAGAAAAAAATAGGGGGCTTTACCTTTTGAACCACCCTCGTATTTTTTTTTTTTTTTTTTTTTTTTTTTTTTGCAAACTATACTCACAAAAACTTCTTTCACTGCATAGATAGTAAAATAAAATAATCATTTGCAGAAATGCTGTAGTTATACCTTTACTTGTAGGGGTGCAGGAGTGTGGGTCGCTTTAAGATATCTCTCTTTCAGTGAACACAGAAAAAAATTGAACAGCGAATTATAAATTTACGACAGGTACAAAGAATTTGAAAATTCAAATCAATAATTTAAGCAAAATATCTGAATGGTGGCTAATGAAAATAAAATGAAAAAAGAGATAATGTTTTAAACAAACCTACTTTTTTGTAGTAAGTTTATAAAATATGTAGAAATATTGGCAGAAATCACGATAGTATAATTGTATTAGTAATAAACTACATCCTATGTTTAATGAAACTTGTTAAAGCTATTTTGAATAAATTCAATATAATGAAAAGTTGCATGTAAAGTGTAGTTCGATTTAGTGCATCTTCTTCGAAAAGAATTTGTTGCATTTTATATACTGCTCTGCTTATATGTTAACTACTGCTGTTGAATAATACAATGCCTTTAACATTACGTAAAATGCTCTTTTGGAATCTCAAAACATACGTCTCATATTGAATTGCTTGTTAGAATGTCTTATTATTACGTAGGTGCTAGAGGAGGTATATCAGTATTTGTTGTTTGAGATATTTGTTGTGCTATATATTATCTGTATCACGTAATGCACTGTCCCATTGGTTTTCCAGCTTAGCATCCGTATTTATGAGTTACATCTATCGACATACAGTCTGTCAAAGTGCATTTATTTATTGGAAACATCAGAAAATGTCGTTTGAATCATTCGCATCCATAGTTTGCTTTGTTTATCTTTACTGAATTTATAAACAGGCCAGTTCAGCAAACAGAAATATCTTGCAACGGAAACAAAAAGCTAATAATTAACACAATGTTATTTGATTGCCATTGCAACTATTTGTAGTCAAATTAACAACACCATACTTCAAACAGCGTCAACTGTCAATGATGACACTCAACAAATGAAGAGCTTGTGTTTATTCAAGAGACTACTGAGTCACGTTCATTATCACGCTTATTAAAATGTAACGTTTCAGTGATTTCACAAGAGATTTAACTTTCGTAATGCTTTACAGAATGTATTCAGAATGGTGTGAGAGTATCTTTGGGGAAGAGGGTGATACAGAATAGCTGAAACTCGAGCTGACAGCCATGCCTTTATTCCTACATAGTCAGTATTACAGATTTATAGTATGAATGAGATGTGACTGAGTGAAAGATCTGATGGCTCAGCGTGACCAACGAACATCCTTTCCACTTTTTACAGTATCAAAACACAACAGTAAATGGACACTAAAGTCCCTTGTCAGTACTCGGAGCTAGTCGAGTGTGTTAACCAGTAGATTGCCAAGAGACCCTCCTAGAAATTCCACTTTCACCTCACTTCAGTGGTAGGTAATTAATTATCTACATGCCTCACAGTGTTAGAAAACTTAAGAGTAGCGTGTGAATGTTCTCATAACTACCTACACTTTACTATTTAGAGTTGCAAAATTAAATTAATATAAATGCAAATAATTGATTTAGGTTTGTGTAGTGTAAAGTCGGTATTCCGTTTATTCTGTATTTGTCATAGCTTACTTTCATTCTATCTAAACATTCTCATGGCTATGAGAATGCTGGGTGAGTGTAATGCAAAGTTTTCGTTAATCTTAGGGCAGTCGACACTATTAACGCATTCCTGTTTTTAAATTGCCGCACACACAGCACGGAGGTGTCGTTGAAGGTGAACCCTGCTCCATGGAACAGGGGCTTTCGACTTGTTGCCATCCCGGGAAACTGTCCCTTACTGGCATTATGTGGGTATTAAGTCATCGAGCGGTGGGTAGATGGTTGACTTTTGTTCTGGATTTTTTATATAACTAGAAAGAGAAGAATGGATAGAATGATAGAAATAGAAAGTGACGAGAATGGTAAGATTTATGGTATGCCTTATGTTAGTTTGGAAGCACAACCTTTGTGGTAGGTTCTTGGATGTTTGTAGGTAGCCCCGGGGTCTATATCATATTCCCCGAGACCCCTGATGAGATGGTTGAAATTGGATGATAGGTCAGAATACAACTTATGTGAAGGGTTTAGAATGTAGCTGGTGAGATTGGGAAATGATAGGTCGTTGTGTATGTTGATGTTGGGGATGTACCATTCCGCACCTTTAGCAATTCTTAGATAGAGGTTTGGCAGGACCTGGAGTTTATTTAATTGTGAGGGTGCTGCAGCACCCCACACTTGACATGCGTTAGTTACAGCCGGCCTCAGTGTCTGTTGATAAATGAGACTCATAGGTGACTTTTTATTATAAAGCGGGTATAGCATACCAAAGCGTTTTGTAACTTTGGAGGGAACAGATAGAATGTGGGCCTTCCAAGTAAAGCGTCGCGTATACAAAATATGTACGTGTGAAAGACGGGGCGTGAGAAACAGGGAAGGATATTGTTGAACCTTGAAGTTCGTCTTGTTTAACTTGACACATGACCTACTTAGCGCTATCGCTTCGTGTGACAAGGGAGATGTGACAAATTTCGTGTTGCCAAATTTCGGATGAAATTGCCGTGCCTAGTCTCCATCAGCGACAGGTACTCCAAACAGTGCAAGGCTTGCTTATTTACAAACAGTGCTTTATATTGACAGTGAAATATGGTAGTACTGGAAATCTGGCAACAAAACCAGTGTTCAATGACATAACTAAGAGAAACAAGATAAGTTCAAACAGTAAGCAGTAAACTCTATAGTAGAATTAAATGGACATGCCTTACTCCCATGTCACTGTGATAAGAATGCTTTATAACTAATATGTCACAAATTAAAGAAAACGCGACGAAACATAATATTATGGCATTTAAAGAAAGAGGTACCGCGCGAGATGGCTCAGGCGGTTTCGTCTGTGGCCCACATTTGGGTGCCCCGGGTTCGACTGCGGAGGTCGACCTACTTGACCCATGGGTTTCTCTGGGCTTTTCCCGGAACGCCAGGTTAATTACGTCCCCCATATATCCTGTCCCTTCACTTCATCTCCATAATTATTTTATATCATCTTTCATCTGGTGGTCTGTTTCAGGCTCGAAGTTTCGGCGGGTATTTCGACGGTACATGGCAGGATAATATGCTCTGAGTGAACCAGCTGCTCCTCCGGTAGGACGGTTGTCCAGGACAATTAAGATTGTCCCCTCCTGCCTAGGGAAATTTCCATTTAAGTAAACTGCAGGGACCCTGGCCTCTTCACTGTCGTGGCTCCTTGCGACGGTCGCCTTCTGTCTCCTTCCGCCTCATTCTTCCTTTTGGAAATGCCCCACTTGCTATAATAGACGAGGTTTGGACCTCCGTGCCGAGTCCTCTTCGTAATCCAGTTCAAAAGAACGAGATATGAGATTTTTCATAATGCAGCACTAAACAGTACTACATAAAATTTGAAGGTTGTCTGTGAACATAAGAAGGAAATAGAAGAAATATATTGAGAAAAAGACGGACTAATTGACGATATGCTGAACAACTTCACCTTAAAGTTACAGGAAAGTAACTTTGAATCCGACGTAATGCAGCGAGTGTAATTCAATAATGGAGCTGTGTGTGCTAGACACATTTCATCATTCAAGAAAGCCCTAATGGGCGGTACACCTATACTACCGCCATCTACCAGTAGTCTTTAAAGCGCCGCGCTTGAAGGTACGATATTACAGGAATAGCTACGACGTAAGCACGTGGAGTCTATATCAGAACTTTACATGGAAGCGATGCGATGTGGGATTAGGCAGTTATGGGTTGACTGAAAGAGCGCGGGCAATAGATCTCTCTCTCTCTCTCTCTCTCTCTCTCTCTCTCTCTCTCTCTCTCTCTCTCTCTCTCTCTCTCTCTCTCTCTCTCTCTCTCTCTCTCTCTCTCTCTCTCTCTCTCTCTCTCTCTCTCTCTCTCTCTCTCTCTCTCTCTCTCTCTCTCTCTCTCTCTCTCTAATTTCCAGGAAAACAACGTGGATGATTTCAATCAACCTTTCTCCTCCGTCAAATATGGATGTTCCCCCCCCCCCCCCTGTTTTTGTTTAAAATAATGCGACAGCGTTTTGTGACTTCTTATTAACATTTACTGTGAAGTTCCACCATGTCAAAATAGTAACATTTAAAAAAACTGAGTAAATTTATAAAAGGACTCAGTGGTGTATTTTCGCAAACGACTTATTTTAACCAGTTTTTGAATCGTCTGTCAACTGTGTTAGGTATCAGCATATTCTCACCTGGGAATGGAAATCTTCTCTGTCTAAATATAACAGCAGGTGAAGCTAAGGCGTCTCGTGATCTGTTCATAAGAAATTTTCAACATCAATCAGAGATTTCTCTGTACCTCTGCATTTATTGACGCTGATGTTCGATCATATATGGTCAGAAATGTTGATTCATTAAACGAAACATTTTCTAAGCGTTTGCTTCATTTGATAGCAGATAGTATGGTAAATATATGCCACACATATTGTACCCGGTAAATCCCGGTTGCGTCACGATTTTAGTGCACTTTTACCTATTTTGAACTGTTTTAATAATTAATATTCGGTACCTACGTATATGTTGGTACTACTGTGGTTTTCAAATGGGTTTGATGTTTCTCCTTGAACGCTACTAGCCCAGCAATCGGCTAGAGTCCTGTGGTGTTGTCATATTGCATTCCCCGTAAGTGGGTTGTGACAAGGGCCAAGTGAATCCATCTCTAATAAATACTATTTGTGCTGAGACAAAAATTCAAATTGATCCTCGAAGAAAGTAGGGAGTAATGCTGCTGGCATAACCGTAATTTAGCTCGGATAATTTTCCTAATACAAATAAATAAAATGTCAATATATTATAACAATGCATTGTGGCGTAAGCACCGTAATCAACATAATTATTGGTTGGCATGTATGTATATTTGTAAATACTCAGAAATGAAATGTAAATGTTTGACGTTGTAACGCTTATTTCATATGTTTTCAAATATTTGGGAATTTGTTCTGGATAGTTTTAGTAAATGCGATTTGTATAAAATAGAATGTAAAACTGGGTAGGCCACAGAATGATACAACTTACACAATAGTGTTCCTATTGATTATTATAATAATGTGATTACGTAATGTTTTGACGTAGACCAAAAAGTAATTTAGATGTTCTAGAAACCTCATGCGCAGAGATTCCCGAATATGCAGATAGACTTTGGTGTCATTCTGCACAAGATCATTAACATTTTTAAACCGTATTTTCTTTTATGCCGATCTACAAGTCTGCAGAGACTTAAAGTCCAACGATGCAGTATTAATTATTTTTTAAAAGGACATAATCTACAAAGTTTAGCGTTGTGATAAGATATATTGTTGGCTTATGCAGAATAAATTCCAAGATATTTAGAGAAGAGAAAAGTTGTTGTTTTCTATCGTAGCAGCATAAAAATAATTCTCACTCCAATACTACGACTAGAGATAAGACTCATTGCTCCAGAGCGCCGAGGCAAACATCTACAAGAATTCTTCAAGATCGACACAAAAGTTGAGAATAATTAATCATTCTATTCCACGCGCATTTTGCACAAATGTTATGTTCCAACGTGGTTCGTGTCATAAAAGAATTACTTCGGATAAGCGAATATGTTCGTTAAATTTGAAAGAGCACTTGCTGCTGGCCTGTATTCATCTATGGAGTGTGAGTCGTGATATTGTACATTTGTTTATGAATGGTTCGTAATCTCTATTTAGTATAGAGGCTTCAATTAAAATTGCAGTGGTTCTTCCGTATGAAAACCAGGGAAATGTGTATCAGTTCGATCAATTTGCAACTAAAATAAGATGCGAGGTAATCCGCCTTACCCCTTAACGCTGGCAGTACAATCCAATTGAGATAATATTTGTTGAAATTTTGTTGCAAACAGAAATAAAAATAATACTTTTAAACTGACTGACGTTGAACGACTTATTCACGAAGAAATTTACAAGGCAACATAAGAAGCCTAGGAGCAGCGTGAACCATTTAGAGAGACTACAAGAAGATGGCATTTGGAAATAAATATCACGTGACGAGATGTTGGAGCTTATAACCATAAATTTGCAACACTCTGACGAAGAAGACATTGCCAATGATGAACTGTCTCTTGATGTAAGCGACATTCGCATTCCATTGGATTAGAAAACTAGGTAATTCACATACTATAATTATAATTATAACATATAACACATATTGTGGTGAAGCTATACTAGCTATATTCTCTTGTCTATTCATTATTTATTATGTAGATGTTGGTATTGCTAGTGGACCCGGGGTGAGGATAGCTTCGTGCTTTGTGCACGAGGCTAACATAGTGTGGCGCTCGTTTGTCTTTCTTTGTGAACCTTGATCGGGAATAGACGTATAGCAGAATATAGTGCAACCAGATCTTTTGGAATGCAACTTAAAAGATAAATGCTCTTTGTATATTGTAATTGTATCTAAAGTTTATTAAATGTGTTAAATCAAAGTAATTTTCGTTTTTGTTTTAAAATTGTAATTTAGATGCCACCTAATAAAACGATCTTTTGGTGTACCGAAGCCTCTCATGCCATTCGAATTGACTCTTTAATACCATTTAGTTACGTTCCCCCAGTTCGTAATTAACGTCAAATAAAATAGTTACGACAATATACAAAATATGTCCATGTTCCAATAGTAGCTTCAACAACTGCACTATTAAAAAATGAAAATTCAGTTTGTTTTTTCTCACACTTAGCGTCTAGGGTAGTGTGCGAGAGAGGGAGAAAAAAATGTGGAAAGAGTGGAGGTAACAAGGTGGCAACGCTGAGCACACTAACGAATCTGATTCGCTGGAGTCAAGAGCTCTTCTCATTTGAATACCATAATAGAAGTGTTTCGCTTATAGGGCTACTGGCTAGCCTATCATAGGCGTCAAGTATTGCCTCGTTCGGATACACACGCAACGGTATTTTCCTTTTCTTTTCCAACCGCCCAAAATGGCCACTGGAATTTCGTCACGTATATGGGACTTAAATTTTCGAAGCAGCCTGTTCAGAGGAGTTGTTTCTTTACCCAATAGCTCTCGAGATATAGTTCCAGAAATAAACAGCACTTGTTATCGCGTTCAGTTCCAATTACTAACCTTGTAGTTGGTGTCGTTTTGAACTGCACCTTTTCCACAAATTAATTGAAGACGGCTCACTTCTCTCTCGAAGCGCGTGCACGTGGTGACAAAACAAGATAATGAGAACTGTGTTGCGCTTTTGATGTAATCTGCAATACTTCAATCATTACTGATGACTACAATGGTGATTTATCTTTCACATTATGCATGAGTGGTCATGAGAATATATACACGCTATTTGAAATGTGTTGTCTGACTGTTTGAGACTAAGGAACTAAAATATTTCTGAAACTTAACACCTGAAATTTTAATCATTGAAATATTATATCTAGTGGCTTTTGGCTATGCCTCAATTCCCTAAGTTCAAAATAACTGCATAATAAAATATAGAAACATAGGTTTTCTTGACTCGGTGAAATGCTAACTGTTGCAGCGACCGCCATGTGTAATCCGAGTGCTTCTTTAGGAGTTAAGGACTGTCCGTAACAGTTGTTAGGAAAATTGCATATGTTTGAGGTGCTGCGATGTTTCATGTTGATCATTTCGAAGCCTCGGGTTAGAAAGCCATATGCGACAGGATTTTTAAGATGGAATTGGGATGCTGATGTTGTGATGATCTCTGTGTTATCTCGAAGCTGGATTCTGGAACTTCCCTCGACTGCTCTTGTATTACTTGAGATCCTACTTCAGGGTGCGGCCGCAGATGAGAGATGATGGTGGAGTTGTGTGCAGATAAAATAAATTTTCAATACTTCCTTTTTCAGATCGCTGGACTAGATGAATGTGCAACATAATCATTTTTACTGTCGCTATGGTGTTTATGCACGCCTTCCAAGTATGAAAAGGATGCTAGATTCGTTTAAAATATGCAAGTATTGTCACGTAAATCACCCATACATAATACCTCTAACTGCAGTTACTGCAACAAACATTGGATATAGCAACCTGGGAGACTCGTATGCACTTTCATACAGTTATTTCCTACTAAACAGATCATTACCCCGGCAGATAAACAGCTCAAACGCCTCTCCCCTCTTTCCATCTTGTGCTGGTCAGTATTTATAACTTCTTACTCGCATCTTAAACACAATTTTCACTGAGTGAGAATTCCTGTTCTAATTTTCAGAACTGGCCAGATGCATTTCATCCACCTTGGTGATTTGCGTAGGTACTAAATTTTAGATACAGGAAATTCGAGTTAGTGAATATATCATTGAAAGATAAGTTAAGTCTAATTCCTTAGCTAAACCAACTTAAAATAATTAGATTTTTCTTCAATATACACCGTATTCATTTTATTCGTTATTTCCCGCCCTCTGATTGAGCAAGAATGACTTATAGTTGACTGGTGAGTCTATCTTGAAATCATAGTGCCCTCTATGAGGAAGAAGCGGTAAATGTTGCGGAACAGCAAGCAAAGTACAGCGCTCTAAGGGTGGTTGCGCTTGCAACAAATACAACCAGCTTCCCCTGGATATAAACATAGAGCACACGTCTTTATGTTTGAATACTACTTTTGTTCTGGAGTTAAAATCAGTGCGACATATAAATATAATTTAAACCGCTGCGTAGAGGAGTTTATACAACACTATCCGGCATTCAGACAAGTCCCTCGGAGCGTAATGTTGTCAAAATTGTACAGGTACCGTCAAATTGACATACGTTTGTGTGCAACATAAACGTTTTACGTTTTATCAATATACGATGTAAATTTTTTGTCATTCTCACACTTAATTAAAATGTCTTAATGTTGATATCCTTATGTCTTTTAAAACGAATAGATGCATCAAAAATTTCCAAGATACAGGATCAGTTACTTGCAAAAAGAGACACTGGACGCTATAAAGTGACTGGTTCCAATCTAGAAGCAATAAATAGTGTTATGACAGAAATGCCTCGAGTATACCTTCTCGGAATACAGTGTTTTAGGGGAAGGAAGAAAGGAAATAAATAAAGTGGATACATAATACTATGTGCTAGAGATATTTTCTTGTTTTAGACTTAACTAAAAGCTTTGTACATAATATAACACCAATTTATTCTTCAATCCTAGAATATGTTCTGCTAATTTTCTGGTTTATAATGAAGTTACATTGAGTAAACTGGGTGATGCAATAGAATTGAGATCAAATTATCGCTATTTTATGTGACAGGTTTACAATATGCATAGATATATGTCTACTGTAACAGAAACGCATGCGTTCATTGCGAAATAAGTGTTCATTGACTTATCATTTCGTATACTCTTTATGGTATACTTTTATGGCTGCATAGTTAGCTTCGCAGTGCATTGCATTGTAGTATATAGTTTTTTTCTTTCAAGAAGTTCGGATCATGTGCAATCTCTGTTTTCAAGTCCTGACACATTCATGCGAATGGTTTTGTACTCCTGTGTGAGAAGGCGTGGAACAAATTTAGCAGCAATACGTCTCATGTGCAAATCCTCCCGCAAAATCCGCTGACACGAGCTCCAACTGATTCCTGTCGCTGCTGAAATTTGGTCGATCATTTGGCGACTATCCTCGTTGATCTTTAGGCGGACCTTTTCAATGTTCTCATTTCGCGATGTTGAAGGGCGTCCAGAACGAGCTTGGTCTTCAACAAACATCTCACCACGTTTAAAGCGCCCAAACCACTCGAAAACCTGTGTGCGGTCCATAGCGTTCTCCTGGAAAGCTTCCTGAAGCATTTGATGTGTCTCCGTTGCAGTCTTTTTAAGCAGGAAACAAAATTTCACACACACTCTTTGTTCTTTTAAAGTTACAATAACGACTTTGAAGGTAACCCGTCAACGGTCAGAGAAACACAATACCACACTTGCACGTTTAGCTCTACACTGACGCCGTCTGCACAGCTGTTTCATGAAGGTCTCTACTAACACTATCTAGCGTGAGAACCCTACACTACGTCTAGGAGAGGCAGCGCCCTCGGAGTCTGGTTTCTTTTGGGTTCCCCTGGTGTACGCATTTTCTCAGTTTGTTCAAGATATTATTGTTGTTGTTCTTTATTTTAATTATTATGTTAATTATTAGCTAAGCTAAGTGTAGCTTATTACCTCAGTTGTTCTAGAAAACTCGTGCACTTGCCTGCGAGTAGTACATTAATTCAAAAGTTTACTGCTTTTAATTCTTGCTCACGTCCGTTTCCTTTCTTTTCTGCCTTAGTTTTTGCGATTTTTTCATTTCATTTCGTTCTCTGCGTACACATGCAACAATTCACTGAGAAACATTGCTAGCTACGACTTTTTAGTGATAGTCGGTTGAAAACGTTCAACAAAATTCGTTTTTTTTTTTTTTTCGCTTTTAACAGCTTGCCATTAGGATGCTTCACTATTTCAAATTAATGTCACTCAGCAAGCTAAACATCACTTGGAAGCACTTACGTTTATCGCCTTCCACACTGCTCGTCATAAAGGGTGTAAACGGAAGCTACAACCTTCTCTCTCTCCCTCCCTCTCTACCTCTCCGTCCTCCCTCTCCGGACATATTAGATGGAAGTATTGCAATCCATCTACAGATTGGATATCGAAAAGGGAATTGAGATGTACGTTTTGAGGTGTCCTTAGTTCTAGAAAAAATATTTTTAGAAAACTACATGTGTATGTTTTGTATGAACAACATAACTAAAAAACGAAAAGATGGTCAAAACCAAACTTTTTCAAGATGCCAGATGAAGATTTTCAAGAAGAACTTTTAATCCGAAAAAAGCTTTTACGCGTGAAAACTTTGAAATTTTCATTTTCTCAAAAAGAGCATAAAGGAATTTCTGCTTAGACGGTTTTATGAAAAATGATATGTACATCTCTACCTTTCTGAACTGTTTTTCATTCTGAATGCCTTTACATGACTGGTAAATGTAAGAAATAGAAAAATAAATACTACTACGCAAAAAATGTAGATCTCGTTTAGGCACACAGTACATTTTTTCGTAGAAATAATCAATGCCGAGGTATAGCCTTTTACTTGTTTAAATAATCGAACGCTTAAACTTTTCTCTTAATGAGAAATCCTTATTACTTTTTTATGTCCTGTCTATGTGAAGGGAACAGAATTTCAAAGCAAATAGCACGGCGGTCAGTTCTTAAAACTATGAGTGTTTCTTAAGCTTACTGAATTCTGCTATTGCAGTTGTACATAAGCCAGTAGGTAATAAACCCAATTGTACAAATATTTATCCGTACTAAAAGAGTAAATAGGTGCATAAAGTGTCTAAGAGAGAGCAGCAGAAATGTTAAGTGACTGTACAGATCAGATATTTGCTGTTCGTATTATATATTTGTATAGATGCATCTGTGCCATGTTCTGATTACACATATGTGAAAAGTCAGACATAATCATGTGTACTTAAGGCAGATCTCACACCTCACCGGGCCGCACCCAGAGCTTAAGGCAGTTATTCAAGTGAACCGGCTAACGAGCCTGTGAGACAATGGCCGTATAATGAACGGGAAGGTCAGGCAGCGGTTCACCTCAAACAGCAACGATGAAAAGGCTGTCGAGACCAAAATTCCTATAATATACCTACATGCATTTAAACATAAATCCTCACCCTTTAAAAAAGAATAAACGAAAATTTAATGTGTTAATAGTCGCGTAAAATCGGAACAAAGATATATAGCAGTTTAATAAACTTTATTGGCAACCAAATGGCCATACAAAAAGAGGTAAATTTCAAACAAGTACAAATTATTAAAATAAATTCAAATTTGTGTTCTGGCACCTTGGTTCGCATAGTCTTTAATTAATTGGGTACTTTTCCTGCATATTCTTTTTGGTAACGTTCACATGTTTGTCTGCATAAGTTGCACTCATACGTCTCTGCTGGCTCATGTAATGATGTGTTCTTACAGATGAGATGAAGGAAATCGTGTACCACCATTCTAGTTAACATGTACCTCATCTCAAAGTTGGCTGTGCTCCATGTCCGATCTGTCATGGCCCCCGCTCCATAAAACTCTAGGGCACTTCTTCTCTTCTTGCTTTTAAAGTTGATAAAAAATTTTCCAAGGCTCGAGTGTTGGGAAGAGTCAAAAGTGTCCTTAGGTCCTCGATAAGGAATGTTTCACTTAGAGTCAACCTGAAAAATCCCATGGCAAAGTGGGGATTTGAACCACGGACCTCCTGGTTTCCGTCCATTCACTCGTACCCATTGAGCTACCATGGCCAATGTGCCGTCTTGACATTAAATTCTCCAATTGACTCATAAATGAATTTATAGAATTTGATGTCAGGACGGCACGTTGGCCATGGTAGCTCAATGGGTAAGAGCGACTGGACGGAAACCAGGAGATACGAGGATCAAATTCCGGCCTTGCCATTGAATTGTTCAGGTTGACTCTAAACCCTTAGCCTATATACGGCTAGTGAGAAGAAATAATTAATTTCCATCAATTAACTAAAATAATAAGAGTTAAATGATGAAGCCTGGGACTCAAGTACTTACAATAGTAAGTCGTCACAATCATATATCTCGGATGCGAGAGCCCCTAGTGGTTTACCGGGGAAATATGAGTCAATTGGAGAATTTAGTGTCATGACGATACGTTGGCCATGGTAGCTCAATGGGTACGAACGACTGGACGGAAACCAGGAGATCCGTGGTTCAAATCCCGGCCTTGCCATTGAATTTTTCAGGTTGACTCTAAACCCTTAGCCTATATACGGCTAGTGTGGTGAAATTATTAATTTCCATCAATTAACTTGAATAATAAGAGTTTAATGATGAAGCCAGTGATTTAAGTACTTACAGTAGAAAGTTACCACAAACGGTCTAACTCGCATACGACAGGCCCTGTGGTTTACTGGAAAAATATAAGTCCATTGGAGAATTTAGAGTCATGACGACACGTTGGCCATGGTAGCTCAATGGGTAAGAGCGACAGGACGGAAACCAGCAAAACCGTGGTTCAAATCCCGGCCTTGGCATTAAATTTTACAGCTTGACTCTATCTATCTAAATGTTTCTCTTGCTAGGAGATATCCGATTTTAAAACATATATAAGTAAAGGTGTTTATTATCTCAAAATATAAAATAAACCAAATCTATATTTTCCCCCTAAATTTAGAAATAATCTGTCCATATTCCCATACTTATAAAATTAAATTTTAATGCACTAAGTAAAGGGAGTGCTATTTGGAAGTATAAATCTTAATTATTTTTATTTGAGGAAATCGAAAAAATCTATAGCATATGAACTCGGTGAAAATACTTCAAACGCAACCTTTTTTATAACACAATTTGACAATAAATTCGATATGTTAAACTACACACAAACAGTGGTAATTATTGTCACATGTTTCTCTGTCACTCGTAATCGAACCAAAATTTAGGTTTCCCTGAATATATCATAATTTTCACGGCGAGCATTACTAATCAAGGCTTCGCGGTTGATCAGCCGTATCAAATTAATAAACGTCGAGCTTTCGGCTATTGTAAACTCCATGGCCTTCTTCAGGGTCTTCAGCTTGACGTTTATTAATTTGACACGCTGATCACCCGCGAAGCCTTGATTAATAATTTTCCTTATCATTCGTCATCATCTTTTCGTTCTTGCAAGTTGAAATTTCGATTTTATTGTGTTAGGTAAAATGGTTTGCGCTTTTTGATAAAGGACTGCTATATTCTTGATATTTTTTATATATTAAGATTCTATAAGGAAAATATTTTCTCCCAAACATACATGACAGGAAATTTATTAAGATCCTGTCACGCTAAGTGGAAATCTGCATGTGTGACCATATAAATGATTACACACTGTGATTGTTGGTATTCTACCCTACACAACTAAACCGACTACTCTTAAACATTTTCTGCGATTTAGTAGTCGGAATAGCTACCCCAAGTAAGAATGCAAATGAAACTTCTGTTGTATCCAAAATGCATATTTTGTTTCAGTGTTTACCAAATGCAGTAACTGTGTTTCGGAAGTATTTTACAATAATATAGTTTTCTTTGTCAACAGGTATACTTTACAGTTACGATGCTAATAATGGCTCACTTCGTCCACGAGGAGCACCTATATTGGCGTGGAAATCACAGCAAACCACAAAGTTCCAGCATCTTGGAACCGGAAGCAATTTCTCCAAGTAAGTATGTAGTTAAAGAAGGTGAATATAGAATGTTAATTTTTACCTGGAAGGGTAACTTGCGCATTGATGAATCGGTTTTGTCTAACTATACTACAGGTTGTCAGGGTAGAGGTCGAAGGGACGAGGGGCAAGTCAAAACAAAGAACATGAATGCGACGCAACATTCTAAATTAACACCCCAGAATTAACATTACAGGACAGAATAAAATATTTAAAATTGTCAAAATTTAATCTCCTCTAGTGCTGACTTAAACAGAACCTGTTTTGCGAGATTGCTGATGTGATGAACAGTACGAGTACTTATGCTGAAACCCAATGTCCTTTATTGCTCTATGGACAGTTCCCTTCAACAGACCCTTGACTGTACACAATTTGGCATATTCACGAATTGTATGTAGGAATGCATAGGGGCATGAGCCACCCTCGTATTATACGGTGTTCTAGATTACAGATAATATAAATTCAACCTTATGTTCAATAGAAGCTTCCGGGCTGTAAAGCAGTGGTCCGTTGGGTTTCTTCATCTCCCAGTGGACCACGGCCTTACAGCCCGGAATCTTTTACTGAACAAGACACCGGCCGTGAAAGTCTACGTTTGTTAATCATCCTTATGTTTTCCATCCGTATCTTAATCATTTTCGTTGCCTGGATATAAGAAACAGGCTTCTTTGCCCTGCACGTCACAACACGTAAGCAAATCGAAATAGCTGTTGCAGCCACAGTTCTTTCAAATGAAAATGTTCCCAAAATGTCCAAACGAAAGAAACAATATATGGGTAAACTAAAACTTGAACCATCAGCATCATAATCCATGGTTTGAAATTCACCTAAGTTTCAAATATTGACCATTTTGATCAGCACACAGTCCAAAACATTGCATGTCTTCTGGTGTTATTGGAGAGCTTTGGTCTGTTTTCTGATCACCAGAAGAAGGCGAGTAGGGTTTAAATGATCGGAGGAGCCTTGAAGTGTTAATTTACTCATTCGGTTTGTTTACTACAACATTTGTATATGTGAATCATCCAGCTGCATATATAGTACTTTTGTGTACTCTGTTGCTCTCCCAATTTCATATATGATTTTAAAAAATACTGCTTTGTCAACTTTAAGACAATTACGTTTGGCATTGAAACTTTCATTTTAAGTTTGTAATTACACTGGGCAACATTGTAAATGTTTCCGGCTTAAAATAGTGAATTTACGTGTATTTCCGTCTGCTGAATTCAAAAATCACCAAAAAGTTATAGATTAGCTCTTGTTTTGAAGATAAAGTGACACTTAAATTTTTAGAGTGAAGATTTTAAATTTGGGGGGAATTTTTTTGGAGAGTTGGCACACCTGTCAAATAATAAAACCCAAACAGAGAGAAATTTTGGAAATTAAGTGATGCAAAAGTTAAGATAGGCATTTTTGTTAGGCCAAAAATAAGAGAACTTGAAAAGGATCCTGCATTTGACAAGTTTTGGAGGGGAAAGTAAAGGAAGCTTGGGAAGCCTTCAAGGGTGTTTGTTGTTCATGGACTTTTAGGCAACAAAAGAGATGACAACTACAAACATTTGGTGACAGTGCTCCTGAAAATATATCGTAACCTTGGATGTAACATGCCCCTTAAGATCCATTTTCTCCATTCGCACCTAGATGTTTTTCCTCCTAGTTGTGGAGCTGTTAGTGATGAACATGGTGAGAGATTCCATCAGGACATTTCTCTTGTGGAACAAGGAATTCAGGACCGTTGGAATGAAGTAATGCTTGCGGATTACTGTTGGCCTTTGTATAGGGATTCAGCGGAACTCCATCACAAGAGGCAAGCTAAAAGACGACGAAGTCAATAGGCCACCACATGATTCTCCTCAGACACGACTATCTGCGAAGTATTTTTCCAGCAATTTAGAACTCTTAGCATGCAATTACCAGTTAAAAAATCAAATATACTTTCACTGTTGTTAGCATGTATGTAACTAAAATGTATCCTTTTCTCTCAATCCATTAATATGTAATACTTCCACCTTGTGTATATCATAGAAACTAGAGTTAATAAAAGATTTTCATTGCCATATTTGTTTTTCTCAACCCACAGTTAGTAGGAATTGCCTCATGAAGTGCTCGAAACATTAAAAAAATTATTGTTTGTTGCCCAGTGGTATTTATTATATTATGTATGTCCTGTATTTTATCTATTTTTATCCTTAATTTTGAGAATATGGTTGTAAGAAATATACTTTGACATCAATAGCTTGTGCTCTTTGAGAAATTTTCGCCTAAAATTTCGACTTATCAACTGAACCGGGTCTCTTAAAAACATACTTCTTGTACTAGCAATGCTGAGATACTAACTTGCAAAGCGTGGAAGCTTGTTGGAAAATATGCGAACAACGAAGTTGTTTACGCGAGCCTATCGTACATACGCGATGAGTCAGCTGTTCATATGCACTCATGTATAATCGTCCAACTGAAGATCCGGGATTTGAACACTACTTTCGATCTCGAGGACGAAGAAGTACTGTAGATAAGTAACAAGGGAGTAAAAATAGAAATGGACTGCCGTATAAGATGTAACATTTTGGTGAAGAGGTTAGTACGAGCTGCCTGAGTACAGTTGAGTCAATGGTCACAAACCAGATTTACTGGTCTGTCGGTGTTATCCCACATTTTTGTTTCCCCTGTTTGACACTAGGGACGTGATGACGCACTGGGCCTGTGTCTAGATAGCAGTCAATAGTAATTGGGATACTTATTTTAAATATATTGGATAAAAAAATACTCTTATATATTATCGTCATTTCTAGACGTGCTCGCAGTCCCTTATAGGCGAAATTTAGGCCATGAGAGGTGAGTCAAATTAGGCGCTACTGCTGTATCTTAAATTCCCTGTCGCTTTTAATAAATTATGAATTGCCTTTGTTAAATCGGTGTAGCCAAGTTCAATCGTTTTATACCTTTTTGAATGTAGCTTTACGCCCTCCAATGCTAAGTCATATTGGACGACGAATTAATGTTTTTAAATTTATGTCCTCTAACGTTAAGTCATATCGGACGATGAAGGCAGTAGGTAAAATGATGCCCAATGAGCCCTGGGGGGTCCATGAAGCTTAGGGCTACCAGATCTTTCAGGATAAGGGAAAACCTGAAAAAACTTGATACTCTCGCCGAGGCATTGTTGTACCTCTAGCGCAACCTGCCACCCGCGCGTTTGCGAGCGCTTGGCGCTTGCCGAGAGAGAGACAAACGCGGGGAGAGAAAGAGACAGTGATATCTGGATAATTCTTTCCTTCTCTTGCCGCCGTGAAAGGCCTTGAAACGTCGGCGGCTTTCTAGAAACAATAGCTGGGGTATAAAGAGCCTCGCAAAGTGTGAGTCAGCATATAAATTGAGTGTGCAGCTGTGTGGACTTTTGTGAGTGTACCGCAGTAATGTTTTTCGTTTGTTTAAGTGAAGCAGACGACCTTGAGGACTGCGTTTATGTATGTTACGTCCTTTTGCTGCTGTAAGGGGTACACAAAACGTATTTTTACTGAAGTACAAAGCATTTTAAATTTCTGCAAACTAGACTTTGTTTTACCAACCCACAATCTCATAATACAGATAACTCACAATGACCAAGATTCAAATTCGAAACCTCTTGAACGTGAGGCATACACGCTACCATCTACGCTACCGAAGTGGGCACGAAAGGGGTGAAATGATGCTCAAATGAGCCCAAGGTCCATAGAGCTACCTGACATTCGTCTTGTAGGATAAGGAAAGCCGCAGAATAAAGCACCTTATCCAGATAACTTACTCTGATCGAGATTCGAACTCGGGATCTCTTGAATGTGAAGCAGACACTCTACCATCTACGCTACATAGGCTGGTTTGTTATAAGTTATGATATTCTCGTTCCCAAAGACTATGCTCCTTATATTTCTAAAGTTCTTTTTTTCTTCTTCACTTCATGGCGTAGGCAATCAAGTGCCTGTTCCCCCTTCGAAGTCCTCCAGCCATCGTTTCTTGGGTCTGCCCACCGATCTCCTACCTTTAGGATGATACTGTAATATTTGTTTTGTAAGTCTATTATCTGGCATTCTTTCAACATGTTCCTTCCATTTTTGTTTGAGATCTTTTAACCTATCATTCATACTAAAAATGTCCAGCTCTTCTCTTATATTTTCATTTCTTATTAAGTCCCTCTTCGTGCATCCTTTCACACTTCTCAAGAATTTCATTTCTGAAGCCTGTATTTTACTCTGTTGCTTTTTAGTTAACGTACAAGTCTCACTTCCGTATGTCAGTATAGGTACAGCAATAACTTTGCAGAACTTTAATTTTGTTTCTTTACGTATTTTGTTTCTAAATGTTCTATTTATTGTTCCACACACTCTTTGAAATTTGCATATTTTATTGTAGACATCATATTCCTTGTCATAACTAACATCAGTTCCCAAGTAGTTAAAATGGCTTACCTGTTCAACGCAACGATTATTTATAACTATTTTTGTTCTAATTGGCTCTTTCCCAATGAATGCCATTACCTTTGATTTTATAAAAGAAATTTTCATATTATATTGCTTACAAAGTTCACTAAGTTTAAAAATAGATTTTTGCAGGGCAGACTCGCTATTTTGTATAATAACTAAGTCGTCAGCAAACAATAAAATATTTAAAAAGCTTTTATTTGAAATTTTAAAACCTACATTCACTAGCTGCTACCATTTGCACACTAGGTCGTCAATATAAATACTAAAAAGTGTAGGTGATAAAGTACACCCTTGTCTGACACCCTGATTCGTAAGAATTTTTTGAAATTTTACCATTGTTCCTCAAATCTATTTTTGTTTGGAAGTAGAAGCATTGTATCATTTTTACTAATTGTTGTGGGTATCCTCGTTCTTCCAATATTTGCCACATTTTGCATGGGTTTACCCTATGGAAGGCTTTTTCAAAGTCAACAAAAGCCATATGCGTTTCTTTATTAAACTTCCTATGTTTTTGAATTAGTTGTTTAACAATAAAAATGATATCTACACAGGATCTTCCTCTTCTAAATCGACTTTGTTCTTCCGAGAGAAGACATTCAGCTATATTCTGCAACCTTTTGTATATTATTTTTCTAAAGTTAAAACTTATATTGTATATTGTTTATTTTTTCAAAGCGGGTGGTCAAAATGAATTGACATGAATCCGATACAATGCCTCTCTGCTCACGTTACGAAATGTTTGAAAAAAAGACAATAATTTTCAGTGCGCATTTATTTTGGTTGAATAATTTCTTTATTCAGATAAATAATGTAGGTGTATAAATTAATATAATTATACTTTTACACATACCGTGATAACCTCTTTCTCCGATCAGGTTTCCACGTACTCAGTGGCACTTCCATCTTTATGAGTCAAAGTGCTAGGCAGGATATTACGAGATTTGGTGGAGATTGGCACTAAGCACACGTGTGTCTGAGCCACCGTGTATTACACACGATAGTGCCTTGTCAATTATGTTCTGCTGTGGGGTGTCATTTCATCCTCATTACAATATGACTGGAGGCTGTTTCATCCGTGTTAGTTAGCGTCGTCCCTTATTGAATTATAAGCTGTGATTTCCGCTGTATTTAGCTAATGAGCCTTAGAGCATTGTAGGAAATCAGGTCATGGTGATTATGTTGTAAATAAACAATTTCCATTGACGACTATCACATTCGCAGCTAAATCTATGATTATATTCCTCTGTCTATGAAACGTTAATACCAGAGTCGGTTTGGAGGACTACGTTGGTTGGACGCTAGTCTCCTGATCTCAAGGTCGCGGGTTCAAAACCGGGCCAAATCAAACGCTTTTAAATGTGATTTGTGTTTAAGAAACAAGCGTATTTATTTGTAAATATTATAATCCCGGAAATAAGGTTAGTGTTATACAACGAAGGAGATTCACGATGTCACACCAAGTTTGTAGCCGTCTAATTCATCTCACTTTGTTTCGCCGATTTTCACGATATGGTTCTGCTTTGCGATGCTGTGCTGCGTTATATTGCGCCAAGTTATAGCAAAAATTTTACTCCTCACTTTAGCAGAGAAACCAATCTCAGTGTACGCTTTGAGTATATTAAAAGAAAGGTTGACTCCGGATTCTGACTTTGAAACTATTAATAAGCAATATTAACTCTAACACAGAAATTGCCGATCAATGGAAAGTAATATATAACTATCTGGAATTAATATATTTGAATCCTACACCACGCGAAAACATTCGGTTCGGTTCTATCCTTGAGGTAAGAATGACGCCTAATCCAGCTACAACTTATTCCACCAATGATCAAACAAGAAGTGCCTATAATGTGTTACACTGTTTGAAGTTCTCCTAAACTCCCCTTTTCGGAATGACTCAAACTCATTTCTGCATTAATGAAATTTTGTGCTTTCCCACTCAGAGTCCGTATTTTCTTAGTAATACTCTCATGACCGCTCAGATCACTTGGCTCTCACCTAGTGGCCCGGATTCGATCCCAGCTGACCGTAAAGTGGGATTTGTAGTAAAAAATATGGAGCTATGGTGGGTTTTCTCCGGGTCCTCCGGTTTCCCCCGCCAGCATTCCACCAATTGCTCGATCAATCATTCATCTCAGGCGTTGGGCCGACCCCTCAACCTTGATTTCATCTCTCAGGTCAGATGCTTCGGCTCCCTCGCTCTGAGGGAACCCGAGCGCCTACTAACGTCAGCATTGACGAGAAAGGGAGGGGAAAAAAGAAATACTCTCACATATTCTAAGAATTCCAAGCTAGCCTGCCGTACGTAATCTCAACTGTGAGAAACCTACCTCAGTATATGTGTGGTTGTGTGTTATTCATTGAAATTATGATAGTAGTTCTAAATTCGAAACTTTTAATGAACTGCCTCCACTTCAGCGGAAAAGTGAAATGTGTAGTGTTTAACGCCCACTTTTACTACATACGGAACCACATGCGGTGACACTGATGATACATGAGATGAAGATGGAGCACCGGCGGAATGAGATGGCCGGGGAAACCGGAAATCCCGGAGAAAACCCGCACCAATGCCATGTTTCCACCACAAATCTCACTTTGCGGTTGTCTGGAATCAAACCCGGGCCACCTTGATGACAGATGAGCGGTCTAACCAATCAGCCACTGCGCAACCTACACTTTAGCGGAGAAGTTCGGGACCAATGATGACTGCGAATTTTCAGAATTACAGTGTTTGGTTCCTCTACCAGGTGATAGGCGGTTCTGCCACTGAGCCATCCGTCTACCAACTACATCTCGTACCACCAGAAGTGTCTTAGAGTATGCCTAGGATGCGCTATTAAGCTTAAACCCAATAACCTCCTCTTTGTTAATGACTCTAGGACCCTCACTCATAATTCTAATCCGATGTGGACACCTCATTTCTACTTTGTCACATCTGCTGCTTTACAACTCAGAGTCTGTCTATAAATTTCTAAGTAACCCTACCTCACATTCCAAGATTCCCAAGCTAGCTTGCCATACCTAATCTGGCAAACTTAGATAGAGACCTTACCCTCACAGAGTAACCGTTCGAACTATGCAATGAATTTGCTTGAAAACCAACCATCGCTAATTGTTAATGTCATCTTACCTCGAGCCAAAATGTACTCATAATCTATTGTCAAACCTACAACCACATAACGTTTAACACAACGCCACAACATAGCCATATTTAATTTTACCATAAATTCTAATTTACTCAATTTATAAATAGTTTCTGTATCAGGATAAAGGTCCGTCCATAGTTATGACTTTGCGACTGTTAGCTGTACTGTTCATTTACTCTTTCATTGACGCTCACTCACGCTCTCACTCCCGCTGTAACTCATGCTCTCATTCACGCTCTCTCATGCTCTCACTGACGCTCGCACTCATCCTTCATTCATCTCTCATTAACGCTATTGCTCACAGAATCTCTCACTCACGTTACCACTCACTCTCTGACTCTCTCTCACTCAAACTTATCTCTCGTTCGCGCTCTCACGCTCTCAATCACTCTCACTCACAGTCTCACTTACGCTCTCACTCGCGCTCTCAGTCAACCTCGGTAGCGTAGATGGTAGCATGTCTGCCTCACGTTCAAGAGGTCCCGAGTTCGAATCTCGGTCAGGGTGAGTTACCTGGATAAGCTTTTTTCCGGAGTTTTCTCTTATCGCTACAGACGAATGTCGGGTAGCTCTAAGCTCCATGGATCCTGGACACATTTGAGCATCATTTCCCCATTTCATTCGTTTCATAACGTTGTAGGCACAAAAAAAGCTCACGCTCTCATTCACGCTGTTACGTTATCACTCATTCCTCACTCATGCCCTTGTTCACGCTCTCACTCACACACTCTCTCTCTCTCACTCTTACTTCTTACCTACATACTCATAATTCAGCACTCATACAATGTCACTCTCACATAACCACACCTCAATGGTCAAACATCCAAGAACACCCATCCATATTCCCTCCCTACATTCTAACATTTTCATCATGTACTCTCTCTCAAACTCCTACTCATGCATTCTCACTCTCTCATACTCTCACATGCTCACACACAAACACCCACACTCTCTAGCACCCTCGCCTACAAACTCTCACTTAATCTCATACACTCCCACCCTCATACACATTTCCACCCTCCCACACTTTTGCACTCTCTCTCTCTCTTTCTCTCTCTCTCTCTCTCTCTCTCTCTCTCTCTCTCTCTCTCTCTCTCTCTCTCTCTCTCTCTCTCTCTCTCTCTCTCTCTCTCTCTCTCTCTCTCTCACACACACACACACATACACACATTTACAAACTTAAATGGTGTGTACAGCTTCTATCACAGCGGTAACTATAGAAATGTTGGTATGTCAGAATTTGAAATGTACTATAAAACCAGCCGAAAGTACGATGGTCTGCACTGTGTACATGTATTTGGCATACACTCTCTGTACGTTACATGCACACGCAGATGCATACATATACTCGCACATACGTAACTACGTAACTACCTAAATACATACGTACCTACGTACAGACATACTCAACAGAGTATTTACAACAAGTTTCCAAAAGCTGGTTTCAAAATCGAAATAAAGGAAGCAGGATATCTACAGTGACAAAACAAAGAAGTCCTGAGCAAATCATCTCCTTCAATAAAGGATCACCTTAAGAAACAACTACCATTAACAGCGACCTTCACTGTAATGGCTTCAGAGCAAGGTTAAACTAAAGCCTACTTACATAGGTTTCGTCTTAGAGATGATCCATAATACACATGCAGTAACTCAGAACAGAGAGTAAACCACCCTATTTGTGACTGCAGGGACAGTAGACATAAAGGGGATAACTTAATTGAAGATGTTCATATGAATGGAGGAAAGTACCCAGTAACAAATCAAAACTTAATGAATAAATATTTGAAAGCATTTTGTAAATATTTTCAGTCAATTAAATCGTAAAACATTTTTTACTTAATTGGACTTGACTTGAACACTTTAATCTCAATACTGATAAAAGCTGTTGTAAAGTAGGATAACAGTATACTTGCAATTTACAATGTAATAATTTAATGTAATACATCTAAAATTATCTTTTAATGGGGCATTCAGTTAATGTTCAATAAACCAAAAAAATTATACGCAAACATATACACAGAACCTTTTGTTTAAATACTTATTTTTATGTTTCAGTAGGTCTGTGAAAGTGTATACCTACTCGGGTTTAAAAAGCATTTAGGCCAATAAATTAATGTAGTGAGGCTATAGAAATCGCACACATGCATACACACAAGCACAAACCTTTTTCTAATGGTTCTTTTTGTGTTCAACGTACTTCCCCTCCTTGTTGGAGTACTTAAAAGTTGCTGTCAGTGAACTGACGCCTCTAGGGGAGCAGAAAACCCCTGGATCTGAGAGAACATCCAAGGGGAAAATAAATGTGATACCAGGTATGAGGATGATATGAAATTGTGCAGTACATAAAAGGAAAAATAGTGTCTCCACTGTTTCGGAATTCTTCCTAGTTCTAGACATTTGTTAAATAATATAATTTTGACTCGAACTAAAACTCAATGCTCCACTTATTTCTAGTATTTACCTGGAACGCGTTTCGTTAGGATCTTCCTAACATCATCAACTGTTGTCAACTAATGGACGTTGGTTTGGTGAACTCGTTGGAGACGACAGGTGCGTCTCTGTCGGTATCTTGATGAACTTGAAGTTTGGGTTTTCTTCAAAGGTAGTGTGGAAATTAAAAAATTTTGTTTCATATTTCTTTATGAAGATGTTTTCACACGTAGTTAATGCAGCTGAACCTTGGACACTTTTTAATAAATGAATTTCTCGTTATATATCATGATTCTCCTTCCAAAAATTGTCACCCTTCCGCCAATTTATCTATTTCTTTGTTCTTGATATTCCTAAAATGCCATTTATATAACGAAAAATCCATTTATTAAAAAGTGTCCAAGGTCAAGCTGCATTAACCACGTGGTAAAAATCTTCATAAAGAAATATAGAAGAAAATTGTTTCATTTAGACACTACCTTTGAAGAAAACCCAAACTTCAAGTTCATCAAGATACCGACAGAGACGCACCTATCGCCTCCAATGAGTTCACCAAACCAATGTCCATTAGTCGAAACACGTTCTAGGTAAATATTAGAAATAAGTGGAGCATTGACTATTAGTTCGACTCAAAATTATATTAATGTTGTGCTTCATTGTATCATAGTCCTTACACATTGGAATTTGTTAAATAGTTTAATCCATATTGACACCCGGGCGTTGGAACACCCTGTGGAAGCAGCTGAGAGCGGAAGACAGGGGAGGTCCGTGTTAGCCACGCCTCCCCCTCGTCCGTCTTATAGTGGTGACAGGGACGGCTGGGAAAAAAACATGATTGTGCGGTCTGTTTCTGTTCCAACTGTGTTCTGGAAATTACGGGATCTTTCATCTGGAACCTTCCTTTGGAAGCTGGAGAAGTCGAGAAAGCAGTGACATTCCTATAAAAGGGGTTTCAGAGAGACAGTCAGTCAGTTAGTCAGTTAGTGTGAGTGAGTGACAGTTCTTGGTGTAAGAAGGCAGTGTTAGTCAGTGACGTGTTAATGAACGAAAAGATTGTGCAACGGAAGACTGTACGTAACTGTGTATGAGTATCGGATTTGATGTAATCGCGAGTACAAGTGAAATTGTAACGGACGAACTGGTGAATTGTAATTGTGTGCAGTACGCAATTCTGCGTAATTGGCAAGTGTTTAACTGTAAGTCGGTGGAAATAAAGAACATTTTTGAGTGGTGAAATTGGACTTTTCATTTCACGAACCCACAGAGTCACAATATGTATAAACAGACTCTTCCGAATCTTGAATATTTTCATAGTATATATTATCTAGTTCTTGTTCTGCAGTGTTTTTATTACTTCTTTTACATAGTATTCATTTAGAGGTTCCTAGACATTATCTTTTTTCCTTCGATGCTGTTACTCCTTCCTTGGTGGTATTTGAATTCCTCGTTTGTTCAGTATGTTACTGAAGTGGTCTTCCCATTCCTTCATGTCTACATTTGGTGTATTAGTCTGTCTTGCTGGTCTTAATGCTATGTATGGATCTTTCGTTGCGCCATCAGCGTCTTTTTTGCCTCTCCTTTTATGCATTCTGTTTTCTTCCCTACTATTAATTTTTTGTCGATTTTCCTCTCCTAGCCTACATATTTCCTCATGCTGGTTTCTTTATCTGTGG
Organism: Mantis religiosa; assembly: GCA_030765055.1. Lineage (NCBI taxonomy): Eukaryota > Metazoa > Arthropoda > Insecta > Mantodea > Mantidae > Mantis > Mantis religiosa. The sequence continues at coordinate 100,223,276 of CM060952.1, forward strand.
GCCGTTTTTAGAACATTGTTCCTTCTGCTATAGCATTCAGCATCGAACCATCTTTTCGTCGTCCTGGTTTTTGGGTTTGGTTGTATCATTGCATTTTTAGGAGGTCTATTTTGTCTGTTGCTCTTTCAAGTTCTCCGTCTTCTATTAAAGTTTCTATTTGTGATATTTGTTCTTGTTGATTTTCTATTTTTCTTTACCTTCTTTTTCTTTATTTTTTATTTTTTATTTATCTTCTTCGTGTGATTTGGTGGGTCTTTCTCGCTGGTGGTGAGGTGACGTTAGTTTTTATTATCTTCATTGGAAGGTGCTTTCGTATAGGATTGATGGAGTCATGCCATATTGGTTGAATATTTCGTTTTATTTCTGCTCTTTTTAATGCGATATCAACGCTGCTAATTCATTATGTCATATAATGTAGGTATTACCTTCTTCTTCTGGATTCCAATTACAAGTGTACAGTTACGTTGGAACTAAGCTGCAACTCTATTTATGTTTGATGCTTCTACTAGCATACTATTTTCCTTTTTAATTATTTTTCTGTGGGGGCCTTCCACGGTTTCAGTTGGATAGATATCCCTCCAATTGGTTGTTCTCTCTCTATCTATCTCTCTCTCTCTCTTCTTTGTTATTAGGTGAAAGTTGTAGAACTATTTATGTAGCCAGTTGTCTATCAAGAAGGTTTCTGTTAGAATTACAAGATCCGAGTTTTGTAGAACGTCTGTGGGTGTCAGTTTAAGAGCACCTTTTATTCCCTCTGAATTCCAAAGTAGGCTTTTATTTCTTGGTTTAGTTGAGCTCTGCTCCCTCTTTCATCGATTTTCTTGGAAAACGAAATCGATGCACTAATATGTTCTCAGGCCAAAATTCTGGTGTTTGTGTGATCTGTAGATCTTCTAACGGAATACCTAGTTCCAAAGCTTTTTGTTGCCCAGTGTCCGCAGTTCTTCACATTCTAGTCTCCCAGTGTTTCGTTCTTTTTGAGATATATCACTCTCTATCATTGTGGTGGTTCTCTTTAAGTTACCGATAAATAGCCATGCTGTATATTTTTCTGCTTTCATTTCTCGTGTGTGTGTGTGGGTTTCTTTTTTCGTACCCATTATGGTTCTATTATTACTCTGGTTTCTTCTCCTATGACAGCTCTTCTCTACCACATTACTCCAAGATGGTCCCTGTAGTTCATTAACTTCATTTCGGGTTTCTTCATGTCCTCATGTGCGTTGATTTGGACTTGTGGCTGATTTAGTTGCTGGTTTATTGTTTATTGTTTTCTCACTGGTTCAACTTTGTTGTTATATATAGTTTCAATTTTGTTAGCATCAGTTTTGGGTTTCTTTGTTTCTAGGTGTCTTTCCTTTTCTAGAGTTTTCTTTATTTGTTCCTGTATTGATATCCCTTGTTGGCTCTTAAAAAATCGGTTATCTCTTCGATCTTATGCCTCAATTCCCCTATTTGCGCATTATTTTCGTCTTTGTTTGTTTTTTCCAGACAGCTACCCATACACGTGTGTAAGTGTGTGTGTGTGTGTGCGTGTGTGTGTGTGTGTGTGTGTGTGTGTGTGTGTGTGTGTGTGTGTGTGTGTACTGTGTAGCGAAATCTGTGAACGATATCACAGTGCAGTAAAAGAGTGAGATCTATAAATGAATATGCCAAAATGTGAAAATGTTTACCTAAAGTAACTGTATATGACTATTTTGATTCTTATTATAAAGAGAAAGTTTATTATGGAGTAGGTGGTGGAATGAATGGTGGTAGAAACCGGAGAACCGGAAGAAAATCCTTCCAGAGGCCGCTTTAAGCCATGAGCAATTATTAACACTAAATTTATACACCCTTTGACAAAAAATGAGAAACAAGTTCGATTCGGAAAAATTGGAAGCAGTCACTGATGCTGCTTTCACAATATGCGCTTGGAAAGGTAGAGTCAGACTGAAAAGTTCAAGGATTTGAATACGGGGTATAGCACTGAAGTTTTCAGTCTGACTCTACCTTTCAATACTTTGGCCTGCACATGGCTAATGTGAAAGAACAATTAATTTTTCCAATATACGTTTTGATACCACTCTGACTTCATTTCAGAGTTATGCGATAGACAGGGAGATGCTTCGCGGCTTAGCCGTATGCATGGTAGCCCAACGGTAAAACGTATGTGCCTCCTAAGTTCGAATTTTGATGTTCAGGTTTCCTTTTTATTATTGTTACTTTAACAACAATACCTTATGTTTTTCTTGCAGAAGAAAAATATTTTAAGCACATTCATTTACAAAAACACAAATAATATATTCCTGTTGTTTTCAAAATAAATGCACGGTTATTGGAAAATTGCCTTAATAATGATTGTCTAAACACTCGGGCGCATTCAACTGTTATGAATTTTACTGGAATATAAAGCGAAGTATCCTCTCGTAAAAATGTCACTGGGCATTTGGTCTTATCCATGCCCCGCAGAATGAGGAGAGTAATAGAAACAGAGGTTTTACGTATGTGATTGGTTTTACATATATAAACAAAACATTTAATAAAATGGCATAAAATACTATAAAATGGCGTACATTTAACTAAACATTAGCAATTGGAAGTTATATCACAATGCAATATATTAAAAAAATCAAAGAATCAAAAATATGTTCGGGATTCGAACCTTTGTAGGTCTAGCTCCCAGTTATTTGTATATAACCGCTCAGTCCATATCTTTGCACATTTAGCAACTGAGACTTAATAAAGAGTTAATTACGAAACCCATTTTTTCACACACATTAGTCACATTACAGTGTGCGAAAAAGGATGGATTCCCTATGTGAATATGAACGAAACATATGAAACAGTACCAATGTGTGAACATTCTCATTGTTATTAGAATTATGAGAGGATTCAGTAGGATAAGCTAAGGACACACGTTCCATGACACCATTGCAAACTGTTTTTTATTTTTTCAAATGGTGTATAAATCCTCAAACTTTTAATATTATTAAGTCTCAGTACATATTCTCTGGGATTAAACCCGGGCCATATTGTTAGATCAGACTAGTCTACCACTCGGCCACGGCACCACGATCAAGGAACCTGTATTTAGAGTGATATTTTATAAACACTTTGGGTGAAAATTTGGAGTGAGACTAAATTGATGCGAAGGTTTGGGGAGACTCGGTGAGTCATTTTCTTGCATGCAGACGTTTGGGAAAATTAAATTTTACCCTCAAGTGATTGTCTTGTTTCACGCGGTTTTCTATACTGTAACACGTAATGGGGTCTCGCTCCTGCATCCCTATGGAGCGGTGTTATTATTGCATTAGGGTAGCTGTTGTTTTGCTATTGGAACATTCCCCCTCCCATTTTCATAATGTACCTCCGAGACTTAATGCACTTCATGTTCTGCAGCACTACGAAAAAAACTCGATTATTGCGTGGCCATCGCAATTTTCTCTCGCCATGCATGCATTACTGGTGGCGAAATTTATCGGTTAAGTGTTCATGTACTACGAGCAACAAACTTTATCGTGTTAGAGAAAATAAATTCAGCATTTAAGAGCCATCCCTAAAGGCTAGTTTCGTGTGTGGCTAAACAAATTGCAGAGTTGTTACAACTTCAACAAACTAAATAATAATAAAAAGGGACTAAACAATTTTACAGCGAGATAAAAGCAAAGTTATGTTAGTGGTATATTTAAAAGGCTGACATATTTATGTGAAGAGATTTTACCACGTGATGGCTCTACGGTAAAGTCTTGCTCGCTTGAGTTGTCCACTTTGATACTGGATTGTTCGTGATTTTTCCTGACCATAAAGAAATGTTGTTGCTTCTGATCTATCAATGCTTTTCTTTCCAATATTTCTATTCCATTGCATTTCCTTGTAAATTTTCAAGTAGACCTTTGAGCTTAAGACAGTGCCAGATACATGGTGTGAATACCTTTTTTAAAAGAACAAAACAAATCCTAAGGATACTAGAGAGCTGCTTCGTCGATAGATCGTTGATAGCTCTCATTAGGCACCTTCAGAAGTTGGACGGTATTTGAGCCTAGAACAGGAATTTCTGTGCACCTCTACCTGTGACCTGTTAACTCCTAGGTTCCTTCACTCCATCCCTTCCTCCCTGGAGGGGTAGATGCAGTGGATCAGTAGAGATAATCCTGTGAGGTGTAAAGATATAAACAAATATTTTGTTTTTCACCGATATTCAGATTAGGCCTTACTTTCATACATGGCCAGTGGTAGTGCTATTACCTAATAAAATCTTAGCTCCTTATCGTTTCTAACTTTAGTCCACGGTGCTCGTCTAATTGCTCCACAAATATATCAAAATTTCTCCATTTTATTATTTAAATGTTATTCTTCATCCTTTATATCACAGCCCAGTCAAATCTCTTCCAAGACTGTATCTTCTACTTATTATTGTTCACACTGGGTATCTTCCATGTAACTTACATTAGTTTTCATTTTGAATTATCGTGCCACATTCCTTGCACATATTATTTAATTGATAAACTGCGTGTTCTAGCCTGTCCTCTCTGTCAAGTTAATACAGTAATATGTGCAAAATATAATATATACAATGCTTTGTTTCATCCAATTTCTAATCTCTTATAACCTACTTGTTTCAATTCCCCTAGAATATGGTCTAAATATATGTTTTAAATCCTTGGTGAAAGGTATACCCCTGTTTTAAACCAGAGTTAATTATATATTTTGTTAACTTTCTATTCATTTCTATTATTTTTTGTATCTTCTTATAACTTTGAATAGATTTTATTAAGAGTATGAGGCATCGACTTTTCTTTCACATATTACAGCTTACCTAACATATAGTAAGCTTATCCCTCCAAATAGAATGAATACCAAAACTCAAATGGAGAATTTAATGTCATGACGGCAAGTTGGCCATGGTAGCTCAATGGACGGAAACCAGGAGATACGTGGATCAAATCCCGGTCATGACATTGAATTTTTCATGTTGACTCTATCAAAAACCTTAGCTTATACATGGCTAGTGTGAAGAAATTATTAATTTCGACCAATTAACTAAAACCAAAATTGGTGTTTAGGTTGTGTATCTTCCAGAGATACGAGAATGATGCAATATTTTATGGAAATCTCTCAACCTAAACTACCTTTACGTTGGAAATATTTCCATATTTTTAATTTTCCATAAAAAGGCTGCAATAATTTAGATTAAAATTTGTGTTTGTTATTTATGTGGGAAATAAAAAGCATGTCTTGAATTTTCTGGAAATAGTGTTTGCAGTTCCCTACATTCTAAGGAAATTTCATGTAATTTTATAAGTTCGTAGTTAAAAAAAAAACTTAGCACATTAAAAATATAGATCTCCTTAAATGTCTAATATATTTCAAGTAGAGCTATTTAATGTATCATTTATTATTCGTTTGTAGTTTCAGATAGAGTGCGACTTGTTTTAAGTCAGAGCCTTGGACCGTGTATGTGCATGTTTCCCTGGCACTGGCAGAGCGTGGAGCACGCATAAAGCGGTCCTTGGCCGCGTCATAAAACGACCGCGCTCCTCCTTTCATTTTTTATGTGCAAAGCGACCATTCTTCAGCTTCTCGGGAATTTGTGGAAGGAGGATGGTATAAAGCGACCTAGCATATGGCCTCACGTTTTTAGAAAATCGAGCTTCCCATAGCCCTCTTATCTACAAAGAAATGTGAAAATATTTTGTGTGAAAGTATGTAGAGATCATAATGCATGTAAAATTTCATATTTTTTATTCCTTTATATTACTGAATAATTACTTTGGATGAGTTTTGGAAAGTGTCAATGTACTTAGAAATCAATTTTTGACGAACTATCTTGAATAACATGTCTGGGATGAAATGCGTAATCAGGTGTATACAGGGTTCTTCATTTAACACCTAACGGGCGCACGGAATTTCACCTGTGCGCGATTGGGTGTGACATTGCTGGCTTTGCTCCTACATAAATTCCACTCGTAAAGCATGTTTAACACTCTTACCTTATAGAAGATGCTGGAATTGTTCATCCTCGACTAAACAAGCATTATATCGGAAGAATAGTTTCTTAGTCACACGATTAAGTTGGTCCATGCAACAATAAAATTGAGCAAAATGGGATAACTGTTTGAAGTCGATGACGATGTTATAGAAGCCCCACGTTGTGGTGATAATTTTGCAACAGTATTATTGTGCAAAATGCACGAGGAAGGGATGATTCATTACTCTCTCCTTTGGTGACGATCTGGAAGAATCCTTGTAGATGCCTAGACACTCTGTAGCAATGAATCTTATCTCTGGTCGTGGTATCGGAGTGAAAACTATTTTATGCTATTATGGTTGAAAATAACGATCCCTGTCCTTTAAAAATCTTGGAATGTATTCCGAAAATCCATTAATACATTATATTACAATTTTAAGTATTGTGGATTCTGTCCTGTCATAAAATGATTATTGTTGCATCGTTTAGCTTTAAGTTTCTGCAGACTTGCAGAACGACACCATTAAAAAAATCTTACTACGACAGTCATCTTGAGCAGAATGAAGCCAATTTATCTGAATATTTTGGATTCTCTGCGCACGATGTTTCCACGTCACAATATTACATGATTATATTATTATAATAACCAATAGCAACACTATTACGTAAGTTGTATCATTCTGTGGCCTATACTATTTTATATTTCCTATTTTATTTAAATCACCTTTTCCAGAAAAAATACAAACAATTTTTTAAGTATTTGAAGAAATATGAAATAATCGTCACATCCAATATATTGTTTCCGATTTTATTTCTAATATTTTGTTTTAGTTCTTCCAATGTATGAAGATTTGTCTCGTAAACTTTGTCTTTCAGATTACCACACAAGTAAATATCACACACTGTTAGGCCGCCACCAATAATCACTCTATCTACAAACACTTCCCTAATTTTATTCATGGACTGCTCTGCTGTATGGGCAGTAGCAGAATCTTGTACAAACACCCATATGATCTCTCTTCTGTAAGTTCATAATAAAATGGGATAAAATGTACCTCTCTGCATTTAAAGTCTTCTCGTATGATATTGAACCATTGTGCGTCTAGCACTAACAGCACACCAAACTCCAACTTTCCGATCATAATGAGGGATCTATTGAACGTGGTGTGGATTTTCAGAGGCCTAGTACGGACTATAATGGAATGTTGACACGGCCACTGAGGTGGAACCAAGCGTACTCGGAAAAGAGCAGAAGATGTAGATCAATTAAACAGTCATTCACTGAAAAAACAAACCATTCACAATAATGCATTCGTATTACTGGGTCACATTGTTATAAAGCACGAATATCAGTACATTCATACGGTTTTAGTTTTAATAATTTGTTTGTTCTATGTACATACAAACTGTGAAATTGTCATCTTTGTGCTAATTTTGGGATTGATTTGGTTAGTGAACATTCAATACATGTGCCTGTCCTCTAACTTTTCCTCTGTTATCATTGTACGTTTATGCTTTCGGTTTTCTTTTTTTGGCCACAGAACCAGTGGCTTCAAATTTCTTCACAATTTTGTGAATTGTAAATCTGAAAGGTAACATTTGAGAATTATTTATTGTAAAACCACCATAACCACAAGTTTGTTTCAGGACAAACAAAAAACAATTCAACACTTACAGTTTTGAAAAATGAATAAATATTCTTATACTATTGTGATACATAAATATCTCTTTGCATAATTCTTTAAAATATTTTTGTTTCCATAGTGCCAACGTAGATGAAAAAATGTACTACTTCACCTGTGGTGCATTAACAAAAAATTCGATAATATTGAATACTCATTTTACTCGTTATAATTTGCTGAAAACAAAAAAAATAACAATTGGGAAATAGAAAAGTGAAAACTTTAATATCACAATAAGAAAACATATACATAATATTCATTAAATGTCAATAAAATCACATTTTATTGAAGTCCTCAATGGACCAATAAAACACAATCACGGTTTTTCCTACATCAATGGCGATTTCTTCATCTGTTGCTGGCCATGTTAATGTTTCCTTATAAAAGGTTTTGTATTCATCAGGAATATATTGCATTATTTTCTTTGGATCACTAACTTTTTAGACTTGATTGGCGTCTTTTTATATACAGCATTTGTAGGCAAACCGAGTTTCCTTCCTTGGTGAATCTGTTCTTTTTTTTTTTCAGGTATTCGTATGGTGCAGTTGTCTGAGAGTAACAAGCCTACTATAGCAGTTTTACACATTTTTTCCCTTTTTATAGTGCTATGTATAAATTTAAAAAATTTTGAAATTTTGAACTTGACCTTGTTTTTCTTTCCTATACCATATGTTGCATTTGATATGCAACTGAGCTTGTAGAATGAAAGCCCATAAACATTTAAATTTAACACATAATGTATTTGAACCATGATAACAGTAAATTTATCTGATGAATTTTCCATTATTTCTGTCAACTGATAGATTGTGTAGATCCATTCAATTCTCTTAATGACTCTCTTTACTACAGCAAATGCCCTATCACAGGGAACGAAGGAATGGTCTCGTGCAGGATAAAATCGCTAGATCTCATCAAATTGGCCATTTTCAACCAAAGCATTGCAATACCTTAAGAATGTGTGGTTCTGGTTCTGACACCCACAACTGTCACCGAAGAACAGTTTTTTTCCCCCTTTTTTATTTCAGAATTCAGGTATTCGTGAGCGAAAGACATAACCACATTGGGACCCTTGTGACAAGTTCCTTCATGGTAAAAGTTGAATTTTGAGGCATTTTTTCAAAGATTTGTAACACAAAAGACATTTTCAGGCAATTGGCCATAATGGACAGGAATTGCCAGCAACTGAACACACATCATGAAATGGAAACTTAGACCAGCAATGGACTAATCAGTTTGGCATTTATTTCTAAATTTGTCAAGTTTGTATGACATTTTTTATTTTATTTTTTATTTTATCTTTTATTTTTTATGTGTTTTTCTATTGGGGACAACTAATTCTGCTATGGCAGAGTGTCTTGCTGCATCATTTAGGGCTGGACTATAAACTTTTGTGTTCAGGACCTCGCATATAATATAAGAGTTAGCTTGAGGTCTCCCGAAACGTAAATTAATCCTTTCGGTAAAATCTTGTAGTAGTACCAGTAGTTTACAGAATATATGAATATTTTCCTTAAATATTTCATTATTTTCTTACTTGTTAAATCTGATGAAAGGTAATGAGTTTATCTCCGGGAAGAGTGTGATACTTTCAGGGGAAATGACTTGATATGTTCTTCAGTGAGTCTACAAGTTTCTACAGGAATAGCATTCTTTGAAGGAGTACGCCCTCTCAAGTCTGCTGGAGCTTTATTAACTTTGAGAAGGTTGTTGTACGCCATTTTACATCCTCCATTGTGATAATACTTTGAAAAAAAAAAATGTCCTGAGAGTTCCTGGACCCGAGGTCTCAAAACTGTGAAAACAATGCAATCCTCTCCATTTCTGAAACTGGGACATAGCATCTCTTGTTATAGCTGTTAACAATTACAACAATGTGGCAATCGGCAATAGCAACAGTAATACTGAGCTTAGTAATAAAGCAAGGCATTCAACTATCGTGTTATAAATATCACATTATTTCAACACACTATTAGAGGCTAAGATTTTAAAGGATAAGAATCAAGTGCTCAGCAATAGTTCTAAAAATGTACTTATTTCCAATCCGTCCAATTTCTACTTTTGGTTTACGTTTTCCAGTATGACTCTTGTAAGATATGCCACACAATCGGGCCTTCTTAATTATATTTCGCATGTAGAATTCATCATTTCTAACTCCTCGTCGTCTTTTAGTTATATTTGCTTAACCTTCAATAGAACTTGACCCATTTCTTTTTAACAACAACCCATGGCATGACAGCCCGTAGAGAGCCAAGGTCTACCAACTCAACTGTCGGCCTACACTAGGTAGAGGTAGGTGGTCATCCAACCGATACGGGTAGATGTGGTCAGCATCTCGGCACCCCCAGCCGAAAGTTGATTTTCTTGACCAGATCTATTTACCTATCGTAAGCTCCTCAATTTCCTCACGAATTTGAGTGGGCACCGATCCTATACCCGGGACAAATTTCTTCTTAACTATCCACATACATCACAATTTCAAAGTCCACCATTACAGCAGTTTGCAGCTATGTTTACCAACAGTTTTATTTTCCATTACTAGTCGCGTTTGCCAACCGTTTGGTGTAAAAATCCCACAGCTGCAGCACTTGAGGTGGTTTTACAATAAACACAACGCATATGTTCCATTTGCTCTGTGTTGTAGACAGTGAAGATGTAGGACTCTTACACTAAATAATTTGTCTGTATAAAAGGAATCATAATTTACCAAAACCCATTTTGGAAAAAAATGTCAGTTATGGGGTTTTTACAATAACTGTTTCGCAATACACTCTGCGAACAGAGCTTGGTGTTCCCCATTTGAAAGAACTTTTACACACAATAATGTTCTGCTCTAGAGTCGAGCGCCTATTCATGTTGGTGGCCGGTACAATACTACCCAGTGGAATGCGTACCGCTAGCCCCCACGCACAACGGCAGCCGACAGTGCTATCCAGCAAGTTCGTGGGAGAGGCGAAAAGTCATTTTCCCCTTAGGTTTTAAATGCAAAACCGTGTATGTACGCAAATTTCTAATGGTTTCAGAAATTTTTAACACAAATTTTCATTAATATTGCTTTACCTTCCCTTTGTATGGTAATTTCAAAGAGATCACATATCCACACCATGGCTTTAAATACGTCCTTTCGTAAAACTTTAGCTTTATATTTAATTGCAGTAATTTAAGAGCACTCAGAATTAACTGAACGTTAATGAAGTTATGAATTCAACTTGCTCCACTCGTTTAACGGGTTTGTTATTTAATCAACAAACATGAACGTATCTGGAAATTCTGTGGATGGTAACTTAATTCGCACTCCATAAACTTAATTGATGGCATGATAGTGCTTTACATCAGAAATTTTCTCCACTTCATTTTACTGCCATTTTATAATGAAGCTAATTTCACGATGAAACTGATTGCAAAAAAGTACGTATACGGAGAACAAATATACAGCGACAGCCTTTGTGAAGTCACAAGCAAAATATGCACTGTATACATCTATATTAATAATAGAAGAAGGATAAATGTGTGTATGTTTTATTTTATGCAGGGAAATTTCATAAACCAACAAACATGTATTAACAATACATTCGCCATGGAAACGCCCGGCACATTCTGTCGGACGTATAGCTATAAAATATCTACCAATTTATTTTATAAATTATTGAGTAAATCATAAAATCATTGAATAGGTGCATATTGAAGTTGTGAAAGAAAATTCATACACAGTTCGGAGGTCTTTAAAGGCTGAAACAGCCTTCGATATTGCCATGCTGAGACATTATCCCTTACTGCCATATGATAAAATTCTTTAAAAGCACAGGGTAAATGGTAGCACTTAAATTACAGTATGTATATATTTGGTTTTTCGTTTTTTATTTTTTATAAATTTTTTAATTTGTTTTCTTTCATGGTGGGCCTATTTCAAACCTAGGATTCTTGTAGAGCTCTGCAGGGTCAATGTCCTGCTCTGCAAGTCCATGTATAAGTTGGTTAAAACTAGAGGATAATTTAGTGTAGAAGTTATGTGACTGGTGCAGGATGTATTCAGTGAATTTTAGGAAGATAGATCTGAATGTGTATTATTGTTTGTTATATACCTTTCAGCAAATGTTGCTCTGCGAAGATATCTGTTCTCAAATATTTGCAGCCTGTAAAATTTAGTATTAGCTGTCATTCCCCATATTTGGCATTTGCATGCAATTGCTGGTCTCAGCACTTGCTTATAAAGAAGTTTATAGCTTAGTGACGTTGGTGATTTCTTGTTGTACAAGGGGTGCAACTTTGCCATTCTTCAGCTTGCTCTATTTGCCTCCTCTATATGATTGAATATGGCCTTCCAACTTAACGCATATACAAAATCACTCCAAGACAATTTGCTTCAGTGCACCATGGAAGTTTTGCACCAGCCAGACGGAGATTTGGGACATCCATTAGTTTTCGTCTGGTGAAGGTGATGGCCTGTGATTTGGTGGCGTTGATCTTCAAACGACAAGCGGAAAGCAGGTCAGGTATATTGCTGAGCTCGCTGCACTGCAGCAACTTGTTTCGAAGCAGCTATAATTGCAGTATCATCTGCAAACAAGTATAGGCTGTAGCCTCTTAGGTTGGGACAATGTTTATGTAAGTAAGAAATAGGAGAGGTTCCAGGACTTTTCCTTGAGGTACGCCTGCGTAGATGGAGTATGGTTGAGAGAGGATGTCGTCCTTGGATACGACGAAGGAGTGATTGCTGAGGTAATTGTGGATAAAGTGTGTAAGTATGAAGGTATATTGTAGTTTGAGGCGCTGAAAAAGAATTCATACCGTCGGGCATCAAAGGCTCGGGAGATATCTAGGAAGAGGGCTGCAACGTAGTGATGGTTACTGAACCCACGTATTACTTCATTCACGAAGCAAAGGAGCTGGTATGTGAAGAACGCGTTTGAGGTTTGATTGAAAACACATCATAGAGTAGCAAATAAGTTTGTTACTTCATAGAATATAAATAGTTGCTTCTCTACACAGAGTATTCAGGCAAATGCGTTTACATTTTATTTCAAGTTTTGAGGTTATTCGTTTACTGTATTCTTTTGTTTTTCTATTTTATGTATACTCTTTTACCACAAGTAAGAAAGGAGACATGGCTTCCTATTTTTTAAGAATTGAGTGGTTGTAATCCTAATTATTATAATACATGGATATCTGCTCCTGACCTGAGATTTATTTTACTATTTTAGAACCTGTGGATACGGGACACCGTTAATAATATAAAGCAACACAAGGAATATATAGAGATGGCCATGATTAACACTTCATGAAACAGAAGACGGAGTTTAAAAGTAACAATCGATGTGAGATAAGTTTGCCTTATTTTATTGTAATTTAGCAAATACTGTAGATGTGCAGACAATGAAACAAGTTTCTCAATTACCAATATCCTAATTCCATAGATATATGCACCAAAGTTTTTGAATGACAAAATCTTCTAATAAAGATTATATAAGAACTTTATCTTCTTCGTATTTACATATATTGCAATGAAGATGTACAAAGCTGCCATCGATGCTTCACATCTCTCTCATCCGTTACGTGGGATACTAAAATTATAATTACAAAACGGTCGAGGAGGATTCAGTATAAAAACCTCTAGATAATTGTACAATAATTCCATAATAACGTAGGAAATACCATTAAAATTTATGCCAACGCTTTAATTGAAGTAAAGCAATTATGTTTATATCTGGCAAGTACTTCGTGCGATAGGGATATATAAAATGTTTACTTTTTAATATTGGTGCCTCTTTCTGCATCTCGAAGTATTGTAACCCGGATATCGTTTTTATAGGAAAATCTACTTTGTTCTCAGCAGAATGCTACGAATCCACTAGAAGACATTTGTCATAATCTCTCAAGTAAGTGAGTATTAAAGTGAATTTAACAATTGGAAACCAAAGACATTTCAGAAGTATCCGTGTAACAGAAAGTAAAAATGTATTATTAAATTTCCAGACAAGAATGCGTTGGCTGTTTGCTTAATGTTCTGTTGTGGTTGTGGTAACAACAGCAATTTAATTGGTATTAAATTTAATTGAGGTCAACAAATGAGGCGAGTTGAAGACAACTTGAAAATATAGAATTAAACTATTTCTAAACATTGCATCAGGACATAAATTACTGAAGTATACGTGATGTATACTGTTGAGTTATGTTGAGTATGTTGAGTTAAAGAGCAGGATATCACTATTTCACAGCAAGGTGAAAGCAATATTTTATTACCTTTATAATCTTTATTTGCAGAAAACTATAAGGTATAGTGAATCCAAGCGTGTTTACCATTTGTTCAGTATTTATTTTGTAATTAGTATTTACATTATTGTTATACATTATTGTCATAATAATACGCGTTTTATTCAGGTTGACGGGGGTACACGTGGTTGGAAGGGTGTAAGAGTGGAGTTAGTTTTACGGACTTTATCAGGATGGGTTCTGTGTCCGTAGCTAGCTCAGGATCTTTCCATAGCTCTTTTATCTCTGGAGTGGTACACACCAAACTTCTTCTGCTTTTCCTTTCCGTTATTCAATACTGCATAATCTTATTGTTTGGGGTTTCACACACACACACACACACACACACACACACACACACACACACACACACACACACATGCCTACACACATTGCTAAGTCTGACATACCATCCTAACACCGCTGCCTCCATCGATGTCCAGAACAAGAGTGTCCGCGGTAGAGCATTGACTTGTCTCCTTGTTTTCCAGTTAGCACTACCCTTTCCCTCTTAGGGGTAATGACCAACCCTTCTTTACCTGCCTTTTTCATAGCTCAATTTCAGCATGCTATACCCTTACACCTAACGGTACTTACTTTTGTTTGCCCCCAAACTACAAGTGTACTGCTTCAAGGTATCAAATGGAAATAAATTTATATAAATAAAAAATGAATATCATTAATTAGCCGGGATTATCCGTGGTTGGAGCCATTGGCATTTCAATTGTTTAAGACATTCAAAAACCATTACATAAACCTTAAGAAGCAAACTCTCAGGACACTATACTTACGAGAGCTGTTCAATAAAGAATGATCACATTTTTTTTTGGGGGGGGGGGTTTGTTTTAACAACGTACCTTTACTCATCCTCATAATTTTTATTGTCCTTCTCAAAATAGTCTCCCCTGAATGCGATGTACTTGTCCTAGCGTTTCTGCCAGTCTTCAAAGACATGCTGGAAACCATTTTTGAGAGATCCTTCAAAATCACCTACGCAGCCTTAACTACTGCTTCTGATGATGGATAATGCCTCCCACGAAGGCGTTTCTTCAAGTTAGGGAATATAAAAAGTTACAAGGGCTAAATCCGGATTATAGGGAGGGTGAGGGATGCGCTTCACGTCGATTTTTGCATGATATTCGGTAACAACATTGGCAATATGTGGCCGCGCATTATCGTGGTGCAGCATCCAGCCTGCTTCACGGAAATATGTCACCCAAAGAAATGTTCAGTATTTCAGAAAGTGCTCTTAAGGTAATTCGTCAATCCTCTCTCTCAATGGCAGCAGCAGCAGCAGCAGCAGTGTTTGTTTTCTTCCATAGTAGCGGTAACTGGAGCGCCGGGTTCAGCTTCCCTTGAAATTAATTGTCTCCCCTCTTTAAACATTTGAACCACCTTAGAGCTGTGCTGTAGGGAAGAAAAGACTCTCCATAGGCCTTCTTTAACATTGTATATGCCTCAACTGAAGATTTGTTGAGACGAAAGCTGAATTTCAAAACCGTATATTGTTCCTCGCGTGTTATCTCCATTATAGCGGTAGGCGATACTGAACATGTCTGAACTTGCCTGGTTCTCACAGGCGGGAACCAGGAGTACCAACAATGAAACTACTACGGCTTTTTTGTTTCACATTAAGCTAACAGAATATAATAAGATTGAATTTTAGTGCCAAAAATTTTGACCGTAAAAAAATTATGACCATTCTTTAATGAACAGCCCTCGTATATACACTACAAAGAAGTACCCAGTAAACTATACAGCTGTTACTCAGTGTCCTACGTAAGATCTTTGTGGCGGCTTTCAGCGCCACTGAATATATCTCATTCCAGTATTTACAGAATATTGAGAAGTGACTTAAGCTTTCATACATATAAACTTCAGTTTGTCCAGTAACTATAACCTATGGACTGAATTTTGTGGCCAGGTTGAAAATAAACCACTCCTAAGCAAACTATGGAAGTCTGACGTAGCATATTTTTTTCTTTAAGTGTTCTTAATAAAGAGTATTTGCTCGAGAGTTTCCTTTTCCAAAAATTTCCAAGATTTCTCTTGGAGGAATCAACATGGTTCCAGCAAGACGATGCTACAGCACATACAACCGAAACTTTGGCGGTTTTCTATCAACTCTTCGGTAACTATGTTGTATGAATATAGGGATGTTGTTTGGTATCCCGGATCCTCAGATGTGTCACTTATAGGACATGATATTTAAATAATAAAATAATTATCTTCATAACACAAGGTGGCATATAACCGGTATTAATGTTTGCAATTTTTCTTTTCTTTACTTAATATTTGACAGGCATTATTTTGAAGTTTAAAAAGGTGGTTTCATTAAGACACCCTGTATACTGATCTTGCCAGTCAATATTTCCGGTATCAGTTGCAGTTTGGTGTTCCCCGGACATCGTAAACAGTGTTTCTGTCGCTGGAATAGCCGAGGTTATTAAACGGCGGTGGTTTTAGAGCGGCAAGCATGAATGTAACTTACTATTTGTGTGGCAGATTATTATCTGATGTTAACATTATGTTACCAGAAGGGAAACAATGTAAATTCTGTTTATTGATCATGTTATTGTACCAGAGATAATGGGGTATTGTTTGTTCTTGCAGCTACAATGACGTTTAACGTGATTCTGCTTTGTTGTGCAACCTGCGGCGTCATCACCTCCATTCTGCTCATCGTCGGCATATATAAGGTAAGTGTATCAACTTTTCCTTTAGTGAAATATTCAACGTTTAAGGGCACTGGGAGGACGATAGGTTTCAAAAAAATCCATTTTTTGTTTTTAATGTTAAAAAATTATATAATTCTTCAGCTTTAAAATGATGAATATAGCGTAGGATGTCAGTTGGTATTAAACTTCTTTAATTCGTACATTTAAATATGGCGGCGTAATGATACGCCCACTTCCTGATAATGGTGCTTAATCTTTGATCGTGATTTCCCAAAACCTTGATTCCTCATATTTTAGGTGTATGCTTCTCAAAAACTATAAAAGATATTGACACAAACTTTGTACTGGTTATTTGTAAATATTCCTTGAATACATTCGGCTAACATTTATATTCATGTGATTCATAAAATGGATGAAAACAAATATTCAGTCCTTGAAAATATTAATCTTTTTTTACTCAAAACTAATTAATTTTTCATGTGCATAGTATAAACTATATGTGATTTTAATTTAGCCGGTATTATAAAACTGTATCTTAGGTTATTTAGGATAAAACTTGGTGCATGTAGCTTTAAATTCCTACAAGTAAAGTGCACCTGAAATAGAGGGTGCAATATTTTTTTCAGGACTCACGGTGTGATTTATGCCCCTTTTGCATGGACCTATGTGAACCTAATTTAAATATTATACAGTAGATAAATGTCCAAATCCTTATACAGTAATCATACCGAATTTCAATTTCTGATAATGTTTAGTTTTGTATATATTCAAATTTAAATATTGGTAAAAATTAGCCTTGTCTGGGGAAAAAATAACCTCCCAGTGCCCTTAACGAGTCTGTATAATGATTATTTGTTACTTTATATAAAACGTATAAGAGGTGGAGAAAATATGGTAATATGAGTTATCTAATAAAGAATATATTTTGCTAATTGTTTATATTTTCTCATAAAATTGTAGCTACTGAAACTTTTATTTAATTTAATAAGTACTTTTCTTCTTTATTCTTTTGCTTGAAGTCTAACGGCCTTTAAACTGCCAATGAATGAATGAATGAATGAATGAATGAATGAATGAATGCTCGAAATGGGTGAATTAATGTTCAAATGAGTCCCGGAGCTTTAAGTACTTCGACATTTGTTTTCTCAGATTAACTAAAACTCTTTTTTCATCTATTAATTAAATTATTTAAATCTATTAATTTAATTAATTAATTAAAATTAAATTATCTAAATAACCTATCGTATCCGAAAATCGAACTCGAGATTTCTTGAATGTGGAGCTACCCCTGCACGACAGAGGGATCTGGAGGAAGTACCTTCAGTATTTCACTCAAACTTCGCCGCCGAGATTTCATCAGAAATGTTGTGTTACCAGACCCAGATTCGATTCCCAGTATCCGCATGGAAATTTTCTCCCGTAGGGAAACCTGGTCTAGGGTGTCTTCAATCTTGTTAGGTCCCTGAAAACCCAGTTGAGATGTAGTGTCCTTGCCTCCCCCCCCCCCCCCCCATTAAGTTATGCTTATAGTATGCAGAAATGGGAAGGCAGTGCCTTGCGAGCGGGTTATAGCACCGCGGGTTTTCACGTTTCCAGACTTGAACAATACAAATAATTCATTTTTGAACCAAAAGCAAATTCTGCGCTTTGTATTTAGGTTCAGTATCTTCGAAGGATGCGATGGAAGTTAATAAAACAATAGCGAACACTTAAGCATGCTGTCGCGAACGTATTGTCGAGGCGAGGCGGCGTGAGGGACGAGTTCAAAGAGACGGGCAGTGCATTGCGGAGATAAAAGTTCGCCGAAACGGTGGGGGGAAGGAGAGTTCGTCTTCCTTCTAGCGCCGTCTTGTTTGAGAACATTCCGGATAGTGAGTAAGCTATATAAGAAAGCCGCAGCCCGCCACTGGGGACAGTTGTTAATTGGACTCGTGCGCGCGAACAGCTGGTGAACTTTGTGGTAGATGACTTTGCAAGTTGTATTGTATGTGACGTAATTCTGCTACTGTCAGGTTGACTAAAGTGTGTTTCTACGGAAATAGAGATCAATTTTTAATGTTTGTAGCCTGGACTTTTAATTTCACGAACCTACAAAGTCACAATACGAAAATGTTGATTTCTCCAAAAATGACTTAAAATAAAATAACTTATATTTATTTATTTATTTATTTATTTATTTATTTATTTATTTATTTATTTATTTATTTGTTTGTTTGTTTGTTTGTTGGTTTGTTGGTTTGTTGGTTTGTTGGTTTGTTGGTTTGTTGGTTTGTTGGTTTGTTGGTTTGTTGGTTTGTTGGTTTGTTCGTTTGTTCGTTTGTTCGTTTGTTCGTTTGTTCGTTTGTTCGTTTGTTCGTTTGTTCGTTTGTTCGTTTGTTCGTTTGTTCGTTTGTTCGTTTGTTCGTTTGTTCGTTTGTTCGTTTGTTCGTTCGTTCATTTATTTATTTATTTATTTATTTATTTAAAATTAAATATAGATAAAAAATTCACATGACAAATGAAATGTACGACTTGAATTTTCTGAAAATTGGCTGATATCCCCTTCATTCAAAAGGAATTTTATACAACTTCATATAACGAGTCAAGCTTAAGATACACACAAAAAGTGGAATTCCTTAAAACATAAATTTTATTCCTAATAATGCTGAATGGGGCTGAATGTTTCCAAACTGCTGGTTTGAGTTTACACTTGTTCTACTATATAGTTTTATGTAGATAAGGTACTGTATTTCACCCAAGATGGTTAATAATAAGATTTCAGCATAAATAAATGTTTTCAGATCCCCTATGTAAAGTCATTTTTAAAACTAGGTGTGTTTATGCACCAACAGCATTACTCAAAAAGCAAAAGCACATAAATTCGTATGAAGGTTTTCAATAAAATCTTTGCAAGATATTTACATGGGCGCTTTTTGCACTTACTCAACGAAAGTTATTTACAATTTTGATTAAAATAATAATATGTTTGATATATTGATAGTAGAAATAAAACGTTCAGTTGAAATGAAATCTCTAAATCGAAATGTTTCATAAAATGCTATTCCTCCTCTTATAGAACTAAGGTGACAACTTTCACCGCGCGTAGGATTTCAATTTCCAAAGGTAAACATTGAAGTCTTTTACTTCTGATGCTATGTTTGAACAAGATTGTCAGTGGTAGCTGATTTTACAATTCTAATCAGTAGTTTTAGTTCAAAGCTTTAACTGGAACTTAGCTGTTCCAACAGAATATTAGCCCCTGGCATTCAGGCGTAGCGTGGCATTTTGACTCTACAGTATATGCTGACGCCCTAATAATTTACATATGATAAACCTCACATTAAGTACTTTACATTAACCAGCCCAGGCATTCATTTAAGGCTGATATATATTTTGTATTTGAAAGTGTTAAAGTTAAACAAACTTTCAAAGGTTTAATTAAGCTCTCTAGAAGTAAATATAACCTGGAAATTTGTTGATTTAATTAAACGTATCTTAAACTTTTGAGCAAACTTTGAGAGAAATTAAACATGTAATTAGTCCTCATAATAAATTATTGCAGACTCCAGGTTTCAAGAACCTTAGTACATACAAACTACCAACTAACTAAAGCTGTAAATAGCTATATATAGACATATTTATTAATGGGCCCGTCGAAATTTAAACCGTGTTTTTTTTCCTTTGTCAGGTTTCGGCCATCCTCAAATTTCTCCAAATGATACAATAGCTTATTAAATTAAAAAAAAAATGTTATACAGCTTTAGTAAATTACATTAAAAATGGCCACATACATTTTTATATTAACACTGGAATTTTATATACATTTTATATCTTTTGAAAAGTATGACAAGTAAATTTTCTATAATAATTAGGGGTTAATGCACTACATGTGAAAATGTTTTTAAATTAACTTAACGTAAAAACGGAATTTTTTATATGAATAAATTTCAAAATAATCCTGAGGGACATTTCTATTATAATAACGAATGCACTCACTACAAAGTTTCATGTGTTGTACTCGTATGACTTTCTCTACTCCCTTTTATACAAAGATTTTTTGTTGTTGTAATTCACCTCCTTTTAACTTTTCCTAAGTCATATCGGCCGATGGACAGAATGGGTGAAATGATGCTCAATTGGACCCAGGGTCCATGTAGCTTAGAGTTACCCGACATTCGTCTTTTAGGATAAGGGAAATCCTGGATAAAAACCTTATCCAGGTAACTCACCCTGACCGAGATTCGAACTCGAGACCTCTTGAACGTAAGGCAGACATGCCACCATCTACGCTACCGAGGCAGCGAAAGATTTATTACAGTCGTTCATTCTTCCATCTGGCCTCTGTTAATAAATATAGACATGCCTAGAAATGCTTTTATTGTGTATTTGTTTGCAGGTACAACGGAAATACAGTAAGCTTAAATTATAAACAAATATTTTAAGAGATGATCACTATGTAATGGAATTGAAATTGTATTCTTATTACATGACTAACAGTAAGAAACCGAATGACATCTTGTTTGAGAAGGTATAAACATTTTAAAATTCAAACAAATGGCACAGAATATTATAGAAATGTTTAACTTAAAAGTTATTTCACAAACAGTGCTCTTTAAGAAGATCGATTTCTTTTGTGTGATTTTTATACATATACTATGGCTTATTGGTTATACAAAAGGTAATCAGATTGGAAACGACTTAAGAGTCTATTTCCAGAAAATTCAATATATCATTTCTTTTGTTAAAAATACTTTTGGAGAAATTAAAAAAAAACTATTCAAATCCTTTCCGTGAAAGGCCTTTTTATATTCCATTTATTTTCGGCCATTAACATCTGAGGTCTTTTGGACGGCCGTTTATCTTTCTGACAGCTGATCAATAGAAATGTTGTATATTGCCTTATAATGCTCTTGATCTCTGGGTTTGTATTCTTTTGTTACTACATTAAATTCACACTCTCCCATATTCCAGACCTTAGAAAGGAAGGAAAATATTTCTGGGTAAAGAAAAATTCTCTCTCTCTCCATTTAAGAATCGAATCCAGAAGCTCTGCATTTCATGATTTGCAAAATAACCACCACACTATGAACAGAAAGTCTTACAATTACCATTTTTGTCTACATGTATTTCAAAAAGAGTGTGATTTTTTTAAATTTCACAATTTACATTATTGCAATTCATTGGATTATATTGTCTTAGCTTTTAACTAAATTTCTCAGTAATATAGAATGAGACAAGAAAAATAGAAGGTAGGGTAAGCTAATCCCACAAAAGACGTAAATGCAGATGAAAAATTAGGGGGAAATGTCCTGAATGGGGTTCGTATGAACCAAGAGAGAGTAAACAAAATTCAATTCACTCTCGACTTTTGACAATAATGAGCGAAGTTTCGGAGAACAAGGAAAATCCTACTTGTTTTTGTCTCACTAAAGCTTATTACTGATATTGCTCTTCTTTACTTTTGCGTACCATATTTACTCGCCTCAGAATTTTGCCATTCACCGAAATTAATTTCATGTTAAGTGCCGACTAGTTCCTTTGTATTTGAATTCTGAAGGCAGACGTAAAGGACTGGAGAAGAAATAAAGTTACGTACTCCGTATTACATTAAGTTCATTGAAGGAAAACTCCGACATATGATAGTCTTTTTTTTCTACCAGCATTCGCCTATTTCTGCAACTTAATCGTATAAAAGTTTATTTCTTAGTTTTTAATGTCTGGTTATAGTAAATATAATTATTGTCCTCCATCTAACAGTTTAGCATGCAGTTTAGCATCGGTGTCGCCACAACCAACAGAAACACCAAGTTGAGCAGCGAGGTGTCTCGAGTTCTGGAGTCACAGCTGTGTGTGGCCGGCCGGTTCGAGCGGGTGATCTGGTTTGGGCAAGGGGGGTGGGGCAATCAGACAGCTTTGCTCGACTTTGTGATGACAGACGCCTCTCGCTCAACGACTCGTCCTGCTTTTGTCCACTGTCAGGTCTCCTTAGACATTTTTTTAAATGCCTATGATACTTTGATTTTCCGCCAAAAAGGAACTCAGTAGCTGCTCTCTGTTTAGAACACACCTCCATTACAGACGCCATTTTGAAGGGTAATTAAAGAGCTATCAGCTATCAAAAATTAATGAAACTATACGAGGTCAAGCGGGAATATTTAGAGATGTACTACACAACATTTCATTTTGTTTTCCAAACAAAATTAGCAAAGAAAAAGAAATGTGTTGCATTATATCCTCGTATAATGGAATTTCACAGCCAGCATATAGAAACCCACTTTTTTACTTGTTCTACTCTAGTAACTAGGTAGAGATATTATTGCATTTGTGCCCAAAAATTGGATATCGAGGTTTCACTTGAAATGCATGTTTTGATATTTGTTGAATCTAAAAAGGAAGCATTTTTAGAAAAATGCCGTGTGACTATATGAATAGCATATTCGCAAAAACAATATATAGACAAATGCTTTCCAGCAATGCAAAGAAGCTCCCTGAAAGGAATGTGCTCCCTAAAACAGTGGGACAAGCACAGCGAATGTGTGACAGAGAACGCATGCTACATAAGGAGTAGAACCGTAAAAAAATCATGCCCCTATTCACTCTGTACACTAACATCGAGAAGATTCATTCACAAAAGTAGAAGCCGTCAGAATGTTTTTGAATGGTCTGTAACTGTACTGACATGGGGGTTATAAACCTGTCCAGGGAGGGTGTTGGCACCTTCTGCAATCCTCCTGCGTCTCATCCCTCGGAGACTTTCTCTCCTGTGGTATACTTGTGTCAAAGTTCAACGACTTCTAATGATGCAACAGGAGAAATTTTATGAAAAGCCCACACTCTAACGTTTCCTTTTACATACAAAATTGTTTGAAGCATTTTATTTCGTCCATAAATAGGCTTTAGTGGTTTTAATTGAATTATGATATGCTTACGTATTTTTATGACAAATGAAAATGCATATCTTGAATAGTATAGGAATATCTTCTGAAGTCTTTTTTATTCAGGATAATTTTTGCACAACTGGTAAACGTAACAGACTAAATGTTAGCCTACAATAGAGTAGATCTCGTTAAAACCTTCTATCTCGTAAAATAGATCATTAACCACTTCCAAAATATTCATTGTTGTTGACTTCAATTTTTCAATACTCATACTTTTCTCAAATATTATCTTTATCTCTTTCCTGGTCATGTAAAGAGAATAGAATGTCAAACCCATAACGACCAACTGTTAAAAGAATTGACTATTACCTTAGTGTGCTGTAAACTTTAATTCGAATAATCCTAAAAGTAAATGTTTAATAAAACTATTTTAGCAAATGTTTATCATGACGTAGATAGAAAAATAGTTTTAAAATCGTTTGCGGAGGAATGGGTAAAGAAAATCATGTGAACACAACTCGTCAGATTTGCGAAAATCTGGATATTTATTGCTTTAGCTTAATGACTCTTCACGTGCTTAAAACGAAACGGCGTAAACAAATTAATTTTCATCTCAGTTAATAAAAAGGTATTAGAGGATAAGCTTTTGTAAAAATAGTAAGAGGGGATATAAAAGCCACGTGAATGCAATAAATCAGACTGACTAGTTCAGCAGACATCAATAAAACAGAACTACGTAAATTAAACGACCGTTAAACATATGTGATGGAAGCATATGTTATTGTCATAGAACTATCTCTGACAGAACGTTATTCATTTAGTTTAAATATTCATAAAGGGTTAACATTTTATACTACAAAACTGCACTAGATTCCACGCTGGAAAAAGGTGTGTGTAGCTCGATAAGGCTCCTTTGGTACATGTAGGTAATAATGTCTGTTTTAAATATGTTATCTTTGTTGTGACTGTATACATTCATAACGGGATACAAAGCATTTCACACACTCCGTGCCCAATCTTTCGAATGGTTTTACTGATACCAGGACTGTAATGGAGCTCGTTCTGTTGATCTTGACACTCTTAGTTCTTCATTGAAACATTTCTCTTTATGTATGATAAGATTTATTGAGAACTAAAATACATCTTGGGCTACCCCAGAGCTGGATCCAGGTCCCTTTGCCAACAGGGGAGTCCTTCAGTACAATAATTACGTGCTTTACACGTGTTTGCCTATCTTAATAGTCATTGATTTTCATTTACTTTTGTATCCTGCGCCAATATTTCCTATTTGCAAAATTTTTGTCTATCCCTATGATACGGTCAGCTGATCTCGGTTGGTTCTTCGAAGTCTTAGTGCGCATTTTGAGGTCCTCTCTCAAGATGGCGTCTCCTGACTTTTGCTTCTGCTGCTTTCTCCGGCGTAATATGAAAACTCCGTGAATGCTGGGTACTTCGACTGTGTCAGGGACTTAGAAATATTGTTACTTCGTGGATTAGCAGAAACTCAGTCTAAAACACCCTTTATTGCAAAAAACAGAATCCTTGTACAACCCTTGCAGCATTGATGAGCAGAGGATCTACCCAAAAGTCCGAAGATCCTGGCCTCCTCCTACCCCGGAGTGATGGATAACTCCGGGGTGCTTTCCATAGGGCAGTACCTGGTTTCCTAAAAAGCCCCACCCCCAATTGACAACAACGTCAAGACGGGATGGAACTGGATACGCCACTTACGCGCGTCAACCCCGCAGGGAAGGCTACCGAAAAACCTTGGTGCGACCGCCTGGTGATTTAGCACACCTTCTGCTAGCTATGCAGGCTGTTATCCGGGACTTATGAGGCAACCCTCTACCCCCTACGGGCGGCCGTAGCCTTGCAGGAAGTACCCGATTTTCCACGGGTGTCGGGAACACACTGCCCCTTCTAGTCCAACCCAATCCGAACAGCTCCCCGACGAGAGGGGCTCGGCAGTTCGGCCAAGATTCCTCTGGTAACGTCAGAGGTACCAGGAGTGCTAGGCGTCCGCAGCTGAAGGGGACAGATCCCCTCCCCTACGGGAAACCCTTGCACCAGCAGCAGCAGCAGCAAAATGACATAACATTGAAAAACAGCAGCCTTCAAAGTCGTCTCGTTACTCCCGCTATACGTAAACAAATAAAAGGATTCACTGCGACACAGATCAACAATCCTCACACAACTATACAACTGCAACTGCTTCTCACACTCGGCCGCTATTTATATCTCCCATTCATTGCTCTAGAATGCAATAGACCTCCCGAGAAATTCCAGAGCCTCTCTCTGTTTCGTTCTCTCTCTCTCTCGGCAAGCATCCAGCTCTTGCGCACCACTATATGTCTCTTTCAGTCCTGCCCACGCGTACAGCTCTGGCTTTGCGGCGGCTCCAATCCAACAATGCGATCGGCGACAATATATAGGAGTAATGACTCGTGTATGCCCGACTTGTACATGTATCGAAGATCCAGGGTCGGATGGACAGGTAGAAATTCAATGCCATAGCCGGGATTTGAACCACGGATCTTCTGGTTTCCGTCCAGCCGCTCTAACCATTTGAGCTACTATGGCCAACAGTACATTAAATTCTCCAACTGACTCGTGTTTTATTTGTTCTGGATACGTTTTAAAAATTCATTCGTGAACATCCGCGGTGCTGCGGACGATTTGAAAGCTGCTTAAGCTCGAGTGACCAATTCCGCAAGCTCATTCCGGAAGCAACCAAAATCTTCGGAGTTAAAAAGCACTTAACAGATTTTTTCACGTGAAGCCTCCATAATCTGGAAGAAAGTATACTTTTTATGTGGCGCTTTTAATTATAACTGTAAATATGTTTTAATAGCATTATCAATAGTAATTTACGTAAATTGGTAGATATATAGCAGCGACAAAGAGGAAATCATTGGAGGTTTTTAAGTTATTAGCAGAAGTACGTGAATTGTTTACTTTCTCCATGTTAGATTAAAAATTCATGCGGTATGAGCCAACTCTACGAAAAACTAGAACGTTTGGATGGAGAGGTGACGTAAGACTTCTGCTTGAAGCTTGACCAGTTTTGCAATACAAGAAGGGCCTATATATGACTGTACAATACGAAGCTTTAGTTCTTTGAGTCGCTATTCTCTGTTTTACCAAAATTATTACCTGGAACTTCCCTCACTTTGAAGGTCACGCCTTGCAACTGATTTGTACGGTATGTCTTACAAAAGTCCCATTGGCATTATCATTTGTTTGACATTTCTTATAATTGATGCATTCGTCCAATTTCTTATGGAAATGTAAATAAAAAAAATCTGAGATATTGCACTCACGTAACTTACTCTATTCTTGCGCATTCTTAAAAATACTTATTTCTTTATTTAGGATATGTTAATCGACATAAACTTTTACAGAAATTATACCTATTATTGATGATTTTCTTGTAGGTGGAATATAACATTTAGCAGGTTTAAGCAATAGTAAACAATTTTAAGAACTGCTTGTTATGTGACGGTTTTGCAATTGCGTCCTTTTCCATGGCCAAAGAATAATATACAGAGCAACTAACAGTTCCCAATTTGATAAAGTATGCAAGTATGAAAAATTCAACAAATAAGGAATATTTCGCAAATGTTTCACTTAACACAAAAATATTTTTGTTATTGTTTTTTTACAAAAATTACATTTCTTGTATAGTAAGTCTTTGTGTATCTCTTACGATTTACCATTTATGCAAAGACGTAGAAAATTAAGAAGACTTCTAAGGACCTTCAGAGAAAATTCAATTTATGCAGTACATGTTTCATGAACGTATCTTAAACTTATGGAATTTTATTCAAAATCGTTACGAAAATATTTTAGGAAGTCAAAGTATTAGAAAAATATTCTTTGTGGAGGGTAGTATGGAACACTTATCTTTGGAAGATGCTTAACCTAAATACTATACATGTTATTTAACTGACTTATCGTTTTTAGTTATCTGTTCCAAGTCGCATGAATATTTTTCTAGAAAAAGGCCTCAGGGGACCTTTAACTCTATATTTTCAGTGAAGTGTCTGTTTCAAACTTATGAGTGGAATGCACATTGCAGACAAGATAAAGATATATGAGTGGAAAGCATGGACGTTGCTATTGTTATACATCAGGATTAACTTATTTGTCTATTGTATTTTATTTTATGATATTATATGTGATATTCCTATGCACGTTACCTTTTCCTACGATTTATGCTACACGCTGTTAGTGTGTGAGCAAGCTACAGACGCCCGGTTTGCTAGGCCACTTCTTCGCCACGTGTGGACTAGGTAGACTACCGCTTCCTTTTTGTCCGAGCTCACACTCGCTTCGTAAAATTGATTCAGTTAACATGCTTGGTACAGCTTAAAATAAACACTTAGGGATGATGGTGATTGGACAGCGCACAGCGGTACTCAGACCCCGAGTTGAGGACCTTGTTTATTACACGTATCTCCTAAAGTGAAACCATACTAGAAATCCTCAAATCTATGGTGGAATCGGGGAGATTCCGTGGCCAGGAAGCATAGCTGCCGCGCTCTAGTACAAGACATTGACTCGATAGTCAAAAAGTAAGTGTGGCATTGTGATCTTAGAATTTTGTAGTGAGCTTTAGTTGTAAAGTGCTTACTTCAAGTGCTGTTTGTACCCGCTTCAGCAATAAATCTCTCAGATGCTGCAGGTAAAAATCCATTCACCTTCTGTTGCAATCGATTGCAGCACATTGTGCTAGAATCTGCAGACCCCTACATCCCACGCAAATTTGAAGAAACTTCCTTCCAGTTGCTCTGCTTTCTGGCCTTTGATTAATCATATAACTTTTTCAACTCAGTATCATTTAATTTTTCAGAACTTCTATCGACTATCTTTGCAGAATGTTCTTTTTCTAACTACTTCATGTTAACCCAGATAAACGTTAACACATTGTTTTATTTTACATTACATTATGGTTGCATGAGGAATAGGAGACTGAAGTGATAGATGTTTAAAAGGCCGGTTGCTATAAGTCTCCTTTGAAAACCCACCAAATTGCAGTACATGATAAGAGACAACTGAATGGCGAAATACTTCGTAGATGGCAAGCGTTAAAAATTGAAATTGATGGCAAATATTTTTGTTTATAATTTTGATAGGTACCAACTTATGAATTGTGGTAATTTCTTAGTGCATACGACACCGCAGATGTGGGCACTAATCATAAATGAAATAAAGTTATAATTTAGGAAATAAAAGTTTCATGTATAAGCTTGAAGTAATTCCTCGGACTGTCTAAGGAAAATCTGTAAAACTTCTCTCAGGGAGGTCGGAGACGGCGGAATTTGAACTAAAAAACTGGCGTTCATGGCTCCAATTTTGGCGATTTTCTCTGCTGGTGTGTGTACGAAATGGAAGTTTCACAAGAACCAAAATGTTGTCATTGTTTTTGTGCACAAATCTTTGTATGTCCCTTAGGTTTACCAGCAATAAGAATAATAATAACAACAAATTATTCTTCTAGTGAGCACCACTTCGTAGGTTATTCTCAGAAAATTAAAATAAAGATTTTATGTCTCATGTAACCCTATTTACTTTATTTTAAATCAAAATCATAACGTTGTTTTGGAGAACTTCAGAAATAATTGAAAACATGCATATAAATGGTAGTTTTTATAGACTACTTTCTGTAAAATATTTATTCTACGTTTTTATAAAATAATTACATATAATTTTATTTACGCTGTTAACATGCACACAAGGATTTTTCCCCCTTACAATCTTATTTTTAGTCCGGCTCCTTAAATTTTTATTTCCAGTAAAGTCTTGTGATTACGTTGGTAACGACTTAACTCAGCCAGCTTTGTCGGATAAGTCCTACCACATTCCTTGTTTTAGCACTCTAATATTTGCTCCACTGCTCCTTTTTCCTCCGCCTCTGAGCTTAAAGCTGAACTGTCAGCAGGTTAAAATTTGAGGGCCAGGATATTAAAATCAAGAGATAGACTCAACCAAGAGCTGTTGTGAATCATAGTTGCGAGAATGCCTGCCTTTCAGCCAATCAGGTCAAAATCGGTCATACTCTCTCCCTTTTGCAGGTTACCTAAGCCTATCCTTTGCTCATAGGCTCATCGGTGTGGTTGGATTTGAATAGAAACAAATAAGAGACTGTCCTACCCGAGTCTGTTAACCCTCGAGTAGTCGCGTGAGTGGTCGCGCGGGCTACATATGTAGCCGGTATAAAATGTACTTTCTTCATTGTTTATAATTGTTTTAACAACCTTCTAGGATATTCCTTTATTTCTTTATAGTGTTTACTTACGTAAAAATTGAGTTCTATGAACTGTTTCAAGATAATTTGATATTAAATTAAGGTACACTATGTGTCGTGTAAAATACAAGGTGAACTCGTTTGTAGTGCTCCTTTACATTCCTGAATCATATTAATCAAGTTGAAAACAACAATATCTTTTACAGAATATATTAAATGTTTACATTGCTTCAACAATCACAATATGAATGTGTAGTAATAGTCTCAAGTTCTGACACAAGAACAAAATTACGATTGGTTTACAATTCTTCTTTTAGACACACTTTACACATCGCCGTGGAATTATTATTTCAAATCTTACTTTGACACATGCTGCAGATATTCCTGGTAGATTTATCCTTGATTTTTCTCCACATAAGTAGCACCTCCCTACCTTGTTGTGAAGCTGTGTGACTTGTGTTCTGCGGACGTCTTCAATTCCGAGAAGAATCTTAGCACGCTTTCTTAGACTGGTATAGTGTTCAGTTCTGCTCTTGTTATTTGAGACTTTATAAGCTCCCAGGATATTGTCTCAAGAAAGAAGCGTCGTTTGATTTTCTTATACTTCTGATTAGCAGAAAAAATACACATGCCATTGATCGCACTGATGTGACCTTTCTCTTAGCGGCCATTTCAAGAACTATTACATTAGTGGTCACGCGGGGTACATATGTAGCCCAGCTATGCGCAACTGAGTTTCATCTCAAATAACAAAAATGCTGTCTCGCTAAAATTTATTATAGCCATTTGACCGTCTAGAACACATTGCGTCAAGAAGCTACCAAAACCATAAAAGCAGAAGGAGATGCGCACTTGTAAAAACAAAATGGGTGGGCTATATATGTAGCCCACGTGACTACTAGGGAGTTAAGAAACTCAGAAGAAGTTTTACAATATTAAATAAAGGAAAGAACTAGCAAACCTTTGGTAAGTTTCCATCTACTCGGTTACAGATGTGATATTGTCAGCATTTCTAGGACATATTTTAAAAGTCTCATCATATCTGTTCCACATCTGAATTTGGGCGCTACGAAAAATACTACCAACTTACCTTTTACAGTTGAAAAATGCTTCGATAAATGTGTCAGTATTATATTTTTGTTAATTCCTACACCAGGATTCCGTGAGAAAAAAAAACGTACATCCCTTCAGTGCGTTGTACTACATTTAAGTGACGAGTAGTTTACGTTAATCGTTGGAAATGGTTTGAGACTTAGCAAGTGAACTCAAAGTCATATACAGTTAAGTTAAGACAGCACTCATATGGTTTTATCCGTGCCGACGAACAGCGCTGGGGAGAGGACGATAAAGTTGTGTTTTCGAGAGTACCACATATTTTTTACAATACGAGGGTGGTGCATGCTCGGTTGCAGTTCTGCATAAAAATCATAGATACGCCAAATTGTATGCAATTAAAAATCTATTGAAGGGAAGCAGCACAGCTTAGAAGAACAAAGTGTCATAATTTTTGCACTAATATTCAATCTTATTATATTCTATTTGCTTAATATGAAACAAACACGCCGTACTAGTTTCATTGTTGGTACTGCTGGTTTCAGCCTGTGAGGACCAGGCAAGTTCAGACATGTTCAGTATCACCTAACGCTGCAATAGAGGTAACATACAGTTAAAGTTGATGTCAGAGGAAGATTCGGAGTTTATTTCAAACGTAATCACTGCTGATGAAACTTGGCTACATCATTTTGATCCTGAGAGCAAACAGCAAAGCTCAGTGAGGAAATCTCCTTCATCACCAACCCCCCAAAAAGCAAAAGTGGTTGCTTCTGCTAGGAAAGTTGTGGTCATCTCATTCTTTGATATTCGTGGAATATCGCATGTTGTACCTGCACACACATCAGTAACTGGACAATACTACAGGGATGTCCTGAAAATATTGGAAGTCCATATCAGGCGCAAAAGACCACATTTCCGTGAAGCAGCCTGGATGCTGCACCATGATAATGCGCAGCTGCATATAGCCGATGTTGTTGCTGAATATCTTGCAAAAATCAACGTAAAGTGCATCCCAAACCCTCCCTATAGTCCGGATTTAGCCCCATGTGACATTTTTCTATTCCCTAACTTGAAGAAACGTCTCCGTGGGAGGCATTATCCATCATCAGAAGCAGTGGTGATGGCTGCGGAGGCGATTTTGAAGAATCTCTCAAAGAATGGTTTCCAGCATGTCTTTGAAGACTGGCAGAAACGCTGCGACAAGTGCATCACATTCATGGGAGATTATTTTGAGAAGAACCATCAAAATAATGAGAATGAATAAAGGTACATTGTCAAAAAAACTTGTGACCATTCTTTATTGAACAGCCCTCGTATTTCACAGATATTACTGTTTTGCATGGTTGTTTTTTAAATGAATGAGCGCTTCTGAGTCACGTTTTCAAATATTTTGCAATTTAAACTTTTATGTTTTGAATACTTTTTGTTATGTACATACCGTAATAATATTACCGTGTCCTTATAATTTGAAAAGTTTCTTATAGAAAGTGTGTTGGCCCACTTGAAACACCCGTAGAGGCACCATGCTTCCCTGGCTATGGATTTAATCTGTGGTCCCGTAACGGCTCCACCAGACCGGGTTTAGAGACAAGAGACCGTCCTACCAGCTAAGGAACTTTATCAAGCGCATATCATCCCGCCAAGCAACGCCAAGACACCCACTGACCTTTATACTCTAAAGAGATCACCAAATCAGAGATGATGTGAAATGATTATATGGATGAGCAGGAAATTTGGAGTATGTAATTAACCTACTCAACATTTGCCTGTTGATCTGGGAAATCCTCCGAAATAAACCATGGGTCAGTTAGGTCCGCCACGGGCATCAAACCCTGACCTCCCGAATGCGGAAACCACCTCAGTCATCTCACTCGGTACCATCGGTACCAGGGAAAAGAACTCGAGACCACATGAATTCGAGCCTGTCGCAATATCGCGGAATTATCTAATTCGGTTGATAACCTCTGCTAACTCCCCCTAAAATAAAACGTAATCTCTTGAAAATCCGTACTTTTTTTATTCATCAGTAAACACCATTAATCTGCTGAGCAGCATTTTTAACTCTAAATCTCATTTCACCGGCATAAATACCTCAAAAATTGTTTTTAAAAAATTGTTTTTTAAACTTGTTTTACTTCGCAGTTAAGGCGAACAAAAATAAATACAAATGCTTTCATTTGATTTAGGGACGCTGAAGGCTATATCGAGCCTGTTTCAGAGAGTTCGCAATTATTTCCTCGATTGTGCATGTAAAATAATGACATTAACCATACGATAATTGTAGAAGAAGAATTCTCTTCTACTTGTTTATTTCTGTTTCTGAACCCATGTTTAAAATGGTAGTTAATGCAGGAGAATTATATATATACGGCCAAGTGCACCATTATCATAATTAATACCGCCATAACATTGTCCTAGGCGTACTATATTTCCATCTATTAACGCGTAAGCTCATTTCGTAGCGTTACTGTTAGTGTTTTAACGAAGACAAATATTTGCTATTTGTGATAAGTTAAAATCAATAACTCTTCATATCATCCAACAAGCTTCGTCCTTAATTACATGCGAGGGAAACCGACGTTGGGCATACAGCCGTGAAATGAGTGTTCTTCTCCAGTCAGCTGACAAAACGATAGAAAACGAATTCAGTGCGCGATGAGAGGATGGAATAATAACAATGATATTCCAACTGGAGAGTGACATTCTGACAAGAGAGAAAGCAGCTTTCTGTGTTTCACTCCTCTGCTAATCTTGTTGAAGGATTATAAAAAATTAGCTATTGTGCACGTCACATGTCAATGCTCTCTAGAAAAATGGAAGGGGAATAAAAGGTTTATCTAACCCTACCCAGAACAGATAGACGGATAAACTGCTTACTGTAATCAATATTTCATTGGAAGTGTTAGGTTTGACCTCTGTAAACAGAACGTACAATAAGGGTTTTATAAAACTGTCTTGAGAAGGAGAGAGAGAGGATTGTGAGATAAGCATTAAACCTTATACCATTCAGCATTATATTATTCATCATCTTTCAAAGATATAACAAAATTTTAAAGATAAGTCCCACAATACACTCCAATTATGCCATTAAACTTGGAATTTTTCCTCAAAAAATGATAACGATTTTAGTTACAATCTCATGTTCAACATATTGATATAAGGACGAAAATACGTGGTTTCACACCAGCTGGGCGTGATGTTTTATGGGGGGGTGACACTTTAAATATAAAGGAGTTGCAGTGATAAGGGAAGGAATCGAAAAAAGATATAGGTAAAGGAATATCGTGCTAGGCGTTAGTAAAATTTGGTATTGCTTAAAAATGCGTAACAAAAAGCAGTCAAGGTTCGCCGGGAGTCCAACCATGGCACAAGTATCTGGTAGCCACTCAAGGTCAGAATGAAGGATGCCAATGCCAATTTGTACTTCTTTTTTGTTTATGTATTGTTCTTTCGTAGATATTTGCAGTGGTCACTAGAGAAAAAACTGAAGTACCGTGCGCTAACTTAGCGACCGGACCGTCCCGCGGCAGCACCGTAAAGGTTGAGCGGCGGCGCGCTCTCCGCCAGAATTACGCCCAAAGGACCGGCAGGTAACGTGTGCGGAACCACTGTACTAACATTGAACTTGCTTGAAACCACAATAGCTGTTGAAAATTATGACCTCCAACGCGAATACGTCCCCTAAATCCCCGAAAATAGTTCTGCTTCACTCGAAGAAGTTCATCTTGCCTGCCTGTATTTCTTTCGTGATGTTGTCCTTCAATTCCTATAACGTGTGAGGGTTGGATGCGTACTTAATACTTTAACGTTCCGCATAAATAAAAATCACATGCAGATAGGTCAGGGGAACGAGATGGCCACAATCCTCAACTTTTTTTTTTTTTTTTTTTTTTGTAATTTACATCCTCCAACGTTGTCATATATGACGATGAATGGAATGGGTGAAATGATGCTCAAATGAGCCCGGGGTCCACAGAGCTTGAGGTTACCCGACATTCGTCTTTTAGGATAAGGGAACCCCCGGAAGAAACCTTATCCAGGTAACTCACCCTGACCGAGATTCGAACTCGGGACCTCTTGAACGTGAGGCAGAAGCGCTACCACCACGCTACCAAGGCGGGTACTAATAATTCTGTCACCATACACACGCAGTTTCAGCATAGAATTTGCAGCAATGTTCGCTGTAGCTGAGTCGTGCTGAAACCACCCACATTATCGTTCATCTCTTGTTAGTTGCGGAAAGAATCGCTTAAAACGCAATTTACATAAACGTGAGAATCAACTGTTGTGTCGAAAAATATGGGACCGATAATTTTACTGCACACCAAATCCCAACTTTCGCAGCGTGGCGCACACGCATACAGAACTCTTTCTCTCACCACAGATCCATTGGACTGATATGGCTGTAGTAGAGTGCTATTCTGTAGCGGCAGGTGCGCCACTCATCACGCAGCCCAAGGCCGCCGCGAAGCGGTCCGGTCGCTCAGGGAACGCACTGTACGTGTGTTTGTGAGACATTATAAATGAGGATGTAGCTTTCCTATAGCTGATAGTGGTTGTCCTGAAGCTGCTGGAGTATCAAGAATGGATGACCGGGCCTGCTGGTGCTGCTCTTGAACACGGCTATTGAAGTCTCAGCTCTTACTTTCTCTCGATGTTTCAAGTATTCTTGCTCAAGTACCAAACATAAGATATAATGTTCCAATGTCTTTATGATTTGTTGAAAATAATCATCGTTGCAATATATAGGGACTCATACTTATTAGGAAACCACAGTCGTGTAAGAGAAGCGGGCAGTGCATCATATATTGTCCTAGAATCAAGAGAAAACAAAACAAAATAGCACACTGCCCGAATCATGTTATTTTCTAAATAGCACTTTAGAAAACCACTCGAATATACCAATCAGTGGATTTCTAGAGAGCTCAAAATATTTATATGGAAAAAATGAAGGCCCTATTGTGATTATCATATTATATTACAGAGCTTTGGACTTCGTCCCACAAAAATTTAAGATGTTCTTATGTCAAAGATGTATATGAGTCTGGGTTTTTCTTAGCGGTAATGACATTTAGAAAACTTAAGATTCCTTTTGGGAGCACTTCGTTTAGATGACGTCTAGAACACAATGATAGAAGGCAGCTCGACAATTTGATACCAGTTAAAAATAGTTTTTAATTCTTCAGTAAGAATTCACCGAGTAAGAATAATACTTCGTCTAGGTATATTGAACCCTTCCAGCGGATGCCAGATGTTTTTATGGTTAGTTTGATTTGCTTCAAGAACAATATGAAATGTGTAATCGACAACTGTTGAGTTCAATGCTACTAGTAGCAGATAGCTGCTACATTCAGGAAAAGTTATCATCGAATTGCTACAGGCTGGGCCAAAAGCTGCAATTGGGTAATATTTAAATTGAAATAACTTACTTTCCACAAGCGAAAACAAATTAGAAACTATTCATAGGCTGAGAGGCATATTTTTCCCCACCATTAGCTTTTTGTTGCATCGGTTTGTCAATTTTCCGACAGAGCGAGGGCATTGTTATATAGCGACAAGTGAGATTTTTCATGGGTTATTAGTTTGTTAATTTTTCGATTGAGTAAGCGTATTATCATGTTATAGCGGAAAACCAGATTTTTCGCTGGTTATTAGTTGATGTTTTCAATATGAAACGTTGTCTGTATTGCAAGCAATGGCTGATACAAGAGAATATAGGATTAAGGAATGTCTCTCATCGTTAGTGTTTGGGTTCATGAAAAAGAAGGGACTGGAGAAGCGTACAAAGAAATCGGGGATAACTTCTTTATTCATTTCAGTAAAACAGCTCCCAAAGAAAACAATCACCGAAAAGTGAAAAAGAACACTTTCTCAACAGGCTCTGTATTTGATGCAAAACCCACCGAAAGATTTAAAATATTACGGTGATGACGTCAGTATTCTTCTATCTGAATCATTGGAGCGTTCGCCGAAGATATCAACGATCGGCGGAAATGCAAGTATGCTTTACGGCCTATCTTTGAAAGCAAAATCCTTAACTGAAGAGCGAGAGAGAGAGAGACAGACAGACAGACAGACAGAGAGACAGACAGATATCACCAATATCTGCAGAACCAGCACTCCCGAAATGCTCAGGCCGGCAAGTAGACGGACATGGCTAAAAGTGATAGTGTACACATCGAAATATTCAGATGTTTGATAGTGACGCCAACTGGACTAGTTATGTTTATCTTCTCATATTTCCATTCCTTATTAGTGCAGCAGTCAATAAATAAGCTTTCTACGACACTTATGAAATTTTATTATTGCTACACAAACTTAGACAATATCTGATCACGACTTTCGACCCTTCTTGTAGTTGTCTTCATCTACGGAAAGAATCTTGAAGAATGCAATAAAATGGTGTTTGGTTTAAATATTATATAATATATAAAGAATAATAGAGTGTATCTGCTTTATTTTATGCGTGAGAGGTACATTGTTTTTCTGACTACCTCCCAGAAACTTCTTTCTATAGGAGATGTTTGGAGATTCTAGCAAAACAAATTTATTTATTTTTAATGAAGGCCTTATTCGACATACAAAATTTTCCCCTTTGGTCCATAAAACAAGATTTCGATTTGGCAGGAATACCTGAAAGGTTAGCTACTAAGTACAAACCATCCTTCCTCCGCCGCCTACTTCAGCAGTCTGTTCCTTTTCCCGCTAGCGTCAACACCATATTACAGTTATGCCATAAACCTGTATACCAAGCTCTTCTGCAATTTCTTAAAGAAAGTGATCTACAGATCTAGTCTCCTCCCATCCTCTTAATTTTCCTTACATTATTTTTCTTATTTTTCCCTACGATGGACATATGGGATTTTACCGAAGGCCAAAAAAAAAAAGGTACAAACCAAACCAAATTCAGAGTCTGGAGAATGTAATATATCGAATGAAGATTTAAGCATTTTAAAAGCTGTGATATTGCATGACCATATTAATATTTCTACAATGGGTATTATAAATTTTCTGTTTTATAGCTTGTGTTCTTTATGTTTACATGAATTGTATTATTATTATTATTATTATTATTATTATTATTATTATTATTATTATTATTATTATTATTATTATTATTATTATTATTATTATTATTATTATTATTATTATTATTATTATTATTATTATTATTATTATTATTATTATTATTATTATTATTATTATTATTATTATTATTATTATTATTATTATTATTATTATTATTATTATTATTGTTATTATTATTGTTATTATTATTGTTATTATTATTGTTATTATTATTATTATTATTATTATTATTATTATTATTATTATTATTATTATTATTATTATTATTATTATTATTATTATTATTATTATTATTATTATTATTATTATTATTATTATTATTATTATTATTATTATTATTATTATTATTATTATTATTATTATTATTATTATTATTATTATTATTATTATTATTATTATTATTATTATTATTATTATTATTATTATTATTTTTATTATTATTATTTTTATTATTATTATTTTTATTATTATTTTTATTATTATTATTATTATTTTTATTATTATTATTATTTTTATTATTATTATTATTTTTATTATTATTATTATTTTTATTATTATTATTATTTTTATTATTATTATTATTTTTATTATTATTATTATTTTTATTATTATTATTTTTATTATTATTATTATTTTTATTATTATTATTATTTTTATTATTATTATTATTTTTATTATTATTATTATTTTTATTATTATTATTATTTTTATTATTATTATTATTTTTATTATTATTATTATTTTTATTATTATTATTATTTTTATTATTATTATTATTTTTATTATTATTATTATTTTTATTATTATTATTATTTTTATTATTATTATTATTTTTATTATTATTATTATTATTTTTATTATTATTATTATTATTATTTTTATTTTTATTATTATTATTATTTTTATTTTATTATTATTATTATTTTTATTTTATTATTATTATTATTTTTATTTTTATTATTATTATTATTATTATTATTATTATTATTATTATTTTTATTATTATTATTATTATTATTATTTTTATTATTATTATTATTATTATTATTATTATTATTATTATTTTTATTATTATTATTATTATTATTATTATTATTATTTTTATTATTATTATTATTATTATTTTTATTATTATTATTATTATTATTATTATTATTATTATTTTTATTATTATTATTATTATTATTTTTATTATTATTATTATTATTATTTTTATTATTATTATTATTATTATTATTATTATTATTATTATTATTATTATTATTATTATTATTTTTATTATTATTATTATTATTTTTATTATTATTATTATTATTTTTATTATTATTATTATTATTATTATTATTATTATTATTATTATTATTATTATTATTATTATTATTATTATTATTATTATTATTATTATTATTTACTATCATTATGATCGTCATCGTCATCATCATCATTATTATTATTAAATATAAAATTTAACTTTGAAAATAGAACATAACCGCAAATACCTGTAAATCACCTGATGTAGACTATGATTTCGCTGCTCGACAAAATAATCTACGATACGTATGCTGCTTTATATATAGTCACGAGGCCGATCGTAAGCAAACGCCCAGAGAGAGGAAAGCGCGGAGTAAAAAGGACTTGTCTGAAGTGATGTCAAAACTATTTACTGGAAGTAATTCATACTGATAAATGATTCGTGTTGTTGCAGGACTTCATCAACAAAGAGGTATATGTCAAACTATCGAACTATATATTTCTGGACAAGTTCAATTGTTCACAGTCCTTTGTGGCTACAAGTGAACCCACAGATCTAATCTAAACTAGATCTCAAATACTTTAATGCCATTGGGATTGCAGAAAACAAGAGTTAAGGGTGACTGGAGATATAGAAGTGTCACTGCTGTCAACACAGTGGTTCAGTTGTTAATGGAGTTGTGAGTTGAAAGTAGAGAACTGTTTAATTGTGGACCTTTGAAGTTTACTGCGAGTGATTTTGTTCATTTGTTTATGTGTAGTGAAGCAAAGAGAGCCTACTGTGTGTATGACACGTCAGTTTTAGAATCTGTTAAGGGGTGTACAAACTGACTTTCTATGGAAATAAAGAACAGTTTGAATTTCTGCAAACTAATCTGTGTTTATAACCTTGCCCCGCTAACGTGTATCACTCCGCGTGCAGCTACCTTCCCCCTCACCTTAATTAGCTAATGCTTTCGCGCCATAGGACATAGGCGGTGCCCTCCCGTCACATTTAAACCTGCAGTAAACGTATTAATAATTGCCGGGAAGATAGATAAAATCTTACTAACAAGGATATGAAGGCATGCAAAAAATACAAGTTTATAATGAAATTGAGCAAGCTGAAACCGAATGAATGAGCAATGAAACTGAAACAATTTTATAATGAAAGGCCGTCGGCCTTTTCCACTGGGACTTTTTTAAACTAGCACACATACCTTGCAAAAATGCTTGTCTTTCAGTCTTAAAAGTCGTGTCACGCAGTAAATCTGGTAAATCTGCATCCTCATTTACAGCAGACGAAATGTTATATATGTTAGGGAGTTCGTTTCTAAAGAAAAAGCTATGCACATGGCGACGCACAGCACTTTTCACGAACTTAATCGCATTCTCCGAGCACGCGCTTTTGTTTATTCCTGCTTTTGCCTGGAGTGGTAAGTTTTCCTATTGTCTCTATTTCACGTCACGATGTACCTACGGACCTAACACTCACAGCGGAAAGTTTAAAGCACAGCTGTAAGTTCAAAG
The DNA here is from genome assembly GCA_030765055.1 of Mantis religiosa. Classification (NCBI taxonomy): domain Eukaryota; kingdom Metazoa; phylum Arthropoda; class Insecta; order Mantodea; family Mantidae; genus Mantis; species Mantis religiosa. The sequence continues at coordinate 100,263,835 of CM060952.1, forward strand.
CACAGCTTTTCGACTTTTCTCACTGACAAAAACAGCTTCTTCTCTGTGAGTGCATTAAACACATGCAACACAATTCTGTTTTCGCCGGTTCGTAAAAGTTTACCCTTGCGATGCTTCAGCGAAAAACTGGCGGTAGACTTTTCATTATACATATAATAAGTACACGCGCAATAAACGATCAATAAAATGATTTAGCTCTTGTACACAGCACACCTTCGAATGGCAATATATGACAAATCCAGTTCAAAACAAGGTCAGTGTGAAAAGTCATATAAACAAATGTCACCACTAGCGCTAAGGTACTTATCTTCTGGAAGGTAGGCTTGAATGCAAGGGAACCTCCTCTTTACGTCGTTTAAGAATTAACATACATTTCAACTCTTTTTCGTAATATATTTAAGTCAAACAGTTACGAAAATACAAATTTGACAATTCTCTTCCAAAATATAAAGATATATCACCATGTTAAATAACGAACTGATTTTTACCACACAACAGTCTGTACCACAAGAGCAGCCAATGAGAGGGGACTAGGTCTTGTGACCGTTAAGAGATACGGGGCAAGCTTATGTGAAACAAGGATAGACTTTTAATTTTTGAACCTGCATGGTCACTATATATAAACAATTTATGTTAATTAATGGAATTGTGTCGATATAATAGCAGTGGATTATTTAGTGAGAAAATGTATTCATAATTCTTGAACATATATATTTCACACGTACCATCTCCCGAAAGGGCTCCTTTAAAATAGTCTGTATGTGAATTTCCTCAAAAATGAAAAATCGGTTAAACACAAAAATTATAATTTTAGTTTAGGATATTCCAAAAATATGGCACGAAGATTTAGAGGAAAACGCTCGCTCAGAACCACCATATAGGACTCTTGTCAGTTTTCATCTGTTCAAGGATCTTTAAAGATTTTTTTGCATATTAAAAATAAAATGTGTATCTTTGAATTTTCTGTGGAACTTTGCAGTCCCCTTTTGTTCTGAATAAAATTTGTTAAATTGGTAATCATAATTTTATACTGCGTGGTATAGCTCAGGTGGTTTCGTCTGTGGTCCCCATTCGGGAGGTTCGGGTTCGCTTGCCGTTGCCGGCCTACCTGGTCTATGGGAAGGTTAATTATATTCCCCAAATTTCCTGCCCCTTCATTTCCTCTTTATTATTTCACATCATCTCTTATCTGGTGGTTTCAGGATAGAAATTTCGGCGGGTATCTCGGCGCTGCACAAGAGGATGATATGCTTCTGGTAACACTTCCTCCTCCTCTGGTAGGACGTTCTCCATTCTCCGGGCAGGCCTGATATGGATCGTTTCAGGACCCAATGGATTGATGCCGGTTGTGCTAGCCTGCCGGGGAGTTTACAACTGCTCTAAACTGCTCTATTATGGGGACCCTGCCCTCTTCACTTTCATGGCCACCTTCTGTTTCCTCTTGCCTCATCTTTCCTCCCCGCTGTACCCTACTTGGGGCATAGGTAGAACAGATCGAGATAGGAACTCCTTGCCGAGTCCAGCTCCATAGCAGGATCCAATTCAATCCAAACTTTAATTTGGTTATACTAAAAAATATAGATCTTGTAAACGTAGCAAATTTATTTCAAGTAAAATTATTATTGTTTCTGGGGTTAGCAACTTTTGAGATGTACGTTTTTAATGATTTTAGTTTAAAAATACTTATAAGGAGCTTTTTTCGAAGTGTTTTGTTTTTCTTGTACAACTTGTCCATCCAAGGAGAACAGAATTTTAGCGACCAGTTTTTAAAATATTTGACTTTTGGTTAAACTTACAGTATTCCCATTGAACCTTTAGGAAATAAGGTGGTGATGAGCAAGCATTTCCCAAAGTTGACTCATAATATTTATTTATCTATCTGATTAGTTCATTATACAAACTATGTGAGGAATGTGTAGATAAATTTGTGTGATTATAATGAAACAGAAGCTCTGCCTTTTTAATTTTCGACATTCCGGCACTTTTAATTGAAGCTGAGTGCCTGTAAATTTTTGCACTCTCTGTAGATGAAATCGTAAACAAGAGAGGTCATGCATTCAATAATTTTCCGTCACCCTGCCATGTTGACAGCTGGTATAGAAATACAGAAAGCAGTGCAGCGCATATCTGTAAATAACCTGACATTTTCACCTCTTTCATATAGTTGGAATTGCGTTGTTTGGTACATTTAATGTTATATTCAGCAAAGCGTAATAGTAGTTCAGTTACCTTAAACTATATGTGCCTCTACCGAGTGAACTTACCTTGAGGTAGATTCTGAACACAATATGATAAAAACAATATTGTTAATGTTAGCAAGTGGAGCACTTTGAACATTTATGGACATTCATAAACTCAAAAGGAAAGATAGACGCAGAAATAAATCATGGAACAAATAAGATGCACCAAATCTACTACCAAAGCCGAATACTAGTAGAGGAAAAAACAAATTAGGGATGATACAAAAAATGCGAATATAAAGGATCCTTCAACAAGAGGGTTGAAAGCTACCCTTTTAATTAAGTTACAGCAGTCATTTTTAATGTGGTTACAGTTGTTATTGACAAATATCAAACGTTACAGCTCTTAGCAACGCATAGAAATTGAGAAAATTTATTATCAAATTGCATAATGTGTTCACTAACCCTTCAGTGTACTGCGTGAAGTTTACAGTGAACATAATTGTCACTGCGAGAGAAATATTCGGCGTTTGATAGATAAATTTGAAAGAAGTGGTTCTGTCAGCTAATAAAGAAAGCCTGTACGTAATCGACGTAAGCGCTCCAACGAAAATATAGGCGCCGTCCATGAGTGTACCCGAGAACGGAAGCAGATCAACTGCTCCTCGAGCGCAAAAATTGGGGCTTTCGCCGATCAAAAATTGGCAAATTATGCATTTGGAATGAAGTTACACGCTTATAAAATAGTATCAATTCAAAAACTAAAGCCCACAGATCATAGGTTCTGGCGTGTATTTGCTGCCTGGGCTATGAAGCATTAGGAAGCTGACCCGGATTTTTGTTAAAAAAATCCTCTTCAGCGACGAAGCCCTCTTTTAGATGGATGGTTTTGTTAACCAACAAAATTACCGCTATTGGAGTAATCATAATCTAATGCAGACTCAAAAACAACCACTTCATCCCCAAAGATTGCTGTGAGGTGTGATTTTGGTATGGTGAAATTATTGGTACATATTTTTTCCAGGATGAAGATGGAAAAACTCTAACTGCCAGTGGAGACCTATAAGGTCTCTTATAAGGGACTACTTTTGGTCTCAATTGGAGGGTATAGATCTCAGAAACATCTGGTTCCAGCAAGTTGGTGCCACATGTCATAATGCTCTCGAAACAATAGATCTTTTGAAGGACATTTTCAGAGGTTTCGTCATTTTCCGTGGTGGTGATGTGAACTGGCCCCCGAGATCATGTCATTTAATGCCGTTGGTTTACTTATTGTGAGGTTATGTTAAATCTCAGGTTTATGCCACTAAGCCAGAAACAGTAAACGATCTTATGAATAAACATGACGCGTGTTATTCGTGAAGTTGGACCTAATTTACGTTCTTCTGTCACTGAAAATTGGGTCAACCGTTTACGCGCAACCCAACGAAGTCACTTAATTGATGTTCTCTTCCACACGTAATGGCATAGTTCCAAAATAAATAAGAAATAAATCTCTATCATATATATAACTTGCTTTATTTAACTTCAGAGTTAAGACACTCTTGTTGAAAGACCATTTATAACGCAGTTTATCTCCCAACACATCTTTACGGCTCAGAAAGCTGGACAGTATTGACGAAACATGAAAGTAGAATTTAAGGTGCAGAAAATAAGTGTTTATAGAAACGAATATGGAAAACTAGAAGGGATAGTATAAGAAACTTTAAAATAATAAACATCCTCAATTAAGTACCAGTAATAGAAAAGATGGAGACATACTTTAAGATGGTTTGGACACATAAGTAAGATGGATGAGTGCAGGAAACCAAAAGAGGTGTGGGAGGCCAGAGGGGAAGAAAGAAGATAGAGAGGGTGACCAAGAATTGAATGGAACCGTCATGTAGAGAAAACAGTGAATAACTAAGGAAAGACTTTGAGGCTAGCTAAACAACTAACTAGGAATAGCACAAAATAGAAAATGGATCATGACCGGTTGAGGAAACCCAGCACTCGATAGAGCATAAAGGAGAGGAAAAGAGGAGTTATTCTGTTCACACACAGAAATGATTGCTGTTCCTGGGTACTCAAACCGTGTATTTACAGTGAAATCTCTGTAGCTATTCGAATTTTTCCCCTATGTCACGATACGCTCAGCTGGGGCCATTTGTGTAACGAAAGCAGCAAATGGCCAATTAATCACAAGGCATTGTCACTTTTACAGTACATCAGTGTGACAAAAGAGTTATGACGCCACATGAGAAGTCATGTTGTAGTTTGCTTTACGTATAACACAGACAATTTAACAAACGGCCACCTGGATTTAAGTAAATTTAGATTGGCATAAACTTGTGAATAAAATGTACATATGCCTGCTTGCCAACTTTAAAGATTCATGTATAGATGTATGACGACTGCCTTATTAGGACTTCATGATGAATTACAAGCTTTTACGCTTCTGTCGGCAGATTTGAGGTGTTACAGAGTTTCATCATTGTACAGGACAAAGCTGTAACTAGTAACTAATCATAAATTGGCACGAACATTCACGACATGACCTATAAAGCAAAGCCCATCACATATATAACACTGGGCAACAAAAAATAATTTTTGAAAGTTTCGATAACTTCATGAGGCAATTCCTACTAATTTTGGGTTGAGGAAAACAAACATGACAATGAAAAATTTTTATTAGCTCTAGTTTCTATGATATACACAAGGTGCAAGTATTCCATATTAACGGACTGAGATTAAATTATACATTTTAATTACATACATGCTAACAACAATGAAAGTGCATTTGAATTTTTTAATTGGTAATTACATGGTAAGGGTCCAAAATACTGGAGAAATACTTCGCAGATAGTCGTATCTGAAGAGAATCATGTGGTGGCCTATTAACTTCGTCGTCTTTTAGCTTGCCTCTTGTGATGGAGTTCCGCCTAATCCCTGTACAAAGACCAACAGTAATCCGCAAGTACTACTTCGTTCCAACGGCCCTGATATCTTTGTTCCATAACAGAAATTTCCTGATGGAATCTCTCCCCACGTTCATCACTAACAGCTCCACAACTAGGAGGGAAAAAGTCTAGGTGTGAGTGGAGAAAATGGATCTTAAGGGACATGTTGCATCCAAGGTTACAGTATTTTTGCAGGAGCATATTCACCAAATGCTTGTAGTTGTCATCTATTTTGTTGCCAAAAAATCCATGAACAACACCCTTGAAGGCTTCCCAAGCTTCCTTTTCTTTCCCCTCCAAAATTTGGTCAAATGCAGGATCCTTTACAAGTTCTTATTTGTGGTCCGACAAAAATGCCTTCCTTAACTTTTGCGTCACTTACTTTCCAAAATTTATTTCTGATTGTGTTTTGTTATTTGACAGGTGTGCCAACTCCAAAAAGAATCCCCCTAATTTAAAATGTTCACTCTAAAAAAGGAAATGTCACGTTTTCTCCAAAACAAGAGCTAATATATAATTTTTATGGAAATTTTTGAATTCAGCAGATGGAATAACATGTAATTTCACTATTTTTAAGGCCGAAACATTTTCATTGTTGCCCAGTGTAATTTATCATATTCGTATTCTGTGACAGTGATACATCATTTTCTCATTTTTATGACAGCATTTACTTATAGTTCATTTTATGAAGTGTATACGAACCAGAGTAGTGTATATATCTTAGGAAGTGATATTCTTTGGTTTGATATGTGTTCATTGTGATGCCAGGAAGATTTCAAAATTGTGTGACGGAAAGAATTAATATTACAGGTTTTCAATGATTCTTCACCTATAACATCTGATAGGAATATCAGACGGATCTGAGAAACTTCGAAAGGAACCCTGTAAAACGAAAACTATAACGTGTTTTTAAATGTCTTGTATATGATAGAGTACAGTTTATGTATACTGCATAGCCATCCGACCCATGAAAACCCCTGTATTCTGGTCTACGGAGCATGTAAAAGATATGGTATCTGTCCACCCTTATTTTACTCTGTAGAGTATACTACGTTGGTCTTTTTGTTACCTAAATACAGGTTGAACATAAAGTTTCCATCCATTTTAAAGAAAACATAACATTAAATTAAAAAAATATAGGTATTTTAAAGCATATTACATAGTAACACATACTTAATGAGTCTTTTTAGTCTCATTTAATATGACTACCTTGCACTTCCATACAGGTTTCCCATTGACGCACTGCCTGCCTGATACGCTCCTTATGAATGGCAATGGAGGTTATTTTAACTTTGTGAATTGTGATTTCACGTATCCCCATGCAAAAAAGTCAAGAGTTGTCAGATCTAGGAAACATCTACACCATATATGATGTACAACCTTGCCCATTCATCGACATTCCCACGTGGCATTCAGGTATTCCCGAACAATCAGTGTGAGATGAGGAGGAGCTCCATTCTGCTGTAAAACCACAGTTTCCAAAATGCCATCCTGTTGTAATCGTGGTTGAAGGAACAAACAGTAGTAGCGTATCAAGGTACGAAATGCCTGTCACTGTTTGTTCTCCAAAGAATGGCCCATAAACCTTCGATTTTGTTAGCCCCAATTACACATTGATTTTGAGATGTTTCGTTTCCACTCCATGATTAAATTTGGTTGTTCATCCACAGTTGTGTCTTTTTATCATACCACAAGTGTGGAAGGTGGCCTCATTGCTAAACAACACATTTTGTAAAAATTGGCTTCTGCAACTGCCCTCAACAGCTTCACGGGAGCATAGTATTTCTGTTCCAGTGCATGTAGAATTTGGAGGTGGTATGGCCGTTTTTTTAAAGTGAAATGCAGAATCTTCCGCACTGTCGATTGTGTTACACCCAACTTTCGACTTCCTCCTGGTTGATGTTTTTGGTCTTCTGGTCACAGCATCGCTTACATGCTGCAAAGTTTCATCGGTCACCCAGGGTATACTCAAAAGTTTAAGTTCTGCACACTGCTTGTCCTTTGAAATTTCTGCACCAGTAGTCAGATATCAGCCCTTGTAGAACCGGATTTATGGAATATTCTTTCAAAATCCGCTTGAACCTCCTGACATGTAAATCCCCTCATAAGTGCAGAAACAACAATGATTCATTCTTCAGTTGACAACATCTTTCAGATTTGGAAAAGAAATTTTAAATCAACAGTTTTCTCAAAAATGGATAAAGACTTTATGTTCATCCTGTATAATCTTATATAGCCAATGACATAGGATCTATACTTGGAGATAACACTAAAGCCAGGAGCTGATCTAAGTAATGCAGTAATATAATATTAAAGTAACACACATAATGGTTATCACTCAGCAATATTACAAGTTAATCTGAAGAGTAAATATAAATTCACTGTTTCTCAGCAATAAAACATTACGATAATTAAAAACACTTTTACAAATATTAACATGAATTGGGCTTACACTCTCCTGCATTTAATTCTTTTATACAACAAAACTTTCCAAGCGTTGCACTCAACTCAGGTTTTAAAATCGTTTAGAAGCCAATGCCAATTGGCCCAAAATCTTCTTGCCGGAGTCAACAGCTAAGCTAGGCCGTGTGGAGGAGGCAGGTGATGCAATGAGGGGGAAATAGTTTATATCTATCTGATGAGACGGATTAAAAAGTTACATGGAACTCCATTAGGATGAACAAATCTGCCTACTCCTGTTAGGGAGTGTCACCTGTGATAGGCACTGGCCACCTGTAGAATATTTTCATCCTTTTCCTCCTGGGTCTGATGCGCAATAAATCCACGGCTGCAGTGCCGGAAGCCCTGCCGTGCTAGACAGACAGACAGACATGTTCATCAAAACCGCCTAAAACCTTCGAGGTCTGCGTGTTGTAAATGCTGAGGCCCCTAATTCGTGGATACTTGCTCCAAGGAAAGAGTATTTCTCTAACAACTAGAGAACTATCCGCATGGGTCGAATCTTCGAGTCAGGAACTGCTAGCGACTTCCGCGTGTCTCAGTGGCGTAGATGTTGTGACCAATAAGCTCCTGTGCTTCCTTCATTTAATCCCTTCCTCCTTAATGGTGTCCATCGTCATAGATCTTCTATGTCCCTTGTCAATTCTATTTGAGTAGTTAAAGTGACGTAAAATAAACAGAGGAAGCAAAACAGAATAGCTCGTCTATTGTACCTTTGGTTATTAATAATTCCACGCTGAAAAATAGAAGTCCCTTAAGAGAATGGCAATGGTAGCTCAGTTTTCGTAAACGTAAAGTACTCAAAAATAATTTGAACTTCGACCTGCTCTAAATATATTATGTTAACCTTTCGTTTCGCTCCTATGATTTATAGTTACACAATATTATATCCACAGACAAATATTGATCTGCAAACGCTTAAATGAATGTCGTTGAGTCGCGCTATGCACACATAAATATTTACCGTGTCAGTGGAATAAACTTTTAGTTCATTCCCAATTAGACTTATTGCCGTGTTTATGTAATGTCGTAACCATGATGGAATTTTACATTTATGTTGCAAAGTAAGCATGAAATGGCAATTGGTTTACGCAGAACAGTATACTGTATGTAAGCGATCTGTTTAGATTAAATTTGCTCTCAAACCCCTAGCAAATTTGAATATCTGCTTAAAGCTGGAAACACGTTTCAGTTCCTATTAAGTAACCTGTGGCGAGAAGAAATTTTCCGAAAGACAGGTGATTTTTCGCATACCTATACACTTTTATAGGTTAGATTAGGTTATTCAACGATAGGGGATACTTGGACACTGCAATGTACTGTTGCGACTGTCAAACTTCCAGGAGGAAGGACTGAAGTGAAACAACCACAGGAGGTCACAGAGAAGCCTTTAAGTCCCTAACAGTTCCAGGATCGAATACACATACCGCTGAAGCTGCTAGAGAGAGCGTTGAACTCTCCCAAGTGAGCATTCTAAATGGCTGTGGGAGTACCCTTTCCTTTGAACAAGCAATTTTCCAGCACATTTAATCTCGGAAATTAAGATGCGGACTTCAAATATGGAAAGAAAATTAGGAAACCAAGTTTTGGCAGATGAAAACCTATCCCAAGTTTATCTTACTACCACAGTTAGTTAATGCCAGAGGTTCTATTCCCATTAGTCCTGGACCCGTAGGACCAAGGACCTGGGCTTCCTTCGACCAGAGAGCTACCGAGCTGTCCCAAAAGGGCATCCGGCGCCTCCGTGGGGCTTTACATAGGGCATGATCTAGAGACTAACAAGCGCTCCCCTGACCTGGTGCTGTGGACTCAAGACAGGATGGAAGTGGATACGCCACTTACGCGCGCAAACACCAAAAGGGGAAGGCTACCGATATGTCCTCGGTGGGGCCGCCTGGTGATCTAGTACTAGCTATGCTGGCTAGTACGCGGGAATATTAATGGCTTCCGGAGACATACCCGATCTCCCACGAGTATCGGGAACCACTGCCCCCTGGAGTCTAACCCAATCCGAACAACTCCTTACCAGGGAGGGGCTCGAATGTTCGGCCAGAGGTTCCTCTAGTAACGTCAGAGGTACCACGAGTGCTAGGGGTCCGCAGCGCTCGCACCACAGTAGCTGAAGGGGACTGATCCCCTCCCCTACGGAGATCTTACTACCACAGAAACTAACGAAAAAGTGAAGCTGATGATCGGTGGTCAAACTCTGGAAGCCCTGAAGGAGAGCATCAGATCGCGGAGATATCTCGTCACATTGGTTTATAACATTTATGAATGTCGGAATCTAAGTGCCACCTACACTGTTTCATAAACAGTAATATAATGCGTGTATACATAGTTACAGCTTTCAAAATATTATATCTTGTAACGCAATGTTTAGACAGAGTTATATCAGTTACTTTAGCACAATTTTAACAAACATATATTCCACAATTAATACTGACTTTGTGGGTTCGAAAAAATTAAAGTCTGGTTAGCAGAAACTCAAAACTACTCTTTATTTCCGTAGAAAGACAGTTTCGTATAGCCCTTTGCAGCAGAATGACATAACACACCAACAGTCTCTTGTAAACAAATAAGAGTTCCCCTTTCAAATCACTACACGATTATGAGTTCTCAACTCGGTATAGTTCAAATGTCCACACACTGCTCTAAAATATCAGTCATCCTGACTAGCCTCTGACAGCTGCACCTCTTATTTATAACTGAACCATCGTTTCTCGAAATTGTCGAAGTATCACGATCTTTCAGAGGAAGGAAAGAATTGCCCAGACTATCTCTGCATCTTTCCCTCTCGGCAAACGCTGGCGCGCGGGCATTGGCTTGGCTTTTTTTTTTTTTTTTTTTTTTTTTTTTTTTTTTTTTTTTTTTTTTTTAACACTTCTGAATACAAAAAAAAAGAAACTTTCTCTTTACACACTAGAGTCCCTCACACAGAGAAACATTTGACAACCTGTCCCGAGACTGTCGGTTTTTTTTTATTTTTTATTTTTTTATTTTTTTAGCTACTTGCTTTTATTTTTGAAGCGAAAGAGGGAGGAGGGGAGGGACAAGGAGAGGGAGGAAGGGAGGGGACCGATTTTTATCTTTATTTTATTGTACCTCACTGTTTTACATGTAGGGGAATGATGTCCGAAATTGATATTATTCTGCCTATATCTCTTAAACGTGCAGTATCCACGGTTTGAAGGGTGCTATTTTCTTGAGCTGGATCATTGTCCATCTCTCTTCGCGTAAAAATTGTCTGAGCCGTGATACTGAACAATCACTTGGCGTGTCCAGTGTGTTTATCCAGGTAAATGTACCCATTATGAGCCAGAGCAGTGCACGTTGTAATGAAGGGTTCACCTTAGGAAGATTCAGATGTAATATATCTTCATGTGAAGCATCCCATCCGGCCGGTATCCAGCTATTACATTTGTCTAGCACCCAGTTCCATATATCAGCTTTTCCGGAACATACCATCACCCGATGCGGAAGTGAATCTGCTTCCGAGCAAATAGGGCATCTCGGGCAGTTAGCCATTCTGTGGCGGTACAGTTTGTCTGCCGTTGGAAGAAGTTCATTGACAATTTCATACGTCACCGCTAACCATGTGGTGTTCAGTTGCTGACAGCCAAAACATTTCCATATGCGCTGCCAGGGCAGCTGCGGATATTTTATCTGTACCTGTGGGGTGATTCTAACTGCTTGACGAAGATAAGCATAAATGTTCTTTACTGTGCACTTATCACCATCTATTGAGTGCTCCGGGGGTAACCGCTCCAACGCGTAATACGTGTCCCGTAAAATCTCGGGTACCTTGCCTCGTTGTCCTTGGCGCCAAAAATCCATGTGCGTGCGTTGTATCATGGTGTCCACGGGATCACTCTGATTATTTAGGGCAAGCAGAAGCATTTTGATCATCAACGCTTGCGACTGGAGAGCCACCTCTATTAACCCCCAACCACCTTGCCCCTTCGGGAGACGTAGTTGAGCCCGCGCAACACGGTAGAGCTTCCCTGTCCAGATGAAATAGCCCAATATCTGTTCTATCCTCTGGGAATCCCGCTTTGTTGGTGGTAGCACGTGTGCAAGGTACCAAATCCTGCTGAGCGCGAAACTGTTACAATATCGTATACGTTGTACCAAATTCAACATCCGGAGCTTCTGCTTGTACATCATCCCACGCAGTACATTAATCCGGGTCGTCCAGTTATATTCCCTCATGTCCGTCTCGCTATCACTAAAGTAAACTCCCAAAATCTTCGTGCGCCGCACCATAGGTATTCCTAAGATGGATGTGTCCGGCGGATCTGGTCCAATGGCTAAAATCTCGGACTTCTGCATATTAAATGTCATCCCTGTCGATCCCTCGTACTCTTGTAAACAATCTCTTAAGCGAGGACTGTCTTGGGGGGTGGTAACTATTACTGTAATATCGTCTGCGTAGGCCCTCACAACCATTCGCTGTCCATATATCTCAAGTCCATCAAGTGTAGATTGCAGCTGTCGGAGTAGTGGGTCAACATACAGGGAGAATAGCATCATGGACATGGGACATCCTTGTCTGACTGAGCGTTTAATCGGTATAGCAGACGTTAAATAGCCATTGCAGAGAACTTTTGACGAGGCACCAGCATACATGGCTCGAATCAGGTTGCAGAATTTATCAGGCACTTTTAATTCCATCATACGTCTCCACAAACCGTCATGAACAACGCTGTCAAAGGCCCTTTGGAGGTCCAAATTAATAATCGCTGCAGACTGATGTTCCTGTGCGCAATGCAGTATACATCCTCTCAAGGCAGCTAACGTATTTTGCAGGGTCGCTCCCTTCTTTACTGCGGCCTGGAACTCGCTAATGCTATATGGTAGAATCTTTTGCATACGACCAACAATTATTTTAGCGAACAGTTTGTAATCACAGTTTAACAGCGTGATCGGTCGATAATCCTGTAAGGACTTGGGTCTAGCCACCTTCGGAAGTTGTACCACTATCCCATCTGCAAATGTGCGTGGTAAATGCTCTGTATTCCACATTTCCTGAAAGACTTGTAACAGTTCGTTCTGGATGTGACACCAACATTGCTTTTAAAATTCATATGGCAAGCCATCAGGTCCTGGGGAGGCACGCAATTTGGATTTTTGGATTATTTCACGTAACTCTGATTTGGACAGCGACAGCGTGTCCTGCCACAATTCTTCCGGTAGCTCTGGTAGGAATTTTGACATATATGCCTCTACTTTGTGTGCGAGATCTGCGGGGTCGCTGAATCGTTGTGCGTAGAAATTGTTCACTTCACGAATAATTTCGGCTGTAGTGGAAACCTCCCGTCCATCTATTTCAAGTTGAGTGATTAGCTTCCGGCGACCATGATTACGTTCCTTTGCCAAATGAAAAAAACTCGCCTGCTCCCCATGCAGCACTTCCTCCAAGTGTACTCTGGCCAAATATCCCTGAAGTTGTTGTGTTTTACGAGCTTTTATATGTTCTTTGATCTCCCGCACTAGTTGCAGAACATTGTCTCCCTGCTGTTGGCGTACGTGCAGCTCGTGGAGGATTTGGAAGTAATATTCCATGGTTTCTCTTCTAGCCAGCGCTCGACGAACGGCAGCAGCCCGAAAGAAGTTTCGTAATGTAGGTTTGGCTTTACACACCCACCAGTCGACTTTGTTTGGTGCACGCGCAAAGGATTCCCGCAATCGTGACCAGCAGTCCTGGAAATCAGTCATCACTTCCTCATCCGTAAGCAAGGAGCAGTTAAGTTTCCAGTAACCTCTGCCTCTATTGCAGCTCGCCGCCCTGCCCTCAAGTGCATGTATTAGAGCGTTATGATCACTAAATGCCACCGGCATTATTTCTGTGCGCTGAAGGCGGGGTAAGAGTTCAGCCGTAACATACATGCGGTCCAGTCGTGAAGCTGATAGTCCTCTCACGAATGTAAATTGTACTGCTGAGCCGTGCTTATGTTCCCAGGTATCTGTCAGGTGCATTTGTTCTACTAGCTGTTGCAGAGTACTACACCCATTGACGGCACCCCGTTGATCTTTAGCAGCTAAAGTACAATTAAAATCGCCAACCAGGACGAACGGTGCACTTGATGGAATATGGGTCAAGATGTCTTGCCTAAAAAAATTTTCTCGCTGCTTTCGTTTATTACTGCCCGCAGGGGCGTAAATGTTCACCACGGTAATGCCCTCATACACTGCTGAGATGGCTCTACCAGAGGGATGGAGCACGAAATTATGTAGTTGTAAACCTTGACGATACACAATAGCCGTACCGGTACCTTCCGGCCCAAGATTCGTCTCGTACTCGTAGCCATATAAGAAATCCATATTACCAATATTCACCTCCTGCAAAAAGCAGATATCTATGTCATGATTTATCAAGAAGTCCCTTAAAAGTTGCTGTTTGACCACCTGTCGCAGACCATTAACATTAAGCGAAGCCCAGATTTGCGCACCTATCGGCATTCAATGGGCTAGAGGCACATCCTTAGTGATGCCAGGATTTCGAAGAACCAGGAACCACTTTAATATCAGTTGAGCCTCCTTGAACAATGCCTGGGCACGAATCCTCTTTGGTAAGTTTAGCTGAACGTAGTTCTTCTTCATATTCATCACCGTCATCCACTGCCGGCCGCTTGACTGAGTCTATCTCTTTCCCTTGGATGGGAACCGGGGGACCACCTTTCAGGTGTAGCACATCCGGAGGTTGCTGTCGTGGTGGAATTCCTTGCACTTCCATCCTCCTGTGCTGACTTCTTAATCGAGGGTCGCGACCCGACAATGTAATGCCAACCTTTTGCCTTAACTGAGCTATTTCAGTATCAGATACCTCTACTTCTTCATCACTTACAACCTCCATAACACCATCCCGAGAACCCTCAGCTGGAGCAGTAACAGCAGATCTTTTAGGGGCATCCTGTGTCTCAACCATAGGCGTGATATCGTTGGCCACTGCAGACTTTTCGGACTCCGCCGGCTCTCTCGTTAGCTCCACTACTACCGGACCATTGTCTGCCTGTTGTGTAGGTTGCTCCGGCGGCTGGTCTTCTGTGGACGTACTCGTCGAACCTGCTGCGTACTCTCTACCGACAGCAGCAGCATATGAGTTAGCACCTGCTGCGACACTGAAGGTAACTGGACGGTTCCGTGGGTTGATGGGTAACCGCGTAGCACGAAGGGGGCACTCAGCTTTCAGGTGGGTAGTGGCATGACAGAGATGACAAGCTTGCGGTTGACCGATGTAACTGATTCCAATCAAATAGGTATCGATAACCAAGCTAGCAGGTATGTGACGTTTTAGTCCCATCTTCACAGCAACCACTCCGTTGTTAGTCGGAAGAAGATACTGGGAGCTCCATTGCTCTCTGCGTATGTCATACACTGTACCGTATTGGCTCAGCTGCTGCGACAACACAGCGAGGGGAACCTCCGAAGGTAAATTGAACACTCTAACATTCACTGTTTGCTGATCACCCGGTGTAATTCGTAACTTTGCCGTTTCTCCAGAGGCGTAGGTAAAGGTTTGTTCGTCTTGATAACGGGCTAGGAGATTATCGTATAATACCGCCGAAATCACCTTCACATATATAGCACGTTCTCTTGTGTGCAGCTGGAGCGTGTCAACTTGATCCACTTGTAATCCCATGAAATTTACAAGCCACTGGTGGATTTCTAATGCAGTAGGTTTACTTGCCGTTGCTTCAAATTGAATTTTTAGTGTATACACACGTTTGTACATCGCCATGATTACTTTTTAAACTCAAAACCGAACAGGTATAAATATACCCAATTCAACTAAACTACGCGCGGAGCGCTGAACTGTATACACGACAGCACAAACAAAGCCCGCTCGGCCTGGCGTTTACTACCGTACACAGCGGAAAGACAACCTCGCGGTATGCCAGTCACCGCACAACTAGGCTTGGGGTACTTTCTGTTTTTCTTTCTCTGATTCTCTCTCCCTCTCGCTCTCTCTCTCTCGTTCGCATACGTTTGGGCCGTAGCGGCCACAAAACAATGCCTCGCGAAAATACATTTCGGATATACTAAGAAATATTACTCCAAAGTGAAATTTTATTAAAATCTTCATCTTACATCCTTGAACATTAACAGATTTATAACTGTTATCATTGAAGTGTTTATTTTTGTTAGCTACACTGCTTAGACAAAGATACACTAGTACATTAATTCAAAAGGAGACAAATATATGCGACTTATCAAATTCAGTTTTGAACTTTCGTTTGTAATATATTTCCTCTAACTGGCAAGAGACGATTAACATTAACCTGATATATGACGGAGTACACCTTTACATCGCAAAGCTCTCCTTGCCAGAAATTCCAAACGACCTAATACAGACAATTCTTGGCCAAATATAACTATTTTTACTTTTTCTATAAAGGAATCACCGTATTGCAATGTTTAATTTTGTTACTGAGATTTGATTGGAAATACTTTCTTTCTAAGACTTGCTGAATTTAAAATATGTACGGTAAAAAGTATGTTTATGTGATGGTGGAGTGAATGAATGGACGGATCTTTCCTTATCAGAACTCACAGTTCATCTATACTGGGTCCTAAATTTTCAAATGGCATATGTCTGATAGAAATTAATGAAACAACGGACGGAAATGGGGTGTTCTTCTCTTTGCAGTCCTAAATTCAGAGATTGTAGTGTGTTGCACCACACTCCAGTAAACATAAGGATATGGCAAAACATATTACATCAATTAGATCTTGTCACTAAGGTTTAACAGCAGTGGCAGTATAGTTCTGTATTTACTAATATATAATATCCTGTATACGAAAATAACGGATATGTATGAAGCTGTCAGGTGGATAACAACGCGTATCATCAAATGCGTTCGTTTCTGTCTGCACACAATGAGGACGAAGTGACAAAAGTGGAGTTTTATCTGATCACTATTACAGCCTAATGGCCCCTAATTCTGGATGTGACTGTTATGTCCAAATCCGGCTTTAGTTCTGCAGTTCTCTCTGTGATTACGCAATCCTCTGTCAAAATCTGTGAAACAATAGTGAAATGCTGATCCCTTTCAAATATTCTAACTGCCAATAATTGTGCCTCGTCTGTTACAACCTAAATCCGTTCAGTAAATCTTTTTTGTTAAAGGCATTACAACTGAAAATCTCCTACATAATCAAAAACACAAACTGGCCAGCTGCTCTACGGTTAAACATGTAAAATAGCCTCTTAGAGCTTTACAATTACGTTGTTGTTGTTATTATTATTATTATTATTATTATTATTATTATTATTATTATTATTATTATTATTATTATTATTATTATTATTATTATTATTATTATTATTATTATTATTATTATTATTATTATTATTATTATTATTATTATTATTATTATTATTATTATTATTATTATTATTATTATTATTATTATTATTATTATTATTATTATTATTATTATTATTATTATTATTATTATTATTATTATTATTATTATTATTATTATTATTATTATTATTATTATTATTATTATTATTATTATTATTATTATTATTATTATTATTATTATTATTATTATTATTATTATTATTATTATTATTATTATTATTATTATTATTATTATTATTATTATTATTATTATTATTATTATTATTATTATTATTATTATTATTATTATTATTATTATTATTATTATTATTATTATTATTATTATTATTATTATTATTATTATTATTATTATTATTATTATTATTATTATTATTATTATTATTATTATTATTATTATTATTATTATTATTATTATTATTATTATTATTATTATTATTATTATTATTATTATTATTATTATTATTATTATTATTATTATTATTATTATTATTATTATTATTATTATTATTATTATTATTATTATTATTATTATTATTATTATTTATATTATTATTATTATTATTTATATTATTATTATTATTATTTATATTATTATTATTATTATTATTATTATTATTATTATTATTATTATTATTATTATTATTATTTATATTATTATTATTATTATTATTATTTATATTATTATTATTATTATTATTATTTATATTATTATTATTATTATTATTATTATTTATATTATTATTATTATTATTATTATTATTTATATTATTATTATTATTATTATTTATATTATTATTATTATTATTATTATTATTATTATTATTTATATTATTATTATTATTATTATTATTTATATTATTATTATTATTATTATTTATATTATTATTATTATTTATATTATTATTTATATTATTATTATTATTTATATTATTATTATTATTATTATTATTTATATTATTATTATTATTATTATTTATATTATTATTATTATTATTATTATTATTATTTATATTATTATTATTATTATTATTTATATTATTATTTATATTATTATTATTATTATTATTATTTATATTATTATTTATATTATTATTTATATTATTATTTATATTATTTATATTATTATTTATATTATTATTTATATTATTTATATTATTATTTATATTATTTATATTATTATTTATATTATTTATATTATTATTTATATTATTATTTATATTATTTATATTATTATTTATATTATTTATATTATTATTTATATTATTATTTATATTATTATTATTATTATTTATATTATTATTATTATTATTTATATTATTATTTATATTATTATTATTATTATTTATATTATTATTTATATTATTATTATTATTTATATTATTATTTATATTATTATTATTATTTATATTATTATTTATATTATTATTATTATTTATATTATTATTTATATTATTATTATTATTTATATTATTATTTATATTATTATTATTATTTATATTATTTATATTATTATTATTATTATTATTATTTATATTATTATTATTATTATTATTATTTATATTATTATTTATATTATTATTATTATTTATATTATTATTATTATTATTTATATTTATATTATTATTATTATTATTTATATTTATATTATTATTATTATTATTTATATTTATATTATTATTATTATTATTTATATTTATATTATTATTATTATTATTATTATTATTATTATTATTATTATTATTATTATTATTATTATTATTATTATTATTATTATTATTATTATTATTATTATTATTATTATTATTATTATTATTATTATTATTATTATTATTATTATTATTATTATTTATATTTATATTATTATTTATATTATTATTATTATTTATATTATTATTATTATTATTTATATTATTATTATTATTTATATTATTATTATTATTATTTATATTATTATTATTATTTATATTATTATTATTATTTATATTATTATTATTATTTATATTATTATTATTATTTATATTATTATTATTATTTATATTATTATTATTATTATTTATATTATTATTATTTATATTATTATTATTATTATTTATATTATTATTATTATTATTATTTATATTATTATTATTATTATTATTATTATTATTATTTATATTATTATTATTATTATTATTTATATTATTATTATTATTATTATTATTATTATTATTATTATTATTATTATTATTATTATTATTATTATTATTATTATTATTATTGTTATGATAGTGATGGTGATGGTGATGGTTGTTGTTATCAAACTTTCAGATTTCTCAAAATTATTAAATAACCTATTATTGTGTTCTATATCACTTATATTTAGTAAATTGAGTATAATAATCCACTTAAAAAGTCCATATCAATGTTGCATTAGTAATGAACGCGTTAGATAGCTCCACGCTAAAATGTGAGGCTCCATTCAATTGCGGTGCACTGCCTTCACCGTTTTTTTTTTTCTTGTATTCTGTGCCAGATAGGTAGCGTCAATGCAGCTCCAAGTAAGCAGTAACAGGTGTGCTGTTTCCTGTAACTTCTTGTTCCTTCAACATCCCCTCACTCTGAGGTGTGGCAGCTGCAACACATTTCACTAGATCGCAATACACGAGGTGTTGGCCTTATTTACATACCCTTACATCAGAAATATCCATATATTTTGAGATCTGTTGATCCCTAGAAACGATATTCTTAGAAAACAACAAAATATCGGATAAGTATCAAACTTATGCTAAATTGAGAAACGACAAGTTTTAAGAAAGTTGCCCTGTCGAAATTACCTTAAACATGGAAAGTACACCTGATTTGTTTTCTCAAAATTGGCTCAAAAGATTTTTATTAAAATTACATACATTTAAGTTACCTGCATGGCTAATTAAACAAATAGTCTCCAAGTTTGGGAATGCATACTGTATTCTTTGGTATAATCCAGAAATCCCAAGCGGTAGAGCCAAAGTTAGTATATTAAGTTATATTCCGTCACAACACACAATATACTTCTGATAAATTGACCATGGCTTTGAATATTTCTGAAATACTCATTGTTATGGATTGCGTTCTCAAATGCTTAACGTTTCTGGGAGTGCGTCGACATTCATGTGTTTCAGGTCATCTCGTGGAGATAATATAGCACTATAAATCCTGGATACTGCGACCTGGCTTTCAAATATTTTACTATGTTTGAAACTGTAAGTTTGAACTTAAGATACTTCTTCTACTTCTTTACGGTTTTGGAGCTTTTAAATCCGTTCCATATCCAATTTTGGTCTGCCCATCTTTTCTGTTGTCTTCCCTGATTTCTCGTACCCTTGTGCTTAAAGTTTATGGCTACTTCAAGTATGCTGCTACTATTCATTCTTGGAATATGTTTTTACCATTGATTTTCGTTGTTGGCAATTATGTGATTTATTTCTTCCAGTTTTAGTTCTTCACCAATATCTTGACTCCGTTTTCTGTCTTTTATAGTGTACACAGCTGCTGCTCTTACAAATTTCTTCTGTAATATGATATTCTATTTCTTTTTGTTAATGCCCATTTTTCTAATCCGTATATCAGAGATGGTACGCCCATCAATTTGTACAATTGTGCTATGGAGTATTTACGGGCCTTATATTTTAAAGTGTCTGTTATGTAGTTAAAGTTATTTTCTCTATTACATTTTCTTCCTGATAAGAGACAGTTCATCCTAAATACTTGATCTATACTGATCTATTATTACTATGTCTAACAATAATTTTTATCTAACTTTGTTCATTCGTCCAAAACCCATAGTTTTGGATTTATTTGCTAATATTTTCATTGCATTTTCAATAGAAATGTTATTTAAACAGTGTACCATTTTCTGAGGTGATCATCATTTGTGTCCATTAGAATTTGATATAGTTTTCAGTTTAACTCCTGAAACATTAAAACCCCCATTAACTTTATTTGACCAAATTGTTACTATTTCGTCAATGTACAAATTCAAAATTTAGTTCTTTAGTCATTTGTATTATTTTTGTATCAGTACTTTTTATAATTTTCATTAGTTGTAGTGGTATGCTTCTGCATTTCAAAAACTTCCACAGTTTTGCTCGCGATACTTTGTAAAAAGCTTTAAAATAGTCAACATATGGTAAGTGCGTCTATAAATGTTGTTCCGTTCTATTTTCTATAATTTGTTTCAAAGTAAGTGTCCCTTGATCTTCTAAAAACGGTTTGTTTTACTAGGACTGTTGCGTCTGCTATTTTAATTAAATGTGCCCTTACTTTTGGGCATACATTCTGAAGGCAGCACAGAATAAACTAATCCCTCTGTAATTTTCAAAATTGTTCCTTCACCTTTCTTAAATATTGATATCATTTTAGCTACCTTCCGTTCTTAGTCTCTTTCCTTTCCCAGCACTTGTGTAAAATAATCTTTCAAGTAGTTTCTTAGTGGCATAGTTAAGCAATAAGTTAATCAATTTCACAGGCTCTCCTATTTCTATTTGACAATGCTTTCAGTTAATTCTTCTGTGTTTAACTGATCTAATTATTGTCTACATAATTTATCCATTTCCCAATCTTATTCTTCTCCTGACTTCCAGAGATATTTATAATATTGAGATAATAAGCCTTTATATGAAAACTTTGTGAAACAGTGTATAGATAGACGTTTGATTGTCAAGCAGAACTAAATGTCCTCAATAACCTCAGAATTCAGTTCATCTGAGATGGGTGTCGGGGAATATGGAGCAGTTGGTACCTATATGAAGTTGCGAAGAAGGAAACCAATCAATCTGTAGTAGAGCAATACCAGAATCTATACCATAACAGTCATTAGGAACAGTTAAACTGGTTAGCAGGACTGCTTGCTTACTAAGCATGTCGAGACCTCACCAGAAATAAAGGTTTACAGACACCTTGTACTTTCTTCTTCATCTACCATTACCCTCCAAAATATCTGATGTAATTTACCTTACTTACTCCTATACAAACTATTATTAAAATCCTTGTTATTCTGTCTACTTGATCTTAACCCTTTAATGCATGAATTATTTTGCTATATTATGCCGCTCTTGCCGAACTTTCTGACCCGCTTTCTTTCAGCTTTCTGTAGTGCTTCAATGCAATGGATTTGAATAGCCATGGTCGTAAAAGTGATAGGTAATGGACATACCATCCATTCAGTGCCAAACGTCGTGAGTTAGAATCTAGGAAACTGCAGTCAAATGTGCCTGTACTAAAGAACGGGGAAGGGCCCAGGTAAAATAATCGGTGTCATGACATGCGTGGAATTTGATGGGATATTACTGGACTGCAGTTGGTTGGATTTTGCCTTTTTGTACAAAAACGTACACAAAATGCAATTTCAAGAATAATATAATATTTATAATTCAAAAGACTAAAAGTTTTGTGTATATAACTGACAAATGCTAGTACAATATTATACTAACATAACAAAAACCCACTAAAATATTCTTAAGCTGAATAAAGCCTTGTTGTCCTATGGCAAAACAATCCATCAAAGGGTTAAATTAGATAACATTTTTATAAATGATTCAATTGCATTTTTCATATAGGTACAACCATTTTAAGAGAAACTCGTGTAATTCAAAAAGTGGTCACTGTGTGTTGGTTTTAAATTCTAATCTCTGTGTATTAGACAGGAGATAAAACTGAATAATGAATTCCCATCTGAAAAAAGCATAAATTTTGAAAATTCTGACAAATAAAAGGAAATATATTTGGTTCACTTCACAAAGAAGTTATTTAAAACGATTGTACTTTCAATAAATCTATATTTTTTGTTCGCTCTTCCTTTACTAATTGTACAAAAGTGACTCAGAATAAAACGACTTCCAAAATTTCATTTGTTATGATGATATCTTAAATTTATGATATTTCTTTGACCAAGCATCCGCATCACCAACTTGGCACCGCGTTACACCAGAAATATAGAATCACATCCGGAAAATGGAGAAAGAAACTGATAGGTGGAATATTATGGAGATGAAATCGTTGTGGATAAAAAGAACATACCACAATATTATTTACATGGTGGAGGCAGGCAAAAATCCCAAAATAAGAAATGGGTGATCAAACCCAAGACCATGAGCCACCCTGTTACCATGGAGACATCTTGCCATTTAGTTTCCTCTTAAATTTGCACTTTTTTACATTTTACTACATTTCGAAGTTATCTATCCACAAACACGTTTGAAGCATATTCCTAAAGCGTCTCAAGTGGCATAATTACTTACAATGAGTCATCAGCATTATGATGACGTGGTAATGAACATCTGTACCTGTGCCAATGGGGAAATAGTTGCATTACTCTATATGTAAGCTTGATGCGATACGAGCATCCTGTAATGGTATTGGCAGAGCACTGAGACCGATCTGTTCCCAGAACAATGACAGCAGCATGTGTATCGCATTTGGTTTACATACCCAAGCAATTTCATAGTCCACATTTCCGCTGGGATCGATAGGGTAAAACAGCGCTGAAATAAATAAGTAAAGTACGTGATTGCACATCCAACTTCATTGGTTATTAAAGGAGATGGTACACGATGCGGCTGGAGTATGAATATTCATATAAATAGCCGGCTGTTGGAACAACTGCCTCACTACCTCTTATACTATGGCTGCTACGCAATCTGCAATTCTTTCTTAGCTTTAAATCACCAGCCCCTTTGGTCTGTACTAAAATAACTAAAATTAAATGTTTTTCTACCAAGAAATGAAGAGGAGATAACAGGTAACACAAAGTTAGGGCTCATTTATGCGAGAGGTCTTGTGTCGTGCCACGAAAATTATAACCCAATTTTGGGCTATGTACTGCTGAGACTATCACTTCTACGAACTCATGACTGCTTTTGCTTCCACAGCTGTATGCTCCTCTGAGTGTTGTACTATTGCTACAAAGTCTTTGACTAAATAAAATTGTATATGGTGCCTCATATGACTTTCTCTTCCCGGTTATCAAATGCTACGAAAGATTACCAGGAGAAAAAAGTAGCAATTTTTCATTTTAGGAAAGTATAAATATTGAGCATTCAAATCAATAGTTCAGAAAATTCAGTATTGGCCTGACGAGAGATTAAGACGCCATTAATGTCTGTTACGGAGGGGAAGGGTCGAGTCGAGATCGCAGGTCTACCGTTAGGAGGAATGGCAGAAATCAGTCCGCTTGTTTATTGGCTGGAGGGCGGTACGTGCACGTCTTCAAGGACAGACAGTAGCTCATATCACGAGCTGAAGCCACTGTCCAAGACGCAACTGTATTATTACTAGGCAAAGGAGCTTTCGAGATGGCATTTCGAGAGGTTTCCAGTCCCAGAAAGATCTACCGCGCCCGGCAGTTATATAGTCAATGCAAGGCATGGAGTTCAATAACAGAGTAGTAAGACAGTAATAGTGAGAGCAGTGTATTTGGTTCTTAGTTGAGTGCAGCTCCGTGGGGATGGAATCGGTGCCATGGAGAAATTCACGTACCTGTCTGTCAGTGAGCAGTGTATAGAAGAGTGGTACGTTCCAAGAGAGAGTCGGCAGGTCATGGAACGGCGCAGAAAGTAGTTCGCAGGTCAGTAAGTGTGTTTCGGGTGAGGAATCGACAAACTGTGTATCGTGTGATGTCAAAGTTGTGTTCAGAACTGTTGTGTAGCTCGATGTTTACTGGCATACAGTCATATTCACAAAATGTGTATGGTACAGAGACTCAAAGGAACATTATAGAGACGTTTCGAAATGTCAATTCCAAGTAAAGGATTCAAAATCAGGATCCCTTTAATTTGAGACATACACGCTAGCAGCTACGCTAGACAGGCATGCGCGTACCTGTGCTGTGAAAAGAATAATTCAGACGATATGGCTAAATACTAAATTTGAACTTAAAGTTCACCACCCTCCAAGGACACGAACACAAAGATTTTCATGAAAATCCTACCATTCGAAACTACACATTAACTGTTTTTATATAAAATCAACATTTTAAAACGACGTTGTTTCTATTTACAATATTTTCATGACAAATGAAATGCATATTTTACAGGTCTCCCATGTCTTTTAAATAACCGATAAGATGTAAGAGAAAAGCAAAATCTTACTACAAGGAAAATGCAAGCCTTTAAAAAATCCTTGTTTTCGTTTTTACAATAAAAATAGCAAAGTGCAGCTCCACACAAATATATGCGATATTTCGATTTCTTTGGAAATGCATGGTTTGAGAACCCTTGAATTAAACATGTTACAAAAAGGCATTTGCGTAAGCATTGGTGAAAAACGAAACCAATTAAATATCAGATTTGGTATTTAAGTTTTGCATCTTAAAAGGATACAACATAATTTTCAGAAAATCTCATCCTACCTCGGAGATCCTATACATGGAAATGTCCTCAAAAATTGCTCTAAAGGTTTAGATTAAGATACTATTTTAATGCTATGTTTATATGAAGTGAAAGATATGTTTCGAATTTTCAGGGAAAAGTCTTTAATCGGTAAATCGTAAGAGGCAAAAAACATGTTATTGCAGGCCAAATGCAGATTATCTTTAAAACATATATTTTATAAAACACATTTTATGTAGTTAACTATTTCCACGGTAATCCTTGTTGGCTGAAATGTCCAATATTATACTTTTCTCAAACGCAAGAAGGTCTTGCAAAGAGGGTGGCCGTTCAGAGCAGTCACATAGCGACCAGATGTTTAAAAATTTATCGCTTCAGCTTACTGTCATCCTTTATTCCCATAATTTCTACAAGGAATATGTAGTAAAGCCATTGTAAACGTTTACCTCGATTAACATGTAGTAAATGGAAGAATTATTTTATTGAAGAAGATGTACAAAAGGTAATATGAAAATGTACGAGGACTGTTCAATAAAGAATAATCATTTTTTTCGGTCGTAATTTTTCGCACTAAAATTCAATCTTATTATATTCTGTTAGCTCAATGTGAAACAAATACGCCGTAGTAGTTTCATTGTTGGTACTCCTAGGTCCCGCCTGTTAGAACAAGGCAAGTTCAGACATGTTCAGTATCGCCTACCGCTGTAAGGAAGTAACATGCGAGGAACAATATGCGGCTTTGAAATTCTGCTTTCGTCTCAACAAATCTTCAGTTGAGACGTATACAATGTTACAGGAGGCTATGGAGAGTCCGTTCTTCCCTACAGCACAACTCGAGGATGGTTTAAAATGTTTAAAGAGGGGATACAATCAATTTCATAGGAAGTTGGACTCGGTCCTCTTAAGGAAAAAAAAAATCATCAACACTGCTGCTGCCATTGTGAGAGAGGATCAACGAATTACCTTAAGATCACTTTCTGAAATACTGAACATTTCTCTGGGTGCCACCCCACGTTGGTGACAGACACATTACATATGAGACGTGTTTGTGTGCGATGGGTTCCAAGATTGTTGATTCCCGAACAAAAGGACATTCGCATGTAGGTCTGCATGCAGCTAAAGTTGATGTTAGAGAAAGATCCGGAGTTTCTTTCAAACGTAATCACTGCTGATGAAACTTGGCTACATCATTTTAATCCTGAGAGCTAACAGCAAAGCTCAGTGTGGAAATCTCCTTCATCACCAACCCATAAAATAGCAAAAGTGGTTGCTTCTGCTGGGAAAGATATGGTCATCTCATTCTTTGATATTCATGGAATGGTTTATCAGCGTGTTGTACCTGCACACACATCAGTAACTGGAAATACTACTGGGATGTCCTGAGAACATTGCAAGTCCATATCAGGCGCAAAAGACCATTTCCGTGAAGCAGGCTGGATGCTGCACCACGATAATGCGCGCCGAATATTGTCAATGTTGTTGCTGAATATTTTGTAAAAATCAACGTGAAGTGCATCCCTCACCCTCCCTATAGTCCGGATTTTGCCCCCATGTGACTTTTTTCTATTCCCTAACTTGAAGAAACGCCTTCGTGGGAGGCATTATCCATCATCAGAAGCAGTGGTTAAGGCTGCGGAGGCGATTTTGAAGGATCTCTTAAAATGGTTTGCAGCATGTCTTTGAAGACTGGCAGAGACGCTGGGACAAGTGCATCGCATTCAGGGGAGACTAATTTGAGGAGAACCATAAAAATTATGAGGATAAGTAAGGGTTCGTTGTCAAAAAAATATTCTGATCATTCCATATTCGTAATTATAAAATATTACTTTAAAAATGTAAGCAATGGAAATTTTTCGCTATGGAAAACAAAACATGCCCCTATGCATGATAAAATACCCTTTTTGGTACGGTAATATACAATTTAATTGATGGAAATTAATCATTTACTCACACTAGCCGTATATAGGCTAAGGTTTTGGATGGATAGTCAACTTGAAAAATTCAATGCCATGGCCGGTACTTGAACCACGGATCTCCTGGTTTCTGTCCAGTCGCTCTTACCCATTCAGTTATCACGGCCAACGTGCCGTCCTGTCTAACCTCTATACAGCTAGTGTGAAGAAATGATTTATTATTTAGTTAATTGGTGGAAATTAGAGTTAATGGTGAAGCCTGGGATTTAAGTACTTACAACAGTAAGTCGCCACAAGCGGTCTATCTCGGATACGAGAGCCCATAGTGGTTTACCGGGAAAAGTATATATGACTCATTGGAGAATTTAATGACAGGACGGCACGTTTGCCGTGGTAGCCCAATGGATAATAGCGGCTGGACGGAAACCAGGAGATCCGTGGTTCAAATACTAGACATGGCATTGAATTTTTCAAGTTGACTCTATCCATCCAAAACGGTAATATATATTTTAAGTAGATACTTTATATATATATTTTGAAATTTTGAAATTTTGTTAGCTTATTGAGCTCTACAGATTTGTGAGGCTTGTGATTAGTTGATTACATGGATACAGTTTATTCAGAATGGAGAGGAATTTGCAAGCTATTTATAGAACGTTATTACGAAGTGGAATTAAGTAAGGCACACGAAGGCGTGCCGTTTCAAGCGATATTAAATAAGAGCTAATGTGATTTTCTGATGTGACTAGAAATTTGTTCGGCGTAACCGTTCAGCTATGAACCTTGTCTCAGGTCGTGAAAGAAAAGAGAACGAATTAAGTTTAATACTATTAATCGTCAATGTTGCAGGCAAAGCACCTCGGTGCTCTTGGCCGTCTGCCGCTATCATAGAAAACCGTTGATGAAACCATACACTTTTTAAATGCTGAAACTGCCCACCATCGCTGGCCATACATTTGTACACTATCCATCACTCGCCATAGTTCTCGTTGAAAAATGCTGAAAGAGAAAGAGTTAAGAGGCCCAAGGTTTTTCGAGTCAACAGTTGACGCCGTACATACGTAAATATAATTTTGCCTCTGCTCCATTTTTCTAGAGAACTGACACAGAAGGTGAGTAATTTTACCTTTTTAATTAATACTCTGTAACAGTACATACAGCCAGTCCTTCGATGACAATAATTGAAGATATGTTTCAGAACAGAATTGATTTGTGGCTCCCTCAAGACCCCCGACCTATCTCAAAGATTACTTAAATCATAAAGAGTACGAGACAAACCCACACATCCTGGAAAAATTAAAACAAAATATCTGCCAAGAAATTGTCAGCATTTCACAATGGGGACTACGGTGAGTGATGGATGCTTTCCTAAAGAAGTGCCAAACAGCTATGGACAACGGCGGTGGACATTTTCAGCAACTCCTTTAACAATATGGAAGTTAAACTTCTAAAAGTAGTTTTAAAATTGCTGCATGAATCATCCGCGCCTTTCTATGACAGCGTCAAACGGCAATCAGCGGTGAGGGCGTGGGTAGGCAAAACATCGTGCAGCCGGTTAGGATGTTTTGGGGTCTCTGGGAATGTTGCTGTTCAATTAAAATAGATTTAAAAATATAACATATGTAAAGTGCATTGAGAACAATATTTTACAAAAATCATACAATAATGATTACCTTTTTTTCTTGGGAACCATTTTCAACTGAGAACTGAAACAATCCACGTGTTGTGAACATATAATTATTGTACTCTGGAAAGAAAAAATTTTAAAATACATTAACTAGTCGAGTCTACATAATGGAATTAACAAATTGAAAGAATGCACTGAACCTTTAAGCAATATTACAACATTAGCATTTAAGCTTACTAAACGGCTTAAGATGTATTTTACGAGTCCCAAAATGTCAACCCGTTCTGATAAACAGCTCCTGAGAAAAAGTTATCTTTACACATTAAATTTACTCATTTAGAAGAACAATTTTGAATCTGGCAATGTCTGAGTTTAACTGCACAAAAAACACAAATATTATTTTGCAGAAGAAATTTGGGGAACACTTAAAACAAAAGACAATCTTATAAATTCTTACCATGCCACAGTGAAGGCTTAAAATTAATAAAAGCTTAGGTAATAAAACCTTAAAGAAACATATTTTTGCCTCTGCTTAGCTATGTGCACTTAATTTACTCGTAGGTAAAATAGGAGTACCTTACAACCAGTGATATACAACTAATTTTTCGAATATTTTATAAAACGAGTAAAGACTCTCCTGTCACTTAATTAAGAGATATTACAAAAATTAGCCTTTAATAATAATAACAATGAGCAAAATGCACTCAGATTGAGCATTAATATACCAGCATATAAGCATTGATATACAAGTATTTTAGTCCTTGCTATAATCTGTTATAAATTTTGTTCCTGTTTTACATTCTATCATATGATATTTTTGCATTGTTGACCACACAACACACATTTTGAAGGGCTGTTCAATAAGGAATGATCACATTTTTTTTTTTTACAACGTACTCATCCTCATAATTTTGATGGTCCCTCTCAAAATATTCTCCCCTGAAAGCGATGCACTTGTCCCAGCATTCCTGCCAGGCTTCAAAGACATGCTGGAAACCATTTTTTGAAAGATTCTTCAAAATCGTCTCCGCAGCCTTCACCACTGCTTCTGATGATGGATAATGCCTCCCACGAAGACGTTTCTTCAAGTTAGGGAATAGAAAAAGGTCACATGGGGCTAAATCCGGAATATAGGGAGGCTGAGGGATGCATTTCACGGTGATTTTTGCCAAATATTTTGCAACAACATTGGCAATATGCGGTCGCTATCGTAGTGCAGCATCCAGCCTGCTTCATGGAAATGCAATTTTTGCGCCTGATATGGACTTGCAATGTTTTCCAGGCATCCCTGTAGTATTGTCCAGTTACTGATGTGTGTGCAGGTTCAACATGCTGATAAACCATTCCATGAATATCAAACAATGAGATGACCATAACTTTCCCAGCAGAAGCAACAACTTTTGCTTTTTGGGGGTTGCTGATGAAGGAGATTTCCACACTGTGCTTTGCTATTCATATTTCATATTCATCAGTATTGATTACGTTTGAAAGAAACTCCGGATCTACCTCTAACATCAACTTTGAATGCATGCAGGCCTGCTTGCGAATGTCTTTTCTTCGGGAAACAACAGTCTTGGAACCCATCGCGCACAAACACGTCCCTTTTGTATTGTTTCTGTCACCAACGTGTGGGTGGCACCCAATGAAATGTTCAGTATTTCAGAAAGTGATCTTAAGGTAATTTGTCAATCCTCTCTCACAATGGCAGCAGCAGTGTTGATGGTTATTTTTAAGAGCAGCAACTGGAGCATTGGGTACAGCTTCCTTTGAAATTGATTGTCTCCCCTCTTTAAATATTTTAAACCACCTTCGAGCTAAGCTGTATGGAATAACAGACTCTCCATAGTCCTCCTGTAACATTGTATACGCCTCAACTGAAGTTTTATTGAGACGAAAGCAGAATTTCAAAGCCGCATGTGGTTCCTCGCAGCGGTAAGCGATACTGAACATGTCTGAACTTGCCTGGTTTCTACAGGCGGGAACCAGGAGTACCATCAATGAAACTATTACGTCATGTTTGTTTGACATTAAGCTAACAGAATATAATAAGATTGAATTTTAGTGTGAAAAAGTATGATCGTAGGAAAATTGTGATCATTCTTTATTGAACAGCCCTCGTACAATCCACATTTGGTTCATGAAATTTTTTGATAATGCATGTGTTAATGGTGAAAGCCGTTTACTGAAAATCTTGTTGTCACAAATCTCTGGTTTCTCCATTCTCTGGTCCACTGTCATCCATCATGGCTGGTGTGTTGTTGAAATCCAAGTAGATCTCCTTCTTTCGGTCTATGTTGTAGTCGGCAATGTTGTAGTCTGATTTATTCTATGAAATAAATATTTTTCAACATTTCATACATCATTCGAGATGGGAATTACATTAATAACAACAGCAACATCCTTTGGTATGCATATCCAGGAGAGGGTTGCAGCAGCCATCAAACCATCATTCAATATTCAAAGTAGCAGTGGCACCAGTCATAACACATGGAATAGAGATCATAAGGGAAAGGCTTAAAATCGGCGACCTTAAAAGAATAGAAATGGATCCTAGGAGTGGGAAAAATTAGCCTTTGAGAACATGTAAGTTGTGTAAGTCTGTAGGTCTGCAAATGTGAACTTCACAGCTTTCAATACACAATGTGTATTGAATGACAAAGGGTTTGCTGTAATAGACCATAATTTTTAAGATTGATTTATCGAAAGCAGATTGTAAGGAAGGTACGTTGGCAGACGTTGACCCACTAGGGCTGTTACGCCACGGGTTAGTTAGTTCGTTTGTAACGAAATTTAGAAAACATTTAAAATTACCATGTTTAGCCATCATCTCACCCGATACCCCATTGCAGCAATCTCTCGTTCCTATACTAGTTTCATCGGAAGAATTCTTTTGATCCTTATGCAGATATAAACACGTCAAGAAAACGTGATTCAAGTATACGCTCAATGGCTGTACAAGGTATATCGGCTACTGAATGGTGGCTGAATACGAACAAAAACTAGCTATTGGACTTATCAGCGGTGCATTATGTAAAAACGACGTGTTTAATGTTACATCGTAGTACTGTCCAGCAACGCAAAGAAGGTTCCTGAAAGGAATGTGCTGCCTTACACAGTGGGAAAAGGACAGCGAATGTGTGACAGATAACGCCTGCTACACAAGGAGCAGAACTGTTAAAAACAACATGCGCCCTATTCACTCTCTACACTGAAGCTGAGAAGATTCATTCACAAAAGTAGAAGCCGTCAGAACGTTTTTGAATGGTTTATAACTGTACTGACATGGGATGTCAAAAACCTGTCCAGGGAGGATGTGGGAACCTTCGCCAACCCCCTGCGTCTTTGGTCTCGGAGACTTTTTCTCCTGTGGAGGACAGTATGTGGAGCTATGGCAAAAGGAACATAAGTAAGTGCACTTTTTAGAAAATGAGCGTATCGCATCTGCCACCAGCTAATCAGCTGTGGAAGTGGGAAGGTAAGACTGCAAGTAACACATCGTACACAGAAGCCTTTAAAGAATGGTGAGAAAGTTAAACTTTTGAATGAGTTTCACAAAATAATTGAGAAATATTTTCCATTCTGGCCATCGAAGATGTCAACATGGCAGAGTTTATAGTTGTCTGAATTAAGTATAAATACTGGTGTGAAAGCTCAAGAACATACCTGGAAAATGAAGGAGACGTAAAAAGTAATTTTTTAAATTTAGGTTCTCCAGCGATAATTTATATTGGACGATGAACGAAATTGCTGAAGTGTTGCTCAAGAGTCTAGGATCGATAAAAACTAGTTAACCACATTCATCTTTCAGGATAAGAGAAAATCTCAGAAAACCCTTTATCTAGATAAATCACCGGGCCAACATTCGAACTCGGAACCTCTTGAGCATTAGACAGACACGCTACCACCTACGTTACAGAGGTGGGCTAAAAGGCCAGTGCTAGAAGTTCAGCGAGACGAACTTCTTAAGACTGCAGTGTGTCGAAAAGTTCATCATTTCTTCATTAATGAGTCACCTACACGATGGCTGGACACGTGGCGACACGTGGTTACGGAAGTAGTACGTTACTGTTTCAGTGAGAGCTAGAAAGTGAAGGGGTACATTCTTGTACATTGTGTACTTAAGAATCATTCGTTCGAATAAAACTAGTAGACTGACCTGCCCTGGACTACCTTACAGAGCGGCCGCAATTCCGGTTTAGCGCTGGAGCCGACGACCTGGGACTAATCACCGCGCATGTGTGACCTAGTCACCACTAAACATGTGTGTAAAAGTGCCGAGGAGAAACGCAGCAGTAACGCCGAATAAAGCGGTACTGGGTTCCCCGCATTGTTTCCGAATAAAACCGGTAAACCTAAAGTTTGTATTCCAACTTCAAAATTACGCCCACTCAGTTGTCTGGATTCAAAAATTAAAATACCCTAAAAATGTGTCCATTGGCGGTGCACGAGGGCCGTTGCACCAGGTTCTTCAGCCGTCGAGGAGCTTAAAGCTACATCCTTTCTTCAATTAATCTAAATTTTACCCACCACCCTGTGAAACCCATATTCCCGTCATTACATGGTTAAGTCCCTTTTAGGACAGGTATATACATGACACACGACGGGCTGTCCCTCAGCCTGCCAACGCCTCTGTTGCTGCAAGGTTCAGTATCATGACAGCTGATCATGCGGTCAACGAACGACAGGTATAATTCAAGTGTAATAATGAAATGCATATTTAGGATTAGGATTACTACGGTGGGGTCCCGCACTGCGACCAGTCTTGATCTATTGTACCTATGCTCCAAGTTGCCCCGGGAGGAAGGATGAGGTGAGAGGAGATAGAGGGTAGGGTCCGTACACTTTTCTTTACTTACTACTATTACTATACTACTATTCAACTATGTACTACTCCCGGTAGTCCAAGACAGCGGACATTCCCCCTACTGTTGTTCGGAAGTGGTCCCAACAGCCAGTTCGGAGACTGGTAACCGACTTACCGCAGGAGGAAATGGTTCACCCAGAGCATATCATCCAGCCATGCACCGCCGAGACACCCGCCGACACTTCTGCCCTGAAAGAGACCATCAGAATGAGAGATGATGTGAAATTATAATGGAGATGAAATATTGTTGCGTATAAGGTCTGAACAAAATTTGGGAAATATTTTAATTATTGGAGGTTCACATTTCATTTCCTGGTAATCTCCAGGTTTTAGCAGGAATTAACAAGTTGAGACAGGTTGGATGACTCAGTGATCAGACTAAGCAGTGCCAGCTCATGTTTCCTGTTAAATCGACAGAAAATTTAAAAAGGGTCATTCTTGGATTGCACAACATTGCACCATAGGATGTAAGCCCTCTCTTAGGAACCGCTGAGTCGTATGATAGCAGACATTTGGGAAGCCAGTTCTATTTAAAAGATTACAGGCAGTTAAGGAGGGGTTAGTCAGTCAGTTAGCTAGTTGGTTAGTCAGATCATTGTTAGTTGGTTGGAGGGTCGGATGTTGCTGCTCAAGTCTCATCATAGAACCTGTTAATACTTTACAAAACTTAACTCATCAAAGTGAACTAGCCACCCCTTGTTCAGAACTCTACGCTACCCTACATAAAAGGTAATATTTAGTTATTATGTATTAATTTATTTAATGTTTGTCTTGATTGCTCCCTTCATCTCTTCCAGGTAAAGGAGAGCTTAGTTTGATAAGACTTCCCCAATCTTTAGAATATATTTATCAATGTTATGGAGAACCGATCACTTTAATGTGACCCTAATCATGTCACTATCCTTTGACCTGTTAGCTACATCATCTGCTCCCTTTTTCAGTAGTTATACCCCCAGTTGTCGATTAATTCAGTAAGTCCTTCGCCCCCCTTACAATTCTGATTACAACAATATAGGGACAGAAAATTCGGGGGATGTAATTAACCTACCTGGCATGCACCAGGAGACCCGAAAATCCAAGACAAAACTCATGGGTCAGTAGATCGGTCATGGGAATCGAACCCGGGCCTCCGGAATGCGGGAAAGAGACGAAACCGCCTGATTCATCCCACTCGTTTAATACATATGTAACAAATAGTAGTAATATTCGCTAGATTGAATGATATATCAAAATCACTAAAAAGCTACTATAGTAAAACACAAATAAAATACTAAGCAAATGATGACAATATAATTAAAAATACGGGTAGCAGCTGTAATAATAAAATATGATTTATTAGAAGCAAATAAATGCTAAATTATGTATGTTCCATTATTCCATTAAAGGAATAATTGCCAGCAGGGGAGAGAATTGTAATACATTAAATATTATTTATGTTACGGAAAGCAAACTCACTTAGCTAGAAGCAGAATTTGTATCGCCAATGGGATGCAAGCAGCTCTCAGGTAGAATGGAACAAAAGAATTCAGAGCGAGAAAACAATACGGCGAAGAAGTGTCACCCAAAATCAGGCAAGCGAACAGAAAATCAAATGAGAAGCTGTGCTATAATTTCAGATGTAACGTGATTTACTGTTTGAAATCTAAGAAACAATTAGATTGTATTACATTTATTTGCATTCAATGAGTTCACTAGTAGCCGAAAGCTCTGTTAATATTAAACATGACAGACAGTTTAATGGTTTATGTACCTGAATATTGAACATATAGGACACAGACAATATGAAAAACAAAATGAAACACTCCCCTACATGCTAGCAATGTTGTATATACAAATACAATTTGGTAGTATAATTATTTTGACTTTAATTTGGATTTAGCCTGTACTTCTCAACATATTATATTAGAGTTACAGTGGATAGCATTTGTCAGTTCTTCAATACACGTGCATTAAAATAGCCTTCAAACAGGCATTAAAGGTAAACTGGTAATGATTTTTCATTAAAATAGCTAGATTCGACTTACAGAGTTACATAAACGTAGTCAGGATAATTTGCCATTCTGATAATCCTATCTTCTCTTCTAATTCATGGCCTTTGGCGTGTTTCCTCATCAAGTCATCACGCATCTGATGCATGGACGTCCAACTACAATAGCTTGGTATTGAAGTAATGTCTGTGGTAATCTATTTTGTGGCTTACTTCCCGTGTGTTCTAACCAGTTAATTCTTACTTAATTTATTCTGTCATTTAAGTTGAATAAGTTCAATTCTGTTCTAAAGTCATCATTATGTTTTTTATACAAAAGTGTATATCCCACTGTAGAACGTAATAATTTCGTTTTGGCTGATTCTATCTTCTCTTTCTTCTATCTGATTTTGTATCCAATTCTCATAGGCATTAGCAAACATAGGAACTGCAATAGTTTTATAGAATTTTTAATTGAGCTGCTTTTAATGCTTTATCTCTCTTTTCCGAGCATGCTATGGAATCTGATTATTTTATGTTAATATTCTTTTGGAAGCAGGATACGTTAAATCCCAAAAAGTTAAAATTGTTTAGTTGTTCTATTATTTTATTATTTATTATTATTTTACATCATAAGTGGTTTGTCCTTTGGAACGCCATCACTTTTGTTTTCTTTTCTGAAATAATCTAGTGGTAATTACTGGGCATTTCTTCCAATATGTGTACCACTATTTGAAGTTCACACTCTGTATTGCTAAATATTACTTGATCGTCTGCAAACAGTATGGCGTTTAAGGCCTTGTTATTTATAATAAAAGTTACATTTACGTGCTCTTGCCATTGTCTTATGGCACCGTCAATATATATTTACTAAACTGAGGACCACAGAAGTAATATGGCTTGCAGAGGGAAAGCAGCAGTAGGGGTTTATACATGAAGGAGCTAGGCCAAAAGCTGTAAGAAGGCAGCCTCTTCATCAGCCTTACCTGGGCAGGGCCCGTAACGCGGTCAGTGGACATTTTTTCTACTGAGAACCATCAACAGAAAAGTCGGACATATAATTCTGTATAAAACAAAATGATTTTGAACAAACTCTTAAGTAGTAATTATTTCAAAATATCAATTTTTCCTATAACATCATTAGCAAGCGTTAAATATTTTGATGGCTTTATAATACACACCTTTCTGGAAGTAAGAAAGTTTAGCCTGGGATGATGAATGTTACTGAATGAATAAAATATAAAACTTATTTAGAAACTGTCGCGTGAAACAATAAAAAACTGTATTACTTGGAAGGGAACTAAAGAATCTAGAACCAGGGCATAAAAATGTCTGGTTTAGGAACTTAGTTTCTGTCATTGTATCCATCACCATTCGATGTCTTACCTCGGTGCTTAGACGATATATGTACAGCTCAGCCACAGAAACTTACGAAAATTTCAACATCCGCGAGTGTGAGTCACACTAATCTTGGAAAAGGGTCGAAATAAGAGCAATAACACTTAAATAGCATTGAACGGAATAAACTACGAGCCACTTTAGTTTCTTTGTGCTCTAATGGATACGAATTAACGGTAGTTCTTAACTGAAAGTTTTCTGCTTCACACTAATGTATTGCCTATCTTAAAATGAGAATTCGCCACCAAAATCAAATATTTTTTTAAATAACACAAGTTTATATTAGATCGCAAAAGCGATTAAAGAATGTGCAGCACTTATATAAGCATTAAGGCAGTTCATTTTAATCAAATTCTTCTCTTTCATGTCTAAAAACCTTTCGATTCAAACTTCAAGTATGGTACCTTTTCTTTAAAGATTTTTTTTTACAAAAATATATATCTATGTATATAGATCTATATTTTTCTTTTCCTTATTTAACCGTTTTTTATTGTTTCCGTTTAATTACTTATCTGTTTTCTGTAGTTTCACGCACATACACTATACACATAAACACCCATGCCCAGGGCGGGACTCGAACCCGCGACCATCTACGCGGTGGAACGCTAGAGACATACGTTCTGACGACCATGGATACGAGGGCCGGCTTACTAACGAAACTCGTACAAATTATTTTGGAAAATGAACATTGGAGTCGAGGATTTTATTGAAAAAAATTTTGTTTCTTTTTCTAATTATTTACGTTCTTAAGTCATATCGGATGATAAATGAAATGGGTGAAATAATGCTCAAATGAGTCCGGGGTACATAGAGTTTAGAGTTGCCTGACATTCATCTAACAGGATAAGGGAAAACCGCGGAAAATCCCTTATCCAGGCAACTCGCACTAACCGAGATTCAAGCTCGGGATCTCTTGAACGTAAGGCAGACACGCTACTAACTACGCTACCGAGGCGGGCGAAAAT
Source organism: Mantis religiosa (assembly GCA_030765055.1). Classification (NCBI taxonomy): domain Eukaryota; kingdom Metazoa; phylum Arthropoda; class Insecta; order Mantodea; family Mantidae; genus Mantis; species Mantis religiosa. Next base: position 100,301,860 of record CM060952.1, read on the forward strand.
CTTTGTGTGACATTCTTGGAAGATAGGTGTTAAACTGATACATACACATACACGCAGATGTACTTTTTTGTCTAAAAACGTTTTCTTTTTTTATTCAGGGAGTTTCAAAACATTTCAAGTTAAATGTTAATATCATTTTTCTCTAACAAAAGCATTGCAAACATTGTTTATATTTGAGTAAAATGTTGTAAATAATAAAGCAGCTATTGCCATGTTATACAGAGTATTTATCTAACGATGTTATTTGTGGTTACTTTTGCAGGACAAACGCGCACTTCTGGTGCCGTGGATCCTAACAATAGTCATCACGCTTGTCCTAGACATGTCACACAGTGTGTATGTGTTTGCCCTCAAAACAGTAAGTATACTTCATTTATATTAAGTTAATGTTGGGCTATTTTTGTGAAGTGTATCCACTACTATGAGCATGATAAGAATTGGAGAAGTTCGACCCAATGAAGAACTTTTAGGCCTGCACCTCTGAAGGGGTGCCTTCGGGAGGGGTGGGTAATCCTATATATACAACAGAGTAGTCGATGGCACTTTCAGAATTTAGCACCTGAATGACTGCTCGTACAGCTGCCTCCCCTCACCCTGTTAACCAACCAACGACCCATCCCTTTCGGTAGTTGTCCACTAATATAACACTAGCGAAATGCAGGAGTGCCAATTTCTTCATTTGGATAGTTTGTGTATTTTATCCCTTGTGAAACCCCAACGCAATATTGGAGTGAGTACATGGGTTTTAGTTTGGAAGGCCAAGCTGGTATTGCCTTGCACCGGAGAGTTTCTGCCAAGCTTGGCGGCACTAAATGCATCTCAAGGCTTAATACATGAACTAAGGGAAATATTAATTGATAAGCTGCGCGGTTCGCCTCTCTTAACCCTAGAATGCCATGGTAATAGTATACTTCACTCACAGATTTGTTAAAAGGGCGATGACTGAAGAAATGTTAACGTTATAAATCTGTTTTCTCTCTTGGTAGGTTTATATCTTTGAATTCACATTTATTTGTTTATTTTTAGGAGGTTCTACGACACATGTTTTGTTCGCAAAGAGAACACACTTAAAGTGCTAGTGAGTGTTTTATTAACACAGTGTCACACTGAGATTGTGAAGCTTACTGTGGAGACTAGGAATCGGGGAGAGCCACTATTACTGTGCCAGTGGGAGGGTCCGGAAAAGAGCGGCCTCCTATGGGGCGATACTAGCTGACGTCACGAAAGAGGAAGCGAGTCTGCCGTGAGAGATTAATGCACTTTCAAGGACGACCACGACCTGACGTAATGAATTTAAACGCGAGTCGTATTATTACTACGCAAAACAACATTCGAGACTGTAGGTCGAGAGGTTTCCAGTTCCAGGAGCATATCCCACTCCTGACATGGTAGAAACGGACGTTGGAGCATTTGTGTTCAGCTCTTAGTGTTTCTGTGTATTTCGAGTTGTGTCGAAGAGTGCGGTTTCGTGATAGGTATCGTCGCAGTGAAGAAGCTCACGAATCATTCGGCTGCTGAGTTGTGCAGAGAAATGTGATTACGTTCCAAGCTTCATGGCGAGGAGTCGACAGACAGTATAACAGCTGGTGAATATCGGACTTGTGTTCAGAATCAGCTTCGTGTAAGATCTGAACTTGTGTACGTCAGAGTGATTACTAGCAGCAAAAGCTGGTGTGTGCTAAAGATACATAAGGAAAGATTAAAGAGACATGTCAAAGTTGTACATAGGTCGTTCGATAAGTCAGAATAATTTTTTCGTCAGCATCTCGCCTTATTTCTCAAGTCTCCATAGATGGCTATACACTTGGTCCAGCGATGTCCCAGCTGTTTCATCCCGTCGGAAAAATACGTTCCGTCAATGTCTGCAAAATATTCGTTGACAGTGACAATCACCTCTTCATTTGATGAAAGTTTCTTATCACCAAGTTAAATTTTTAAGTTTGGGAACAGGAAGAAGTCACTTGAGGCTAAGACTGGTAAATAAGGTGAATGAAGAATTAACTCAAAGCCCAACTCGTACACTTTCGCCATTGCGATTGCTGATGTGTGCGATAGTGCATTATCCTGGTAAAAGAGCACCTTTTTGCGTTTCAATCTCGGTCAATTTTCAGTCAACTCATGTTGAAAACGATCCAACAATGAAGCAAATAGGCTCCAGTTATTGTTCTGATCTTTTCCAATTAGTTCAAGAGGATTCTTCCTTAAGAATACAAAAAACAGTGGTCATCACCTTACCAGCCAACAACACTGTCCTTGCCTTCTTTGGTGCATTTTGGTTCATTGTTTTGACTGTAATTTTAACTCTGGTGTGAAGGTAGATCCAGTTTCAACGACGGTCATAAATTGGCGCAAAATATATTACGGATTGAGATTAAAAATCGCCAGGCACTTGGTAGAAGTGACCTTTCTAATGCGCTTTAGGTTTACAAAGCAATCGCGGCATCCATCTTGCAAACAGCTTTTGCATTTACAATTTCTTACGCAGTGTGGTGACAATGGTGTTCAATGTTGGTGCAGGACTTGTGCGGCACACCAGCCCTTCAAATGAAAATGTTTAATAACAGCACGAAACTCTTGTTTTTCCATTTTCAATCGCAGCTATCATACTGACCAGTTTAGATGACTGTCAACAATGAACTGTATATTGTAGCATATTCAACTGTTCTGTACAATTGTATGAATAATCAAGCTTACCACCCACAGACTTACAACAAAAATATCCACGCATTATCTTGGTGCAGCATCCAGCCTGCTTCATGGTCTTTTGCGCCTGATATGGACTTGCAATGTTTTCAGGACATCCCTGTAGTATTGTCCAGTTACTTATGTGTGTGCAGGTAAAACATGCTGATAAATCATTCCATGAATATCAAAGAATGAGATGACCATATCTTTCCCAGCAGAAGCAGCCACTTTTGCTTTTTGGGGGGTTGGTGATGAAGCAGATTTTCACTCTGAGCTTTGCTGTTTGCTCTCAGGATCAAAATGATGTAGCCACGTTTCATCAGCAGTGATTACGATTGAAAGAAACTCCGGATCTTCCTCTAACATCAACTTTAACTGCATGTTACTTCCATTGCAGCGGTAGGCATACTGAACATGTCTGAACTTTCCTGGTCCTCACAGGCGGGAACCAGGAGTACCAAAAATGAAACTACTACGGGGTATTTGTTTCACATTAGGCTAACAGAATATAAGATTGAATTTTACTGCGAACAACTATGACCGTAAAAAATTATGATCGTTATTTATTGAACAACCCCCGTAAAACAAAGAGATATAGGAAAGAAAAGAATAACCAGGTAGCTTGCTCTAACAGCGACTGCAAACTTGATACGCTACCCTACGATCAACCTTTTAAATTTTCAAGTGCCAAAGATGACATAAAGAGGCCTGCATTATTCGCTGTGTCAAAGCTAAGCAGAACATTTCCTTGCGTTGGTCAAAAGGAATAATTACATAGGAATACGTGTAATCTGGATTATATCCTGCAATAGCAGCAGAGGTGTTTGCGGACTGGGTAACAGCCTGAGGGATTTCAGACATATACCGCACTGGATAGTGCTATACCATGTAGTGACACGATATGGGAGCTGCAGGATGGCGGGTGAAAATTAGGTTGGGGGAAGAAGGGAGGTAGCTAGCTGCTCAACGGCTGAAATTTCGGTTGCAACGGCCCGTGCGCATCGCTGGTGAAATTAAGTAGGAGGAAGTGATGAATGACAAAATAATACTGGCCCAGGCAAAATCTTGGGTGGGGTGAAATTTAGTGTAGACTGAAATAGATGCCTTATGGTAACCAGTAATACCCACACGCCAAGCATAGTAGCCGGTATTGCTTCAGGCGGCGTTCTCTTGGGCGAAAATCCCCAAGAGACCTAACCAGGGCGTTCTGGTGTATGGTAAACTGTCGTAAAATTTGGTGGCCTGGTGCCTAACGTCATGGGGAAGCGTCTGTATGCAGAATAAATGACCGGAAGGCATCTATTCCGTACTCGTTGGAGCACAGGAGTTTGCAGCCCGCAGTCATTCTCCAGACTTCATACGCGTAAATTATTATGGGGTAGACTAGAAACTGAAAAAGGCATAGCTTCAAGGGGACAGGCATCGTGGAGCGCGACATCGGGCAAAGTGAGGCTCAGGCCTCGTTTGCCCGATGCGACAACCCGCGCACCAATCTTGGAGAAGGTGGAGGTGAAGCTGGATGGAATTGAAGGTTCTGCGTGGCTTAAATCGTACATTTCAACCAAAAAATTATTACAGAAATATCGGCAATTGTCTACATGAATGGGAAACTCTCACAAGAACCAGGGGCAGGTAGAAAATATATTAAAAGACCTAGTATTGATTAAAGATTCACAGGTGATTAGCCGTGTCAAAGTAATTAGGTTCGAGCTTTAGATGATTCTAAGCTCCATAGCCTTCTTCTTTGTCTTACATTATGGACGTCATATTAATAAAGGTAGGCTTCTGATTGTGGTGTCAAACGATATATTTGTTTGTTGAAGACCTCAATAATACGTTTTTCTAACCGAACCTTTACTTAAAATAGAACAACTTCTGAAACACAAAGGATTGTCTGGGTGAATAATAAATAACAGAGCGACCGATCTTGTAACTGTTTGGTTAATGATTGCAGCTGGGTTAAGTAGTAAATTTTTCAAATGAACATACCGTACGTTGTCCTCACAACTGAGCTATTGCTGTACTCATACGTGTATTCGCTTGAGTTTGACGGCATCATCTCTGCTCTATGTGGAGCTTGTATGCCAATAACTGGTTGTGGAGTATAGCTGAAAGTACCCGAAAACGTGTCCAGAAACGCAGAAATCTACGAGCACAACAGCATTGTATGGGAGGGATTGTTTATCCCCGCGGGCGGAGGTATACCTAAGGAGCGCCGCCAAGATCTTATGAGGGATGTCCAGCATCTACTTGCAAGTGGTCGCATGCGACACTTTTCAGGCTTCAGTTTTGGATTTGCGGTTCCATCCCGCAGCAGATGTTTGGTACATAGGCCATACATAGAGAGCAGAGATGATGCCATTAAAACCTCAAGCGAATACAGGTATGAGCATAGTGATAGTTCCCTTGTCAGTTCTGCCTTGTGCTAAATGTATAAGTGGTTGCTCACCATGTGAAATACTTCTGTTATAAGTTGAAATTTAAATATCTTAATGTTGGTAGCCTCCTTGTCTTTTCCAGTATATCTTTAGTCATGCAGGTTTGCTGAGGCCATAACCGTAGGAGTAGAAAAACTGGCGAAATTCTTTAATAACACTGGGCAACAATGAAAATGTTTCGGGCATAAAAATAGTGAATTTACATGTATTTCCGTCTGCTTAATTAAAAAATCGCCATAAAAATAATAGATTAGCTCTTGTTTTGAAGATAAAAGTGACGTTTAATTTGGGGGATTTCTTTGGAGCGGGAGTTGGCACACCTGTCAAATAACAAAACGCAATCAGAGAGAAATTTTGGAAATTAAGTGAAGCAAAAGTTAAGGAGGACATTTCTGCCGGAGAAAAAATAAGAGAACTTGTAAAGGATCCTGCATTTGACCAAGTTCTGGAGGGGAAAGAAAAGTAAGCTTGAGAAGCCTTCAAGGGTGTTCATGGATTTTTGGGCAACAAAAGAGATGACAACTACAAGCATTTGGAGACAGTGCTCCTGCAGAAATACCGTAACTTTAGATGCAACATGACCTTAAGAACCATTTTCTCCACTCCTACCTATACTTTTTCCCTCTTAGTTGTGGAGCTGTTAGTGATGAACATGGGGAGAGATTCCATCAGGACATTTCTGTTATGGAACAAAGATATCAGGGCCGTTGGAATGAAGTAATGCTTGCGGCTTACTGTTGGTCTTTGTATAGGGATTCTGCGGAATTCCATCACAAGAGGCAAGCTAAAAGACGACGAAGTCATAAGGCCACCACATGATTCTCTTTAGACACGACTATCTGCGAAGTATTTTTCCAGCAATATAGAACTCTTAGCACGTAATTACCAGTTAAAAAAGCAAATATAATTCCATTGTTGTTTGCATGTATGTAACTAAAATGTACCCTTTTCTCTCAATCCGTTAATATGTAATACTTCCACCTTGTGTATGTCATAGATACTAGAGCTAATAAAATATTTCATTGTCATATTTCTTTTTCTCATCCCAAAATTAGTAGGAATTGCCTCATGAAGTACTCGAAACATTCAAAAGTTATTTTTTGTTGCCCAGTGTAATTATTGCATGTCCGGGAGAATATCATGTGGGTGCATGCGTCTTAAAATTATGTACGTGGTAGAGAAGTAGAACGCTGATCTCTCAAAAAATTTAACTACATTTTAATCTTGCTTCAACTGTCATATTTCTCTTGCACGTACAAGAAAATCAGTAAAAACATAATTTTTATCTCGATTAACATGCAGTTGATAGGGGAATAAGCATTTGAAAGAACAGTAGAGAAAGTCATATGGGTGTAACTCCTCAAACTTTTAAGTTGTTTTACAGAGGTTCGTTAAAAGAACTCGTTCGGAACGCTGTCTCCATGGTGCAGTATTTCATCAACTTTTATCACTAATAATTACACACAAATCAGCAAAAATCAGTTCATGCAGAAACCCTTTGTTATGAAATCGAGATGCAGGAAACCTAATCTATACTTAATCACAGGTCAACAAAGGATGTTATTGCTATTATTTTAGCAATATGAATGTAAATATTTTTCCCCAGAACACTATTTCACTTCAGCGTACGCAATTAGGAGTGCCCGATCAGCACATCCCAAGCTTCAGGTTTAAAATGCGATACCGAAGTTATCTACCGGTAAAATTAATAATTTGTAAAGGAAGATAAGTTTGATTGATAAACGATGCAAAAATAATTCATATAATTATGTTAAATCAATTCATAAATTAAGAAACAGCAGTCTTCAATTTTTGAAATATTAAGAAAACATAACCAAGGAAATCAATCTGTTGAGAGAAGCACTTTTCTAAAGCTTAACTCCGTTTAACTGGTTAGGTCAATATTCGACGAAGAATGGATGAAATGTGTGAAAAGATGCTCAAATTATTCATGCGTCTATAGAGCTTACAGTTACCTAACACTCATCTTTCAGGATAAGGTAAATACTGGAAATGTTTTAACCGAATTACTCATTCTAATCGATATTTAAACTCGGACCACTCGAACATGAGGTAGGAGTGCTGCCACCTACCCTACAAGAATTTCTTTTCTAAATCAATGAAGCTAAGGCAATTAGACGTTCCAGTAAACTAGTCGACAAACCGATTAACCGTAGATTCCATACCATTACGTTCAGAAATTATGAGTTGCAGAAACACAAGTATATAAAATTCTAAAAACTAGAAATACAAGTACGATGGTCGGCTGACAATTCCCGGGCCTCACACAGAAATGGCACCACTGGACTAGTTTGATGGAGAGCATTATATCATTTAGCTCTAGACTAACTTGTATCCTTAGTGACAGGCCAGTAGCTTGTTTAGTTTTTGAATGACAGAAGTTTAAACAAGACAAGTGTAGAGGTTACATAAAAATGGAGGATTTGGAAAAACGAGCAATGATTAAGTACCTCCATTTGAAAAGCTTAACATCTAAAGAAATCAAGGACCAAATGGAAAATAGGTTGAAATACTCTTCCCCTTTATATGAAATGATTAAAAGGTGGGTTGCAGTGTTTAAAATGGGACGTACATACGAGCACTAGTCATAAGCCTCGCCCTGGACGCCCTGTAGAAGTCACAACTCCAGAGATGATTGAAAAAATGCATCGTTTGGTACTGCACGGCTGCAGATTCTAGCTGTTTGAGACGACAGAGGCTATAACCATATCAAAAGAACGTGCAGGTAATATTTTAAATAATATTTTGGGCTTTTACAAGGTGTCCCATTTTTTCACAAATGATCAAAGGATGCAAAGAATAACTGTTTCACTTAAGAATTTGGACATCCACCGTAAAAGTTCCAGTAATTTTTTGAGACGGCTTATTACCATGGATGAAACTTGGATACATCACTACACTCCAGAAAGTAAATCACAGTCAAAACAGTGGATTCCACCAGGTGAACCAACCCAAAAAAGACAGTGAACAAGATTATGGCCATTGTTTTCTGGGATGCACAGGGAATTACTTTTATTGATTACTTGGAAAAGAGTGAAAGTATCACTGGTGACTAATACGGAAGTTTATTGCAGCATCTGAGTGATGAGGCGAAAAGAAAGATACCTCATTTGGCAAAGAAAAAAATCTTGTTTCATGAAGACAATACTCGGGCCATCGTTCAAATCATTGGAAGAGTAAAAATGTGGAATTAAAGTTTGAATTGCTTTTACATGCACCCTATACTCCAGATCCAGTACCCAAAAATGTCTTGGAGGATGAATATATCACAGAAATGAGGAGGTCATTGATGCGGTAAACAGCTGCTTTGAGTTAATTGATGGAAATTAATCATTTCTTCACAGTAGCCGTATATAGACTAAGGTTTTTGATATAAAGAGTCAACATGGAAAATTCAATGCCACGGCCGGGATTTGAAACACGGATCTCCTGGTTTCCCTCCAGTTGCTCTTATCCATTGAGCTACCATGGCCAACTTTACGTCATGACATTAAATTCTCCATTTGACTCGTATATTTCCCCACAAACGATGAATCTCGAATGTGAGAGCCCCTAGTGGTTTTGCCGGGGAAATATGAGATTTAAATGCAGAATTTCATGTCATGACGGCAAGTTGGCCATGAAAGCTCAATGAGTAAGAGTGACTAGATGGAAACCAGGAGATTCGTGGTTCAAATCCCGGCCGTGGCAAGGCCGCGCCGTGGCTCAGTAGTTAGACCGCTTGGCTCTCACCAAGGTGGCCCGGGTTCGATCCCAGGCGACCGCAAAGTGAGATTTGTGGTGGACAACACGGCGCTGGGGCGGGTTTTCTCCGGGATCTCCAGTTTCCCCCACCATCTCATTCCACCGGTGATCCATCTGCATCTCATGTATCATCAGTGTCATCGCCTGCGGTGCCGTATGCAGTAAAAGCGGGCGTTAAACACTACACGTTTCATTTCATTTGCGGCCGTGGCATTGAATTTTTCATGTTAACTCTATCAAAAGCTATTTTGAGGACCATGATAAATCGCACTACAGAGATGGTTTAATTAAATTAGAACACCGATAAGATAAATGTACCTATTATCCTTTCTGGAGATTACGTTATGAAATAAAGAAAAAAATTGAATGTTTTTATTGCGAAGCCCATGACTTAACAGCCGAACCTAGTACTCTTAGAATTTAGCAAGTCACAGAATAAACAGGTGTTTTTAGGTTGTTAATCAGAATTTAGGTTTTGGCAATGTAGGATAATTGTTTGAGTAGCTATGAAGCAGGTGCGACTTATGCCGATAAAATTAATGTCATTCTTTTCTCTCTTATTTAAAATAAATGTTTACTGTTACCTCTAAAGCCGCAACCGGAGTATCACATACTTGGCGGTCGTATTCCAGCAACTCAAAGGCAAATTACGCTAAAGTCGTTGATTATTTAGAAGTTAAGATACTACTTCAATACTGGTCCTAAGATTCAAATAGCTTCTATATCCTCAAAGTGCTCCAGCTTGCATCATATATCTAATTCCTCAGTCTACATTAAATGTATTAGTCAACTTAGTTTTTTTATATAATTTTACGTCCTCCATCGTTAAGTCATATCGGACAATGAATTGAATGGTCAAAATGATGCACAAATGAGCCCAGGGTCCATATAACTTAGATTTACACGACATTCGTCTTTCAGGATAAGGGAAAACCGTTGAAAAAAACCTTATCCTGGTAACTCACCCTGACCGATATTCGAACTCGGGACCTCTTGACACTCTACCACTACGCTACCAAGGCGGGCGTCAACTTAAATGGTGCAGTTATCGCATACCCTCCGATAGTTGGTTATCCCCAGGTCCAGGTTCAAACCTGACCCATGCTGATGTGTTTTAAGTGTGCTTAAAAGTGACAGCCCTGTCTGTAGATTTATTAGCATCTAAAAGAACTCCTCTGTCAGGAACTTCTGGCATATTGGTGTCGGCAAATATGATTTTGGAAATCGACAACGTGGTTAACAAACAAAATATTAATTTATTTGGCAGCAGATCCATATATTACCGATATATTGCAGAGTGACATGCCTTTTATAACGAAAGCAGGAGGACAAGGTACCTGTGAGCTTCTTTGTCTGTACGGCAGATGTTCGCCAATGTTCTTTCCCCGCAGCGAAACACATTGCTTAATTTAACAAAAGCGCGAGGCTCGCTGTTTTAGGTATTATTTAACTAAGCCTGATGAATGTTACCGCATTCTGGGCCCAGGGGCTTTTGTGTTGGCTACATACGCTTGCCAGTTCAACATTCATCGAGAACGTTCACACAAGGGAAATTACCAAACTACCTCTATCAATAAAATTGTATTTAGAGCTCATTGACGTTCAGCTCTATATCAAAAGTGCAATTTAACGTACACATATGATTGATTTATTCTACTTATATCCCAAAACTCGATGAATGGTAATGGATGACGACCTATTGTTTACTGGCATAGGTATGTAATTGTTGGTGCGGGTAGCTCAGTCGCTTTGGTACTGGCCTAATAATTACAAGGTCGCGGATTTGAACTCGGGCCAGATGGATAGGTTTTAAGTATGCCTAAAAGGCAACAATTACAAATCAGTAGATTTACTTGCAGTAAAAGAACTCCTAGGGGAAGAAATTCCGCAACATCTGCTTTTCTTTTTTAAATTTTACATCCTCCAACGTTAAGTCATATCGGACGGTGAATGAGATGGGTGAAATGATGCTCAAATGTTTCTAGGATCCATTGAGTTTAAAGCTACCCGACATTCGTTTTTAAGGATAAGGGAAAACCCCGGAAAAAGCCCTATCCAGGTAGCTCACCCTGGCCGAGATTCGAACTCGAGAGCTCTTGAACATGAGGTAGACACGCTATCATCTACGCTACCGAGGCGGGCAACACCTTCGTTGCTTGTATGATCCTGGTAATTTGGCAGGGTCTTTTTCTATGTATATAATTAACTCTAAATCACGCCTACCTATAGAAATTACTAAATGGAGTCAGTTTTCCACATTATCTACCTCTATAATACACGGAATGTTATGTTACACAATAATTACCATATTGGTTATAAATCCAGAAAGGGAGAACAACTTTTGGAATTATTTCATATGGTAAACTATACTATAAATAAATGAGCTTTCTAGGGGACGTGGCAAAAACAATTAAAGGTGCTGCAAAGATAATCATTCGTTTATCTGTTTAAGGTTACATTATCTACTGCAAGCTCCCCTCAAACACATTGAACTAATTCCATTCCTAGATATGGAATTGCTGAAAGTAAATTAGTAATAACTAAGTTTAAGTTTTATTCTTGCTTGATCTGTTCATTTTAACATTAATCTATATGTAAATTTTTGTGATTTAATTTTCTAGAAGAAATTGATCTACCCTCTTAAAAATATCATGATTTGCCCCTGAGACGGCTACATCAAGCACATAAATATCTGCAACACCTTACATATTTTTGAATATCAGAACGTGAAATAAGATTTCTTCATTATCTGCCTACATATGCCATCTACTGAAGCAGTTAATTGGAACGGTATACATATACAAAAGAGATAACAGCTGAAGCGTTCAAAAACTGAACAGCATACATCCTGAAAGACTAAGGTGTCGTTATAATTTCAAAGGCTTGAAAAACTTATTATTGTGTCAGCGATAAAAACGAGACTCCTGTCTTCTGAATGGATGAATGTCCTGAAGATGTCCAGCAACATAGTTGCAGTTTCTGCTGTACCGAGTACAGGTTTCATCAGAAATGTAGAGAGATTGAAACCTTAGAACATGTGCTAGGATCACATCCTGAAAATTAACTACTAATCAGGCATCATAAAGTTCAAATCTTCTTGGCTTTTTATTAAAATTATGGTTTGCAATATTATCTTTTCTAATGGATCATCCAAAACTCTGGACATCACCACATTTGCCGACTTGAAGTTGTCATCCAACCTATCATTCAGTTCAAGAGATCTGTAGAGAGGCGAAGAATATAATAGGAAGAAAAGCTCTACATATGTACCACGTATTCCTAATTTAAACATAGAATACCATCTCCCAGTTAAAACTGCTTCATCATCGGATTACCTTTCGGGAGTACGGACGGTATAGCAATTTTAAACGTGACCTATTTAAAAGGGTTCCAAGTGTATATAAACGAGTGATACTATAATTATAAATGATATTACTAAATATTCTTTAACATTCCAGTGTCACCACTTACATTTTGTTTAGAAAATTTTTCTCTTGTCGAATAAATATCACTATATATTTACAATTATAATAGTTTTACTATACTATGAAATTATTGATTTTCCTAGCTTTAGCTGTGACTCTTTTGTATTTTATTTTTATATTCTTACGCTAATCGGTTTCCTCATTATTTTACCTGTAATCTTTTTTCTAATTTCTATTATATTTATTTACTTTATTATAATTAAGCACGCTAGTGGCCATCGAATTACGAGATGGTACGCTAAGATGTAGATGTTCTCACGCGATCTATCTCATTAATGGGTGCACATAGTGTACCATTCATGCCGCACTTGCTTCGTATATGTTCACTGAGTTATATTTGTTTCAAGAAAGCAGCGGGTATATAATTGATCAAAGTTTGAGTAGCTGAAGGAAGATATATGTGACCTTTCTAGACTTAAAGGCAGCCTTTGATATGGTGCCTAGAGAAGAGGTTTTGAAAGCATTAATGTAATTGGGCGTGGATAAAAATTTAAAGTAATTAAGAGCTTGTACGAGAAGATGGTGAAAATGGTAAGAATTATCTGGAGGTGTATCAGAAGAGTTTTCAATGAAAAGTATAGTAAGACAGGGAGATATCCTGAGCCCATTATTATTTGTTATACTTATAAACCAAATTACTGTATACTGCAAAAGGAGAACGAGTAACCTGGGAGTAGGATAATTGGAATATGAGACCAGTAGGTGGACGAGTATTATTATACCCAGATTATGTATCACAAATGACAGAAAGTGCGGAGAGATTATAGCAAGCAGTAAAGGGCTAGCACTTTAGAAGAAAGGGGGATGACAATAAATGTTTCAAAGAGTAAGGTGATGACAGTAAGTAAAGAACAGCTTGAGACACAAATACGCATTCAGTGGAAGGGAGAGAAATTAGAAAATGTTAGAATCTATGAAAACTATTAACGATATTAACAAAAGACGGTAGATTAGATCAAGAAATAAGTAATATAATAATGAAAAGTATGAATATGTTATCAAATATATAATTGTATAATTGGAAAGAGGAAAATGAATCAGCGAATAAAGATTTAGAACATATACAGCGTTATACCAGTCGGTTTTAATTTATGCAAATGAAAGTTGGACAATACTAGTTAAATATGCAAGTAGAGTGGGAGCGGCCCAAATGTGATATCTAAGGGGATATCCTTCGATGGTCATATGGGGTTTTCCTAAAGACCAAAAAAGGAGACCTCTTGGATTTAGCAGGATAGACCATGTCAGAAAAAGTAATATAAAAGAAAGCTAAAATCAAGAGAGTATAATAGCTACAATAGAAAATAATCAACTAAGATGGATTGGGTTGTATGAATGAATGAAGAATGATTACCAAGAGCGACATATGAGACAAGAATAGAGAGAAGAAAGGGAGTAGGAAGACCAAGACTAGAATGGAGGTAGTACATGCAAAAGTGGCAGCCAGTCGTGGAAACGCGTCGAGAGAAGTAACATATAATGCCACAGTACAGGAATGAATTGAGCAAGTGGCTGAAGAAACACAACTCCTAAAGGCATAAGGGATAGAAAAAAAGACGAAAACAACGGGCAATCAAGGATAGTCAATTCCGAGAGGTATGTGGCCCTATTAGCAATTTGTTTGTTCCAAATTTGCAGGAATATCGGGTCTAAACGCGATGGATTTTAGCAAGATAAGGCCACAACCTATACAAATCAGGGTCACCACTTTCCAGATAAATTACTCAAATCTGGTGACATGTTACGGCCAATTAGTTCACCTGATCTTTCAGGCCATAATTTATTTCTGTAGGATAATTTCAAAAACGAAATCTGTAAACAGACATTGCAATGTTTTTCTAAAAATGCTTTTTGAGGTCTCAAAATGTTAAAAATCTTCTTCCAGTGAAATATTGGTGAAGAATTTTTGGGTTTAAAACAAAGAATTTAATTCAAATAATTTTTATAGAGTATCAGCAATTTGATGTATCCAAATTTATTGTTTTATTAATCTATTCATTGTTTCTCTTCATATGAAGTAACTTCTTTAGAATTTCCAAACCATCATTTGGCCATTCGCTTTTGAACATCTGACCATATTAAATAATGTATTGTGAAAGTCACATAAAGAACGCATATTTTTGTTGACATTCTTTTAAAACATACAACCTTATGCGTTTGCATGGATCATTTTTGAAAATTACTTTTTTGAAAGGGAGGCATTCAGTAATCTTGAAGATTTTTACTCTCAGTGGTAACTCTGTATAATGATTTTGGTTTGAATGTACTTCCTTTACGCTCATAATTAAGTACTAGATAAAATGAGAAATGTTTGTTGCTTGAAAAGCCTCTACATTTCTGTGACGTGTCTTAAGTTGTATAATTAATAGCAGATATAAATAAAAAATTCCATGGATAGAGTCAACATGAAAAATTCAATGCCATGGCATATCAAATATCTTAGCCTATATACGGCTAGTGTGGAGAAATGATTAATTTCCATCAATTAACTAAAATAATAAGAGTTAAATGATGAAGCCTGGAACTTAAGTACTTACAACAGTAAGTCGCCACGAACGGTGTATCTCGGATGCGAGAGCCCCTAGTGGTCTACCGGGGAAATATACGAGTCAACTGGAGAATTTAATGTCAGGAAGGCACGTTGGCCATGGTAGCTCAAAGGTTAAGAGCGACTGGACGGAAACCAGTAGATCCGTGGTTCAAATCCCGGCCATGGCATTGAATTTTTCATGTTGACTCTATCCATCAAATATCTTAGCCTATATACGGCTAGTGTGGAGAAATGATTAATTTCCATCAATTAACTAAAATAATAAGAGTTAAATGATGAAGCCTGGAACTTAAGTACTTACAACAGTAAGTCGCCACGAACGGTGTATCTCGGATGCGAGAGCCCCTAGTGGTCTACCGGGGAAATATACGAGTCAACTGGAGAATTTAATGTCAGGAAAGCACGTTGGCCATGGTAGCTCAAAGGTTAAGAGCGACTGGACGGAAACCAGTAGATCCGTGGTTCAAATCCCGGCCATGGCATTGAATTTTTCATGTTGACTCTATCCATCAAATATCTTAGCCTATATACGGCTAGTGTGGAGAAATGATTAATTTCCATCAATTAACTAAAAAAATTCCATGTTTGTAAACAACACCATGGTATTCCTGATAGTCTAACCAAAACGGCAACTAGAGGCTTGCCGCGAATTGTTGTATAACGTTCAGGTTATATGAAAGAAAATAAACGGAAACACATCTGTTTCTGAGAATAGCGCTTTCAGCTCGTTTGATAGAGGGCGGATTTTCCAGGGATTCTTACTACGCAAAATATTCCTGGAAAAGCTTGTTTGTGAATAGAACACCAAAGAAGATTACAACAAGTAAAGGGGTTTTATGGTAAAATCAAAAGTAAAATAAGAGGTACATGAATACCTTTTAAGAGAAGAAGTGAAACTTTAACTCGCTGCCTTTGAAGCAATAGCGCTTTTTCGGAGAGTCGAGTCTCACATTTTTATTTGTGTGCACAGAATGTCTCTCCTAAACTTGAGTCCCTTGAGTGTATACTGCACGCCACACAGGCAAAGCAAAGTAGTTGCCTATATAGCTAGAGTTTTGTGTTGCATTAACCTAGTGCTGTATACCGAGAGGAGACGCCGCGGCAACGTGTGCCACTTCCATTCAATCCCCGCGGTCAACTTTCCCGCCTACTGGATTTTTTCGAGTTTCTCCGGGACGATCGGAGGGTTCACAAAATTATACAATCTCTAAAGTAGTTTGACTATAATGTTAATAATTTCGTGGCATTACTATGTTAATATGACCCTACTTATAATCAGCTACTGATTATGTTGGTTTTATGGTGGCAGAGCACGTTCAACAATTATGGCCTTCATGAGCTTCTTAATTTAAATTTGTAAGTTTTAAATAATTAGCAGACATAAAATACGAATACTAACTTTAATTATTTTCTAAACAATTTAAAAGAGCAAACATATTAAATGCAAAGCAATGGAGTCAATTCTGAGCAGTACATCTAGGAGCTACTAATCAAAATGGAAGACAGATATACTTTATTTCTCACATCTCCCCCTAAAAATCAATTGAAGCATGTTTCACAATAAAATCAAGCACACAAAACATACCATGAAAAATGCTCCAAGCATTTCCCCACGTACGCCGAGAGAGAGAGCGTGTGTGAAGCTTTAAGAAAACATGGCTTAAATTTTGAAAGTGCCATTTGAAAGTCTTAAGACGTTTGATTGTAATATCCCAACCAGCACAACTAAAAATTAAATTAAAAGAAAACGTATCCATTTATACATCCTTAGTTTTTTTCCTTTCTACAGGGCAAGTTGGCCTTACGGCCGATGAAGGGTGACCCTTCTGGTCTCTTCGACGTTCAGCTCAACATTTTCTTAATCATTTTGCCGGACTTGAACCGTAGACATATGCTAAGGGAGAGAGAGCGGGAGAGAAAGAGAGAACAGTCAGTCGCAAGTCTACAGGCAAAGTTATCCGAATTGCGCTTTTGTCATGACAAGCGGGGGAAGAAACACTGACTTGGAATGACAGTGGCCAGCCGCTGAAAGTACCAAAAATGGCAAGGAACCGTCACAACAGGGAACCACAGAAATAGGAAAAAAGTTTTAGGAATTGCAAAAGTGGTTCACTTTACATGTTTTTATATACGTAAGAATACGTTATACACTTTATTTTTGCATAAAATAAAGATATTTCTATGTCTCTCCTTTATTACTTATGTGCATAAGTTTTTCTTTATATCTATATCTCATGTCTTTATTTCATAATGCTAATAATTAGCATTTATATTAAGATTAAGTATTATTGACGTATATTTGCGAAGACTTATACATTCTTTTTAAGTATAAAATTAACAGTTAAATTTAATATTAAGCATTATTGAAGCAACGGCTGCAACGCTTTAAGCTCTTGTTTGATATCCCAACAATGAACAATACTATGTGTACTTCCGGTTTTCACTCATTCTTAGTTATTTAATTATATTTATGAATTATATTATATTTATTACTTATATACGTTAATTTACGTGTTTTATAAACAAAGTTTGAAATAAAATAAGACCTGGAACTTTTCGGTTACTGTAACTGTCCTGCCCCATAGTGCAATGGGCTGGAGCGAGGAGGTCTAGTTCCCGAACTCATAAAGCGCCCGGAATCTATCACATCAATTAGGCTCGCCCTACGTTTTTTGTCTTTAAATTCTGGAAGTGTTTTCATAGTTTTTAAAAGTTCATAAAGAGAATAGTTATGACATTTCTGTAAGTACGTATCGCATTTACCATGCCCTCAAAGTATATGTGATGGATAAAACTTACAAATCAGATATTTTGCATTTAGTCCCTTCTATGCACATGGAAAGGAATTTTCTTTTGTTTTAAAGCCAGTTTCACTGTATTTCTATTGTGAATTCCAATAGTCATGCATATTGTATCTTTCCTTTGCAATACATGTTTATTTGATATTCAGAATATCTGGCAAAATGAAATCAAAGCAATCAAAAGAATACAGTAATCTTTGGGGTTTTCATCTACACGGTGTTTTGGCATGCATAGTTATACGAGCAGAGCTGTAGACGAAAAGGATATTTTACATGTTCTGCACACTCATTTATCTACGTATGTGCTGGAACTAACGGGGCGTTTGTTGCACCACAAACCACTGGAGCCAGAGACTGTCGGAGCCAAAGTTAACCGATCGGCTGTCACCCCTAGGTCATTGACAGGATTGGGGAGGCAGTGGTGGTCAGCACGAACCAAATGTCGCTTTGCATTAAATCGAATTACACCACTAACTACAATTCCGCAACTGTCTGAATACTGATGTGCTGGCGAAATGCAGATTTGAACCATTACTCCACTTTACACATTTCTCTGCCACATTTACCAGAAGGAGGAGAAGGAGTCGTGAGTGTATATCTTAGCAATTCATAATGATGAGCAAAAGAAGATAGAAAAAGAATTTATCATAAAACCTTACCTCCTTCAATGAGGAGTTACGGGCGTGTTGGAAGCTACTGTTAGGTATGTACTTAGTTACTTGCATATTGTGTCGGCCGGCCCTGGCCACACACCTCACACCTAAACACTTCCTAAACAGCCTAAACTAAATTGGGGAATTTTGACCCTACAAATCCTAAAGATAAGAGGTCCAGGTTAGGGTACACAGCATACAAAGAACTGACTCACTGTTGCGCCCCCTCCCCCCCAAAAAATCAAGTGCTTTAATTCATTACTGCAATCTTTGATTATAACAGATATAACATATTGATTATAGCAATATGTGCTCCCTTTAAAACAGCACAAGGAAAGGAAAGGCATCACAACCTTTAGCCAAAATTACTCTAACACGAAGAATTTTCTGAAAGAACGGCAATAAAGTATGAGGGTAACAAACGTTCCAGAAAACATTTAAATTAAAATTGATGCTAGCCAGTAACTACACAGTAAGAATTTACCATATCACAGTAACTGAGTAGGAAAATTATATGAGTAACACCTCAAAAAGCTCTGGAATACCTATATAACTTTAGGGTAAGCCGACAGTTAAATTCCGTCCCCCATTTAACTATGTAGAAAATACAAGTTAGCTAGAAGTCACCATTTTTTTAACCCCGAAACATAAAAAGGGAACGTTTCTAGTCCCGAAACTGAAGGAAATAGCCCATTAAAAATCACGGCTCACGAAAAGCGACCATGAAAACTCAAAGAAATTTTACCAAAAACCCAAAACTCGGAGCAGTTACCCCTGACTTAACCACCTCGACACCAAGCACCAACTATCCTCTCGATAGGAAGACTTTTGGTAATCGAAGCGCTCCAAGAAAGCAGCGGCGGAAAACTGATGGGATCTCGCGAGTGAACAGCGCCTCGAAAAGAGGAGACAAGGAAATGAGTGCTGGAGAAAAAAAAAACGGCACAATACTTGTGTGATTTTGCTTTCTCTCCTGCTTAAAAATTAAAATCCGTTAAATAAAAAACTTGGTATTTAATTTCAAGACTGCGTGACCATGTTTCTCCATTCTAAAATACACTTCTTAAAGGAAAATCAACATTTTTATTTTCTCAAAAATGACTAAAATTTTGAATAAATTTCTATATTTTTGAGGTATTTGCAAGGAAATAAGTCGTTTATTTTACATTTTCTAACAGAACTCTTCAAAACTCCTTTTATTGTGAATGGATTGTTTAGAACTTAAACTGTACAAGAGATATCTCGTTCAGTCACACAATGTATCTTAAACCTTTTATCATGTCAGTTATTTTCGAGATATTCTTCATTATAAACATGAGTAATCAATATCTTAATTTTTCAAAT
This sequence comes from Mantis religiosa, assembly GCA_030765055.1. Lineage (NCBI taxonomy): Eukaryota > Metazoa > Arthropoda > Insecta > Mantodea > Mantidae > Mantis > Mantis religiosa. The sequence continues at coordinate 100,321,582 of CM060952.1, forward strand.
ACAAAATAAAAATTTTTCTCTTTTCATTTTTGTGTCTTTTTCTCATGGTCAAGTAGAGAGCATATACCCCGTTTTTAAAATAAACGGCTGCCGATTTTCTCGTAATTCTCTTATTTCTAAGTGAAAATATTGTGCATTCAAAGTAAGCGGGTGCCTTCGGACTTAACGTGCCATTGAACGTCTCTTGGTGTTTCCGTCCGAAATGGAAACGGGCCGAATTTAACTGAAGTTAAGGGTGTTAGCTTCCCCTGGGGGGGTGAAGGAGTATAAAAAAATTGACATGTAGTTATGGCATAAATAGTGTTTGATTTATATAAATAAAGTTACTAATCCACATAATAATCAGAAGAGTAAACATTGTTCAGTAGTTGGCTTTACTTTAGCAGAGGTTACTGGCGTCTCAAGTACCATCGTCGAAGATGATCAAAGCGTGTTTGAAGAGGCGAGTGTCACAGGTTCGTCTTAGCACGGGTGAGATGTTCCTGCTTAAGCCCAATTCCGAGGTTTAAATATTAAAGTTCTAGCCGATCAAGTAGCTCTGGTCAGTTAAGCACGTGTCACGAGTAAGCATAGTTCTCAAGTAATTGTTCATCTGTTAATGTAACAACAGACGTAAAATGAGTTTCGGGAAATGAATTGCATGTATCCTGAAGGAATTCACCTGTTTGGGCGTTACTCCTTTATCTTATGAATATATAGATTTTACAAATTTACTCCTTTCGTAAACCACAAAGTATTATCACGATAAGCAAGTGATTGTAATTTATGTACGTCCTCCAACGTTAAGTCATATAGGACGATGAATGAAATGGGTGAAGTGATGCTCAAATGAGTCCGGGGCCCATGGAGCTTAGAACTACCCGACATTCGTTTATCAGGATAAGAGAAAACCACGGGAAAACCTTATACAGGTAACTCATCCTAACCGCTTTGTTCAGAGTTTGGGATTTTCTGTATAAAGGTTCAATTATATTACAAAATACTGAAACTACAATTTAGACATTAAAGATTTACTACAGTAATGGAAAATACTCAAAGGGGGCCACATGGCTAGTACCTGAGTTATCAGCAGCGGACACACGTACGTCCAGGTCAACTGTTGCTATAAAAGAGGCAGACAGATTTCCTTTTTACAAGCTTCACTCTCAAGAGGAGGAACGGAGAGGTCACGTAACATGACGTCACACACAACTGGTCAAAAAAATCCAACGTATTATTTAAATTAAACTGTCACTTGTGACAATATGTTTAAGATATTTTCATGAAAAGTATATCCCGAGTTCTTCAGGAATAGCTTCAGAAGTACTCTTCACTCTGAATCAACTTAGCATAATTGATAAACCGTATCAGATAGACAAAATCATACTGCAGAAGAAATGTAGAGATTGTTAGAGCACAAAATTTGTGTCAAATAATTTGTCTTATAACGTTAACCATTTCCGATATGTTCCTTTTTATTGATCTGAAATAGTTGTACTTTTCTTTAATTCCCTTTAATTTTCTTTATCCCTTTTGTTGTCATCGTGTAAATGAAAAAGTTATCAAAGCCATCATTACATAGCGAGTCACTCTTAAAAATGTATTACTTAAGCTTTCTGTATTTTCCTATTCTCATATCTTGATATGGAAATTAATTTAATGTCAGTATTCAGATAATTTCAATTTGACTTCATTAGTCTAACGCTACGTTGTGTAGATCAGATAAAATTTATATACATATTGAAATATATATTTATATACTTATAATTAATTAGAAAATGAGAGAAATAAATAACAATAATATACATAGTCAATGACAGTAAAATAATAAAGGAGTATTAAAAAATCGTTTTGAAACCAGTGGTAGGCCAATGAACATATTTTAAATGTAGCGTCGGATGCGCGTCACGCCAATTCACTTCACATGTGGTAGGCATAGAGAGCAGACTAGTATAGCGTTGCGTTTCGAAAATTTACTGATAAAAATTACATTTATTGAAATATTTGCTTTACAGTAAATAAATTTACAGTAGAAGTGTGACCGGCATATTTAAAATAATTGCAAGAGTGTTTAAATCATTAAAATGTTACTAAAGACATAACATTCCGTGCTTTCTGCAAACCATCCACGCATACCCTGAAAGTGAAATCTAATAAGCTTGCCGAACAAGCCTGGGAATAAAAATAGATGCAGGTGAGATCTTCAACTCTTCTCGGCGAGAGGATCGCACATACAAACGGCATCAACCTACAAGGAAATGTGGAATTAAACAATTTCTAGGTTTATCTTATTAAATTAAAGGAACAGACATATGTATGAGTAGTTTATGCAAGAATAAGAAGAGAATCTCGTGTGGATATAAGCATGGTAGTCTTTCTGTGTATTTTCAACGAAGAGAGGAAAGGTGTGTAATATCTGGATTTGCACATTCCTCGTGTAGAGTATAAATTAGTCTCCAAAATACCAAAGCACAAATTGAGGTGAAGTTTCATAGGTATTGTGATTATCTTATGTTTATTGGTTTTTTAATTAATTTATTTAGAGTTACTTTAACAACTAGGTCATATTACGACTGTTTTGTATAATGCAGTGTATACAGTACATTGGTTAGAATTATTTAAACAAAAACATGTAAACAATAAATAACAAATCAATATGACAAATATATTCAATATCTATAAATCATAAGGATAAAGTTCTAATTAACGATCAGTAGAACTGTAGTATTTAGACAACCAATTTGTTGTATAATGACTTATAGTATATATTCTAAATTGGTATCCTTGGAATTAGATTTTAATATACAAGTTTGTACTTTTGAGGAATAGTACGTGTTTGAAGTGGGCTGGCGTGTTCAGAATGGTGGATAAGTCTCCAGTGATGTGGTGAAGCTGTCATTGTGAGGCGTATTTCTTGCACTCTGTGAGGAGATGGTTTACTGTGAAGTGAGTGTTGCAGACTTCACTTGGCCGTGGCTGGCCTTTACTAAGGAAGTATGAATGGATTAACAACTTATGACCAATGTGGAGACGTGAGATTATCACCTGCTCCTTCCTGCTAAGAGAGTAGACAGGGGAAGCGCTAGCGTCCCCATGTTTATTAGTTAAGCCACATATACGAGGGCTGTTCAATAAATAATGATCATAATTTTTACGGTCATAATTTTTCGCACTAAAATTCAGACCTATTATATTCTGTTAGCTTCATGTGAAACAAACACGCCATAGTAGTTTCATTGTTCGCGCTCCTGGTTCCCGCCTGTGAGAACCAGTTAAATTCAAACATGTTAAGTATCGCCTACCGCTGCAATGTAGCTAACACGGGAGAAACAATATGCGGCTTTGAAATTCTGCTATCGTCTAAACAAATCTTCACTTGAGGCATATACAATGTTATAGGAGGCCTGTGTAGTCTGTTCTTCCCTACAGCACAGATCGAAGGTGGTTTAAAATGTTTAAAGAGGGGAGATAATCAATTTCAAAGGAAGATGGACCCGGTGCTTCAGTTACTGCTCTTACGGAAGAAAACATCAACACTGCTGCTGTCATTGTGAGAGACGATCGACGAATTACCTTAAGATCACTTTCTGAAATACTGAACATTTCACTGGGGGCCACCCACACATTGGTGACAGAAACATTACACCTGAGACGTGTTTGTGCGCGATGGGTTCCAAGACTGTTGATTCCCGAACAAAAGGACATTCGCATGCAGGTCTGCATGCAGTTAAAGTTGATGTTAGAGGAAGATCCGGAGTTTCTTTCAAATGTAGTAACTGCTGATGAAACTTGGCTACACCATTTTGATCCTGAGAGCAAACAGCAAAGCTCAGTGTGGAAATCTCCTTCATCACCAACCCTCAAAAAGCAAAAGTGGCTGCTTCTGCTGGGAAAGTTATGGTCATCTCATTCTTTGATATTCATGGAATGGTTTATCAGCATGTTGTACCTGCACACACATCAGTAACAGGACAATACTACAGGGATGTCCTGAAAACATTGCAAGTCCATATCAGATGCAAAAGTTCACATTTCCGTGAAGCAGGCTGGATGCTGCACCACGATAATGCGCGGCCGCATATTGCTAATGTTGTTGCTGAATATCTTGCAAAAATCAACGTGAAGTGCATCCCTCACCCTCTCTATAGTCCAGATTTAGCCCCGTATGACTCTTTTCTATTCCCTAACTTGAAGAAACGCCTTCTTGGGAGGCATTTCCATCATCAGAAGTAGTGGTGAAGGCTGCGGAGACGATTTTGAAGGATCTCTCAAAAATGGTTTCCAGTATGTATTTGAAGACTGGCAGAAACGCTGGGACAAGTGCATCGCATTCAGGGAAGACTATTTTGAGAAGAACCATCAAAATTATGAGAATGATTATAGGTACGTTGTCAAAAAAATATTGTGATTTTTCTTTATTGAACAGCCCTCGTACTTTAGCATGTCAAACCGCAACCAGCAGCTCTGATTTTCCGTGCTAAAATAAAATTGCATGTGTGCACATGACTTTCTCTACTCATTTTTGTACAGTCTACTAAATACGCTTAACCTTCTATTTAATGTGCATTGTGATAAATGTTTAGAAATGGTTTTATTAGGTATTCTCGTACAGATACAGTGGTGATAGAAGAAAACAGTAGACTAAACAGATAGTCACTTCTTTTAAGATCTGTTCGCTATGCAATGACGTTCCGCTCTACGGCCAGAGCATAAAAATACCGACTTCTTATTTGAGAAAAGTATAACTATTTGCAAACGAGTAACAAAAGATATCTCGAAAATAGTTCACTCCATATAAACATTTTCCCTTGGCATAAAGTGTATGCTTTAAAGATATCTAAAATCAGTAATAAGATTCTCTCTGTCCCTTACGTTTTACAGTTATGCAAAAATCATTCAGAATAATGAAGACCTAGGAAGATATTGCCAGAAACTTCAAGATGTACATTTTATTTTAAATAAAATTATGTTAAGTATATAGTATTCTAATCAAGACAGTTATCCATTCTGATAAAATCGATTTTTTAATGTTTGCTATAAACAGTACTTTGGAATTGGAGATATTCGTGTTTTAACTTGGAAAAATGATGAATTTAACACCAGAAGGACCGGCGAGTGTGGTCTACCGAGAAGGACCAGCCCGTCATTTAGACGGGTGCAGTTTTACTTGCCCTTTTTAAAATGGTAAATAAATTTGAATGCATACCAGTTTATTTAATATTATTTATACAGTTTACCAGTACATAATTTTACTTTTGTATGAAGAATTACATAGTAAAATGAACATCTTAAGCCTAAAATTTAATTATGCGATAACCAAATGTAAAATGGACAACTTCCCGTAACAAACAAATGTATTTCAACATAAAAGTTTTAATATCACAGTATATAGAAGAAAAAACACTTATAAACCTGTTTTCGCTCATTCAAAGCCACCTGCAGCAACGTAGCACCAAACACACGTTGCGTGTGTTTCAGCGTTGCCTAAACATGGTCCACAAAGCATACTTGATACTAAGTTGTATATGAACTGACGTCTGATTACTTTTTCACCTGTTACTTCCTTATAGAGTACCCATGCATTAATAGCTGCCAAGGCCAACACATTGAAAAAAGCATGCATAGGCTACATTCTGCACCCATATTTTATTGTGTACAGTCGAGTCATTTGATCGACGGCGTCAACGCCATACCTGGTGTTATTGCAGTAGCCACTGATTCTGGCAGCTTTTTAAGATGTTGTTTATAGTAAATGTGTCATGCATTGAACTCAAAAGAAGCACATTTTGGTCCTTTCTCCCCTGATAGCATGTCAGAGTTATTTCACCTGACTTATCAAGTACAGTTATGTGCAAAGGTGCTGCAGCAGATTTTGCTGTTTGAGGGATTTCCCTTCTACATTTCTTTACTGTGCCCACAATGCTTGTACTTTTACGCCTCAAACTTTCTGCAAGGCATTTGGTTGTGGAAAAATTGTCACATGTGATATTTCTTCCTGCAAAACCAAAGGGATGTATAAGACGCATTAAAACATGCTCTGCAAGAGGAGCACTTATGGGGCGCTGATCCTCATTGCCCAGGTGAGGAAAACCATTCACCAGTTACATTGAATTTGTATCAACTGCAACCCAAAATTTTATTCCAAATTTGTCCGGTTTATTGCTCATATATTGAATGAAAGGGCATCTAGCCTTGCAAGGAAACAATTGCTCATGCACAGTGATATTTTCACTTGGAATGTAACACTGCAAGGAATTGGCAATAAAAAGATTCCAGACATGAGTAGCAGATGCAAAGCTATCTGTACGTGGTCTTTGAGAACACGTGTCCTTGTCATAAAATAGCATAAACCTCAAAATTTAAGCGAATTTGTTTCTGCTCATTTTGTTCCTGAAAAATGGTGGTCCCCAGGTATTCGACCATAACTCCAGCGGAAAGCTTTTTGCTCCAACACCTAAATTCATAAGTGGTAGCACGAATTGCGTCACTTGGGCAATAAAGCTTTCTTCATCGAAATGGGGTCTGCAGAGTGCCATAAACCAATCAGGAAAGAAAATAACAGATGTGGACAGATCCGAAGGCTACTGTCCACACTTCCGTACCCGTCAAAATGACGGATTACGGTCCTTCTAGTAGAAATTGTTTGTACCAGTTTTTAGAAAGGTACAAAATGCTTAATTCTTTGTGGACGTGTTTGTCATAGGTATTTATTAAAAGTCGTAGATCATGGGAAGTGTAGAAAAGAACATAAGCAAGAAACGAGTCTTCTAAAGCACCGTATCCGGCAAAATGACGGGTGCGGTGCTTCTAGTGTTAAATACCAATTTTGCTATATACTTGATTTGATGCGTGTTTTTTTAATGAAAACCTTTTTATACATAGCTTGTACAATATAGTTTTTTTCAAATTACCTATAACATATTAAATAATATGAAACATGTATATGGGGTGTTGTCCTGCGCCGTGGCGTAGTGGGTTCAGGCAGCATGCTTTGGTTCCCTGTCACGGAAAGCGATCCGGAATCGATCACACCCCTGGGGATGAGGATTTTAGTCCCGTATATAGGACCTCAGCATCGTGTGGAAATTGAGGAGCTTGCGATAGTTAAGTGGTCTTGGTCAAGATAGCCAACTTTCCGACTGGGGGATGCAGAGATGCTGACCACATCTCCTCCCCGTATCGGTTGGATGATCGACCAGCTCTAACTTGTATATGTGGGCGTGCAGTAGACAGTAGGGTTGGCAGGCATTGGCTCTCTATGGGCTGTCGCGCCATGGGTTTATGTTTTTTCATGGGGCATTACCCATCAGTAATGCCAATAGTCTTTAAGTTTATGATACCTACTAGGCCTATGTGTCGTTTTTTTCTATCTCCTATTGTCTCAATTTGGTGTAGGTTTTGTTACTATTTGTCGCAACAAAGGATTAGTTTGTTGTATAAATAATTTGTGTAGTCGTTTATAGCTTTCTCGCAGGACTGCAGTTACCTCCGGAACATCTAAGTCGCTATGGAGAGTTGTGTTACGAATATAGCACTGTGTATTAGTTATTATACGTAAATATCTGTTTTGTAGGATTTGAATTCTTTGTGTGTTGATGAAGCAGATCTCCATACTGCAGAAGCATACTGTCATAAAGGTCGAATGAGAGAAGTGTATAGCCACAGCTTGTACTGCAGAGCTACAGATGACTTTCTTGCGATCATTGGCTTCAGAAGGCAAATACGATGTCTTATTTTCTGTACTTAATTGGTGATGTGGTCGTTCCAGGTGCATCTGTTGTCTAAAATTATGCCAAGGTACCTGGCAGTTTGAGATGTGACCATTAATCCGTCGCTTAATATAACAGGATGGTCCCTTACGTTTCTTTTGTACGTGAACTTGATTAATCTAGATTTCGAAGGACTCTAACAACTCTCCATCGTTTGCACAGAGTTCTATGTCTTCAGAGAAAATGCAACGTTTTCTGCTGATTCACAGGTGCCTTTGCTCTGGATTGCAATATCGTCAGCATAATGTGCAATAGTAAGGTTTTTATGTGCAGGAAAGTCAAAAGTATATATAGTAATCCGGATTTGATTACTTGTGCTTCAGACTGTGCATATTCAAATCTCACGAACAGGTGTAATTACGATACATATGTAGGATTTCATTATTTTGTAAAAGTGTCTGAAGTATCCTCTTAATTTTATATAGTAGACCACTTTATCAAAAGCTTCAATTTTTTTGTTTTGTGTGTTCAGACACACATTATGCACATAGATAAATAAAGAAAAGGCCAGAAAGTGCTTCTTTTGGACTCAGAGAGTTTCAAAACATGTATTTCTAGTGAAATTTCGACATTAAAGGTTTAAGTGGAATATAAATGTTTTCCATATAGATATATTAAAAATTGTTTAATAAGATCGGAATCAAACATTCGTTACATCAGCAAAAGAGAATGGATGAATACTGTGTTGATGTTGGCAATCCTGCAAATTGGTAGCATTTGTCAGAGATACTGCCCACTCTACAATGTAAATTACACCGACATGTTGTGTCCCGCTGTACACCACACAAATATTCAAGAACCATCCATGTAAACTGCGATGTGCTTCCGTAACATATCGTAGCAGGGAAACCCAGCACACCGGTACCACAGTCGTTTTATCCTGTACAACTGATAAATAAATATCCTATTTCTCTTTAATAGAGGGAGGTTAATTTGCTAGTGGGAAACGTAGTTAACCTAGAGCTTAAGGACAAATAGCTAGATTATCATGTGCTTTCAGATTGACGCTATTACGAATGGTAAAAAAATGTAATAGGAACAATCATATATTCATTTATAATTTAATGACACATTTTGAAATAACAGAATATATACATATAAAAGGCGTGACGTGCTGCACTCACATGACTTTGTCTACTCTTGTACCTATGCCTCTATCTACTTATGTTGGATTGCACTACTCTACGGAGGGGATCCGGCACTGCGACCAGTCTTTATCTATTGTACCTATGCCCAACTAGGGCATCCTCACGAGGAAGGATAAGGTGAGAGGAAACAGTGCGGACGTTCCAAGGTGTCACGATGGTACAGAGAGCAGGATCCCTACACTTTACTAATTGAAAACTTCCCATCAGGCCAGCACAACCTGCAGCTCATCCGAAACGGCCCCACCATACCGGTCTATTGAGACCGGAGACCGTCCTACCGGAGGCGGAAGTTTAACTCGGAGCATAACATCCTACCATTCACCAACGAGACACCTGCCGACAATTTTACCCTGAAAGAGACCATCAGATGAGATATGATGTGAAATGATAATGGAGGGGAAGACATTCGGGGGATGTATTAACCTGCCCAACATTCGGCTGGCGAGCGGGGAAAATCCCCAATAAAACCCTAAGTCAGTTAGGTTGCCCACGAGAATCGATCCTGGGCCTCCAAATGCGGGTTACAGACGAAACCGCCTGAGGCATCCACTCGATATCTACTTACGTTAATCGAGATAAATATTTCCAGATGCTGATTTTCTTAAAAATGCAAGTGGAATCCGAGAATGCAGTAAACTATAAGTGATACTCAAATCTTTAGTATGATGGCTTTGCGTAGAAAAGAGATAAATAGATGGATATTTTAACGTTTAAGTCATATTCGACGATGAATCAAATGGGTGAAATAATGCTCAAATGAGCACAGAGTTAAAAGAGCTTACAGTTACGTAACATTCATCTTTTAGGATAAGGGAAGATCCCGGAGAACAGAAGCGTATCCAAATAACTCGCTTCACCGAGATTCTAACCCAGAACGTCATGAATATGAGGCAGACACGCTACAGTCAGTGCTACAGAGACGAGCGAATAAATAGATACCTCCCATTTAGAGAAGAATGTAAGTATTGGAAAATTAACACAAATAACAAAAAGTATATCTGAAATGGATTATTACACAAAAAAGTATGAGACATAAATTTATCTTGACCACATAGTATCTCCTCCGCTTGGAGCCACTTTGTTTGGAAGCATTTCTTTAGTCATTGCAATGGACACGTTGGCAGTATGAGCTGTAGCCCCACCTTGTTAAAATCAGATGGTCATATGCTGTTGATCGATTCAACGAAAATGTAACACAGGAGTAAGGAAGTCTCCTAATATATCTACCTGCCGATCTGAGGTCAATGTTACAGCTCTATAATTCTCTTTAAAGAAAGATCTATGACTCCGAAACTCGCAACGCCACAAGAGACTGTTACATGTGGACCATAAAGAACACCATAAAAAGCTGTTGCGGATTTCAGTTACCCTAATAGCAAAAATTTTGTTTGTTCACAATATCATTTAAATGTAAATGAGCCTCATCAACCAATAATAGGACCATATCATTATGACAACCGTGTCGCCATTTTTAAAAAAAATGTTTCCACCACAAAAGCACGATGTTCAGCATTCCATTGCTAAAGTTTTACAGCAATTTCAAACATTTGTATTTTTCGTGATATTTCGCGCATTCATTTATTGGTCATATTCACCAACTTATTTAAACTTGAAGATCGTCCGGTTCCGTGGCTCACCATTTATCAGAGTATTCATATAAAAAGTGAGTATTTTAGCCACGTTACACAACTCAAGATTAATTCTCGCTTAGAAATTGTTAGAAATTAAACAAGCAGGGCCTTATTTATAATGCAATGAAATATATTCCAATGTTCTATTCGTGGTAACACTCTAGTCATAAAAACAATAGCAAACCGGCTTGCTGTGGCTGGCTTTGATATTTCATACTCTTGACGAGGTTCCCAGAAACAAATGACAGCTGTGAAAACTGACAAATGTATTGACACTTTCAAACCGATACAAACGATCATTTCCGAAATGGCTTATACCACGAAAAGCATCACTAGGAAATGGTTGTATGTTCTAATATGATCTGCACTTTTGAATCTACAGCTTTGTTAATATATTGTTGCTTATATGATACGTTAAATTATATAAAATTCATTCTGTATGAAGTAGGCATTACAGACTAGTCCCAGAAAATCCAATATGTAATCTCATTAATTCGTATTAATGCTTCAAACCTCTGATATTTGCATCCATTCGGTTGTCATTTTAGAAAGTGAAAGACAGAGAATAGTTTTCCATACAAAAAGGATTTTTTTCAAAATGTTTTCTTAAATACTGGGAGCTTTCAAAGAAAATTGGGGAAATTTAAACGTACACTATACACATAAACCTATTTGTATGATAAATGTTTTATTTCAGATTCAGAGAGTTCAAAATATTCGTATGTATTTTTATGTAATCCACATCGAAGAAATCAGTAAAGTTTAGACATTTCAGGAACCTATGTAAAAGGAATAGAATACTTGTCAAAAAATAGTCATTAATTTTAATTCTGAGGCCTCAAAACCTGTATTTTCGATGAAGTCGCAAAATCGGGTTTTGGATAAAATACATCTTAGATAAACAGTAAGAAAATAGAACCGGAACTCTAATATGCTGCTTGAAAATAGGTAGACTTACTTATGGAACGCAGTATATTTTTCAACAGCACGTATGCTGCGTAACCTCTGTTTATCTTCCACAAGGACCATGTGACCGCACAGGCATTACAGCTCCTGAACATATGTAGCTCTTAGTTCAGACTTGAGTCATCTTAGATACACGGCTGAGGTGCCAGTAATCCTTTTTCAACGCGTATTTAAAGTTTTGCTGTGGTTATCTCTTCATCATCGATGAAACTATGTATAATATTCTTCAAAATAAATTGCAGCCATCTATGAGGAAAAAATTGCTTGAATACTGTTTTTTTTCTGTAACCTTACGTCCTCCAACGTTAAGTCTTATCGGACGGTGAATGGAATAGGCGAAATGATGCTCAAATGTGTACAGGGTCCATGTAGCTTAGAGCTACCCGATATTCGTCTTTAAGGATAACGGAACACCCCGGAAAAAAACCTTATCCAGGTAATTCACCCTGACCGAGATTCGAACTCGGGACCTCTTGAACGTGAGGCAGACATGTACCATCTACGTTACCGAGGCGGGCCTGAATACTGATGTTAAAGTGTGTAATAGGTTACAATACAGTAAAATCTCGGATCTGCAACAGCACTTTAAGTTTCTCTGCCAATATAAATATGTGGTTTATAAATTTAAAATTAAGCAGTAAAATCATAAACCAAACATTAAGAAAACATTCAAATAGCATTCTTATTAGTGAGGAACTGAAAACTTTTAAACAGAAAGTTGTAAATGTATATTTTAAGTCAAAATTCTTCTGTTATATGTGAAATATTTGAAGCCATTCATTTTTAACAAATGTTACTGTTTTTTGTAAAACACATACGTTTTTTATTGGTTGTCCCTTCTTAATGACATGCTTATACGGTTGCAGAATTAGTATTACAGCGTGCTACAATATATTTCCCAAAAGTCTCAAAAGTAAATATACTACAGTTTTAACTTTTTGTACTGCAATAAAATGCGTTCATGATCACTTGTTGTGACGGAGGCAAGGTGCAAGTACTTGATATACAATTAATAAACTTAAGTTATTCTAAGGTGGCTTGTTCGTATAACATTTTCAGTAATCATGACTTTTATCTAGAAGATTAGGACCCGCTCTCGTACTGCAAGCATCACTACGGTAGTCACAGTTAAGCTTTCTTTACTTCATTTAATGATCGATCAGCATTACATTCCTTAAAGATCCTTGTTAACCAATTGAATCTTTATGAACTATATAAGAACATGTAAGGAAAACCAAGTTGGCTCCTATTATCTACTAAACACCGTGAAACGAGGATGACACATAAGAGAGAAAATAAAAAAAAAACTGATAAAAAAAAAGTAATCAAAGAGATAACAAGAACAATATTCATTGTGAAACAATATTCATAGTTTTTCGGTCAGTCACTAAGGAGGAGATCCTGTGGGAGTCGTCTCTTCAGGCGCGTGGGCTGGCGGGTTCGTACGCCGATGTCATACATCACAGCTCCTGGAACATTTGGCAGGTTCGAGAAGAAGCGAGAGGCGAACTGACGTATGTACTAATGAAGAGGAAGGAGACTAAGTTATTTATGCAGTTGTTGATTTCTTACGTACCAAGGGGCATCCGTGGCGATGCGAAGAACTCGATGACAGTTAAGCTGAAGTTATCTATCTGCCATCGGGATCCAAATTTTGCTCTCTGGTTGTCATAAATAGCAGCAGCAGAAACCGAACCTTAGAGAACTTCAAAAATAGTAACTCTATAATAATATAAATATATTAAAATAGTTTAACCTTTATTTTTGTTGCTTTCACTTCTATTTGCATTCCCTATTTAATTTATGAAAATTCTGCAAACCTCTACACAAATTTTAATCTCATGAGAGAGATGTGCTTCATTCCTCAACAATGTTGAGGAGTATATTTTGAGACTGCACAGGGGACCATGCCCTGACAACGAAAAAATTATAAATTAAATCAAGTACTAAATAGCGTGAAAAAGCTTGCATAATATCAAAAGCAACGGTTAATCCAGTCAACCACGGTAAAGAAAAAGGATAAAAACAAACGACTATAAAACACGCGCCTAGTTGCGCATCACACATAACGGCAGTGAAACTAGATACTGTCAACGAAACCATTACATCGGATGAAACAAAGGACGCACTTCAGTCTGCCACTAAGTCTAATAAAACATAACAGAGCTGAAAGTTTTCTTCCTGGAATAGTACCTTGCCTAGATTGATAATTACTGAGTGAGATACCTGTGCGGTAACGTGTAAGACTCGCATTAGGAAGCACCTGGGGTCAAATCACGCCTTTCGACAAAATGGTCAGTGGGCAAATGCTAAGGTGGTTTCTCATTTAGCATTAACTCCTGTCTACTTAGGTCACAGTGCATGAGCAGCTGCTCTTCTTACTCTAGCCTGGTCTAACCTAACCTAACCCAACCCAACCCAACCCAACCTACTACAAAGGAGTGTGTATGAAGTTTGATCCGTAAATAATAACAGATATACAAGCACTTACTACAAGCCCGCCTTGGTAGCGTAGATGGTAGCGTGTCTGCCTCACGTTCAAGAGGTCCCGAGTTCAAATATCGGTCAGGGTGAGTAACCTGGATAAGGTTTTTCCGGGGTTTTCCCTTATACTGAAAGACGAATGCCGGTAACATTGCGCTCTATGGACCCTGGGCTCATTTGAGCATCCATTCACCAGTTCCATTCATCCTCCGATATGACTTAACGTTGGAGGGCGTAAATAAAAGAAATTAAAAAAAAATCCTACAAACCAACAGCTGCAAAAGATACAAACAGCAGAAATGGAATTTTGAGATCCATGCAAAATTAGGCAGAAAGACAAATGTAAGTATTCGTGAAAAAATAAAAATAGAGCAACCAAATAATATAATTAAGAAACGAAAAAGATACTGAGTGGAATAGTTCAGGTAGTTTCGTCTGTAGCCCGCATTTGGGAGGCCCCGCGTTTCATTACCGTGGCCGACCTACCTGACCCGTGGGCTTTTTCAGGGTTTCTGTGGGGTCACCAGACGAATATTGTGTAGGATAACTACACCCCCCTCTAATTTCCTGTCCCTCCATTTCATCTCCATTATTATTTGACATGTCTCATCTGGAGATCTCTTTCAGGGTACAAGTGTCGGCGGCTGTCACGGCACTGTCGTGACTGCTTAGATCCGCCACTTTCTGGCTCCTCTCGCCTCATCCTTCCTTCCTGGGATGCCCTCCCCCCTTTTAAAATATATTTCTATACATATAGCTACATTTATATGTTCTCCCCTGTTTTGCCCTTTTTATTGTTTCCGTTTGATTGTTGTTTTTTTTTCCGAACTTTTTACACATCTACAGTATACCCAAGTCGGGACTCAAACCTGCGACTGTTTACGCGGCTGAACGCTAGAGACATACGCTCCAACTACCACGGCTACGAGAGCCGGCAGCATAGGGGTTAGGTAGAATAAACCACAGGTCTTGGTGCCGAATCCCCTCCGCAATGATGCAAATCCTAGTCCTAGAAAAAAATTGGAAGCTGCACTTAGATTTCCAAACAATAGAATACCTAAAATAGTTATCAATTATAAACCACAAGTTAGAAGGAAACCAGGAATACCTAAGAAACGTGGTATCAACTATTTGGAGCTGGAACGGGCTGAAACCTAAACCAAGAAGAAGAAGAAGAAGAAGAAGAGGAGGAGGAGGAGGAGAAGGAGGAGGAGGAGGTGGAGGAGGAGGAGGTGGAGGAGGAGGAGGAGGAGCAGGAGGAGGAGGAGGAGGAGGAGGAGGAGGAGGAGGAGGAGGAGGAGGAGGAGGAGGAGGAGGAGGAGGAGGAGGAGGAGGAGGAGGAGGAGGAGGAGGAGGAGGAGGAGGAGGAGGAGGAGGAGGAGGAGGAGGAGGAGGAGGAGGAGGAGGAGGAGGAGGAGGAGGAGGAGGAGGAGGAGGAGGAGGAGGAGGAGGAGGAGGAGGAGGAGGAGGAGGAGGAGGAGGAGGAGGAGGAGGAGGAGGAGGAGGAGGAGGAGGAGGAGGAGGAGGAGGAGGAGGAGGAGAATCTTCCGGTTTGTGTGTTTGTAATTTTTGTATATCGTTTCCTTCACTCTCACCCTCTTCTCTTATCAAATATTATTAACTATAAAGATCATCGAGAAAAATAGTTACAGACTAAAACATGATATATACAGTGTATTAAACAAATACCTAACACGTGCAGAGAGTCTCAATTTGCGAAATGTTTTAAGACAATTAAATTCACTACTAGTCCATATAGGTAATCGAGTTCTTCAGCTCAAAATATCGGGAACGGGAAGCAATATCTCCTACTAGTACCATGAGTAATAAAGAGGGCATTAAACACCATAAAATGCTCCACTACTGCTATCAAGTATACATAATTTACAAGTTATTTATAATAGTTTTGCGTAATCTGGCTGTAATAAGTTCTTCAATTGCTCTCATCCAGTTGTAGATAGCAGCTCAACATTTCTGTTTGATCATAAGCTAAACACACTTCAGAGTACATTCCACGAAAATCGTTTGAAAGGAATGTAGAGTTTAGAGAGAAAAGGAGAAGGTAGACTTAACCCTCCGTCGGTCACGGTGCATCCTGAAAGCACCGCTTTCAGGTTTTTGACTTTTAAACGCCACCGCTCTCATTACCTCCTTCACTGCCAATTTATTACTGGTCTTTTGATAAGCCTTTAAAATTGCTGCGAATTTCAGCATTTGCTTCCACTGGAGGCCACGCGACCGAATTCTTACTTTCTTCCTACAATGTCTGGAATACGGTAAACTATTATAAATGACTTAGAATTAGCCGTCTATTTACTACAGAGTGACGATGTCAATGTAGCACAACTAAATGAACAAGTGAAGAAGACTTGATGCAGATGCAGATGATCTTCTATCTGAGAAAAGAGAATAACTTTCTGACACAGGAGAACGTGACACAGAAGGTGAGCCTATTTTATTTGAGGTGACTTATTCTAGTTAGGAAGGGATGGAACGTGGGGAACGCATCATGAACTTAGAGCTACACATAGAAAAAGTTCAGATAAGCTATACGAAGCGCAAATAGTACTTTTGCTTGGAACAGGAGAGAATGATATAGTATGAGTGCTTTGCGAATTGGTAGTTGCAGAAGTAGGATAGTGTAAAATATTTATTATTTATTTATTATCCAATTTTTATTGCTATTTTACCCAAAGGTATTTTAGGAATATAGTTTACAAATTTATGAATACAATAAAATTTACAAAAACATAATAAATTCAATATCAAGCTGACAAACAGTAAACATCAAGATGAATCATTTAGCTTAAGAGATATTTTGTTTAAGAAAGCCATGAAATATTGATAAGTTTTGTCTGACAAACAGTAAACATCAAGATGAATCATTTAGCTTAAGAGATATTTTGTTTAAGAAAGCCATGAAATATTGATAAGTTTTGTAATTCATCAGAATATGTGTAAGTGGTTTTGAGAAAGTGTAATCTAAGGATTGAAGCAATAATTCAAGTTCGTATCTTTCAAAACAGAAAAACGGGCAGTCAAATAAAATGTGAAGGACATTTTGAAGATGAAGACCTGTGGATTTGATTTTGAATCGAAATAAGTAAGCTGAAAATTTGCCATGTCCAGTTAAGAATTGAATGAGAATATAGTTAGGATTAACGAATTTACATTTATGTATGTCAGAAACTGTTGGGAAATATAAATCTTTGGTCAAAGCACCACAATCACTTTTTAACCAGTATTCATTCCAGTCGTTGATGATAATCTCCTTTAATGTTTGCTTCACATAAGAAATGGGGCATAGAGTGTATGTCTCTGGAAGATCTGAAGTCCCAGCTCTCTTTGCAAGTTCAACTGCACGTTCATTTCCGGCAATCCCTACGTGTCCTCTGACCCATTTAAAACAAAGATGAGAACTACATAATAATTGACTTTTTATTTCAGCTGCAATAGGAATGCTGTTTATCGTATCTTTCAAAGCTGCAACTGCTGCTTGTGAGTCACTGTAATGGCGAGCGGTACATTGTAAGCTGTTGCACCATTTCAGTGCTTCACGAATTGCTAATAATGCAGCTTGAAAAACTGAAAACTCCTTGGCAAGTCTGAACATGGAAGAATGGCATTCTATGGAGCGAGAGAATACCACAAACGCACATCCTACTTTAGCACTTTTACTAAGCCTTCGGCTATCCGAGAGCCATCTGGTAAATGGAGTACTGGTGATATTCTGCTTCAAGGAGACGGGAGACTAGAGACACAGGTGGCTGGATGAGAAGCTTGTTTAACTGGTTGTTCAAGTTGCAGTTGTGAAATATGTTGTGGCAAGGCTCGGCCATTTCAAATGTTGTTGATATTTGCTTTATATACACCAGTAAGAAAGATGGGTTCAATATTAGCAACAATGAGCGCTGCTGAAGTGGAGATGTTGCGGTATCCTCGGATGATTCTTAAGATGTATCCACGCAGTATCTGTAATAATTTAGTTTGTGCCCATCTCTTCTGAAAAATACTTTGCAATGCTCGTGCACAATAGAGAACCATCGGTTCAACCGCCCCTTTATAAATTAACTTCAATAAAGAAGAGTTTAGGCCCCATGTTGGTCTCGTTAAAGCAGTCAGTGCGGTAAGAAGTTTACTAGCCTTCCTGGCTACATAATCAAGATGATTTCGGAACGTCAGACGTCTGTATAAAATAACTCCTAGATACTTCAAATTACCCACTACTTTAATCTTTCTATTATACATGTAAAGAGACAATTCTTCCAAATTTCTTTTCTTAGTGGCTAGCACAGCCAATGTCTTGTTGGCATTAAAGTTCAATTTGTTAGTTACACTCCAGGAATGAATGATATGGAGGACTTCATTGGCTTTCGTCTGTAACTTCTGAAAGGTAGTAGACTTAATAAGTAATAGAGCATCATCAGCATATGGGTATAACTGGCAATTTTCTGGTAGTCGCTGTTATTAAATCTTCATATAGTAGAACCCAAAAAAACTGGGCTACAAATTGAACCTTGTTGAGCTCCACGAGTTATTTGTTTGATAACATTTATATTATTAATACTAAGCTGACTATTTCGGTTGTGAAAATAGTTGGTTACAATCTTATATAAGTTTCTGGGATAGTGTAAAATAGTAAAACAAAGAGGAAAACGGTGAAAATAAATTCCATGTTTTATATAGATAAACAGAAATTGTTCACCTATATGCTCTATTTCCATTAATAAGTTGTATTATTCTTACATAATTTATTTTGCTACTTATGTGGTTCTGGATGTAATTCTTAAATGGTTTTCATACCTCTTTCTGAGGTGTCTCAAAGCAATCGATTCGAATAGCCATGGTCGTTAAAGCGACAGGTAATGGACTTGCCATCAATTCAAAGCCAAATGTCGGAAGTTCGAATCTTTTCAACTTTGCCTGTGGTAAAGGACGGGTGGGGCCCACGTAAAATAATCGGTGTGATGGCACGCGTGGATATCGACAAGGATTTGGTTGGCTGCCGTTGCTTGGATTTTACCTTTTTATACTAAAACACTACAATGGAATTGTAAAATAATATCATATTTACAATTGAAAAAGCTCAAAATTTGTGTCTGTAACTGATAAAGACCAGTATAATACTATGATGATAAGACAACCAGACTGAAACATTTCTCAAGCTGAATACATCCTAATGCTGCACATTTGCTACACCTTGCATTTAAGGGTTAACATCTGCTGTTGTTTTGTTAATACTACAGTCATTTGCGTTTATCTACCATTAGTGTTATTAAGATTTAACATGAAACTGAAAAAGATTGAATGGCATTTTTTAAAAATAACTATGCACATTCAAAAACTCCAAAAAGGACTTGACACGTTATGAGCGCCTACTAGATACCGTGCGACCGACGTAGAGTTAATGGAGAAATTTCTAGAACATATCAACAGGAAACCACATTAACAACATGGATTCATTAATACTTGCAATGTTATTAACATTACTGAGTGAGGTGCCATCGGAGTAACACAGGTTCGATCCTACTCATTCTTTTCCTTTGTAACTTGGACGATTCTATGGTGTTTTTTTCTCCTTGGAACATCACCACTTCCTCTACATAATTTCCCATTCATTCAATTTCCTTGTCATAATTCAGGTGCGTTTCTAGACTCGAGGTGGAAAACAGATGGCGCATATTCCCTGTACACACTAAAGGGCTGCACGATCGACGGATTAGCTCTTCACCCATTCAGGCAGCTTTAGTAGTGGGTAAGGGGCGTCATGCTAGGGAATGATAGGGACTTGCGCGGCTCTGTCCACCTGAGGCCTGTAGTCTCTTGTGTTTCCGTCAGTTCAGGGCCGGAAAGATAAGCACCCTAAGTGTGAAATGCTTTACCCCTACATTCACCCCTTCATTTTTCCCACGTGAACAATCAAGGAACGTGTGCCACAGTGGTGGTCATTCGCGATTTGAATGAACGTCCTCTTGCGAGGCAGTCAAATGTGCATTGTTGAATCAAGAGTAGGCTATAAAAGCACCAAAAAGGTAATTACACAACAGAATATGAATGAAGGATGTATCGATAATGCTAAATGGCTTATATTGGTATTGTGTGAGAAATCGCTCTCTCATCACATAGCTCTCTAGCCAAACTTTAAGCTGACAAAAAGCACTTCTATAGAATTAACAGAAGTATATATTAACATATATTTTGTATTGTCATACAATAGTTGTTCTACAATTTTAGTTATTTCCCTTAGAATTAATATTTTAGTACCTTTGTTTTGTTATGCAATAGTTATTTTGCAATGATAAATATTTCCCTTGTGGTGCTAAAGACATTTAAACAAATCCCATACCGTATTCTTAAAGATAAACTCACAACCAAGTTGCCTATAAAAATGGCGCTGTGATTACAGAATATGAGGATTCAGTCAGGTGTACCGCACTCGATGTCATTAACATGGCCAATACAAAACAGAGATATCGCTCTCTCATCACATAACTCTCTAGCCAAACCTTAAGCTGACAAA
This sequence comes from Mantis religiosa, assembly GCA_030765055.1. Taxonomy (NCBI): domain Eukaryota; kingdom Metazoa; phylum Arthropoda; class Insecta; order Mantodea; family Mantidae; genus Mantis; species Mantis religiosa. Next base: position 100,342,079 of record CM060952.1, read on the forward strand.
AAGCACTTCTATAGAATTTTCATACAATAGTTGTTATACAGTTTTAGTTATTTCCCTTAGAATTAATATGTTATTACCTTTGTTTTGTTATATAATAGTTATTTTGCAATGATAAATATTTTCCTTATGCTGCTAAAGACATTTAAACAAATCCTATACCGTATGCTTAAAAATAAACTCACAACCAAGTTGACTATATAAATTGTGCTGTGATTACAGAATATGAGGATTCAGTCAGGTGTACCGCACTCGATGTCATTAACATGGCCTGTGCAAAACAAACGGATCAGCCAGTGTTTCTATCTGTATAGGAAAATCCTTTTCTATTTGAGCAATACGGTGAAGGTGCAAAGTGCCTGGTGCGTAAACAAAGAAGTATGTAGTATTAAAAACTGTAATTTACAATGTAATTTTTCTTTGTATCACGCAAATAAATATGAGAAATATTAAGAAGAACGCGACGCGGTATCATTGCAATTAAAGGAGCATGCTGATATGGAGAACTATGAAAGTAGAGAAGCATCTGCCCGTCTGAGCTATAGAATTTCTATTCATATAGCTAAGATAGTAAGGCCATTTACTGAAGGCTATTTTGCGAAAGAAGTGATTGTCATGACCGCTGAAGAAATGTGTCCACTATCGGTAGAAGACTTTGAGAAAGTAAGTTTGTCTCCTAAAACTATTATTTGAAAGTGTTCAAGAAATGGGTGCAGTTGTCCACGAACAACTTGGTGTTGCGCCACGTAAGTTTGTATATTGGTCATTAGAAGTTGATGAGAGTTTTGACATCAGGTGCTGCACAATTAGCTATTTTTATTAGGGATCTCGATGACAAGTTTGGCATCACAGAGCAATTATTAGATTTAATTCCCTTTAAGGGAACCACCACAGAGTTTGACATTTTCAAAGGTGTTGAAGGAGCGATTGTAAATGCCGGTCTGAGTTGTAACACGCTTGTTGCTTTTGCAACTGAATGGGTTCCATCTATGGTAGGTATCAACTTGGCACTAATAACACGAATGAAAGAACAGATCAAACGTGTACCTGGAGCTGCACATGATCTCATTGCAATCCACTGCATTCCTCATCAAGACAATCTTTGCGCCAAATGCACTTAAATGAAACATGTTTGGACACTATGGTAAAAGTTACTTGCAATATGCGTTGGCTGAGTAGGGTTAAGGTATTAGATCGTTTCTTTGAATTAATAGAAGAAATTTCAATGTTAATGACTAGTCATAATCAGCCCGTTCCTCAGTTGCAAGACGAAAATCTGGATTTATGACTTAGCTTTCCTTACTGATACAACAGCTCACTTGGACGATTTAAACATCTCACTCCAAGGCAAGGGTCTCATCATAACAGATATGTACTATAGAATTAAAGCCTTCAAAATTGGCATTGGGCCTGTGGGTAAAACAACTTCTCGCTGGAAACACAGTACACTTTCCGAGGTTATCGCATGTCCATGCTGCTGATATTAGTCTATCTGAAGAATATGTGGAAATTCTACAAAATCTTCGTCAAGATGTACAATGCTTCAGCTCTTTGCAAACCCGTATTCAATTGATGTCAACAATGTAAATGCCACATAGAAAATGGAACTGTTAAATTTATAGTGTGACGATTTATTGAAGGACAAATATGCACACAAGAAATACTTGGCTGACTTTTACAAGAATGTCCTCCAAACCAGATTTGCGAAGTTGTATTCACTTGTCGCAAGAACATTGTGTATGTTTGGCTCGAAATATGTATGCGAGCAATTTATAAAATTAGCTAAGACCAAACCCCGAAGTAGCTTGTCGTATCACAATCTAACATACAGCCTCCGATTAAAATTTCCCAGATATTACCATTGATAAACTAGTTAAAGAAAAACAAAACAGAAAGTGTGGGAAAATGCCCACGTAATTTTTTTTTCTGCATTGGTCTCATCTAATGGGTCTCCTGACCTTCAGATAAACTACGAGTTGAAGTTTTATATAATTTCTCATAGCACAGAGCCAAAAGGTAATTGTTTATAAACTGTGACCAATTGTGGAATTAAAGCAGTCAGCATTAGTATTACAACACTCAAGATGTAAGTTGTACATATTAATACCCGTTACGTTTCCTGTTTTTCCTACGCTGCCGGAACCCTAAAACATCAAACTATTTCCTTCCCCCTGGGCAGCAGAAATTAGCGCGGTGACGTCACACACTAACCTTCCTTTAGTCCGGGGGCATATTTGGGGGTTAGAGCTGACGGAGCTGGAATCACACTGCCATTACCTGTTTTCTCTTCTGCTGTACAACTAGGCTGTAAGCTGTTGCTTGTCGTGTACATATTTCCACTAAAACCTTGTCACATCCTTGTAAAATGCTGAACCGAATACTCATTTTGGTATTAAATGACTTTCGAGTTTTGCCTTACGCTTTTCGGAGGCACACAGACATGCACAAACGCCCTTTTTTCTAAAAAGAATGCTCTGTCACCAACTCTTGCGCCGATACTCGTCAGAGGGTGGGCCGCAAAATTTGTACAAGTCAAATGGGATAACTGAAGGCAAAGAGGCGCAGTTGGATCAAATGGAAAGATGTATACAGCAACCTATCACAAGGTGTAGGTGTGCCACTCTCTGCTTAAGCCATAACGGAAATATTGCTGGACCTGACTTTGATATTTATTTCATTTCACCCCCTACAAGTTGATATTCACTGACTGCGACTGTCACTTGTTATCTACTCAATTGAAGAAATCTATATGTCACACATAATGATCACTTTTCTTTGACTCCTTCGTTATAGCGAAGTTAGCCTTCCATAAGGAAATAAGTTGTAACAGGTATTTCAGGAGCACTAGATGACAGACCAGAAACTAAAGGTCACGTTTTAGAGAGAAACCAAAATAAGATTACTTATCCGCAACTTACCTCATCACCTACACTGATTGATTTAAGGTTTAAGACACTCTGCTGAGCAAAGCTCGGCTCATGGGCATAGTGCTGTCCGACACTTAGAGACAGCGGCAACAGTCTGTCCAGACTACACAATCCGGCCCATAATGTAGCGAGCAGTTGGCTCACTGTTATTCACAGAATGTCGAAATGTATCTGCAGTGTAATTTTAATCTCGAAATTTGTGTAGAATACAATACTTCTACAGGTAGGCTGAGAACGTAATAAATCGAAGAACTGTGTTGCAAGTAGTTAACACTTTTTATATTTCCAAATGGAACACGCAAGAGTTTGTTTTCTACTTGCACTTCTACTTCTGCAATATTCGGTGGCGAGCAACCACCCTTTCGCCGAATAGTTTAATCTAGGCGGTTTCATCAAACGATGTTAAAAATGCTCTTAACGTCCTGTGCATTAAATTTAGTTAACAGTTTAATCCAGTGTTAAATCTTTTACAGCAAATTGTTGCCTGACCGTTGATGTCAATGCGATCAAACAGTAGGTTTCGAGAAGCTAGTGGTCGTACTAATGTATTTTGAACGTGCTCCGGTGCTCCTTTGTATATCACAGCGACCTCTGTGTCAATAGCAGACTAGTTACATTCATGGGCATTTAATTTCCATGTGATACTCCTGATTGTTTGCGATTAGAACTGCGATGTTAACTGAAAGTTTGCATGTGAATGAACTAAATGTTTCACCATTCAAAAGGCCAAATCGCTAAATATAGAGGTATTATAGAATGCAAAGAAGCCAAGGGACCAACATTAAAATGATGCAGCCTGGCACAAAATCGTGAGTAATTAAAATTGATGTGTTCCTCCCTGGTGCAGGAAGCAACTGTGACAATTTTATGAAAACAAAGTACAGCGAATATTTTTCAGGTGGGAAGACGGTGTAAAACGTTTAAAACAACAGTGGACACTACATTTAAACTAAAGTGGATTAAGGATTAAGCAGACCTTTCCGCTTCTTCTAGCAATTGCTTCATAAACACTAAGGGTAAACCAACTAGCCATAGCTTTTGAAATACCAACATTATCGCCTACCAGTGAGCAAACAGAGGTAGTATCATAACATCTCACACTATTTAACACACAGAATAGCGAAAAGAGGGGTGCTTCTCTTGGAAGTATTTTAACCTCTCCCATTTCTCATAAAATGATGCTTATGTTTGTTTTAAAAATTTCTCCTCTTTGAGATTTTCAAATTTATTGTGACGCACGGCTCCCCTTCCATTTGAAATGATACTATAAATGCAATATGCATACTATAAATGCATATATCAATAGCTTACTTTGCAGTAGCATTTTCTAACATGTATTAAATTGCTTTACCCAAGGTCATTTCTATGTTAACGCCCAGTTTAACACATGTTGAAAATAACATAGTTCGATATAAATGCATTTCCATTAACAGCAACGTTATATCCTTTTAACCATGTGCTAACATTTAGTACTGGTGGTGCAAACCGAAAAGCTGTTCCAGTAAAGCAATAGTAACTCCTAAGGGTTCAGTATTAGCATTACAGTTTGGCAGTGGAGCCCGCTGTCTGAGTGGAATCTTGTGTGTGGTGATAACGTTTCTAGTGGTACAAGATTATTATTGTTGTTGTTATCTTTATTATTATTTTTATTCTTATTGTTATTATTGTTTTCATCCTGATGCTGATGGTGATTATTTATTGGTGGTAGTAGTATCTTAATTATTTATATTATATAAATTATTTATCTAATTAAAACCGTTTTCTATAATAAATACTTCCAAATCGAACAGTATTTAGTTCTTTGTTTACAAGTTACAGTGCTAAAAAGCAATTCCAAGGAAATTCAGTTTTAGTTCCCGAGCTTTTCGTACAACTGGTGGGCGGCTTCTGTCCTGCGCCGTGGCGTAGCGGGCTAAGGTACCATGCCTTGGTTCCTGGTCACGGAAAGCGGCCCGGGTTCGATCCCGCCCATGTGGTGGGGATTTTAGGTCCCGGGTATAGGACCGGTGTTCACTCAACATCGTGAGGAAAGTGAAAAGCTTATGCTAGGTAAGCGGCGCTGGTCACGGAAACCAACATTCTGGCTGGGGGATGCCGAGATGCTGACCACATCTCCTCCCCGTATCGGTTGGATGATCTCCCACCTCTTCCGTACGTAAGTGGACGTGAGGCCGGCAGTCGAATTGATAGGCCTTGGCCCTCTTAGAACTGTCGCGCCAGTGGTTAACTTTTTAACTTGATAAAACAAGTAATTAAAAAGTTCATATTCTTGCAAGTTTGTTTATAAAACAGGTACGTTCAGAAATCTAAAAGAAAACGAACTGCCCCATCATTACCTGTCCTTTATCAATTTCGCCCTCATTTCAAGTTTTCCTTGCTAGGGTTTGGGCTGATCACCCATCCTGATCGCTGGCTCTGTTCCAGAATTTGTCTGCTCCTCAATAGGCATCTGACCTCAGGCACACACTTGTAAGTCCTGAACTGTTTAAGTACTATATACGAGGAGGAAAAGAAAGCATTTGAGAAAGCAGAGTTTCGATAATCTGTTTACATTATTTGTGACCAGGGAAAGGATGTGACACCTCACACCTCGACCCAGAACGGATCTCTTCTGATTACGAGCCCAGGGTGGAACGAATGATGTGGAGACTATAGACCATAGCTAGGCTAGTGACACGATTCTAAGCTTGATGAACCGGCCACATCGACTAGCTGCACAGAAAAGCATTTTCATCTGTCGGAACCGAGGAGAAATGGAAGCATCTGAGAAGCCTTAGAGAAGGCTGCCATCTGAAGAAGAATTTTCCAGGGAGAAACTACTTGCAACATCTGTCCAACACTTGCCTCTATAGACGCTAAGCCCACTTGAAGTGACGGGAAACGAGAGAAAGGAAATGTGTTAAATAAATGAAACCACAGTAGTAGTTGCCCTTAGAAGATGAACCCAGAACCTCCCTAATGCAAAACTCGCACGTTACCGCTGAGCCATCTAAATCGATTTTGATTTTTCGTATCCGTAAATGACGGATAAAGTAACACCTCAGTTACTTCACTGCGACTACAGATTTCTAAAAAAGCATAACACCACAGCAAATGATGTATGCACTCACACTATCTTTTCAACACATTCATGTGACAACTGTTTTAAAAACGCCTATTCTTCTATCTAGTTCGTATAGACCGAGAAGCATTTTTGTAGACAAGGTTTCATTGTACCTTTTCTGGTATGTACAAGGGAATTGGAGAATGCTGGAGGTTAAACAATAGTGAAATATTTTAAAAGCTGATCTTTATGTGATTTTTGTGATATTCGTTTCCCTTTTAATGATCAAAACAGAAAAAAGGCACGGTCACGGATTTCAGAAAAGTAAAAGTAAACAAATAAGGAATAGCTCTCCGAATGGGTTCAATCTACAACAAAAGGTGTATTTTACAGAAGTTATGTTTTAAAGTACCCTACGTATTTAAGCCAAAATTTTGTGTGTCCTTAAGTTCTGCGAATTATGCAAAACGATTTCAGATAATATTCTAATAAAATTTAATTTACAGAAATCAATTATACTGTCATGAAAAAATACTAACCGTATTGTAGTATAATTAAAATTATTACTCAATTTTGAGAAATTCAACTTTTTTTAAACTGTTGCCTTAAAGTGTGGTCTGAGGCGGGGAGCTTCTTAAAAATGTTCATGCTTCATTTTATGTTTAACCTATTTTTCATTTATAGTTCTGCTTTTAAGGCACACGCATACCAGGACATACACACCGAGACATACCCGTCTCAGTAGCGTAGATGGTAGCGCGTCTGCCTCACGTTAAATAGGTCCCCAGTTCGAATCTGGTCAGGATGAGTTCCCTGGATAAGGTTTTTCCGGGGTTTTCCCTTCTCTTGAAAGATGAATGTCCAGTAATTCTAAGCTCCATGGACCCTGGGCTCATTTAAGCATCATTTCACCCATTTCATTCATCGGTCGATATGACTTAACGTTGGAGGACGTAAACAACAAAAATTAAAACAGCATCTTTTCTAGAAAGGCTTATATTTAAATTTACTGAGCCACAAAACATGTACGTATTCCCGGTGAAATTTCGGTATCCAATTTTCTGGCGAGGACTGGATTGGACCTCACCACGGGAATTGGAGGGAATTGGGCACGGTTGTCCAAACTTGTTCTGTTGCACCTATGCCCCCAAGTGGGGCACCCCAGGAGGAAGGATAAGGCGAGAGGAGACAGAGGGCGGCTGTTCCAAGGAGCCACGTCAATGCAGAGGACAGGGTCGATACACGCAGCTCAACTACGGCCCAGAAACAACCCTACAAGAACGTTTTCGGAGACCAGAGACCGTCCTACCGAAGAGGAAATTTTTACGAAGAGCATATCATCCTGCCATGCAACGCCGAGACGCCCGCCGACACTACTACCTTGAAAGAGACACCAGAAAATAAATGATAATGGAGATGAAATGGAAGGACAGGAAATTCGGGTGATGTAATTAACCTACCAAATCCAAGAAATACTATAATATATCAAACGCGAATTATTTGGTAAATAATTTAATTTGACAACTGTTCCTAATTGTCTGGCAATTTGTACCTTGCATTAGGTTATTGTTATAAATATTTTATTTTTATTTCTTTTACTATTAAGATATACCGCTATACGTTGTGATTATATATAGTGGTTATATGTTATCAGGTATTTTGGTGTTCTATCCATAACTATATTTGCATTTGTATGTTTGCATCTTACTGTAATGTTTTCCTTTTTTATTCTTCAAAGCAAAAATTTATTGTATAATTTGCATATGCTGTTATAATTGAATTTGCCTTGTGACAGAATATAAATAAATTCAGTCAATTCAGTAATTCAGGTAAAATTACTAAAAAAAAAAAAAAAAAAAAAAAAAAAAAAAAAAAAAAAAAAAAAAAAAATCCATTGGTCAGTTTAGTGGGGCAAGGGAATCGATCCCGTACTTCCCGAATGCGGGCCACAGAATAAACCGCCTGAGCCATTCCACTCGTTTTGTTGTGAGGATTAAACTGATACGCCCCAGTGACTGAAGTACAAATATTTAAACAGGGCAGCAAAAACAGATGTTCCAATTGCATCAACTTCTGTGTATTTTCAGCATAACAGCAGTCGATTTTGACAAAAAAGTAGCCTGCGATCTTCATCATTTCTCCATTTAATGGTAACAACTGGATACCATTTGTGACTTGGAGAATTTATGAAACAGTGATAAACTTATGCTTACAAAACGAGATGAGGTACACAGTTGCATCCTCCAGTAGATTGGAGAGCTTCTGTATTACAGAACATGTTACGTCACGCTTGATATAAACAGTGGTCTAATGAAGTAAATAGGATTATTCCTAGTAAACTCTCCCGCAATAACTAGGCTTAGCACATCATCTGAAACCATAGAGCACGCATTTCCACAGAGATCTGTGCAGCAGCATTTGAGCATAAAAAGGGTAACATGGAAATGTAATATGCGTCACTTGTACCCAGCACCTCTCATGCGGCTTACAGAGCACGTTTGTATACAAAAATACAAAGAACAGAGCCCTACGAGTAATGTTAATAAAACTTTAGTGACATTGTTTGCATATAAATACTGTACGTGACAGATGAAAATTGCATGTTCACCCCAGACAGCGTTGAGCTTATGACGAACAATCAAATTCTAAGACAACTATGTTTTTCCTTACCATTCTATTTTCCCCCTCTCTCTTACTTTCTCACACTATACCAGAAAACGTTTCAGCCTGCCTCTAGCATCTGTGCCTCACGTTAAAAAGGTCCCAAGCTCGAAGCTGGGTCAGGGCGAGTTATATGGATAAGGTATTTTTCACGAGTTTTCCCTTATCCTGAAAGATGAATGTCGGGTAACGTTAAAAAAGGACTAATGTTCCAAAGTCCTTTGTTCCACACATTATGATACTTTATTTTCTATAACTTTTTTGCAATTTTATTTATTATTTCTAACCCAACTTAACCAATTATTACTTTCATTAACTTTCAGGTTGTATTTCATGGCAAAATTTTCAATCTCAAGTCTTAAGATTTGGACCCTTACGGTACATAACTCTCGCCACATCGAGCGAGTGAGTGAGTGTGTGGTGTTTTAGGGCCCGTCGACAACGAGGTCATTTATGCCCGAAGTTAAAATGTAACGCTAAAAGCCATACAAATGTCAGCTGAAAATAAAACAAACACCACCAACAATGCAATGAATAAATACAAAGCGCCCCAAGATAAAAAGCTAAAACGAAAGCTGTAACAGCATCTAAAAATCTAAAACACCGGTCACACTTTCGTACTAAAACCTATCTGAGTAATAAACCGCAGTGCATTGGTGACAGCAACTGAGTCGTTACCTAAATCCGTGCGCAGGGTATTCCCCAGGCCGAAAGATTCACGTAAACGAGTATATTTGTATATTTGGGGCGATCTATTAGGACATGCCGCACAGTAAACCGTACGCCACACGGTGCACATACAGTGGCCGGCTCCCCTGATAAAAGATGGCCATGTGTCGCCCGTATGTGCCTTATTCTTAGCCGGGTAAGTATCACCTCGTCCCGCCGGTTATCCCTGCAGGAAGTTAGCCAGGATTATACGCTCTCCTTTATCTCCCGGAGTTGTCTGCCTTCCAACGCTGTCCATGAGTGCTGCTAAACAGAGAGGAGCTGGAGATGGAACAAGTGTTGCAGGTCCTGCTAGGACACCGTAGTTATTAGACTCCGGCATGTGGACTTGGCAGCTGCGTCCGCCTCCTCAACCTTGCTTATACTCGTATTCCATTGTTTTAACACAGTACTGCTCTTCTTATTTAAACAAATTATGTACAACCAGTGTTTCAACAATAGCTATATCACAGAATAATTACATTTGTTGTTGAAACAATACTCTCTTCCTCAAGTTGATGAATTAACTGTTAAAGGAATATATGGCAGATTAATTAAATGTTAAAGGAATATATATATATATAGTGTAAAACTAAAAAAAAAAAAGTTGTGTGGTATTGTCATGATTGCGATGAACTGTGAAGAGGTCTTTTCCCTCCCCTAGGTAGGACGGACACAACCATAAATTTTGTGGGTCGCACCCGGTGTTTATTTTCAAACCTAGTTTTGACAGGGGACATCTTGGGAGGTCTAGAAAGAAGAAACAGAGCTTGTTCCCGTAAAGGAGACGCCATATGCGTTCTGTCAACCAACTAATTAAAAATAATGAGCTGAAGGGAAAAGTGAAGAGTCGTATGACCTATATAAGGGACAAATGTCCATATCCCTTCCATGAAGCGGATTACCGGGCTCTCCTCAACTTGATCACAGAGTGTGCATAGCCGGCGACTTCAACGCCAAACACCCAGGATGGAACAGCCGCACCCAGAATGAAAGGGGAAGGAACATCTACCGCTTCATCTGCGGAGACCCCACCCTTCATGCGCATAGCCCGCGGGATCCAACGCACCTTCCGCCTCGAGGCAGAGCGGACGTCATAGATTTCGCTATCACTAAAAACATACCATTTCATCTGGACCTCACGGCGGTAAACGCTCTGTATTCGGATCACAACCCAGTTGTGATCGATTCAGACGTTACCGTCGCAGCTCTGGCAACGGTAGACTGGGTGGATGAAGTCGACTGGGATGCCGCTATCACTACCATCCAAAACTCCATGGAAGCCAGTCCCCGGATCGACTCCGTGGAGTCACTCGAGGCGGCAGCCAAGGAGTTCTCCACATCTATCCTCAATGCGGTCCGTGCTCACACACACCGCATCCCAATAGACGCGCCAAACCCTACAGATATTCCGGGACCCATTAAGCAGCTAATCAGGGCTAAAAATGCTGTGAGAAAGCTGTGGCAGAGATTTCGCCATCCCGGGATAGGAGAAGTACACCAGAGGTTCAAGTCCCTGGTAAGACGGCTCCTAAGAGCACACCGCCAAGAGGCCTGGGAAAAATACTAAGTCACACTAATCTCCAGGAGAGAAAACCGTGGTGAATAGTCCGTAGCCTGCGGAAAGACAAAACCGTACACCAGCACCCCCTACATCGCCCTAGAGGTCGACTCGTCTACGAGTCGAAAGAAAAGGCAGATGCACTAGCAGATTATCTGGAGGCTCAATTCCAACCCAGGGTAGAGCCAATGGACGATGACCATGCTGACCTCGTGGAACAGGTGGTGGAGGACTTCCTAGAAGCCCCGCCCCCTGACCACGAGGAGTTCCACATCCCCATTGTTACCCCTAGAGAGTTAGCGACCACGCTTAACTCTCTAAGAAACAACAAAGCACCTGGGCAGGACCGTGTGGCAGCGGAAATGCTCAAGCACCTTCCACGAAGAGCCGTGATTCACTTAACCCGGATTTATAATGCGTGCCTATACACGCGCCACTTTCCAGCTATCTGGAAGGAGGCGCGCGTGGTGTGCGTTTTAAAGCCGGGGAAAAATCCGGTTTTTCCTTCCAGTTACCACTCTATCAGCTTTCTCCCAGTTTTATCGAATGTCTTCGAAAAACTGCTCCTATCCCGGCTCCTTCCTCACCTAGAGGAAAGGGGCTTAATCCCGGAACATCAGTTTGGCTTCCGTTCTGGCCACTCCACGACACAGCAACTACTGCGGGTTGCCGAGAAGGCCTCCCTGGGATTCCAGGAACGGTCTAAAACGGTAGCAGTGTTGCTGGACGTGGAGAAGGCATTCGACACTACCTGGCATGAAAAACTTATTTACAAACTCCTGGAGCATGAAATTCCCCGTCCATACATTTCCTTGGTGGCCGGTTTCCTCGGAAACCGAAGCTTCCGAGTAAAGATGGAGGGGAAGCTGTCTACCGAGCGGCCCATTGGCGCTGGAGTGCCGGAAGGCAGCGTGCTGTCGCCGGCACTCTTTGCAGCTTACATGGCTGACATACCTACGCACCACAATACCCATACCTGTCAATACGCGGACGATCTTATGATCTTCGCAGTCAACAGAAACCCAAGGTATAGCTTTCGGCAGATCCAAACCCAGCTCCGGGCCAATGGCGAATGGAGCGCAAAATGCCGAATGACAATTAACCCGGAGAAGAGCTCTGCGATTCTCCTGGCGAAAACCAGAGCCAATCGGTTGCAACAGAACTTCGTTTTACGGCGCCGTGGAATCCCATGGATTCAAACGGCGAAGTATCTCGGAGTGACGCTGGACCGCAAATTAACTTACGCTCCGCACGTCAAAGGCAAGGTCCAGCTTAAGCACGTCGCGCTCATGAACCTATATCCCATATGCCGTTCAACCATGCCACTCCGTCTCAAACTCCAGCTGTATCGGGCGATCATCCCGCCCATGATCTTGTACGGCTGTGAGATCTGGGGAACAGTGGCGAATACCACTTTCGTCAGACTCCAGACGCTGCAGAACAGGGCGCTATGGGTCATCTACGATACTGACTGGAGATTTCCCGCCCATATCCTTCATGAACATTCGAACATCCCGTACATTGTCGACGTCATTCGAGAGAGGGCTCGTTCAATGTACGACAAAATTCAAACCCATGGCAACCCTTTGGTGAACTCACTGGGCAGGTATGACCAGAGGGAGCAAAGACGCTTGCCATCATACACACTCCCTAGAGACGTCTTGGGGCCCCTTGGTTAACCCAAGGGAAACCCCAAACGTATTCAAACTCACATAACGCCTGATGGCTCAAGCGTCAGGCCACCCGAACTCAAACCGGGGCAAAAGCTCTGAAACAGATCCTCCCCCAACGGGAGAAAGTAACAAACCCGCCTTCAGAGAACACTCAAGGGCAACCAGTTAACACTAAATCTCAAAAAAGCTTACCGCCAGCAGAATAAAATGCAACCAAACTTGACTCACTTCGCAGGTTAAGCCGCAAAGCGGCTAGGTACTGCGGCAAAAGACACCCGGACGGGGAAAAAGAAAAATTGCCCCACCCGATCAGGAATACCTCTGGACCTCTGGACCAAAGTCAGTTGGCCGCTGTGGGCCAAGCTGAAGAGTTGCGTAATAGCCCACGGGAAGAAACCTCGTCCATCAAAGAGCTGGTATATCAGTGCCTAGCTAAAACTTCGTGTGAGGATACGCGCGAAACAATCACTTTACGCAAAGCCAACCTTTCAGAGTTCGTCTAATAAATCTGTATTTTAATAGTGATTGAAATATAACCGATCGTCATAAGAGAATAAAACTGCGTTCTTTCCAAGTACCCAAATTGATGCACCCAAAACGCCCTGAATCAACACATCATGCTAGAGATCCTATATTCGTGAGCTTTAGGATAACTCCAAGAGCAGCCGTGGACATCAATGTCCTCAAATTTTCATCGACGAGGTTGACGACTTAGGAGTCACCTTGCTACATTGTAGAATTTATATATTTTTATTCGAGTGTACGGAAGATGTTCTCCAATAACTCTGTAACCTTCATTGTGTTGAAATGAGTCTCCAAAACCACTTGCAGGAGAATTGAACTTCATACAGCTGGTCGATCTCTTGAGTGCAGGGTGCATTCTGTCATCAAATGTCAGGCCGTCTGTAGAGGATTTTCAAGGTAATTACACAATAGCAAGGCTCTTATGTTCATTTTGTGCGGGTAGGATTGGAAAACAACCCTGATTTTTTAAGAAATTGGGTTGTTACGTGATTGGGCCAAAGAGATAAGGAATGTCTGTGAAATATGTTGGGGATTGAAGATGTGGATCATTGGATTTAGTATAGATGCAACTCCAAATCGTAGTGTAGTAGTCTTTTAACAGCTGTTTGCTCCAGGTTAAGGGAATGGATTTGTAATTTGCTGTGGTCCTGTAGCTGGCAGTATTCTTGGCGAGATAGTCGGTTCTTTCATTCCCTTGTAGTCCTGCGTGAACCTTGACCCAGTGTCTATTTCCCTATTGAGTTGAACAACCAAGGAATGTATTCTTCCATTAGCTATAACGAGGAATACTGCCTTCGAATCTTCATGTATGGCATATTTTTGAAGTACCTGATTTCTCTTGTTCTTACATTCCACAGCCATGGGAATCCCGAAGAGTTCAGCTCGGAAGACTGAGCATTCTAGGACTAGTTGTCTTACATCAATGAAAATCTCTTTTGGAGTCTTTCATGCCCAACATTCCTGCTCCAACATGAATTTCTGTTTTGGTCCTGTCTATGAAGACGAGAATTTCTGCTTTTCCTACCGCTCCTGTGACGTCTATATCTATGTGGATATCTTTGGGGTGAACACATTTAGATCTTGTCCGGATTTCTGTTCTTTTCAGTATAGCAATTACTGCATTACTGATCTCTTTGGTGTAGGCGAACAGCTGAATGCCCGCCTCGGTAGATGGTAGAGTGTCTCACATACGTTCAAGAGGTCCCTAGTTCAAATCTCGGTCAGGCGAGTTAACTATGTAAGCTTTCTTCCGGGGTTTTCCTTTATTCTGAAAGACGAATGTCGGGTAACTCTCAGCTCTAATAACCCTGGACACATTTGAGCATCATTTCACCCATTTTATTCATCGTACGATGGGACATGAGGTTGGAGGACGTAAATTGAAAAAAAAAAACTGAATCAATGAGCATTGCGCAGGCGACTCCTTGCAGAGCGTTGTTGGAGACCTCACATTTTTGCAGCGAAAATCAAGAAGGATCTTCGTATTTGACTCAATTTGAGTTTAACCCTTTTGAATATAGGTATGCTCCAGACCTCCGCAGCATACATAATGACAGGAAGAAAAGTGTTATTCAATATTCATTTCCTGTGCCATGACTCTGGTCTCAATTTTGCTACCTAATGAAATGATATACTTTGGACTATTGCATCAGCTTCTTGTTGACTCATGTCAACTACATACAAATGCTGGATGCATGAATCAGCAGAACCTGAAATAAGTAAACGTTGATTCGGGGCCAATATATTTTGGGGAAGTAAAATAATACTTAGCTAGCTTGGGAAACGTCTATATGGCTCCTCTTACGTGGGGAATGCTAATTGAACTCTTAGCTGCCATTTTTGTAGGACTTGTATTTAAGTCAAGGCGCACGGATCACTCATTATGTCTAGTTTCTCCGGAGGTCACGCTGGTCCAAATTAGGCTCCTCATGCCGCCGACTAATGGTGGCTTCTTTACAGTTCGCATCCTCAGCCACGTACAACTACACATTCCCAAAGTAAGCCCGAGTGGGTATTTGATACAATAATGTAACTGTTATCACTATTTCACTCCCAAGTCTCTTCAAGACTTAGGAGGTCACTTGTCCTTGGACCTAAAATTTGGAATATAGTAAATAGGTATTTTATAGTACTTAGTGAGAAGTTAGTATATTGTGAGACGGAACGGGCACTCTGCCCATGCCGTGAAGTGAAAAAGAAGAAGAAGATAGAACTTAGTGTTGTCTCTACTTGTCAATTTTACCTCTACTTATCTCTAATCTAGCTCCAACCTTGTTCTACCATTTAGCTCTATCATCGGATCCCCTATCCATTCAGCTAAGCTCCTATTTGCAGAATAGATGAACTTAAGGTCCTCTACATCATTTCATCTAACCCTTAAGGTGAAACCTCTTTCAGTAGACACAATCCTATTCGCAACATACAGTGTAGTCATCCGGCTTACATCTACATTATGGAACAATATAGGGTGCGGATTTTATGTCCTAGGTATAGGACCAGTGCCCACTCATCATCGTGAGGAAACTGAGGAGCTTAGGATAGTTAAGTGGGCCTGGTCAAGAAAGCCAACATTCCAGCTGGGGTGCCAAGAGGCTGACCACATCTCTCGTATCGGTTGGAAGATCGCCCACCTCTGCCTTACGTATGTGAGCGTGAGGCTGGCAGTCGGGTTGGCACGCTTGGGCGCAGTAGTTGCTGTTGCGCCATGAGTTTTATTATATAGCTCCAGCTATATACTGCATAAAATAAATGAAACCTTAATACATATAGGATTGAAATATTAATGAAGCATAATGGCAGTTTTTATTTTTTCCCCCTCTAGAGAAAATTCTTAAATTAAATGAAGCCAATATATAGTTAAACTTCTACAAAATATTGATACTTGGATATTTTTTTCTTATGAGAATATCTTAAAATGTCACTTTTTTATTTTTCTGCAGGACCTGACGTCACTGACAATCTTTTAACCTGTGAAATTTCACTGACACATTTTGTGACTCCCTGAATGAAAAGTCCTATGTGTGTGTCTCTCTGTGTGTGTCGTCCATATGGACTAATTTATAAAAGAAAATAAGGTTAAATAGTAAACTTGTTATTTATCAGTATCTTCCAAGGTGTATGTTTAATTCGTGTTAACAGCAGGTGAAGGTTGAGTGCGGGATGCCAGCGCTGCTTCGCCCTCGTTTGTTGGTTCGCCATGCAGCATTTCGATTCTCACACCAAGGTATCCTGGTATCTCCCGTAGGGGAGGGATCCGTCCCCTTCAGCTGCCGTTGTGTGGGCACCGCGGACCCCTAGCACTCGTGGTACCTCGGTACCTCTGACGTTACTAGAGGAACCTCGGGCCGAACATTCGAGCCCCTCCCTGAATGGGAGTTGTTCGGACTGGGTAGGACTTGAGGGGGCAGTGGTTCCCGATACACGTGGGAGATCGGGTACGTCTCCGGACGGGGTTGAGGGAAGCCATATACTCCTGCGTACCAGCCTGCATAGCTAGTAGGTGTGCTAGATCACCAGGTGGTCCTACCGAGGTCTAACCGGTAGCCTTCCCCTTTCGGGTTTGGCCCACGTAAGTGGCGTATCCACTTCCACCCGTCTTGTGTTTTCGGACCAGGCCTTATTAATCTTTAGGCCTTGCCCTACTAGAAACCCCCACGGAGGCGTCAGGCACCTTTCGGAGACAGCTCGGTAGCTCCCTGCTACAAGAGGGAGGTATCATCTTCGCCTGTATGCGTCCCCCTAAATAATTTGGTTGAGAATATTTCTGAAGTCATGTAACCGTTTCTAGGTCATCTACCTGCACTTTGTTATTCTATTCGTTTCGCTTTTTCGATGTTAATTTCTCTAATTGTTTAACTATTTCTTATAGAACTATGTTTCATGGGTTTTTTTATATTTTGGAGCATATTTTAAGGGAAATGTTCTGGACATTTAATGCATTTTGTTGTTCTGATTTATGTAATTTTACTTCTGGGTACGGCCTTTAAGTTTGTTACGTAATGTCATCAATCTTTAAGTTTCTTCTGAATTTTGATTAATAGTACTAATTGAATTTATCATGTTTGCTGCCACTTAGTGATAGTGATTTTAAGAGTTGGTACCTCTCTCACGGCGTGGAGGTAGTGTAGTTTCTTACGAAAGTGGAAAGCTCAGTTTCGATTCCCAGTGCCGGTGTGGTCGAAGGTGCATTTAGCCTCGTGGGGTTAATTTGAGGACCTATTAAAGGAAACGTAGCAGGTCAAGTTTGCAGAGGCCCCGTTCCACTGGCGGTAGGTCTCGATCCCGAGTCGGCTATGGAAGTTAAATTTTTTGACTTTACCATGTGGGATATAACTTTCACATTACAATTTATCAGCATAAAACTACCAAATTATACTATAGTGCAACGTAATGTGTAGTGAATATTTATCACGAGCAACAAGAAATAAAATAATAACCCTTTGTAAGAATTGTTTGTAGAGTAGATTATATGTGTGCAACACATCAGTTTTCTGACAGGTAGTTTACATGCAACATTTCGTTTGTACTGAACATTCGGTGGTCATGGCAGCAGTTTATTTTTCCCCCCATTTGTTACACCTTTGTTGTATCAGCTCATATACAAAGCCGCCACAAACTGAAAAGGCTGAAACACTGATGGTGACAGATGACGTCCACACACAAAGAATATGCAATATTTTTAATAAACACCTTTGAACCAGTAACGTTTTCACAGAAATTGGCGAATAAAACAGAAACAAATGTTTTTGAAATCTCAGCACGTTGGATGTATATAAAGGTTTAAAAAGTGTTAAATATGAGGTATTCCAACATTTGAAAGAGCTAATTTTTATTTTATTGGTTCTGTGGCTTGCTTCAACACTTTGAATTACGCAACAATGTCAGTTCTATTAAGTTACGGTAACGCATGAGGTTCGCATTCTGAGCTTAGGTTATTCATGAGCTTTTCTTGTCGTTAGGCGGTTCTGTCTCATCAACCGCGATTTTCCTTTTCATTCATTTACTTTTCATCTTTCAGATATGTTTCTAGATTTCGTTGCGTTTGGCGATACCGGACAAATGGCTCACATACTTGCTCAAAGTAAAGAATATTCCCCTTAGATACTAGAGTATAATCGTCCTCTACGCGTTTTCGAACCTGGAGCATATAGTCAGCTGCCCTTAGACTCCTGTGGTTGCTTTACTGAATCCCTTCCTCCAAGTGTGGTAGCCAATTGGTCTATGTAAATTGCAGTGCGTATGTTTGGTATTTAACCTATACCTAGGGTGTTATGATAATTCACTTCTGATATGAAACTCACTGGAAGGGGAATTTTAAAATATAAGCCAGCATAAAATAAATACAAATATCTAGCACACACCTTGCTCCTGCAAATATAATTAAAAATGAAAAAACAGTGTTTACATTAGAATATATTAATTCAGGCAATGTTACACTGGAAAATCGCCGAAAATGTTGAAAATCGTGGAATTTTCTTTTTTGGCATTTTTGTATCTTAGGGTGTGTTGTAATATATGGCATGCTATTTTTATCGTATTCACTATTTAAGGCCATCAGGTGGCAATTTAAAGAGACCTTTAACAATCGATAAGGGTAACAATCATTAAATTAAAATTAATTTTTTGAGAAACGTTTTTCTAAAACTTTTCAGTATACAAAATGCTTCATGCGTCAAAGTTTTTAATTTAATTTTCTGAAACTTACAGGATAGGTCCATAATATGTAAATAAGAAACTTCATATCCCCCCCTTTTAGTAATGCTCATGTCTTTGAAAATTCCCGTAGAGGAGGGGATCCGTTCCCTTCAGCTGCCGTGCTGCGGGCCCTTAGCACTCGTGGTACCTCTGACGTTACTAGAGGAACCTCGGGCCGAACTGCCGAGCCCCTCCCATCGGGGAGTTGATCGGATTGGGTTGGACTCGAGGGGCAGTGTGTTCCCGAGACCCACGGGAAATTGGGTACCTCCGGCCAGGCTACGGCCGCCCGGAGGGGGTAGAGGGTTGTCTCATAAGTCCCGGGTACTAGCCTGCAGAGCTAGTAGAAGGTGTGCTAGATCACCAGGCAGCCCCACCGAGGTTTTCGGTGGTCTTCCCTGCGGGGTTGTCGCGCGTAAGTGGCGTATCCACTTCCATCCCATCTTGACCTTGTTGTCAACGGGGGGGGGGGCTTTTTAAGAAATCAGGTATTGCCATATGGAAAGAGCCCCGGAGTTATCCATCGCTTCCGGATTGAAGGAGGCCAGGTTCTTCGGAATTTTGGGTAGATCCTCTGCACATAACTAAAATGTCTTTGAAAATTATATGGTGTTAAGCAATAAAAAAGTTAATATTTTCAACTTTTTCAGAGTTAACACATGGAAAATATTCTATAAAAAATTCTATAAGAATATTCAAAATAGTAACTATGTGTGTCTTTTAAAATTGCTCTGCATTAGCCGAAAACAAAAGTTCAACTTAAAAGCTCAAAATTTTTTACGCATAGGACATTTTATATAGCGAGTAATTTTTACAATATTTTCACAAAAAAATAGTTAATAATTAATGAACTGTTATGTTTAGCAACATAAACATTTGCATGCAAGTTTAAAATTATACTTTAATTATGTGGCTAAATTTTCATTGTGCTAGATTTGTTATTATAGAAGTTGGAATTTTTAATGTAGCCTTCCCTTAAATACCTACTTTTCCACTGTTTTGATTATTGAAATTTTCATAATGTATTTAACTGATTAATTAATTTAACTGTTTTATATGAGCTTTAATTATAAACGTATGAAAGAATTATGATAACACCGTAATTCTCTTAAATTATTTTAAGGTATGTACCTGCTAAAGAAGAAATAATATACTGAGATTCCAACGAAAGAAAAACAGCCTTAGAAAAAATTGAGCAGCTACTAGAAACAAGGTTCGATTCGGAAAGCATCGGATGCCTTCGATTACTCTGCGTTCATAATATAACCTTTGGAAAGGTGGAGTCAGACTGAAAAATTCTATACCAAAGCTGGCCATACCTTGGCCTACACACGGCTAGTTGAAAGAACAATTAATTTTCCAATATAGGTTTCCATACCACTCTGGCTTCATTTCAAAGCTATGTGATAGAAAGGGAGATGCTTTGCGGCTTGGCCGTATGCATGGTAGCCGAGCGGTGAAACGATGTGTCTCGTAAGTATACCAACATAGTTCGAATCCTCCATGTGTGCTTTCCTTTTTATTATTCTTAGTTCCCGTAGGGGAGCGGATCCGTCCCCTTCAGCTGCTGTGGTGCGAGCCATGCGGACCCCTAGCACTCGTGGTACCTCTGACGTTACTAGAGGAACCTCCGGCCGAACTGCCATGCCCATCCCGTAGGGGAGTTGTTCGGATTGGGTTGGACTCGAGGAGGCAGTGGTTCCCGATACCTGTGGGAGATCGGGTACGTCTCCGGAAGGGGTTGAGGGAAGTCATATATTCCCGCGTACTAGCCTACATAGCTAATAGAAGGTATGATAGATCACCAGGCGCCCCCACCAAGGTTGATCGGTAGCCTTCCCCTTTGGGGTTGGCGCACGTAAGTGGCGTATCCACTTCCATCCCGTCTTGTGTTTTCGGACCAGATCGGGAGTCTTGTTAGTCTCTAGGTCTGGCCCTATGGAAAGCCCCACGGAGGCGCCGGGTGCCCTTCGGGGACAGCTCAGTAACTCCCTCGTCTTGAGGGGGGTGTCGGTCTCACTTTGTGAAGGCTGCCGTCGCATTTATATATATGCAAATCACATATTCTTGTTGTTACGCGCCCGCCTCGGTAGCGCAGATGTTTGCGTGTCTACCTCACGTTCAAGAGTTTCCGAATTCGAATCTCGGTCAGGGTAAGTTACCTGCATACGGTTTTCCCGGGGTTTTCCCTTATCCTGAAAGACGAATATCAGATAACTCTAAGCTCCGTGGACCCCAGACTCAACTGAGCATAATTTCACCCATTTCATTTAACGTCCGATATGCCTTAACGTTGGAGGACGTAGATTAAAAAAAAAACATATTCTTGTTTTTTTATACAATAAATGTATGTTATCAGACAATTGTCATAATATTGTTTGTGTAAACATTCGGGATCATTATGGTGTTGGAATATAATGCAAAGTGTCCTCCCGTAAAAATTTCACTAGGCATTTGGGAGCATCCCCACAGAATGAGGGTAATAATACAAACAGATGGTTAAACTCAGGATACTAAGTTAATTTCACATTTATTTGATTTTACATATATGAATAAAATATTTATTTTATTTAATTTTAAAACAGATTAGAGAGTTTCAGTTTTTATGTGTGAGCACAAATGTCTTAAAATCAAGTAAACCTTAGCAATTGGAACTTACAGTACAATGGCGTTATACACATTTCGTATTTCTAAAATAAAAGATCAAACTGATATTCGAAATTCCAACCTTTGTAGGTTTAGCACTTACATACTTGTCTACAACCGCTCAGCTATTGGTGCACGTTTAGTAGCAAAGACATTTATGAGTCAATTATGGAACTCAATTTTTCGCACACATTACAATGTACAAAAAAAGGAAGGATTCCCTATGTGAACGTGCACGGAACATATGAAACAATACACAATGTGCAAACATTCTCATTATTTTTATAATTATGAGGGGATTCAGTGGGACGAAGCTAAAGAGACGCGTTCCGTGACACCGTTATAAACCTACCGTAGAAACGTTCCTTTTTTGTCAAAGGGTGTATATATGTTTTCCTCTCTGCTGAACGAAAAAAAAGAGAAGTAATGTCTAGAAAAATATCCATGTGTATATTTGATGCATATGTTAGAGAAAACTTATTAATATTGAGCTTGCTGGTTGGCTTTAATTTCCTCAAAATTGGATGCCATGATTTATTAGAATATTTAAGATATATGTACGATTAGCAAACTCCTTGATTAAACCACTGTAACTATTTAACACTAAATTTTAAAGAAACATTTACATTTCTTTGTTATTTATATTCATAAGGAATATAATCTCATGATAATATAATTATAATATAATTATAGTTTAATAACATTATATTAATTATATAATCTGTTGAGACCAGTGAAAGACAAACTGGAATTCTAAGTTCCGGAAGTGTACCGCATTTCCTGTGAACGTGGGACAACGTATATAGGACAAACCGGAAGGACTGTCGCTACCAGAATAATCGAACGTGAATGGAGCATTCGTTTAATACAATCTGAGAAGCCTGGGCTGGCAGAGCATTGTTCTGATAACGACCATAGAGCCAGTTTTCGGGAGACGACCATCTTGGCAAAATGCCACAGTTACTGGAAGAGGAGAATTAAGGAGGCTTTGGCGATTTTCCCTGAAAGGAGCACGCTTATTCATGATGCTGGATTTCAGTTCAGCTCCTCTTGGAAACCGGCCTTAAAATGTAAATCGGTCGAATTAAGAAGCAAAGATCAATACAGCTTGATAATCAAGTTAAGTAGTTACGTTTCTTTAACACAATTTTCAATACTCACGCTATCTCCTAACCTGGCATTTAATTTACTGAAAACAGTCCTTTGTTCAGTATTGCGAAGTTTGATAGCGTTTTGTCTTTGTTTATATTTGTGTTATATCCAGTATTTCATTTGTGGTTATAACATTTTATAAATATCCTGATGATTGGAGAGATGCACACTTCCGAAACATCGATATCTAATCGTCATTTCACCATTTCACCGAGAAGAAAGTGAGCATATTCATCACCAGGAAAGCTTCCGGTCTTATTTTAATAAAATCTCAGTTTTTAATAGTGAAGAATTCAAAACTTAAGCACGTACTTTTCTTGGAACTGACTTGAATTCATCTGCATTTTATTTAAAGTTAAAATTCCATATAAAGTGCTCTTTATTCTGAATGAATTTGCTGTAACATAAAACTGATAAACCATTATGGATAAATAAAAGCTTAAATCTTGGAAAAACATAATTTTTTCAGAAACTTATTTGCTTCAGAGCTTGGAATATTTTATCGTGGGTTGGTTGAAGTCCCTAGCTTCTGTTTCATTTGGACATGTAAAGCGCGGAATTTCAATTCCAACATATCTCAGTTTTAAAGATTTGAGCTGTCACTCAGTCTTCTAATGTCCTTTGTACCTTCAAAGACATCTATTAAGTTACTTCTAAAACATTATTCTCGATTAGCATGAAGCAGATAAAAAGTAGTTAAGCGCCTATTGTTCTCATATTTTGGTGCATTTTGTCAGCAGAAGTTGGTTTATTTTGTTGTGTTAGGTTAGATATTGTTCTGCATTTACTTGGAAGTACAAAAAGGTAAATACACCAGGTTTAAGTGATAGTCCAATTTTTTGAGAGCTGCTGTCACTGTGAAATTGGTTTAAAGTGCATGACCAAAGAAAAAACACGTGGCGATTTTCCTCTATAGAAAGTGCAAGCATTAGAAAGTTCAAACCAATAACATAAGTATATTTTGGAAATGGTATACGTCTTAGGAAGTTTTATTTGAAAAATTGTGTGCTTGAATGAAATCTGTATTATTTGATAGTAGGATTTGGATTAGAATTTACTACGGAGGGTATTCGGCAAGGAGACTAGTAATGATATGTGTTTCTTATTCCCCCAGATGGGGCATCCCCGGGAGGCAGGATGAGACGAGAAGAGACAGAGGGCGGCCGTCTCAAGGAGCTAATCGTGCAGAGGGCAGGGTCCCTACAGTTTACCTAGAAACCTCCCCCGGCAGGCTAGGACAGCGGACATGCCCCCTTACTGCAGTACGGAAATGGTCCCAGCAGCCAGTGCGCAAATGGTTCTTGGCAGCCGGTCCCGAAATGGACCCAGCAGCCACTGGGAGACTGGCAACCGACTTACCGGGGAAGGTGGTTCACTCAAAGAATATCATCCCGCCATGCACCGCCGAGACACCCGCCAATACTTCTTACCCTGAAAGAGTCACTGTTGATAATGAGATGCTGTGAAATTACAATGGAGATGAAATGGAGCGATGAAATTCGGGGGATTTTGCTAACCTACCCAGCATTCACCTGGTGATCCGGAAAAAGTCCATGTTCGGCCACGGGAATCGAACACGGTCCTCAAGAATGTGGGCCTTAGACGAAACCACCTGAGCCATCTTGCTCTTTCTTTTTCTTCTTTTTTTAGTAATATTTTATCTATCGTTTCCCAATTGCATAAAAGTCAGGTAGAATAATGAGAACTTCACAGTCTATTCTAAAGAATTCAAGATATACATTCTATGTAACATGAACAAGCACATGGCAGTCTCAATATTAAACTGGGCCAGAAGTAAAAGATCTGCTATTGGAACTAACGCTATTGCATCGTAGTTTACAAACCTGTAACAGTCTGTTGGAGTATATAGACTATCAGTGATACATTGTGGCCCTTGTTTACCTTCTATGTATTGATGATGCTTTGTGTGGCTAACTTGAATTCCTGTGCTTGGTCATGGAAATATATCAGTCTTAGATGTACGTGTATTCAGGAATTCAAATTAAAACACACACACTCACACATTGTCTGTGTGTGACAAGGATACAAATGCACAAGGACGTTTATTTAGAAATACTTTTTGTATTCAGGGGTCTTCAAAATAGTATTACTATTAAAAAAATTTTACCCAATTTTTGGGAGCAATGTAATATTTTTACCATTTACTGTATCCATAATAAAAAGAGAATAAATTTATAGAATGAAATATATTAGTTTTTAGAGAATATTTATAGCGAATGGGTGCAGTTATTTGAGGAGGTCACTTGGCTTAGTCAGATAAGGCGGGAACAGTCTGACCATCAAAACATCAGCACTCTGTGCAACACGATGCATATTTTTTTTCTTGCGTCTACAATATATGGAATTCCGGAGTATGTGTGAAGTATATGGAACGGAAATCTACGTCCAGTATCGTAAATGATTCCCAGCGCCCTGTTCTGGACGCGCTGTAGCGTGCCAATTGTGGTCGGAGCCGCTGATCCCCAGACTTCGCAGCCGTACAGAATCAGGAGCGGGATAATCACTCGATACTGGCATAGTTTAAGGTGTGTTGGCATTGGAAATTTAAAGATATGGTACAACTGCCTAAGCGCTGCATGCCCTTGTTCGGCTTTGACCCGGACGTTAGGGGCGTGGGTGAGGCCGTGATCGAGGAGGACGCCGAGGTTTTTCGCAGAGGGAACTTAGGAGATTTGCCTCTGTCTCAACCTGAGCGACCAGCCCGGTCGCCTAGCTCGGATATTATCCAGAAGAGCGGAGCTTTTCCCTGGGCTAATGGACATCCTCCATCTCTCACTCCAACGGCCGATGGCTTGGAGCTGGCGCTGCAGCGGAGAATAGCAATATCGTAGGTTTCTGTTACGTGCCATTATGTGGATATCGTCGGCATATTGGTACGTAACAGTCTATGGTTCCAGAGGGAAATCAGACATGTAGGCCGCAAAGAGTAGCACAGACAGAACACTGCCTTCCGGGACTCCTGCAGTTATGGTTTTGATTGATGACAGTTTAGAAACTCGTGTGTATCTACCTGGGCAGATCCTCACAGAGTGAAGACTGACCCCTCCCCCCATCTAATGACCAGGGAGTTACCGAGCTGTCCCAAAAGGGCGCCGTCCTTCCACCCTCATCCTGAAAGTGCAGTCTCTGAAGAAACTGCCAATCAGGGCGAGATAGGGAGGAGGTATATTGGCCTCCCTCAGCTTGTACAGTAGGCCTTGGTGCCAGGTGGTGGCAAAGGCTTTTTCTACGTCTAGCAGTACCGCGACTGTCTTGAGGTTTTCCTGGAATCCCAGGGCCGTCCTTGTTACTGCTATAATATTATTTAACGGTATAACTATACTTTTACCTTTCTCTTCTTTTCAAAACAGTAACACATTGAATATCAATTTTCTACTTTGTTAGTGAATTACTTCAAGCGTCGATATTTGCATTTTGACTTGATTCTAATCCGTGCCCTGTAAGAGCCTTATTTGCTGCATTCCAGTATTGCCCACTAATGCAAACAGCGGTGACGTAATACCGCTTATCTGTTGGTTTTTATGCTAGCTTCCACTATTATCTATCTGAATTCATTCTTCACACAGGTTATAAAATAACGTAACGGAACATAAACTACTTTTATGTAAAATTATTGTTTGTGTTTCAGACGGAGTTCAACCCCATGACTGCCATCTTGTTCACAATGGACTTCTTCCTTTTGTGCCTCAATGTAAGTACTACACTATGTAACTTTTAAAATAAAATTAGTAACATTATCGGCAATTGCATGGGAATAAAATAAGATTATTTTGTACAAAACTTACAGAAAAGCATAACTGGTTCCAAAAGTATCCAGGAATTTTAATAGCATTTTCACTTTTTAATAGTTTTAATGTTTTTAGTTTCTCGGATTTTACAAAAGTATTTTGCGTATATTTAGATTAATAAAGTATCGTATTCCACCTAAAACTAGATTTAGCTGAAAAAAAACATCACTTTAGAAAAAAAATAAGCACGCGTGTCTTTGTGAAAGCATGACTCTAACACGAAGCATCTATTAAATTCCAAACTTGGAATTTCAAAATCTTCAGAATGTACCTCAAAGTATGCTTACGTGGAATATTTTTTAAATTGCTCATCTTTTTCAGAAATATTTAACGATTTTCATGAAATGTCACAAGTTTAAATTATATTATATGAAAGAAGAATATCTTGAATTGTCTGGAAATAGCTTGCTACTTCCTGTTTATTCCAAATGAATTTTCTATAATTCGTAACGGGAAAACAGATAAAAAAAATCGTGTTGTACGAAAACAGCATATCCTATCAAAGTACCCAATCTGCTTCAAATACGAGCCTTGGTGTCAATTCTTTGTTAAAGGGTTGAATTTTTAAATACTTTAACCTTACTTCAACAAATAACTTTCTTTTTCATGCTCAATCATTTAAAAGCCATTACATACCGAACTAATGCTTAAGCCTATTTATTGCATCTTCGTTTCACCTACAACATAATTCTAAACGAGTAAAGAAAGTTTATATGCTTTAACAAAAGTAGTTTGTAGAAGATTGAATAGAGAACGCCATTTGAAATAACTTTGAGGAAGTTAAGTTCCGACTCCAAGGAAGGCGGAAACCTTGTATAGGTCACACGGCGTTCTCAAAATGAGTAAAGCCGTGCAAATGTTAGCGGCGCTCTCCAGTGACGTCACAAAAGACCTTTACAACGAAACACATTGGTGCCATGGATTAACAGCCCCTTCCCCAGAGAGTCCCTAATTACGTCAAGCGACTCTGCTAATCCCTAGGGAACATGCACGGCACTCAGGCTGTTTGATGCAGGTTCCCTGGATACACGGGCCATGTTTTAAATACTAATGGTTACGGCCAGTTCTTTTATCCGGAAAGGGAAAATCCCCAATTAGGAACGCACAATTTTGCATCACTTTCTGCCTAAAGTAGATCTTCCCCGAAGGATCTCAAACCACTATTTCTAGTTAAATCTGAATTTTTGGTGTATGGTGTATATTGAAGCATATCCTACATACTATATCTACTAGTATCGAAACGAAATGGTTTTTAATTTTTATTTCAATCTATAAAGATTTCAAAAATAAACTTTCTTTTTTGTTAATCTGGATTTGTGATGTCATAACTGGTGACTGTGAGGGTTTTCTCAGAGATCTCCGGATTTCCCTGTCATTCATTCACACCTGTTCCATCATTACCTTTCCTTTTATCCACTTCGACCTCAATTTATATCATCTATCTCACTCGCATACCTCAGGCTGATCATCCATCCTGATACTCTCTCTGATATAGGGTTTGTCTACTCCTCGTAGGCATCTTCGTAGGTGACCGCTTGTACGTCCTGGAAGGTATAAGTTGCCCAAACGTGCAGGGTAAACAGAGAAAGATCAAGGTTTGCATATATGATAATATTGTGAGTTCATTCGGCATTCTATGAAACTTTTCTTCATTTCTCTTTGCGTAAAGCTATGACATGAATCAAGTGCGAAGAGCTTAGTCTTCGTCCACTTAATTTCAATGAAGTACCCAACAGAATGCGCTCCGAGTAGCAGCTCCAACTTTATGTCAACACCTCACTCGGAGAATAGAATACTGTTGCATATACAACATGAACTCTACAACGAATGTTCTCGTTTGCGATATGCCTGATAGTTCGCGGAGGGAGGGGCAGAGATGCGTTTAGAATTATCTGCTTGCGTCTCGGAAGCCGTTCGCTCTCTCTCTCCAATTAATCGCTCGTGATCATGAGCCACATGTGCCTTATCCCTATAGATTCAACACAAATTAAAGGGAAGTTGAAAGCCCCATCTCGCCAATGTAAAAATTCCTAAATTAAGGTGCCCCTTTCTCTGAAACTACTAAAGATATAAATGAAATTTTTAAAACTATTTCGGAGAAGGCTTTTAAGCATGTGGATCTAGGTTTTTGATATAATTTCTATTTATGTAAACGTTAGAATTGTTTCTACATCAACATTGTTTTCTTTATTTTCCTATACAATAAGCATTTTTAAAAAACATATTTCGCTGAACAATGAAAAGTAGATTCACGACTCTATTATAATATGCTTGATATATGTTGAAAAGTTGAGATATTTGTCTTTCATGTTTTTTGAGAAAACTGCACCTTTGTAACAGAAAATGTATTTTACGGAACTAGTAAAATGAAGAAGAAAAGTACAACCTACTTTCTCAATTCAAATGTTTACTATTTTTCCCTCGCACAGACAGCGGTCTCTTAGCGGTTTTGGTACTGATCTCTCCAGCGTAAATTACACTATAAAATGAGTATAAATTCACATGTGCGAAAGAGAGAGCGAGCTACGCACGGGCATGAAAGAAAGAGACGGACAGAGCGGCCAGCACATGGACGCAGAGTGGGACGCTTGCCGAGAGAAAAAGAGAACAGAGGGAGAAAGAGAGAGAGACAGTTCCATGTGTTCTCACTACGCCACGAAGAAACATGAGACTTCGTTAGCTTTCGAGAAACTTCGACAGTTTTCGAGAAACAGAGGTCGGATATAAATGCCGCCTTGTAGACGGAGCTGCTGCGAGT
The DNA here is from genome assembly GCA_030765055.1 of Mantis religiosa. Lineage (NCBI taxonomy): Eukaryota > Metazoa > Arthropoda > Insecta > Mantodea > Mantidae > Mantis > Mantis religiosa. The sequence goes on from CM060952.1 coordinate 100,371,233, forward strand.
TGAGCTGTTAATTGTGTGCGTGCAGCTATTTGAAGTGTGCCGTGGGTGAATTCTTTCGTTTGTTTATGTGTGGCAAAGCATTCAGAGACTACTGTGTGTATGACACCTCATTTTTAGAGCCTGTAAGGGTTTGCCAAAGTGTGTTTCTACTGAAATAAAGAACATTTTGAATTTCTGAAAACTTAACTTTTAATTTTACGAACCCAAAAAGTCACAATATTTTAACCCAGTTAGTTAAAAAATTATGAGTTGTTTCTGAAGTGATTAAAATGAGGAATCAATACAGCATAATTAAAAAAAACAGTAAAAATATTTGCAATGGTTTTCTAACACTGGACTATATATCAAAATGTTAAGAAAATATAAAATAATAATATAACCCCAAAAGGAAGAAATGTTATTTTTAACTCAATTTGCCTTTTTAACCTCCTTTTAACTTAAAAGAAATCAGTTGTATTTATCGATGGTTAAGTCTTCGAGTCCAAATTGTCTAGCCAGTTTCAATCAGCAAATATATGTAAATACAAATATACTTGTATTTCATTCCCAAGAGTATAACATCAAGATTTTCAAGAAATGTTTTACACCCCCATTTTGCTCTCTACATAAGAAATGTATTGATTCTTAATTCCTTAAAATTGCTTTTCATTGAAATATATTTAGAATACTTCCTCTCTTTTTAAGTGTTTTAACGCCTGCTTATATTACATGGTGCTACGCAGACGATGACACTGAAAATGGAGTACGGATGGAATGAGATAGCGGGGCAAACGAGCATCTAGAGGAAATCCGCCCCTACACCGCTTTGTCCACTACAGATCTTGCATGTGGACGCCCGGGGTTGAACTCGAGTCGCTTTGGTGGGAGTTGAGTGGTCTAAGCACTCGGCCACGGTGCGGCCTAGAATACTTCCTAATAAATAAAATTTACTAGTTCATTTTCTGGTAATAATCTGAGACGTGTCTATTTAATGGTGTCAATTCTTGTAATTTGAAATTTCAAGCAAACCTTTGAAGCTGAAAGAAAGAAAAAACGCACTGTTTGAAAAAATTTAGATACTCAAATGCATAATTTGTGCTAAACGAATTTTCCTTAGTGTTGAACGTTTTATGGCCACGCCGTGGCTCAGTGGTTAGACCGCTTGGGCTCTCACCAAGGCGGCCCGGGTTCGATCCCAGGCGACCGCAAAGTGAGATTTGTGGTGGACAACATGGCGTTGAGGCGGGTTTCCTCCGGGACCTCCGGTTTCCCCCGCCATCTCATTCCACAGGTGCTCCATCTTCATTTCATGCATCATCAGTGTCACCGCCTGCGGTGCCGTATGTAGTAAAAGCGGGCGTTAAACACTACACATTTCATTTCATTTACATTGAACGTTTTCTGAAATACTGATCAACAGTGCAAGTCAGATGAAAAAGTTGCATCAACTTTTACTTTCTCTACTGCTTATCTAAGAACATCTGTGTGCGTGTGTGGGTGGGTAGGTAGGTAGGTGTGTGGGTAGGTAGGTAGGTAGGTAGGTGGGTGGGTAGGTAGGTAGGTAGGTAGGTAGGTAGGTAGGTAGGTGGGTGGGTAGGTAGGTAGGTAGGTAGGTGGGTGGGTAGGTAGGTAGGTGGGTGGGTAGGTAGGTAGGTAGGTGGGTGGGTAGGTAGGTAGGTAGGTAGGTAGGTGGGTGGGTAGGTAGGTAGGTGGGTGGGTGGGTAGGTAGGTAGGTAGGTAGGTAGGTAGGTAGGTAGGTAGGTAGGTAGGTAGGTAGGTAGGTGGGTAGGTAGGTGGGTGGGTGGGTAGGTAGGTAGGTGGGTAGGTAGGTAGGTGGGTGGGTAGGTAGGTGGGTAGGTGGGTAGGTGGGTGGGTAGGTAGGTAGGTGGGTAGGTAGGTGGGTAGGTAGGTAGGTAGGTAGGTAGGTAGGTAGGTAGGTAGGTAGGTACCATAATCCAATTAATACCAATATTCTGTCCTTCCTGGGATGTGGTACAAAGATTCTCAGTAAATGCCCTCAGCTCAAATTACTCTTTACATAGAAAAAACGTCTTAACCTCCTGAGTCCCAAGAACACTTTTTACAAATTTTTCGGTTGGAAGTAGTTTTAATGTGTTGAAAGTATAATAGTAACTATTGAAAAAATCATAAATTTCTTTTCTAAATATTTTTTTGTAAAATGAATGGAATGAAATTTAGGACATCGGGTCTCAATAGGTACACTCCCTGAAAATTTATAAATTTATTAACAAACCTTTTTACACATGAAAGTGTGTAATATGATTTCTTTTCGATGTTAGGCATAGAAACATCTTATGTGTTATGCAATTAACGCAGGAGTAGCAGAGGGATCCCGAGCTCGATTCCCGGCTGGGGTGGGGATTTTTTTCAAACCAAGATGATTTCCCATCTTCCCCAGAGTCTTAAAGTATGAATAAGAGTACGAATGTGTGCATGATCTAATGATTTAAACTCCAAAGTGTCGCACGTATATGAGTTAACACCATTGCCAATAGGTGATATGTTCCAAATGAGAACGGCTGCCAATATGATCACTGCAGGAGAATTTAATCTTGAGTTTCCAAAGATGACTTTAACAAGTTGGTTTCAAATAGTATAAGTTTAGTATATCGCATGACGGATAAAATGTACATCTTGAATTTATTTAAATATATAGTACGAATTATTTCCCATTCCAAATGAAATTTCTATAACTTGTAAACCGTACGAGAGAGCTGGACGTGTGATACAAAAAGTTATAGGTTAAAACATAATTTATAACAATTTTAGGCCAACTGTATTCATCTTGTAGCTTCAACAAAATATGTAACTGTTTCATGAGCTGTACATCAACATGAAATAGGTGCATCGAATAAGCTTTTCTGTAAAAATAGTCTGCAGAAAAATAAGTTACGAGTACGTAGCAATGAGGTCTTTTGAGCTGGCGTGTGACGTTGTGCAGTATAACAGCATCAGTTGATATATCACACGTTTAGGTGCATAATTTACACACGCAACCGTTTTCGCAATGTTATTTGCATGATTTTGGTAGAACGTAAACATAAAGTAAATGATGCAGCGATGATAGATTAGCGTGCTCAGTGAGGGATGCAAAATCTGTGCTTTATAAACTCACGTTGTAGCCTAATAAAACTGTTTCCACAAACTTTATGCTGATTATCACGAAATACGTGGAAAGGTAAGCTTTTGTAACAAAATTTTGTATTACATTAACGTGCGAGACTTGAGTCTTCAATATTTCCGTCATTGATACATGTGCATCATCATCATCATCATCATCATCATATCCGCGACCGCAAAGAGAGATTTGTGGTGGACAACAGGGCGTTGGGGCGGGATTTCTCCGGGACCTCCGGTTTCCGCCGCCATCTCATCCCACCGGTGCTCCATCTTCATCTCATGTATCATCAGTGCAATCGCCTGCGGTGCCGTATGTAGTAAAAGCGGGCGTTAAACACTACACATTACATTTCATTTCCATCTTCATATCATGCATCATCAGTGTCACCGCCTGCGGTGCCGTATGTAGTAAAAGCGGGCGTTAAACACTACACACACACATCATCATCATCATCATCATCATCAAGGAACAGGAACAGGAACAGGACCAGGAACACAGGAACACAGGAACAGGAAGAATCGTTAGGAGTCAGTACATAATAAATACGCTGTGAAAATAACATAACCCACAGGGACGGTCAGGTTATAATTAAAAAAGAATATTAGGTATATAAATAATACATAAATGTTTTCCTCAAGCCAAAGTTGTTGGTTTTTCTTTTCTTTTTTGTAATTTTACGTTTTTCAACGTAAAGTCATATCGGACGGTGAATGAATTGGGTGAAATGATGCTCAAACGACTCCAGGATCCGTGGAGCTTAGAGTTACCTGACATTCGTCTTTAAGGATAAGGGAAAACCTTGGAAGAAACCTTATTCAGAATTCAGGTAACTCACCCTGACCGAGATTAGAACTCGGGAGCTCTCGAACGTGACGCAGACACGCTACCATCTACGCTACCGAGGTGTTTGTTAACCTTCTCGGGCACACAAGTTCACATACAATCGCACCTGACCGGAAACTCCAACCATTAACCATTGTTCGACCAATCATGAGGAAGTTTTGGTCCGCCCGAATGTCGAGGCTGTTCCTTTTGTCAGAAAATTTTACGTAATTTATATAAAGACAGGATTTGCCAGGAGTTTTGGAAACATGAACGCGCATAACTTATCTTGGAGTGTGGGAAATTAGAAATCGAAGCAGGTCTAGGCGCAAATTGAAAAATCTGAACATTTATCAGAAGTGGGGATAAGAAACAGCCTATGAGAAATCAACTGGCCACGTATATTTTTCAAACTCCAAAACAATAGCTCGAGTGGGGGGAATTTTCGTGCAATGACTGAACTTAGATTTTCGTGGCTAGAACACTCCGTACCGGCGACCTGAACGAGATGGACGCAAAAAGTTAAGTCGTCTCTCGCGCTATAAACAGAGTATTGTAATACTTAGCGCTAATGGACACAAACGGATCGCAAGTAAGAGGTGAATTGATACAATATTTGATATATACGTCCGAATGATACGATGTATATAGGTGAACCACTCCGTATTATTGTCAGGTAAATTCTTACATATCATACCACAGTACAGACACGGTGACACTGAAGAACGCAACTCCGCGGATGACGACTTCACAGGTGGTGAGCACGGAAGTTTAATGATTCCAATAAACTCTTATGTTGAGCAGTCGAGGTGTGTACCAGGATTCCATTGGTGAGTGAGTGTGTGTGGTGTTTTAGGGCCCGTCGACAGCAAGGTCATTTGGGCCTCCATTGGTGATGAAGCGATGATGTGATTCTGCACCACGTTGAGACGTTATTTGTAGCGGTCGTTTCTCGATCTTCTCCGCCATCGATGTGTTTTCACAGCACATGTTTCTTCTTATTGTAGTTCCAGTTTGCATAAGATTTTATCTTGGTCGTGGTACTTGGATTATGGAACTTAATGTTAGGGAAATTATTTACTGTGTTATTTTCTCACTACCATTTCTTCATAAAATTAGTAATCTTACTGTAAATAAGTTATCCATCAAAACTTATTGTCGCGAACTCATTATTGATTCGAGACGGTGCGGGCAACGAGATCAAACAGACGGGCAGTGCACTGCGGAGATAAAAGCTTGCCGAAACGGTGGGGGGAAGGAGACGGATTTCCAGAGAGTTCGCCATCTTTATTGTTTGAGAACATTCCGGATAGAGAGTCATCTATAAAAAGGGAGCCGCCTTCCACCAGAGTCAGTGAGTCGCTAATTGGACGCGTGCGCGTGAACAGTTGTGTGAGCTGCATTTTTGGTCGATGACCCTGCAATTTGTATTGTGTATGTGACGTAATTCTGGACTGTAAAGTTTGATAACGTGTGTTTCCACGGAAATAAAGAGCAATGTTTGGTGTTTGTAACCAGGACTTTTAATTTCACGATCCCATAATGTCACATTATACATATAAGTGACACTGCATTGAAAATGTCATACGAATAACGTGAAACATTTTTTTGCTGTGAAAGTGATCGTTGGTTTTTATTTTATGTTTTATAAATGGCAGAACCCCTTCAAAGAAAATAAAAATTGTAAAAAAATGTGATATGTAAATATTACTTGCGTGTGCAAGATTTAATTAACCTGTTATTCAGTTCAGTGCTTGTCTAGCTTTTTAGTACTTTTGAGTTATACTTCAGAGACAAACTCTGCGTCCTTAAAGAATATTTCTATAGATGATTTTTCAATTAAATGCACATTATAACTTTATTTTCTAATAAATGAAAATAGGGCACTTTTTTGGCCTTACAAGTCCTTAGCAAGGTTTTTCTCGGAAGAAAAGTAAAACGGACAGTCTCGTGTCGTACCAGAGCCTTAAATTCTAAGGTTTGTGAACAAAATAAAGCTATCTTTCACGTCCCAAACAGAATGGAACGGTAGAAACTATCGCAGTTAAAAGAGCATCTATAAATAAAGCTGAACTTAATTTTATTCCCAAAACTGACAAAAAATACTTATGCTTTTCCAGGGCGAAAGAGTTTTCCAAATTGGTAACTTTCATCATTGTATTTCTGGCCTGAAATGAATCTCGTGAAATAAAATTTAAGTAATAAACAGAACAAAAAGTCTCGTAAAACTAATCAGTTATTCTAAGCTAACACTGCCTGACGTTTACGCATTTTCAAACCTTATTTTTACTTTCAACCTTGATACAGGGTTTGTGTCGAATCGTATTGATGGATGACGAATTATGCCCCTCGTTGAGGTGACCATTTGGAACAGGGTTGAAGTGGTTTGGGTAGATTCCCAACGTCAATGGGTGATGGAGTAATTATATCCCTCGATGTGGCGACATTTTGGTGGATGGAATAGATGGTTCTTGAAGTCCCAGCTTACCTCGGCGTGACTTCAGTCGGTTGAGCAAGATATCTTCTTTTACAGGGGTGGTACGGCGGAAGGAAATTTTACGTAAAATGAGTAATCATTTTTCTCTGTATTAAATAATGTAGAAACTTTTATTTCCTTACTTCAATCAACACCAGTTCGAACAAAATGTATGATTCAACATTTATAACACTATTCTTACACAAGATTCACTTGATGTGACGCGTTTATATCTGGATGCGTGCAAGAATCAAAAGTTTTATACGGTTGTTCACTACCGTGTATAATAATTAAATTGTGTGTCTTCTAGCGATGATATTTAATGTAAAGATTATCTAGTTATACTCGATGATTGTTATGAGAATAGACTTATATTCTTCCGCACACAACGGCGTTTAAGAAGAGAATTTTACATCCGTTCACGGTGACTGTTAGGAGAAGAATAATCAGTTCATCTTCTTCTACACATTAGCATTTCGCTAATAGTTCGACCCCCCTAGAGGAATATTGAATATCCTCCATGGCAACGTAAAATCTTTTATATCTGATTGGTCCACGTTTTACGATATACGCGTCACACCAATCCCAAATAAGTTTGTTATTCAACACTTTTGTGACGTCATTTCCACTTACATAGCTTCTCTGTGCATGACTCACTCTACTTAACCTCACATAATACAACATTTGAAACTCTTTGGGGACAACATAAAATAACTGTTTCAACCTTTTGTAAAGACAATAGCGTACGATTTATATTATTTTCTTGGAAAGCTTTACCTCGAGATGTTTGTTTTTCCTCTATACCACTACCTTCCTCAAGGAATCTTTGTGTGTTTGCTTTTAAATTCTCTCACGACGGCTTAGAAATTTAATTTATGTACATCTACAGAATCCGCTAGACAGTATTACTGCGTTGGATACCAGAGGCTTGTAAATAAACGCATTTCTTTTCTCTACGACTGAAGGTAATTTAATGAATTTATTGTCTGCGCTGTCTTGGTGTCGGTGGGAAATGAGTGAATGAGTGAGTGAGATAGAAGCAAAGCGTACTTTTCGAAGTGTTGCTGACGTCGTCCATCGAACTTGCGAACATGAAAGTAATGTAGCCTGGCCTTAATATCTGTACAAAAACTGACTCTCCAAACTATCTTTCTGCGTTTTAAAATATGCTAATAATTATTTTAACAGAGAAATGTATTCCAATAATTATTATACGTAGCTACTATCAAAGTATATGTGTTGCGGAGATTTTAATGTTTCATTTTATTAACCCTACAACTCAAAAGCAAAATATTAAATAAATACAAAACTTGGTATTTAAGATGCTATATAAACACTTTTAATACAATATCCCAGCCGAACTGATATTTCATTGGACCATCTTACGTAATTTTTACTTTCTCAAAATGTCTTTAACAATTATTTTTAAAACACCATTTTAAGGTATTAGCAAAACAAAACAAAATTAAATAAGTAAGAGAGCTAGCCCTGGAATGCTCAGTCTTCTGAGCTAAACTCTTCGTATTACCATGGCTGAGCAGTGGATATAACAACAGACAACCGCTACTTCAAAATATTGTTGCAACCAGGGTTGTAAGGGGGTGAAGAACTTACAATCCTAAGCTACAACTAGGGACGTAACTACTGGAAGCATGGGGAAATCAGTTGGCAGAGCTAATTGGTAGGGGTTGAGGACAGGAGAAGGATTAGAGATAACAACTAGTGTCAAATCACGTTAGCAAATATTGTTGTGTGTATAGGCTGAGTAAGATTTGGAAATTTCTGTAATCATTGTTCTGTAACATTTATTTTCGATGCCTTGAGTCTGGGCACAGCTGTGTGTAAAAAAAACTGTATGATTAAGTGTAAATTCTGCTGACTGGCAAAACATGTACCTTGGACTGGTAAATCATACATCCTGATGGCTTAGGGAAATAATTCTCAGGTGGCCTGTAACTGGCCTCAACTTGTTCTCCATGTTTTAAACAATGAATCACTCATCTTGCTGATCAAGGGAAATAATGCTTAGTTGGTCAGTAACAGGTTTAAACATGTTCTCAATGATGTAAACAATGATTGCACAATATGGTGCAAATTAACAGTTAGCGTGGAATCGTTGAGTTGACTTTTTGGTAGGACCCCTATTTAAGCTTGGTTGAGTTAGTCCCCGCGGGAGACACTTCAAACAGATTTGAGAGGGGACTTGCTGAAGGTCTCTGTAAGAATCAACAAGAGTTTATTTCAAAGTGCTACCACGAGTATGATCGCCAACAGGGCGTACCAGATCGTACACCTTTTGACAGACACAAGGTTCACGCCATACAAACAACACATCGCCAAATGTAAAGTTGCATTACGTTATTATGTATTCAAATGTTACCGAAGCACCCCTGATCTCTTCCAGATCCAGGGGGTGCCCTGTAGAAATACTAGGCTTCTTTGAAATACAGTGATTCAGTTCAGTTTGACTTAGATGTTTCTTTCGCTCTACCCTTTCAGTAGCTACACCCCCAGTTGCAGATTGGGTTTGTAAGTCTTTCACCCCCCTTACAATCCTTGTCCACAACAATATATTCTATAATTCGGTAGAGCAGAACAAGTCACTCCCTCATCTTGAGATCAGAGGTTCAATTGAAATATTATATAAATTATAACATGATGAACTATAGCTTTGATTCAGGGTTGCGTAAGTGTCTGAACGAACTATTATATGAAGAGTGTAGTCTAGTGTTAATCCTCCTCTTTCCTGTTTCGGCTTGAACGTACAACTGACTTCGTCCATAGACCTTATGGTAAGACTGACAGAATTAATAAGCCCCCACGTACTGACTTCAATCATTTAAATAGGAATCCCACCAAATTGGCCGTCAATTGATAAGTCAGCGCTTCTCATGACCGTGGGTGCATTTTGGTGGTTCCCATGCTAAATTACTACTTCCTGCTTGGTCCTTGGTACTCCCTAGTTCCTATTATTGCACCATTTTGTGCAATCATTGTTTACACGAGTTGCCTAAATTTTCCTTTCTTTTGTTGACAAAGGAGGAAGTATCCAACAGTTCAATGACCCTATCCCTTCATCTAGCGATGGGAACCAACCGGTTCACACAGACGTATTCAAACTTGCAATATAGGAAATGAAATATTAAATTCCAATAACTAGAATCCTTTCCAAAACTTGTTCGAACCATATATGCAACAATATGCCATACATTAGATTCGAAGGCAGTACTCCTCTCTACAGCTAATAGGCAAACCAGCCCCTGGCTGTTCAACTCGGGTAAAAATCATCGCCCTCAACAGGGAAAATAGAATCACTCTCCACTGGGTCAAGGGCCATGCACGACTACAAGGGCAAGAAACAGCCGACTATCCTGCCAAGATTGCTACCAGCTACATGACCACACTAGACTACAAAATTCCCTTAACCTGTAAAAAGACTACTACACTACGATTTGGAATTCCATCCATTACAGATCCAATTATGCCTTCCACACCAAACTATTCATCCCCAACAAAATGAACGAACATAAGAGATTCGCCAGCACGTAGCTGCCCTGAAAAACCACAGGCGATCTGACATCTGATGATAGAATGCACTCTGTACTCAAGAGATCAACCAGCTGTATTAACTTCAGTCCACCTACCAGTGATTATGAAGACTCATTTCGACGCAGTGCATGTTGCAGAATTCCTGTAGAGCACCTTCCGCACATTTGAATCAAAATATATAAATTGTTCAACAAATTTAAATATCCCGCGATATAGATGAAACACGGTTTGTAAATAATTTGTTTTGATAAAATTAAAATTTTGAAGGAAAAAAAATTCGAACAAAAGGTTGTCTGGAATGAGATTTCTTTTTCTTTTCACCCTCCTTATTTTTTAATCACATCCTCGAAAGACTCAAATTATATATCAGTGTTAGCTTTTTACAAAGTGTTTTTGAGTTTCGTTATTCACAGAGAGAGGCGAGTACATACACACACTTCACATAATGTTTTATTGTATTTCTTTTTTTAATTTGAGAAGTCTCAATATATGTATACCGGTGCAAAATGAAATCGGAATTTTTGCTGGGATACAGTGCTTCCTCATTTATTTAAAATTCAACATTTACTTCAAAGAGCTTTCTAAGTTCGTCAAATCTTTCTCAAAACATCTATTGCTATTCCTTTCAGTACTTTTGTCATAGACTAAAGTACGTCAGCATTCAGTTGTTTCTCTGATGTCATGTAAGGAATATGAAATTTTAAGGCGACGATATTGGGAAAAATTGTGCAATCTACATAAAGTGAACTTTTTATATAAAGCGAAATGAGTCAGGGAATTATTTCTTCAAACGTTTTCTGTTGAGTACATGAAACAGTGAGTATAAATACATCGTGTTTTTCTTTCTAAATGTTGGACTGGAAGCAATATGAATTATCTAATATTATCCTAGAACACGAAGACACGTTGTTTGTATCTAGTTTATCGACAAGTAACAGCTGTTTATTCTTTGTAGAATACCTCGGGAAGTTTTCAAAGCCATATTACTGCTGCAGGTCTCTAGGATGAATAATTAATGAACTCTGTCAAACGTTGCCTTATCAGAGTAAAAAAACACGCTGATGTATCATTTCCTGGTAAAATGGGTCGAGAACTTCGCAGGGAGTACGGAGCTTCATTCTTACTTCTTCTGCCATACATACGTTGCAGTGTCGAGAAAACTGGGGCTCTGGGAACGTATGCGACCACGCACTGTTTAGTTGTTTTTTGTGGGGGGGGGGTTCCTCAGGTCGCCAGGCGAATGCTGGTTAGATTAATTACCTGTCCCTCAATATCATATACGTTATCATTTCGCGTCATCTCTCATTTGGTGGTCGCTTTCAGAGAAGTGTCTCGGCGTTGTCGTGACTCTTTGGGTCTGCCGCTCTGTGTGTCCTCTGGCCTCATCCTGGGGATTTCCCACTTGAGGCTTAGGTACAGTAAAGCACAGGTTTTGGTGCCGAATCTCCTCCGTAGTAATCCTATAAGGAGCAATCATGAGCAAGCATCCCTACCATTTGTCCGGCACCATCAAACATCAGGAAACTTAGAACCACGACAAACCTGAAAGATAAGAAGAAAACCATATAAAGGAGAAACAGTGGGAAGGAAATCAAGTTATATATTATTTTCCCGAAACTTTCCCTCATTCTGAAATATGATTGCTAGCTATAAAGTCTATGTGTCTTGTGCTCATTGGAGCATCATTTCAGCCATTTCATTTATCATCCGATACGACTTATTTCACATTTACACATTTTGTTGTAGGACCTCACCTACGTAGAGTGAGTCAGACTTTTAAGGATCAGTTGCGAGGGCAGACAGGCGGGGAAAGAAAGAGACACAGTGATGTCTGGGTAATTCTTTCCTTCGCTTGCCATCGTGAAAGGCCGTGAAACTTCAAAAATTTTTGAGAAACAATGGCTCGCATATAAATAAGCAGCAAGGTGCAATTGTTAATGGAGTTGCTAGTTGAGAACTGTTAATTTTGTGTGTGCAGCTGTGTAGTGATTTGAAGTACACCGCAAGTGATTTCTTTCGTTTGTTTACGTGTGGTGAAGCAACAAGAGACAGCGTTTGTGTATGGCACGTAATTTTTGGAGCCTGTAAGGTGTGTACAAAGCGTGTTTTACTTGTAATAAAGAGCATTTTAAATTTCTGCAAACTAAACTTGTAATTCTACGAACCCACAAAGTCACAATATGATACTGAAATAAAAATTCAGGTTTATAGTGTTACCCTGTTTCTCAGGATAAGAGAAAACCCCAGAAAAGACACCTTATCAAGGCTCATCCTAGCGGAGTTTCGAACTCGAGACCTCTTGAATATGAGACAAATCTACTATCGTCACACCATGGAGGTGGGATAGTGGTTTATTTATTGTAAAAGATCCATGTGAGCCAGTGTGTGTGCGTGTGTGTGTGTGAGAGAGAGAGAGAGAGAACATTATAAATCAAAAACGGACAGTCGATCAGTACCAAATGTGGTAACTTCTGCATCTCCCAAGATCACTTCACAAAAGTTCTCAAGAAAATCACCGCAACCCGGACTACCATTATTTGGAACATTTTAGAATATTATGATTTTCTCAAAAATGGCTCCAATTATTTTAATTAAAATAACACACATTTTAGAGTTGTTCATGAAAAGTGGTATTTTCTGATAATTTCCTTTAGAAGTACTCTTCATTTTGGAAGAGTTTTTAATTACTTGTAAACCTTAATATATGCGGATATTCATACTATACAAGAAATCTAGGGCTCATTAAAACACACTACGAGTATTTGTGTCAGATACATTTTTGCGGCATAAGCGGTTACGGATATATTCTTGTCATGTTCTGTATTTTCATGAAGTTCATTTTTTATCCCTTGGCCATGTAAAGACAATGGAATTTCATAGCCCTTAAAAGCGACGAGCTGTTAAAAACTGTGATTACCTCTTAAAGTCCACTGCATTTCTACATTCCGCTTACACGAAAAAGAAAATTAGTAATAAGATTATTTCAGCAAATGCTTATGCCGAAATGAAGCAGAGGAGTAAATGTTTGTAAGGATACTTGATACAATCGTAGACAAACTAATGTGTATGCAGCACGTCAAATATTATTTTTTTTATTTTCTCTGTCCCTTGTGTGGTAGAGAAAGTAATACTTTCATCTTAAAAATTTCATATCCAGGTTTCACAAAAAATACATATTTTGAAAGTCCACTAAGCTAAAACAAAATATAGGATACATGTATGCATATGAAAAATTTTAACTAAATCCTTCCACATCTGCGTTGGAACTTTTTTCTAATTGTATATTTTCTCAAATTTCCATTACTGTTTTCGTTAAAATACATTTTAAGATAATTGCACAACCAATAATTACTGGAGAAAAAACTTGTAACATAAAATATGTATATTTCTTAAAACACACCTTACGCCAGGTAAATTCTTTTCAGCAGTAAATGATTTTTGGGTCATTCGTTACTTTATTCCAATCCTAGATTCTTATGGTATAGTTAAATAATATGGAATTTCAATGTTTCCGTATTTTTAACATGTACAAAATTTTACGCATTTTTAACATGTGAGTGCTGCTTCGTTTTCATGCATCTCTATTATATTTACTGTGAAATGTGTAACGAAATTAATTCTGCAAAGTCTTATCTCGACTCGCTTGAAGTTATCTTATTTCAGCACACATAACTGGAAACAAACACTTTCGAAACAAGTTTATTTTGATAGTTGAATGTTATTGTAAACGAAAAATAAAGGCATTTTTATATTTACCATGTTCATTGCAGAAGGTTGTCAGACACATATAATTAAATAATAGTTATAAAATTATCAGTAGATATCGCCAAGTGTGACGTAACTCTTACTACAACTAGTTCCACCAGCAGGCTGTCACATACTCTTAAGAAATCTTACCTTATTCCTGATTTAATTCATTAATGAAATAATTGTCTGAATGTTTTATGTAATGAAACACTTGGGTCTTTATAATATATATTATTACATTTATTACATTCAACTTACAGTTATAAATGATATGTCAAATGAAAAAGCAGCTCAAACAGTTTTACCAAGAACCTTATAAATGTTCAATGTGATTACACTTTATCACACGGCACACATCAAGTCTATAGCCGAGTTCTTCCCAGACGTTGATAAGTGTGTATTCAGTAATTGTAGCAACAGCTGCTTCAAAACGTTTTCTTAATTCAGGGAGGTCAGCTGGTAGTGGAGGCACGTACACACGATCCCTGATGAAGCCCCAAAGGTAAAAATCGCATGGCGTTAGGTCAGGAGAACATGGAGGCCATACATAGCAAGTCCTGTCATTGGGGCCCTTGCGGTCTATCCAGCGCTCGGATACAGTGACGTTCAAGTTCGCGTACTTCGTTATGACAGTGAGGTGGCGCACCATCTTACTGGAAAATGAAGTTCTCTGGCTCGTTTTCTTACAACTGAGGGAACAGCCATTGCTCTAGTGTATCAAGGTAAGAAGTGCCAGTTACAGTAGTTTCACAAAAAAAGAAAGGCCCATAAACTTTTCGCCGGGATACGGCACCAAAAACATTCAATTTAGGTGAATCTCGTTGCATTTGTACCATCTCGTGAGGATTTTCTGAGCCCAAGATGTGCGCATTATGAGTGTTAACATGTCCACTAAGGTGAAAGGTCGATTCATCACTGAAGACAATACGATCCATAAAATCGTCATTCTCATGAAACAACATCTCGTTTGCGAAGTTGGCACGTAATCCGTCGTCTGTTGGCTTTAGAGCCTGTAATAACTGTAAACGGTAAGGACGTAGCCGTAAGCGTTTTCTTACAACTTTCCAAACAGTCGACACAGGAACTTGTAATTCACGACTAGTCTTCCGGACTGATTTCTTTGGGCTACGACTGAACGACTCTCTCACTCCCTCAACAGTCTCTTCACGTACTCTTGGTCGTCCCGTGTTCTTTCCTTTACAAGGGCAGCCGCTATGTTCAAACTGATGAACAAATGTTATTATCACTAGGAGGATCACAACCGAACTTAAAGCGGAACGCACGTTGCACAGTAACTACAGATTCGGTCTTTGCAAACTGCAAAACGCAAAAGGCTTTCTGTTTACTAGTCGCCATCTTTGCAACTACCTCTGTCTAGCGAATTGCGGCAGAAACATTGCACGCACATGCGCACTGGTGCCAACAAACAAAACTATTTGAGTTCCTTTTTCATTTGACATGGCATTTATAACTGTAAGTTTAATGTAATAAGTATTATAAAGAGTTAAAACCCCGATATTCACTTATATACACCCTGTATAATTCTCGGGTAATAATGTGTTTTGAATACTTCGATGAGTATGCAGGAATTACCTGGACGAGGCTGTAATTCTGAGAATTCATTTAAGTCAAATTTTAAAACTATATATCATACATTAGTTTATTACTTGCGTTATCAAAAAACGCAATGTTTTGTGTCATGTTACACAGGAAAACATTTCATTTCTTGAAAAATATTTCCCGCAAATGATCTCAATCTCTGCGACTGCAGTGTACCAAGTTGTGACATGTATCGACTTGCATAACCTTTCAACTAGATTGGTATTACTTTTCCTTTGAAGTAAACTTTAAGGTTTAAGAGGTTGTTTGAGACTAGAATATTTGCTCTGCAAATACTATCAAAGAAAGCAGTAGAAGTCAAGTGAGTAGAGATTTACTCTCAGTTCACTTACGACGTACATAGACATGAAAATTCTAGCAGTGAAGACCATGGTACCGAAATGTTAGAACAATTTTGGCTGCTCGTTCGAAACCTTACAGAAAGAATATGCATTGAAATTAATGTTACCTACTACACTGAAATTTTATGGCAATTCTTTGCGGCATGCATTGCAGGTTGGCAGATTGTTTTCAGAAAAATGGAGGTAGTTAAGTCAACTTTTGAGGTTTTCCTGAAATATTCATGGAAGCGAAGGCCCATATACCTTTACGGCAAACAAAACGTTATTATACCTTTGTTTTAGATTTTCACCATGGACTGAACCAAGCATTAAGGTTTATTGAATTGTATTTTAACCTAATATTTTAGACTAAATGTGCCATGGTATTATTTTTGTTAATAAAAATCTCTCAGATAACACTGGTTATTTTCGGAAGAGTGAGAGGGGTACTGGCGCACTTCTCGGACGTGTGCTAAGCACCAATGAGCGCATCCCTTCAGCCAATGGAATGCGCAGGAATAAAAAATAACAGATGTTATACCCAATTTGAGTAATCAGTGGTCAGAGATCAGAGCTTATCTATGTGTATATCTTCACCAGGAACATGATAGCCTATTACTGAAATGCAACGAAATACATAGCTTCAAATTTAAAATTTGGTTCTACCACTAATGAATAAACTCTAGTTACCAAGAGCATGGGCGCAATAGACGAGGTTGTTTGTAAAATAAATACTCTCACGTGAATTATCTTAAGCGTATACTATGCGTGATATAATAATTTTCTTTAATATTTATTTTTGTTGCAGTATCTGTGACAGAAAGAGTACAATAGAATTACATGCAAGTGTTTGTATAACAGCCACCAAGACGTGATGATAGGTTAGGAGTAGTCTAGGACACTTATTTGCGTACCTGCCCTTGATAGGACTTAACCATTTAACACGCAGCATTAGAGGGTTTACAGACTGATTTAGTATGATTGAGGCAGAGGTAGTAAAAGGGTTAAACTGTTGCTGGTTAGGGTTCAACGACAGGCAAGCATTGTTGGTGTTGTGTGGTACCAAAACTTTATTTGCTGCGTTTGCTACTACTCTAATTCTAAACATCCAAACATCTCTTACATGATTGTATAGAACCTCGAGTTTGGCTGCTATGGTAATTGCTCCTGTGTTACTGAATGTGCCCGCATGCCATGCAGGAAAGCCAGTGACGCCTCAAGCGGTGTTGTTGGAACTGCAATCCCTAATGCTTTGTGTTCATTTACTACACTAACAGTTTTACGCATTCTCAACTTTGTTATAGCTATATTATTACGCTTTTCTGAAGAAAGGAAAAATAGACGCGCTTCCAATTTCGCAAGTGTGGGGGAAAATATTTATGATACATTGTTTTTGGTGCACAAAATGGCACTGTAATGATATTAATCCCAATATTTAATGAATTACATAAATATAGTTCACCTTCACTACAAACTTGTAAAACTTTGGTATCACTGAATTATATGGTTAAGAATACTAAACTTGTCGTGGGTAGAATACTAAATTTCTCATGTGAATGTAGCACACCAATTTTATAAACTTTTAACTGCAGAAACAAGCTGTTTGTTACTTTTCAACTCAAGGGAGCTGCAACAATTGCGAGGGCAATAACATTCTTCCAAGACATTTAGTTGCATGAGGGTAACCCATGTACAGGAGAGTGACCTGGCTTAAGGTGAACATTTTTGAACTGCTTCAAAACCTCAACTTAACGTTGCAAGCCACTATAGTACACACTTTCTCTATCTCTAAAGCTATTACTGAGTTACGTAATGATGCGGTGAAAAATGAAATTAAAAACTCTTAACTTATACGTTGAATTTTCTGAGAATAGTATGTAACGCCCTCTACATTTTGAGTGCATTTTGTATAACTGGGGAACACCAAGATAAATCTTTCTGCGTAAACATTGAAATTCCGTTAATGTATACTATTTATGCCAAAGGAAATTTGTCGTGGTGTTTATTCATTTTAGTTTTACAAATACTTCTCCCTTAGTCTGAATGTTCAATCGTTTTCCCTTTTTAAAGAGGAACTTCACTATTCGTCTCCCCAGTAGAATAGAATTTTTGAAGCCATCATACAACAACTCGTTCTTAGATTGACTAATGCATATCCACAAAACCATTTCTGCAAGTATTTATCTCAATGAATATGCCGCAGATAGGAGAATAAGTTCTTTATGATAGTTTATGACGGATGGACAGAGGATGCCCCATGAATCTACTACATTAGATGTTTATTATAAGAACCAAAGTTATTTTATACCACAATAGGAATCTCTCTACGTTTCCCTAATACCACTAAAAATTACTTTTCGATTTCAGTTGTGGAAAATTATCGATGGCAGTGCTTGTACTTTAATCTATTTGGTGATATTTAAAAATAAAATTCCTATTGTAATATATTTCATACTCTGAAGTAACGAAAGGGCTGGTGTGCATCAGCTTTAATAATACTATCGCCTATAAATGTACGGCAAAATAGATACTGTTCGTCAACGCAAAGAAAGTCCCTGACAGGAATCTACTACCGTTAGCAGTTTCAAAAAGTGTGAGGACAGATAATGTGTGTGACAAAGACGCGTGCTACACAAGGAGTAGGACCGTAAAAAATCATACGCCCTATTCACTCAGTACACTAAAACTGAGAATATTCATTCACAAATGTAAAAGGCGTCAGAATGTTTTTGAAGGACTATAATGAACGGACCTGAGTATCATAAACAACTAACAGGCAGGGTATCGGAACCGTATCACACCTTTTCTCCGTCTCATTCTCTTGGGACTTTCTTTGCTTTGGCAAACTATATATAGCTTTAGAATAAAATTATCTAATTAATATCAAAAGCACTTTATTTCTTCTCTACGAAAATATAATGAAGATTGTTATTTCCTTACTACGTAGATATGTAAAAGTTAAAGAACGTACTACTTTCTATCCAAACATTGGACATCGTGAGTTCAGTGGAAGTACATAAAAGTTTTGAGGTTTCTTGAATAGTGGTGGTGGTGGTGGTGGTGGTGGTGGTGGTGGTGGTGGTGGTGGTGGTGGTGGTGGTGGTGGTGGTGGTGGTGGTGGTGGTGGTGGTGGTGGTGGTGGTGGTGGTGGTGGTGGTGGTGGTGGTGGTGGTGGTGGTGGTGGTGGTGGTGGTGGTGGTGGTGGTGGTGGTGGTGGTGGTGGTGGTGGTGGTGGTGGTGGTGGTGGTGGTGGTGGTGGTGGTGGTGGTGGTGGTGGTGGTGGTGGTGGTGGTGGTGGTGGTGGTGGTGGTGGTGGTGGTGGTGGTGGTGGTGGTGGTGGTGGTGGTGGTGGTGGTGGTGGTGGTGGTGGTGGTGGTGGTGGTGGTGGTGGTGGTGGTGGTGGTGGTGGTGGTGGTGGTGGTGGTGGTGGTGGTGGTGGTGGTGGTGGTGGTGGTGGTGGTGGTGGTGGTGGTGGTGGTGGTGGTGGTGGTGGTGGTGGTGGTGGTGGTGGTGGTGGTGGTGGTGGTGGTGGTGGTGGTGGTGGTGGTGGTGGTGGTGGTGGTGGTGGTGGTGGTGGTGGTGGTGGTGGTGGTGGTGGTGGTGGTGGTGGTGGTGGTGGTGGTGGTGGTGGTGGTGGTGGTGGTGGTGGTGGTGGTGGTGGTGGTGGTGGTGGTGGTGGTGGTGGTGGTGGTGGTGGTGGTGGTGGTGGTGGTGGTGGTGGTGGTGGTGGTGGTGGTGGTGGTGGTGGTGGTGGTGGTGGATTAATCATGATATTTTAGTAAAAGGCCTCCCGAGTCCCTGGGAACAGTATAACTCAAGAACTTGAAGTCATATCCGCCTCTGTTGCGTAGATGTTTCAAGAGGTCCCGACTTCCAAACTCTGTTAGGGTGAGTAATCTAAATAATGTTTTTCCAGGGTGCTTCCATATCTTATAATATAAAGACAGGTAACTATAACCTCTATGGACCCATCATTTATTATCATTTCACCCATTTATTCATCGTGCGATATGACTTAACGTTGGAGGACGTAAATTTGGAAAAATAAAAATCACTAATTATTGCTGAAATATTATATATGGTATAGCACTTTCTAAAGATGCGACACGAAGTTTCTTTTAAGGGACTCCCTTACCGCTGATTACCTTTTACATAAAAATTTGCACTTTCTCTAAAATGGCTCTAATGATTTTGATTAAAAAATCACATATTTAACATATTTTCAGGCAAAATGAAACATATATTAAAGTTTCCGGAAATATCTTTAGAAATCCTCTTAATCCTGAATGGCTTTTGCACAAATACAAGAAGTAAGAGAAAAACAAAGTCTTACTGCACACAAAAATGGAAATGTAAGTTAGAATTCAAGTTAGAAATAGGTTTCTCTATGCTATGAACGATTTCCGAGTTATTTCTTTGTAGCTGTTTTAAATTTTTCCAATAATATTTTTCTCAATTAGGAGTACGTTATTTGGTTTGCTTTAGTTTCAAATCCATCATATAGTAAAAGAGCTTTAAAAGAGTTGACTGTCGCTTAAAGCTTACTTATCTCCATATTCTCCTTGCACTTACAGGAAAATGTATCAATAAGAAAATTCTTATCTCATTTATATGAATTTATATGAACTAGATAGAAGAATTAGATTATCTGAGAATACAGAATGTCCAAAAATTTTGTACTACTTCAAAACGGTGTATTTTTACCAATACATAATACAAGTAAATTGCCATACCAACATTTAGAGGGAAGTTTTATGTTTTCCGATGTGTATCTGATTTTCATTTGTCATCAAGTGAGAAACGTGTACATTGTTTTGGAGAAAATTGCTACTTTACGAACTGATCTGGTGTGTTCTAAATTTTGCGGGAATAAACAGTTTTTAGTGGTGCGACGGGCATTAAGACAGCATTTTGGATGTCATGTACCTCCCGCATCGTCAATCTGAAGCTGAAACCAATATTTTCGTGACAGAGGATGCATATGTCATCAAGGGAAAGGAAGCGCGAGAAGGCCAAGTGTAAAGAAAGAAACGACTGACAGAGTCCGTGAAAGCTTGAAACGGAGCCCTAAAAATGAGTACGGAGCAGTCAGCACTTATAAGTACCAGCATCAACAGTGTGAAAGATTACACGGAAACAACTGAGGTTATTTCGGCACAAACTACAGCCTGAAGATCCATGAAAGGGGCTATCGTTTTGTGAGAAGATTATAGCCATGGTCGAAGAGGATGAGGAATTGCCGGAACGAATTATTATGAGCAATGAAACGACAATCCCAGTATCTTCAAGTCAATAAACACAATGCCCGTATATGGGGATCTGAGAACCTCCACGCTGTGATTCCATTTTTTTCTCTATCTGCGAAAACGTGTAGCTGGATATGTTTCAAAATTAGTAAACGTTACAGTTCACGAACGAAGAGGAACAGGGATTCATTTTCCCACAAGACGGGGTCCCTCCACATTGGCATAGGCATGTTCGGGGTTACCTCAATCGACACCTGCTACATAGATAGATTAGTCGTGCAACAGCCGCATACAACAGCTTCTGCACATGGCCACCACGTTCATCTGACACTTATAGTGTGTGAATTTTTCTTGTGGGGTTACATCAAGAATAGTATTTACATCCTTCCACTTCCAGCGACGTTCGCAGAATTGAGAAACTGCATTATCGTAGCCATCAAGATCACACAAGACATGCTTGAGAGCGTGTGGCATGAATGGGATCACACGCTGGACGTCTGTGGTATTACAGTGGTGTGCACATCGAGTGCATCTAAGGTGAAAGCAAAACTTCAAACTTCCCCGTTTAAGTAATGGTATGATGGTTTATTTGTATTAAGTATTAGTGAAAATACAGCCTTATAAAATCGTCCAATAATTTGTAGACACCCTTTATTTTCATGTGAGCATGTGATCATGTGAGCATGTCATCAGAGCTTTTTACAGCTTTAATGTATATAACAGTTTTTACTTTTTCTGTGGTTCACTAGATAGCGTTGGTGAAGCACCGGATATTGCCAGTTCCCGACCTTTCCTTAATGTAATTTCCGCGACATCGCCTCCAAGTACTGCTTTACCTTCACTCCGGAGATTATTTTCAAGTTTATTACTTTCTGTTCGGATACAGCGACGTAGTAGGTGTCAATCCACATGTTCAAACAAAACAACATCGCCTGTCGAACAGGAAGATAAATGAAGCAGGAATTTCGGTTGCTGTGAATATCCGATAAAACAAGTTTAATAACAGAAGTTTCGAAGAAAACATATCCTTCTCCAATAGTTGAGGTAGTCTATCGGCTAACCTGAAAAATTATATTTCAGTTAATCTGTATTTGTCCGAACTTTTTGGGGGTTGTCATGTTTGCTTCACAGAATACAGAGGATTCTGAAGACGAGGTCATCTTTGATGACATTTACAACTCTTGGTCTTTGCTTTAGTGCGGTCAACTGCTTCACTGATGTGCCATGAAATATGTGTGAGTAGGTGTGTGGAGAAACAGCATCAAGAAGCTGTCTTATAAACTTAATGGAGGCTAATAATGATCCATATGAATAGAGTTGCTGACTGTTCGAGAATGTATTAACTATTTCTGAATCTTAGCTTGAGAAACTGTAATTATTGGGGTATAAATCTTAACTTCTGGCGTATCAATAACCTCATGGTTTAAAATCATTGTTTTTCTAATAACAAAGAGAAGTGAGACGCGGAAATGCTTATCGGAGGTTTCTTTAGAACGGCCGATAAATATTTTGTAGCATGAGCGCGGTCGTTGAACGCTGTGGACTTCCGATAGTAATGGATCACAGTAAACGCTTCTATAATGTTATAAAATACGAAAGTAAAGAGACAAATGTCATAAATACATACTCATTTTATCAACTTAAGTGCAGCTGGAGCCTAAATCCTCACCGATGTTTCAACTTAAGTTGCTAAATTTGCTATCTGTGCACCAATGAAAGACAATTTCATTGGTTTGGTGCATTGCCACATTTTAAGTACTTCATATCCTTTCAGAACCAAACCTAAATGCTTTTCACCCCTTTTCCAATTTCTGGACATAACTCATTTCCAGGTGCACTCTGAGCTAATATATTTCTTGTGACTTTAATTTCACTAGAGTCCTGATTATTTTGCTACACAATTGCCTTTCTCTATATACGGAACTGGTATTCATACCTCAGTTGTCTGACAATTGAGTAAGTTTCTAAGTATGCAAGAATGAGGCACGAAAGGATCATCTTGGGCAAGGACAAAAGTTGAAATTAAGTAGCCTTTGAGGGAGGAAGCATTGAAGAGGCTGGCCCCGTAGCTCAGTCGGTAGAGCACATGTCTGCTGTGCTAGGGGTCACGGGTTCGATTGCCAGCGGTGGGGGCTAGGGAATCTTCTCCAACCAAGATGATTCCTCATTTCCCCCAGAGTCTGGAAGTATGAATGAGAGTGTGGACGTGTGCGTGATCTAATGACGTAACCAAACGATTACGAGTTAACAACATCGATATGTTCTAAAGTAGAACGGCCGCTGATATGACCACTGCAGATAAAGACGGGGTATAAATGGGCACTAAATGTATTAGATTGTATTATTAAACCTGTAAAGTAATAATGCCTCAAAAGGAAGAAAAAATGCAATACTGGAGAAATGTAAAGATGTTCCAAAAAACCTAAATGTTAGGAAGAAGTGGAACTCAATATCAGATGTAAATATACGGATAAGACAGTTAACTTTGCAGGGAAAATGGATTAAAACTGTTAAAAGAATTGTAAAGCAAAATGGAGAAGATATAGAAAAATGATAGGGAGCTGTAAAAAGAAACAGTGGATACATTGCGTTCCACTAGTATACGTATACAAGGCGTCTTCGGAAAGTAAGCACTGTTTAAAAAATATAGCAAAACATTTGTTCAAGCCAATTTTATTTGTACATGAAAGAACATACCTTAAACTATTTTTATAGGTAATTTCTGCTGATGTTCAAATATTTTCCGTAGCGGGTGACCATATCTTCTGCATGGAAAATATATGCCAGTAATGATAGCCACGACTCCACAGCAACTTTTACTTCATCGTCAGATCCAAAGCGCTTGCCGCGTAGCTCGTCCTTCTTGAAGAACCGGCAGTCATACGCAGCAAGTCCGGGATGTTGGTCGGTGAATGTTGGTCCGGCTGGTTGGTCGAACTGCTCCCAACGAAACTGTAGAAGTATTATTCATTTCTTCACACTAGCCGTATACAGGCTAAGGTATTGGATTGATAGAGTTGACATGAAAAATTCAATGCAACAGTTGGGATTTGAACCACAGATCTACTGGTTTCCGTCCAGTCGCTCTTACCCATTGAGCTACCATTGCCAATTTGCCGTCTTGATAATAAATTCTCCAATTGACTCCAATACCTTAGCCTGTATACGGCTAGTGTGAAGAAATGAATAATTTCCATCAATTAACTTAAATAATAAGAGTTAAATGATGGTCATGGTAGCTCAATGGGTAAGAGCGACTGGATGGAAACCAGTAGATCCGTGGTTCAAATCTCGGCCGTGGTATTGAATTTTTCGTGTCGACTCTATCACTGCAGAATCACTGTTTGAGTGTCACTAGCAATATGTGACCAAGCATTGTCATGGAGCAACACAATTCCTTTACTGAGCATTCCTTCCCGTTTGTTTTGAATAACACGCCATAGTACAATCAAAGTCTCACAATATCGTGCCGCATTAATGTTTTAACCTCTGGGAAGAAACCCAGTAAACAAAATCCCTTTCCTAACCTAGAATTTAGAGCACATGAATTTTTGTGCTGACTGTCGATTTTTCGGAGATTGTCTCCACTCCCTTGATTGTTGCTTGAATTCTGATGCGGTATGGGTATTCTGCTGTCAAGGAAAGATGATGAAAAATCCAAAAGAAAAGATGTTTAACAATTACAGCACTTCCAGACGAATTTCAGTAAATTTCACTAACTGCTTTCTGAAAAATTGTTACAGACTGCTTAGATTTTAACGAGGATGTTCACGTTCGAATACCATTTGATTTAAAAAGTCGTCTCCCTCTTTACTGTATCGTGTGAGAAATGTGAAAGCACTGCCAAGTCTCTTGGTTTTCAAACGTGAACATCCTCGTTAAAACCTAAGCAGTCTGTAACAATTTCTCAGAAAGAAGTTAATGAAATTTATTGAAATTCGTCTGAAAGTGTTGTAACTGTTGAACATCTGCTCTTCTGGATTTTTCATCAACTTTCCTTCACAGCAGAAGACCGATAAATCCGAGCCTCATCGTTTTTAAATTGTGCGACCTTCATTATATTTTAACCCAATTTCTACACAGACCATCACTCATCACTGCCCCTTACCAGTACATAATTTAAATAATGTTAAATATAAACGAAATAAACGCACACAGAAACAACATACTGCAAGAGAGATTAATGTGCATAATTATGTTCTATAAAGCTTAAATAAGTTAAGGAATAATTTATTCATAATTGTTATTTGTAGATTATCACATTATTTAACAAAATAAATTATTTATTTCAATTGGCGTATGATTTCTTTATAAAATGATAATCGTACACGCCAATTTTCTGGTATCAACATGGATGCTCGGATTTTCATCCTTTTAATAAGTAAAAGACAATAAAAACAGAAGCGCGACAAGCATATCGTGGAATAGCTACAGGTATATTAGGCATTGTTTAAAAGTGAGCAAGCACAAGAGAACCAGACAAAGAGTAAAGCAGGTCGGTCATGTCGGTGCCAGAGAGCAAACAAACCGCATCATAAATCATCAAGATTTTCAGTCCCTCCCAGTCCAAATATGTCGTCATCAATGTCACAGACAACATGATGTCGCATGTAACAATCGTGTCAATGAGGTGAGTAACACAGTTTACAACCTGAACTACAAGTACCATGACCTAGCATAATAATCAGATGACCCTTAGCGTTAAAGTGACAATACATTTATACACAGTGAGCCTTTTTAAACTACAGTAACAGATAATTACATTTACCTTCTACGTTTTTTTTAAATTATTTCCTAATTATATTAAGAATTTTTGTAATGAATACTTTCCTTTATCTTTTTGTTTGTAATTTAAAACATCTCAACTATTACAAATAAAAGGATAAAACTCTCCATGTTCACGTAAAAGGATATCAAACTTCCACGAAACGTTTGACTTCCCTAACCTCTTAATCCTGACATTTTTCCATGTTCTGTAAATGCTGCATGGCCTGTGGCAGTGGAAGAATTCCCGGACGGAATGATCATGTAATCTTTAGATATTAACAGTAGTTTCAATTTTAACCCTTTGTATTTTCTTTTACATCCCATAGTTAATAACATAAAAGCTACAAATTGTTCATTCTGCGCCCCAAGCCACTTAGTGAATCTCTTTGAAAATTACACATAGTCTGCAAAACATCAATATATAAACAATATACGTAAAAAGGAAATAAAATCTAAACTTTATGAGGATTATTAGAAGTTTTTGAAATCCAGAAACTTCAGTGCATACATCTACATACATTAAAACCTGCCTAAAACGGACCTTTTACATACCGGAAACCTGGAAAAATGGAAAATATGTTTCGGAACGGAACTATCTGCGATGTAAAATTATACTCTAAGGCGAAAAACTGTCGCGGAAACCGAAATATTTTTTGGAAATCGTTTGCGTAAATGACCTGAGTAAAACGGATTACTTTATGTGTAATGGCTTTCAACGCACGTATTTTAAGAAGAGTAATAATTCTTGATAGCGACTGTACTTACACCGAAGTTCCATGAACTATAATGTCTAAACTGTAATCCTTCGAGGAAAAGGGGAAACAAACCATTATCTCTCTCAGCTGTCTTCCAGTACACATGGTAAGGGTACAACAATTTTGTAGTGTATTCATTCTCAGTTTCGTTCTTACAAGTGATCAAGTACGAGTTGAAGAAAACTGCGCACTTTCTGGTGATTTTTAAAAACATAGTTTGTGTGTGCACAAATTTTGTAAAATGAATTCTAAACATAATACATCACTAGAGGAAAAAATTTAGATTACTGAAAACACTAAAAAAAACTTGCAGCTAAACAATTAACTATGTTGTTTAAAGTGGGAAACACTCGGACTTTGACATTTTTTAAAATAAAGTAACAAAGACTGGTAGTTACAGGGAACAGGGTGGACATGTGAAACGCATCACAAAAGTTGCAGAGTATGCCGAGCTAAATCATGTTGTATCCAAGCACTTTGTTAGTGCCTGCGCTAAAGGAATCCCCATTTCTGGACAATTGCTTCACACTCAAGCTTTAGAGACTGTAAGAAAATTAGGCACAGACATTTTAGAGCTTCCAATGGATGACTTGACAGTTTAAAACATCACCATAAAATTCTTTGGCTGCTGTGTATATTAAGGCAAATTATGTTAATGTGCAGACAGTTGCAGACTGGAAAATGAAAATTGAAAACAGTGTAATAGCAAAATTATGGGTGGAGCAAAAGATACTCCCGGGGTATGCGTGGACATGTATTGGAGTAAGGATGATTCTAATGACACTGTAATGCAAGTTTCGAACAGGTTTAATGACGGCTTTTTGATCATCACATCAAACGCGAATTTGCCGGCCAAGGGTTAGCAATAGATCACTGTTTAGAGCTACCGTGTGTAGAATGCTTATTACTCGATAACACTTGATTCGTTATTTACGTAGGCACCGACAGATATCTTTTCTCTACGGTTCTGGTCTGCCTTCGCCCAAGACAGAAGCAGATGACCGTCTGCCAGCCACGGCTGGCTGCCAGCCACGGCCTGTCTTTCCCACACAGCTGTGTGTTTGTGTGTGTGTGTGTGTGTGTGTGTGTGTGTGTGTGTGTGTGTGTGTGTGTGTGTGTGTGTGTGTGTGTGTGTGACTTTCACCTCTCGAAGCCCTGTCTTTTCACACCAAAATTCCCTTTGTGACTATTTTGTACATTGTGATTGTTAGTTTATTGCTGAGGTTCCACTCCCGTTAGTCCTGGACCCTTAGGACCAAGGACCCGGGCCTCCTTCAACCCGGGAGCGATGGATACTCCGGGAGTTTTTCCATGGGGGCAATAACTTGAGCCTAAAAAGCCCCCCATCGACTACTACGTCAAGACGGGTGGAAGTGGATACGCCACTTACGCGCGTCAACCCCACGGGGAAGACTACCGAAAAACCTCGGTGGGGCACCTGGTGATCTAGCACACCTTCTACTAGCTCTGCAGGCTAGTATCCGGGACTTATAGGGCAACCCTCTACCCCCTCCGGGCGGCCGTAGCTTGGCCGGGGGTACACACCGTGGGTGTCGGGAACACACTGCCCCTTCGAGTCCAACCCAATCCGAAAAACTCACCGACGGGAGGGGCTCGGCAGTTCGGCCCGAGGTTCCTCTAGTAACATCGGAGGTATCACGAGTGCTAAGAGTCCGTGGTACCTCTGACGTTACTAGAGTCTCGGTGATGCCATTATTAAGGGCCCGAAAAATGTCTTTCAAACGGAGTGTTACCCATTTAGAATTCTTGCTAAGAAACCCCTCTTTCTCCCGTGTCTTTTGTTAAACGACTCAACCACCTGCCAGCACGTGTTGTAACAAAGATACACTATCCCTTTGAAATTCATTGCTATTCTTCACTCATTGCATCCCTAATTTTGCTATCAACAGGCAGACTACAATTATTGTATGTAAGTTCAAAATATAGTGCATAATACATATCAGCCTATTATTACTTAAACTTCATTCTATATTACTCCTTCACTACAAACCTGTGCGCCTATTTCGAAATGTCTTTGTATTCAAACATAGCCCTCTGTAAGACGGAAACCTGTGTAAACGGAAAAGAAATGCCGGAACGATCACCTTCCGTTTTAGGAAAGTTTTACTATATTTAGGATAGGATAGGATATGATAGACCCTTACGGAGGGGATTCGGCTCTGCCACCAGTCTTGGTCTATTGTACCTATGTCCCAAGTTTGGCATCCCGGAAGGAAGGATAAAGCGAGAGGAGACAGAGGGCGGCCGACACAATGAGTCCCGACAGTGCAGAGGACAGGCCGCATGCGCTAACATTCAAGTGCGGTTAACGGTGAAACGGAAGGAATACGAAAATATTACTGTACTTATACTTCTCAGTTTATCGCTATTAGTGATCTTCCTATTGTCTGTGTTTTCTGAAATTTCCATGAACCGTCATCATCAAGCACGATCCTCATATGCTTCCTACTTAACTGCATCACTTCTAAAACCTGCTGTTACTTCCTTAGCTTTCCATGTCTTTGTTGCTATATTTTAATAACTACTATGTTTAAATACAGTTTTATTATTAGTTTGACAGTACTCAAGAGCGGGGTATGTTGTCCCATTTTGGCTAACTTATCCGCATTTTCTTTCCCGCAAAGTAGCCAAACACCCATACTAGCAAATGTTTGCATTGTCCTTCCTTTCCAATAGGTTTGTATTCTCTTTAATGATCTTTTATCTCCCGAGTGTGCTGATAGTGTCCGCAGGTTTGTGTGAGTATATCCAGGCACAATGCCTGCAGCACCTGTCCTTACCTTCCTCCACATAAGATCTGAAGGAATAATCGTTTTGTTTAAAACTCCTAAAACATTCTTCAGCTTTACTGCATGTGACAGCTCCTCCATCGTTTTATTTTTGATCCGTCAGAAACACATTATTCCCTAATGTGTTTTCAGATCAGCTTTCAAATACAGGGTGAATCACCTAAAACTTACACCGCCAATATTTCCGAAATGGAATGCGCTATCTATGTGCGGTTTTCACATCATTGTTTAATGGCTAGGCGTTCTTAGTTTTAGCCTATAAATATATGACTCCGCAAGTTTTAGGTGATTCGCCCTGTATAATATAACAAATGAACGCATTAGTTGCCGCTAGCTGCACTTTATTCATTGCTTAAACACTCAACACAGTACAAACTTCACACGTGACACTGTCGTATGCACTCAGCACTCAGAATAACTGATCGGTTAAGCCGAATCACTACTCAAAACTACACTTCAATCGGCACTATCTATCAACTCCACTGTCAAATGTCTACTGAGCTGGTCAGCGCCATATGTAGCCTGAAATACAGGGTCATCGAAAAGGGTGACAGCAATTTCAAAAGGAAAAGAAATCATAGCTCAGGAAGTATTTGAGATATTAAAACGAGTATTCTTGTGCAATTCAACTCAAAAAAAAATTGTCTTACCTTAGAATGTTTCTATGTGCGCTCCTTTGCTCCTTTGTTTCTACGAAAATCAAGTCTATTTCGGCCCACCAGTGCACGACACGTTTATGATTGGAGAGAGGTGTCATGCTCAAGAATTTTAGAGGGAGTTTCAGATCCGTAAATTCTACAGTTATGCCGGTTGACGCAACCATTGACATGGAATGTACTTTCGTCTGTAAAGATTACACATTCTAAAAATTTTCCGTTATCGTCAACTTTTGATACATATCATTTGCGAACTGAACACGGTTTGGTGTATCCGTAGGCTTTATCTTATGTCTGACCTGAATTTTGTAAGTGCGGAGACGTAAGTAGTTGCATAACACGTTTTGAATTGTTGACTTAGGTGTTCCAAGTTGCACACTTCGTTTTGCCATTGAGCTTTTTGGACTTCGAACACCTCTGCTCTACTACTTTCTCATTCGTTCTAGGGCGTCCAGTGGACTTCTGCACGTCATCGCTGCCAATTTCCTGAAACTGTTCATACCACTGTCTAATGCTATTAGCATGAGAGGGGGATCGTCACAATAAACATGTAGGAAAGTGCGCTATAACATATTTAAATTCCGCTAACGTCAACACGCACTGTGATTTCTACTGAATAATCGTCATTGCAATTGCACTCTCTACTAAAACAGTGTGACGTGACCGCACTTGTTCTACGTGTCGACTGAAGGTCATGGGAGGAGTGCTGTCACATCCCAAAAAAAAGGCGATGAAATCCGGATTAGTTTTCAGTCATATTATTAGTTGATCTCAACGCAGGATATGATTTTGTGGAATTACTGCAAACCTTTCCAGGAACCTTGTACAAATAAAATGTTCTAAAAACGAAGCTACTCAAAAATTGCCAAAATGAATCCTCTGGAGTGGGGAAGCTGCACTAAAAAGCTGTTCTTCTTTATGGATGCTGTTCTGAGGTAGACCATTCATTGGATGAACCTAGGTCCAGTTTGTCAGGCAACTGTGCCGTTATCCCGGTGCCGCGATGACAATAATACGAGGGCTGTTCAATAAAGAATGATCACTTGTTTTTTTAAACGTACCTTTAATCAGCCTCATAATTTTGATGGTACTGCTCAAGATAGTCTTTCCTGAATGCGATGCACTTGTACCAGTGTTACTGCCAGTCTTCAAACATATTCTGGAAACCATTTATTGAGAGATCCTTCAAAATCACCTCCGTAAACTTCACCACTGCTTCTGATGATGGATAATGCCTCCCACGAAGGCGTTTCTTCAAGTTAGGGAATAGAAATAGGTCACATGGGGCTAAATCCGGACTATAGGGAGGGTGATAGATGTACTTCACGTTGATTTTTGCAAGATATTCAGCAAAAACATTGGTAACATGCGGCCGCGCATTACCGTGGTTCAGCATCCAGCCTGCTTCACGGAAATGTGCTTTTTTGCGCCTGATATGGACTTGCAATTTCTTCAAGACATCGCTGTAGTACTGTCCAGTTACTGATGTGTGTGCAGGTACAACATGCTGATAAACCATTTCATGAATATCAAAGAATGAGATGCCATAACTTTCCCAGAAGAAGCAACCACTTTTGCTTTTGGGGGGGGGGGGTTTAGTGACGAAGCAGGTTTCCACACTGAGCTTTGCTGTTTGCTCTCAGGATCAAAATGATGTAGCCAAGTTTCATCAGCAGTGGTTACGTTTGAAAGAAACTCCGGATCTTCCTTTAACATCAACTTTAACTGCATGCAGACCTGCATGCGAATGTCCTTTTGTTCGGGAATCAACAGTCTTGGAACCCATCGCGCACAAACACGTCTCATGTGTAATGTTTCTCTCACCAACGTGTGGGGGGCACCCAATGAAATGTTCAGTGTTTCAGAAAGCGATTTTAAAGTAATTCGTCGATCCTCTCTCACAACGGCAGTAGCAGTGTTGATGTTTTCTGCCGTAAGAACAGTAAATGTAGTACCGGGTCCACCTTCCTATGAAATTGATCGTCTCCCCTCTTTAAACATTTTAAACCACCTTCGAGCTGTGCTGTGGGGAAGATCAGACTCTCCATAGGCCTCCTGTAACATTGTATATGCCTCAACTGAAGATTTGTTGAGAGGAAAGCAGAATTTCGAAGCCGCATATTGTTCTTCGCGTGTTACCTCCGTATCGCGGTAGGCGATACTGAACATGTCTGAACTTGCCTGATTCTCACAGGCACGAACCAGGAGTACCAACAATGAAACTACTACGGCGTGTTTGTTTCACATTAAGCTAACAGAATGTAATAAGATTGAATTTTAGTGCGAAAAATTATGACCGTAAAAAAATTGATGAGCATTCCTTATTGAACAGCCCTCGTAGTTCAGCACCTTTTAAAACGGATATCGAGGACGAGTAACTGTACCAAAACAGAACATGGTGCCCTTAGTTTCGGGTACTAAAGGACATTACTCTAATACTCTTGAGGACATTGCCCTCAGTTGAATAGATATAAGCTGATTATTTTGAAACATCCTAACAAAAACGTTCTATGTAAATACTAATTATATTCATTCAGACTATATGACGAGTCATTGCTGTTCAGGAATATCACTACTGAGAAAAGCAATTTATTTAAGAGAGCAGATTAAGTCATTATAGAAAACTACAATATAAATGCGATATTGAAAACACTTACGAGAAGGGTAGCAAGAGAAAGTATAAAGAGGATTAATTTAAATTTGAAAAATAAAATAAGAAAGGAGATGAAAGATACAAGACTAACATATTTTCCAATTAATAAGCGTAGCGCTGCTTTTATTCCGCAATCCCGAGAATATCACACAAAATGTTTTTGTCTTTCTTTTACTCGCAGTTTCTTAACAATTGCTCTCTGCCGAGAAATTCCAATAAGTATTCAATACCTCGCATTTTTTAAATTGCTTAACTCTCAGAAACGTTCGTTGATAATAACAGCGCCTTTATTACGATTTGTAATGAAATTATGTTATAAATATTCCAGCTCTTTCAGCTGTGAGTTATTTCACTGCTTCATAAAATGGTTGTGCTCCGTGCTTCTTTTTCTCTAACCACTATAATCTTTTTCTTTTCTTGACTATGTATTTTACAGAGAGAGAGAAAGAAGCTATTACACTATGCTCAAAAATTATACATTGGGATTTTACCTATAATACATATTTTGAGGTCCCCTTAGTAAGAAAACCTCACATTAGAAACAGTACCGCGAGCAAGAGTTTGTTAGAGAGTCAGTCACTGAGTCAGTGAGTCAAAACCAAATGCCATTTAAAGTTAGTATTTTCCAAAGAAGGTAAGCTAAGATTTCGAAGGAATCCATTCAGTCCCAAGCTAACTTTTACAGAAGATTTTTGAAACATTTTATTTTGTAAAAAATGGCTTTAACGATTTTTATAAAATATATAAAAAGTATTTTTCTTGACAAATAAGATGTATATCATGAATTTTCTGAGAATATTTCTTCAAGTCCTCTTTGATAGGAAAATTTTTGCATATTTTATATACGAATACGTACAACAGAAAAACTGGGACCATTTAAAATAAACATTTTTTACATCCTCCAACGTTAAGTCATGTCGAACGGTGAATGAAATGGGTGAAATGATGCTCAAATGTGCCCAGGGTCCATGGAGCTTAGTGCTACCCGACATTCGTCTTAAGAATAAGGGAAACCCACGGAGAAACCTTATTCAGGTAACTCACCCTGACTGAGATTCGAACTCGGTACCTCTTGAACGTGAGGCAGACACGCTACCATCTACGCTACCGGGCGGGCAAACATTTTTATTTCAAATAAAATTTCAGTGGTATATACTACACCGTCTTTTCCTTAACTTCTGTCTATATTCACTTGTTTCTTGGGGTCGCATAGAATTTTAAGGACAGCACATACAGGCAGAGCCAATTCGTTTCCTAGGTGTGTGTGTGTGTGTGTGTGTGTGTGTGTGTGTGTGTGTGTGTGTGTAGTGTAGTGTTTAACGCCCGCTTTTACTACATACGGCACCGCAGGCGGTGACACTGATGATACATGAGATGAAGATGGAGCACCGGTGGAATGAGATAGTGGGGGAAACCGGAGGTCCCGGAGAAAACCCGCCCCAACGCCGTGTTGTCCACCACAAATCTCACTTTGCGGTCGCCTGGGATAGAACCCGGGCCGCCTTGGTGAGAGCCAAGCGGTCTAACCACTGAGCCACGGTGCGGTCAATTCGTTTCCTATACTTCTATGTATAACGAAATGAGTAATATGGTTCTTTCTGCAAACATTATCTCGAGAATAATTTCTAGAACGTGTATAAAAATATACGACAATGAATAGAGAAAATCATATGAATGAGCACTTTATTTATCTTCTATAAAAGATTATTTCTCTAATCTACACACAGGTCTGTATATAATGTTTTGGTTAGCATTTCTTTATACGTGCAACAAGGAACAAAAAATGGAACTAACTGTCCATCTCAACATATGACATCATAACATAACGCAGGATGGTGATTAGGAACTTAAAATGCAGAAGTATTACAAAATTGAAGGTAATAACTAGTGTTCATAAATATATGCAAGTGCATGTGTTCATTGGCAGGTGATGCAATGAAACTTATTAGTTATCCATTTCATGCCGAATGGCTGTTTCTGCGTATATGTGTATATTGTAGCTGTTAGTACACATTTCTTAGTTTTTTATAAAATCTTTCCATAGATTTAGTTAATTGATGGAAATTAATTATTTCTCCACACTAGCCGTATATAGGCTAAGATATTTGATGGCTAGAGTTAACATGAAAAATTCAATGCCATGGCCGGGATTTGAACCACGGATCTCCTGGGAAATATACGAGTCAACTGGAGAATTTAATGTCAGGAAGGCACGTTGGCCATGGTAGCTCAAAGGTTAAGAGCGACTGGACGGAAACCAGGAGATCCGTGGTTCAAATCCCGGCCATGGCATTGAATTTTTCATGTTGACTCTAGCCATCTTTCCATAGATGTTGTCTGAGGTTACCTGGACAATAGAAGTTTTTAAAAAGAGTCTCTTTCCTTAACACTCTACAGTGTACTTGGAAACCTTGGGCTTGCCATTGCAAAGAACTTTCAACTTGTTTCCAAACTGTTTCTGTAATTGCGGAGAGAGAGAGAGAGAGAGAGAGAGAGAGAGAGAGAGAGAGAGAGAGAGAGAGAGAGAGAGAGAGAGAGAGAGAGTTAGAGGGCAACGTTCTCTTTGCTTCTTTACATTCTTGGAAAATGCTAGTTTCTGTTCCATGTCGCTAATGCATTGTCCATCGAACCATTAGGCTAAGAGCTTTTTATTTAAACGTACCCCTGTAGGTTCAAAGAGATAACTAGAGGTTAAAAATTTCCTTCTCTTTCTTTTCGTTCAATTGAACAAGTTCAAGACACCAGAAAGCATATGTTTTAATTTAGCAACACACCCAAGCGTTTATTCTACTTAATGTCTGCAGAACTCTCAAGGTCAGTTTTGTGGTGCAGTATGAGTGCGCGTCTTTGTTTTGTGGTTCATGTAACATTTAGAAAGTGCCGAAGAAAAAGTGTTAAAAATGTTAAATGTTAAAATGCTGACACAACAATGGATACGGGATTATCCATGTTTAAACTAACAGGATTATGTGTTCTGTCAGACTTGCAAAAGGGTGTGAATAAAAAATTGTATACTTAATATGTTTAATATTTATGTCACGTAAATTATGTCATCTGGAACCGATCCGTATCCTGTTGTTTTATCTTTCTTAGGTTAACTGCGGTAATTTCCAATAATGTAGCACATTAGCACCATTTGATAGTACAATTTGGGTGTTTATTTTGGTTGCTTGTGCATATTTTCAGATTTTAGTGCATATAATCCTCAACACTAATAATAACAACAACGAATGCCTCGGAAATTCTAATGCTACAAAAATTATGGAACTTAAATTTTGCCTTATCATGACCTCTAAGTTCCTGCCTCGGTGGCGTAGATGGTAGCGCGTCTACCTCACGTTCAAGAGGTCCCGAGTTCGACTCTCGATTAGAGTGAGTTACCTGGATAAAGTTTTTTCAGGGTTTTCCATTATCCTTCAGGACGAATATCGGACAACTATAACCTCCATGGACCCTGGACTCATTTGAGCATCATTTCATCCAATTCATTCACCGTCCGATATGACAACGTTGGAGGACGTAAATTACAACAAAATATATCTGATTTTTGCATGTTGCAGACGTTTATGTTTCTTTTATTGTTTAATTTATTTTAATATTGTGCTCTATCATTTAAAATCATGACGACTTTACATGATATTCAATAGAGTCAAATTGTATTTTACCTATGTAAAAAAATCTCAAGTAGCATGTTTTAATCCAAATCGTAAGAAGCATTTTTAAGTAACATTTTAAAAACATTTTGCATGAAAAGATTAGTTTATGACGGTGAATTTCTTGTAATTCCTTGATTCGCATCTTTGAAAAGAAAAAAAGTTAACTGAAAGAGTAGGTTAGGCATTTATCTGACTAGCTTTTGGATAATGGTTCAGATACACTGGCATTTTTCTAACATTTTTCCTTTTATCCTTTGTCCCCCCCCCCCCGCCCTTTGGACTTGGTGTACTAAAATATTTTACACAAGAGAACACCAGTTGCTGCTAAATTAAGTTATGTATATCTTAGGCGCTTACGTAGTCCAATATACTCAGTATAAAACACAACTGTCAGGCCCGAATATAAAACGAACGTTACGAAAATTCAACCTACCCGAAATGGCCAAAACGAATCCTCTAGAGCGGGGAAGCGGCACACGATGACTCTTGCTCTGCCCGGGCTAGTGTTCTGTTGAAGATCGGCCATTAGCCACCCTAGGCACAGGTAGCCGAGCGGATATTGCCTACCTACTCTAGATAGTGTGGCACTGCCGTGACAACACTTACTTATTTCTATCGATATCTCAGTTTTGGTGGAATGAAATACTTCCCTAGGCATTAGGTTTGTAACAGGGAAAATAAAAGCATCACGTCATATTATACTTTATAAGTAGCTCGCTCCTCAAATAATTGTACTGGCAGACCAGAGGAAATTAAAGTGATCGAAACATTTGTACAATATGTCATTAGTTCCTTTCTACGTGGAAATAAAAAGTGATGTGTAGCGCTCACATGACTTTCTCTACTCTTGTACAAATATTTTCTACAACCGCCTATTCCTCTATCTATGTTGGTTGTCGAGACAAACATTTGCGTAAATTATCTTTTTGTAGGTGTGAGGGAATATGGGAAAGTATTATTTACCTTTAATTGATAGTGAAATATTTAAAGATCTAGTACCTAAAATGTGATAACAATGAAACTCCGTTCTCTTCCTGGCGAAGAGAAAACATTTTATAAGGACTTTCCATTTGAGAGAAGTAAGTATAGAAACATTGACAAAATAAACCTATCTCCTTTATGGTTACCCAATAAAAATTTTTCATTTAAATTATGTGTTTTAACAAGCTCTACACTTTTATAGTAAGATTTTGTCTATACATACCTACCTCTCCTGCAAAAGTCATCCGGAGTTAAGAGGACGTATTAGAATATTTCCTGAAAACTCAATATACCTATATCTAAATTTAATTTATCATAAAAATATCTTAAACGTATACTACTTTAATAATATTCGTTTGAGCCTATTTTGATAAAATCAATTTTTTCTGAATATGTTGTATGTAAAGTGTGGTCTGGGTGGAAAAATTGTCTTAAAGACCTTCGTGTCATAACTTTGGAAGAAACACCCAGACTTTGTGAGTTGCAATCAATTGACAAGCAATATCTTAGGTTGGCAAGGATTACAT
Organism: Mantis religiosa; assembly: GCA_030765055.1. Lineage (NCBI taxonomy): Eukaryota > Metazoa > Arthropoda > Insecta > Mantodea > Mantidae > Mantis > Mantis religiosa. Next base: position 100,408,939 of record CM060952.1, read on the forward strand.
GTTAAGCTTCTTTTTAAAAAAATCTTAATATGGCTGAATATGCCAAGTACTTTTCTGAGTAAGAAAATATTGAACTATTTTAAAACAAAACCAAAATTCAATTGTCAGTCCAAGTTCTTAATAATTCAGAGATATCCTTAACATATAATAAGTAACACTTTATTTTTTGTGAATCCTTGTGGGATTATGCACTGGGTACTCGTATTATCACCGTGTCGGCCGCTTGCAGCTGTTGCAGTTATGAGTCTGCGCATGTGTTTTCAGAAATGTCGTCTGTATGTCAGTGATCTTCCTTATGCAATAAAAGTGCTCGCTATCAACACTGCTCGTGTCATGTACGGTACAAGACACACAAAGTTTCTGTTCAAGCAAATAAAAGAACCAGCGACTATATAGCGTCTATTAATTTTATTCAGTTGAATAACTGCAACTTTGTGACAAAGTTCACTACAACTGTAAACAAGTAAACAAAAGTGTTTGGAAGATATTTCTTCAAGTTGTTCATATGAAAGTTTTTGCATCGTAACTTTTCTTGAAGTTTTAAGAGTTTAGAAAGTCTGTGGAAAACCTGAGATGGTCAATTTGAGGGATGGAAGAAAATTGGACAAGAATAATAAATATTATAATGTAGCTTACTGTAAGATTGGACGATATATCAAGGAGTGCAACATTACAATTGATTAAAATGATAGAAAAATAATTGAAACAGTTTGATTCCAAAACATTTTAAGAGAGACGATAAGAAAAGGTCTGAAACCCAAGTAGATGAGATTTTTGAGGTTTTTAGTGGGAGTAGTTCTTTAAAGATCGCATTCCCAAACAGTTCATAAAACAACTGTTAGATGTTTCAAATATAGAAACGAGAAAATAAAACATGTAAACAAAAATTTACAACCGGATAACTTTTAGAATAGATAATAATTCCCAAATTGCCGAGTTTGATGGTTGAGGCAATGGAGTCTATAGTTTGCATTCTGGAGGCCGCGGGTTTGATTCTTGAACCGCAGGCTTTTAAGGAGTTTCGGAGGATTGCTTGGAAGGACAATTATATACCCGGAATTTTCTGTCCCTTCCATTTCACTTCACCTCCAACCTTGGTTGAATTTCTAAGAGTTGTAAGTGTTGGCGGGAATTTTGGCATCATAGCTGAAATGCTTGCCCTCCAGATTGGAGGTGTCCGAGTCCCTCCTAGAACGGGGGTGTCCGCCACCAGTAAGCCTTAATCTGCAGTTGTTAGGAACCATGTCCTCTGCGCCAGCTACCCTTTGGTTCAAACACCCTTATGTTCCTTGCATCAACCTCATCCCTCCATTTCGGATCACCTCATCAGATGCATAGCCACAATAGATCTCAACAACTGAGATGCTGACTGCCCTCCAATCATGTCATAGAGTCAATACCAAGTTTGGTATGGACGAATAGGTAGGACAGAGATAGTGATGTCATTGAGACTCGGTAACCGCCTCCGTAGCGTAGATGGTAGCATGTCTGCCTCACGTTCAAGAGGTCCCGAGTTCGAATCTTGGTCAGGGTGAGTTACCTGGATAAGGTTTTTTCCGGGGTTTTCCCTTATCCTGAAAGACGAATGCCGGGTAACTCTAAGCTCTATGGATCCCGGACGCATTGAGCATCATTTCACCCATTTCATTCATCGTCCGATATGACTAAATGTTGGAGGACGTAAAGTACAACAACAACAAATTGAGACTCGGAACAGTATAATGTTGGCCAAGTCCTTGTAAGTTTGAAGAAGAACAAGAACTTACTAAGTCCGATTCTCTAGGAGTGTGGGGCCCAAATGACCTTGTTGTCGACGGGCCCTTAAACACCACACACTCACTCTAGGAGTGTGTTTCAATTTCTACAAAGTCTCGCCATTTCACGCTGACGTCAAACAACCCTTAGCGGAGGGTGTTTGTAGCATGTGGTGAGTATTTGTAGCTTAGATAGTTTTTCGAAAGTTTTTGAAGTGTTTTTAAAAAATTTTGTGCCTATTTTATTCCAGAGGATTTTATTTTTCCCTGGGTTTCCCTCACTTGCCAATATACATAATTGTATATTTAACACAACCCAGTCTAAAACAATAATAACATTGAAAATAGATTGTACTAGTGAAGGTTGTAATCAAGCCACAGATAATGAAATCCTTCCTAATGTCATCCTAATTTTATCCCTTCGGCATGTGTAGGAGCAGAAGTACAGTTGCCTAAAATAAGACATCTTTGGATGGGGAGCTCGAATTGTGCGCGGGAACAGCCTAGGTAGAAAAAGTAAACATTTAAATGAGTATATGGATTTCTGAACGCGCACTTGAATTACATTTCGGGCAGTCCCTTTAATAGTTGGGACTGAACAGTCGAATAAGTGACCAGGCATTTGCTGTCTTTAGGAAGGTGCTAATCTCAGCTTATCTTTAACAAGGTTAATGAAGAATTTGAATTTTAAGATTTAGTCCAAATAGGGTATATGGACTTCGAAAAAAGCTTTTCATATGGCTATTCATAAAACCCTGCCAAGTGCAAACATAGGGGTATGCAAACTTCACCTCAGACAAGGTTGAAGGAGGAAGTTTCAAAATGTTGGTCTTAGTACTGGTTATAAAGAAAAGGATTCCAAGATTGGTAGTTTCTTGAAGCCATTTCTCGGTATTTTGTACTTAGGTCCCAACCAAGTGGAACACTATTTTACTGATATTATGACAATACAACCCAAAGATAAGCGAGTGCATGAATTTTGTGACTATATTCTAGAAAATTACATCATGCATGATAACCAATCTCCTCCAAATTTATACGCTTAGTTTTCTTCCTCTTGCACCCGTATAACCAATGCATGTGAATCCTTTCATGCACATTTAAACAGTTTGTTCTACTTCCCACAACCTAAATTTACCAGCTGTTAGACGTCCTGAAAGACATTCAAGCCGAAGTGTATATAAAAACACGTCCTGAAACAGCCAATATGTGGCCAGCAATTCTAAGAGGAGAAACTGCTGTTCATAACAAAATGATGGATCTGCAAGCAATGAAATAACAATATTTCAGTTAGTTAAAAAGGATGTTACCAATGTCTGTCCAAATTTCGAGGAGTTTGACAAAGTCGAATAATTAAGGTTATGAAACTGTAAAAGTATAATGTGATGCATGTAACACTTTTAACCATGCCAATCTTAACTTCTTCATAAGGCTTGACTGCCAGTCATAAGTCTGAAAAATGGAAAGGAAAATGTTACATGTTTTACTTGGCACATAATTCGAGGACTCGGTAGAAAACCTTAGCACGCAATAGGTAAACCTGTCTCTTTCCCGTACGCAATTCGTAAACACCGCTGTGGATAAGTGACATAGCAAGATGATATGGAACAGAAACAAAACCTAGATGGACCACCATATACAGAGCACGAGGTGACCACCTAAAAATTCCGTCGCAATATAACCCGTTAGTAATAATAAAATATGGGGAGAGAAAGAAAAGTACTTTCTAAAAGCAAACAATTCCTTTCTCACCAAAGTTTTTTCTAGATTAATAAGAAAAATATAAATGATATTATGCTTAAGCCTTATGGAAAAGTAGCATAACAAAGAAGTGTTTGTTTACAAAATATCTTAAATATATGTTTTAGAATACATAATCCAGGGATTAAATAAAAGTTATATACCAAAATTTATAATTCAACTTCATGTTTCCTAAGATGTAAAAGGTTCAGTGAACTCACATCTGTATTTCAAACTGAAAAATTTGTAAGATCGGTCCCTTGTACATTGTAATATATGAGTATCACATTTGTGTTTCATCCTACTTAGTTGCAAGATACAACGAACTTATGCCTATGAATCCCTTTTGCACTACACGACATCTGACGCGCTCTACCCTGATAATGTTTGTCATTCAACACTCTCTTCGGTGCATTCATAAGTATACATTTTCTTCTTAATTAAGTTGAATGTATCTCTGAAATTTGTAACAAACTGGGGACAACTAAAGGAACATTGTTTACGATAAAGTAACATGAAGTTTAAGGTTTGAGAAAAGTTATTTTTGGTGCATTCAAATTAACAATTAAGTAGAACTACAAATGAAGATTCGTATATTTATTAAGAGTTTACCTTGTTTTCTTGCAAACTTTTATTCAGCACTTTGTCCACTCAGAGTTTAATTTTTACTGCCTCTCAAAAATCTGTCAATCTTAGTTTTAAATTTTTTGAACATTTTAAGCAAAAATCAGCTATTAATATTGCAAAAAAAATAGATGACTGACTGACTTATGGCCCAAACCATCTCTGTCTCAAAGAAAGAAAAATGAAGCGATTGTAACAAATATAGAGGAATTTTCCTATTGAATACTACCTATAGAATATTTGCAAAAATAGTAAACATAAGGTAACAAAATATTGCTCATGTTATGTCGGAAGAACAAAATGGACTTAGAAGATATAGATCCTCTCGAGATAACATCTTGGTCATTAAACTCCTCATTTAAATACATAGGGAATTAAATAAAGAAACGCATATGACGTTAATCGATTTTAAATAGGTCTTTGGTAGAGTAAAAAAATATAAAATGTTTCAAATATTGGAGGAAAGAGGGTGCCCTCTGAGTCTCATAAGAATGATACAAAAATAAATGTGAGGAACAGTGATAAAATTTCCTCAAAAATGTTAGCTAATTAGGATGTCAGACAAGGATGTACTTAAACACCTCACTTTTTAATATTTATATTGACCATCTAGTGAGGAAATGGAAGCAACTAGTGAATTTAGGCTTTAAAATTGCAAAGAACAACTTTTTAAATATATATTTTGCCAAAAAATTTATTATAATTCGTGAACAATATAATATAAAATTTATTTTATGAAAACATAGATAATGTCATTCATAGGGAAAGAAACAAAAATAGTTTTAAATAATCGTTGAAGGTGAGCCATCTGATGTGGAAAACAAAACTTCAAAGAATGCATGGAAAAATTAATAGGACATTTAAAAACAAAATATGTAACTAAACAAAATTAAAGCTTTAAAAACTTAGGGTTGTACCTATGCTAGCACACGAAGTGAGACTTGGACCGTAACTAAAAATCAACAGAGTAAAATACAGGCTTCAAAAATGAAATTCTTAAGAAATGTGAAGGGAGGTACAAAGGGACACCTAATAACAAATGAAAGTATTAGAGAAGAGTTAGAAATGTTTATTGTAATGAAAGGTTAAAATATTTTAAATAAAATTGGAATGAACATAATTTAAGAATGACAGATAACGGGCTTCATTAAACAAGTAATGCAATATTATCGTAAAGGAAGGTCTTTGGTGGGCAGACCTGGAACACTTTGAAGCTGGAACAGGCACCTGATTGCCTATGCCATGAAGTGAAGAAGAAGAAGAAGAAGAAGAAGAAGAAGAAGAAGAAGAAGAAGAAGAAGAAGAAGAAGAAGAAGAAGAAGAAGAAGAAGAAGAAGAAGAAGAAGAAGAAGAAGAAGAAGAAGAAGAAGAAGAAGAAGAAGAAGAAGAAGAAGAAGAAGAAGAAGAAGAGAAGAAGAAGAAGAAGAAGAAGAAGAAGAAGAAGAAG